>CM077652.1:4245000-4845000 GCA_039707465.1 Rhabdophis nuchalis
TGGCTCTCTTGGCTAAGAAACAGAGATGACCACTGCCCCCTAGAGTTGGACATGACTGGAAGAAATCACTACCTTTTAAATAGCAGAATAACAGAGTTGGAAGGGAACTTGGAGGTCTTCTAGTCCAGCCCCCTGCTCAATTAGGAGACCCTATAACATTCCAGATGAGAGCCCGTCCACCTCTTCTTAAACACCTCCACTGATGGAGCATCCACAGCTTCTGAAGGCAAGCAGTTCCACTGGTTAATTGTTCTCTCTGTCAGGAAGCTTCTCCTTAGTTCTAGGTTGCTTCTCTGCTTGATTAGTTTTCATCCACTGCTTCTTGTCTTACCTTCTAATGCTTTGGAAAATAAATGGGCCCCCTCTTCTTTGTGGCACTCCCTCAAATATTGAAACATTGCTGTCACATCACAATGCAGCTCTTTTTCAGGCCTCTGGCACAGGGGTCAGCAACCCTCTGGAGCTGCATGGAGCTCTTTCATCCCTCTGCTGCGGCTCCCTGTCGACTGTCGGCACCACAATTTTGAGAAGAGCTTCCAGTTGTGGGGGGTGGGGCAAGCATGGCTCACCAGGAGCAGACTCTATGGCAAGGAGCAGGTTTTCCAGTCAGCTCAACAATGGGTAGGACTTTTGGTTAGGACAGGTAGAGGAAAAAGGATGCTCAGCTAGGTGGAGATTCTAAGGTGGGGGATCTGGACTTGCAGTCAGCTCCAGAATTGAATGGGGGCTTCCGGTTAGGACCTTTGTGGCTCCCGGTGTTTTCTTTCCTGTGGGAAATGGGTCCAAATGGCTCTTGGAGTGTTTAAGGTTGCAGACCCCTGCTCTGGCAGTCCCTTGGTGCTTCAGGATTTCTGAAAGATGTGTTTTTGAAATCACGTCTGCCAGCTCCTTCAGAAGACTAGGATATAGTCTGTCAGGTACTTGTGATTTGAACTCGTCTAGAGTGGACATGTGTTCTCTTACCATTTTCTTGCCTATTTTAATTTGAATTCCTAGTCTGTCATTTACAGTTCTGTCTTTGGTAAGTTGGGCTATTTTTTCTTTTTGTGTGAAAACAGATGCAAAGAAAGAATTAAGCAGCTCTGCTTTCTCCCTGCCGACTGTCACTTCCTTGCCATCTTCTCCCATTAGTGGACTGACTGTTTCCTTGACTTTTTTCTAGTTTTTTTATATGTTGGAAAAAACTCTTTTTAAAATTTATTTTTAACATTTTTTTGCAAGTCTTCTGAGCCTTTGCTTCCCTGACTTCCTCTTTGCAGATTTGGGCTATCTGCTGGTATTCTGCCTATGTTATGTATCCCACTTTCCATTTTTTATACTTTTTGTCTTTCAGTTTATCAGAGAGTTCATTGTGCATTTATTCTGGTTTCTTCTTTGATCTTTTTTTTTTCAGTAATATTGTGCTGGACTGGGCTTCTACGATCATATTTTTCAGAGTTTTCCAAGCTTCTTGAATTATTTTTCCTCTTAAGATTTTCATCTGTAGAATCCTTCCCAAGCTGTCTTTAAGTTTGTTGAAATAGGCTTTTTTAAAAGTCTAAGACACTAGTTGGATTATGTTCTATAGCTGGTATCATAAATCCGATACACTAAAAAATGTACTAAATCTGAAATTCTAACTTTAATATGACTAGACCATCATGTTTTAAAATGGTGGGTATGTGAAGAATGGAGGGATGCATGTGAATAAGGCTATGAGGAGGAACCAACCAGTTGTCACTGAAAATGAATGTTTTCTCAATTCCATTCCTCCAGACTTTATTAAATAGAAAAGCCCTTTTTTGGTAAAGCGAGATGCCAAAAGCAAAAGGCAGAAAACTAAAGGAAGAACTGACAGTATTGTATCTCCTTCAAGTATTTGGAACTAGTCAGAGATTTCACATTTACCCAAGTGAAGACCAGACAATATTTGGCTAATGTCCGTGTCCATCTAGATTTTCCATGGATGTTGACTATTAACACATTTTCTTTGTCATTCCTATATTTTTCTCCTCAGTCCCTGCCTCAGTCCAGATGTGTGGAAAGTTGTCATCCTGGATTTGTCAAGAGGGCTCGAGAAGGAGAGCCAGTTTGCTGCTTTGACTGTGTTCCTTGTCCAGAGGGGACCTTCTCCACTCAGGAAGGTGGGTGACATTGAAAAAAAATAGCAGCTCATTCTTAGAGTTTAAACACTTTGCTAAAAAAAATCCCTCTGATATCCTCTTCATTGACTAAGTTAGGACATAATCAGAGAATCCATAATCTCTGTAAACAAACAAATATATTCTTATTAGTTTGTCAATGTGGGGATTAACATTAAAATATTTATTTGTTTCCAACCCACACTTTATTACTCTTAAATAACTCAAGGCAGTGAACACACACAATACTCCTTCATCCTCCTACTTTCCCCACAACAACCCTGTGAGGTGGGTTGAGTTCAGAGAGATCAACTGGCCAAAGTTACCCATCCAGATTTCATGTCTAAATAACAGAATAGGAAACCTTCTACTCAGGCGGGAGAACCCTATACCATTCCAGATAAATGGTTGTCCAATCTCTTCTTAAAAACTTCCAATACTGAACCATTGACAAGTAATTCCACTGAATAATTTTTCCAACAGTCAGGGAATTCCTCCTCAGTTCCGGGTAGCTTGTCTCCTTCATTAGTTTCCACCCATGGCTTCTTCCTCATTCTGAGCCTTTGCTTTACTGACTTCATCTTTGCAGATTTGGGGTGTTGCTATTCTGTCTTAGTTATGTGTCTCTCTTTCTATTGTTTTGTATTTGTCCTTTTTTTCTTTCCGTTTACACAGATCTTTGTGCAACCATGCCGGTTCTTCATAGATTGATTGTATTTCTGTCTCAGTGGTATTGTGTAGGACTGGGCTTTTATGATCATATTTGTCAGAGTTTCCCATGGTTCTTGAGTTGTTTTCCCCTTTAGGATTTTCATCCATGGAATTTTTTAAGGGTCTCTCTCTGAGTTTGTGAAAATCAATTCTTTTAAAATTTAAGACACTGGCTGGATTATGTTTTATTGCTTGTGTTTGTATTATCCTGAATTCCAATATGACACAGTCACTCTCGCTCAAAGTTCTGTCAACTTCAACTCCCTCTATTACTTCTTATCTATTAGTAAGAATTGGCTCCAGTATAGCTTTTCCCCTAGTTCCCTCCACTGCCATTTGGATGACAATACAATACAATACAATACAATACAATACAATACGATACGATACGATACAATACAATACAATACAATACAATACAATACAATACAATACAATACAATACAATAGCAGAGTTGGAAGGGACCTTGTAGGTCTTCTAGTCCAACCCCCTGCATGGGCAGGAACCTTATACCATTTCAGACAAATGGCTATCTAACATCTTTTTAAAGGCTTCCAGGGTTGGGGCATTCACAACTTCTGGAGGCAAGCTGTTCCAGAGGTTAATTGTTCTAACTGTCAGGAAATTTCTCCTTAGTTCTAAGTTGCTTCTCTCCTTGACAAGGTTGTCAGCTAGGTTGGTTAGGAGCCTGTTTGATCTGCCAGTTGACATCAGGGTAGTTAAGGTCTCCCATTACTACTGTGGTGTGTTTCCTACATTCCTTTGTTAGTTATTTAACAAAAAGTCCATCTATTTCTTCTGTTCAGTTGGGTGGCCTGAATTATATGCCTATAGCAATGTCATTCTTTTCCCTTTTATATTATATGGATTGTAGGAGGTTTTCATCCTTGGTTTTCGGGGGTGATGGTTTTTTTGTAGAGATGTAATGATCTTTTATATCTAATGCAACTCTACCTCCTCTTTTATCAGGCCGTTTCTTCTGAACTGTTTGTATCCTTCCATCAGTACATTCCAGTCCTGAGTTTCATCTCTCCCTGTTTCATTATTGGCAACTATATCATATCTACCTTTATGTACAAATGCTTCAGTCTCACCCTGTTTGTTCTCTAAACTTCACATATAGGCATTTGAATCCTTTATAAGTCTTGGGTATGTTTCTTATATCTCCTGCTTTGTAACTCCTTTCCATCACTTTCTACTTCATTGTCTTTTTCCTTTTCTTCTTCTTCTTCTTCTTTGTGGAATGGTGGTATGGACAGTTATGAGGGAACCTCATCACATGAATATTCTGCCAGCTGACTAGATATTACAACATACTGTAGGTATCCTTCACATCCAGTAGACTAAGAAGTGCCAAGTGGAAAGACTCAGGAATTTTGCCAAGAAAGGTTACCTGGACAGAGAGGAGGGGGCTACGCTGTTTTCCAAAGCACCCGAAGGCCAGACAAAGGAATAATGGATGGAAACTGACCAGGGAGAGATTCAACCTAGAAATAAGGATGAACTTTCTGACAGTGAGAACAATCAACCAATGGAACAGATGTTGCCTTCGGAGCTTCCTCACTTGAGACTTTCAAGAAGAGATTGGACTGCCATTTGTCAGAAATGGTGTAGAGCCTCCTGCTTGAGCCGAGGGGTTGGACTAGATCAGGGATTGGTTCTGGCTGGCTTTACTGATAGTTCACTCATGTGCACGCTGGATGCGCACGAATGTGCAATTCAATTAAAATAAAAAACAAGATGGCGGAGGTGATGATGGGGATAGGGGAACTGGTTCGTGGGTGTGGCAGGCCTGGATCACTCTCAGTTCCAGTGACCTAGACTCCCAAACCACTAGCAGTTCAGGCCGAAACAGTAAGAACCCACCTCTGGACTAGATGACCTACAACGTCCCTTCCAACTCTGTTAATCTGTCATCTGATTCATCATTTACCTCTCACAATGTAGGTTCCTGTGAAGATTCTGCATGAGACAGATGAAATAATCAACATCTTAGGACTTCCTCCAATTGCATAGACATAGCTATAAATATCCATATGCTATTTATATACATAGTTATTTTTGGAAAATTATATTCATTTTATGTTTTCTCAGATACAAAAAAATGCACCGAATGTCCAGATGATAAATATCCAAATGAGGACAGAGTTCAATGTATCCACAAAGTTATAACATTCCTGTCTTTTGAAGAACATCTGGGCATCATCCTGGTCTCTTTTGCCCTACTCTTGTTCTTAATCACAGGCCTTGTCTTAATCATCTTCATTAAATACCGAGAAACTCCCCTTGTCAAAGCCAACAACCGGGACCTCTCCTACATCCTCCTGGTCTCCCTCCTGCTTTGCTTCTTGTCTCCTCTTCTCTTCATTGGTCAACCAAGGAAAGCCACCTGCCTTCTCCGACAAACAGTTTTCAGCATCATCTTCTCAGTTGCCGTTTCTTCTCTCTTGGTCAAAACCATCACGGTGGTGCTGGCTTTCCTGGCCACAAAACCAGGAAACCGAGTGAAGAGATGGTTGGGGAAGAGCTTGGCCAACTCCATAATCCTTTCTTCTTCTGCTGTCCAAGTGATCATCTGCTCCATCTGGCTGGGAGTTTCTCCCCCATTCCCTGACTCTGACCTCCACTCCCAGCCTGGAGAGATCATCCTGCAATGCAATGAAGGAGCTGTTGTCATGTTCTACGTCACCCTCAGCTACATGGGCTTTCTGGCTGCCATCTGCTTCACAGTGGCTTTTCTGGCCAGGAATCTGCCTGGGGCCTTCAACGAAGCCAAGCTGATCACCTTCAGCATGCTGATCTTCTGCAGTGTCTGGGTGACTTTTGTGCCCACCTACCTGAGCACCAAAGGGAAATACATGGTGGCTGTTCAGGTCTTCTCCATCCTGGCCTCTAGTGCTGGTCTGCTGGTCTGCATCTTCATCCCCAAGTGCTACATTATCCTTCTGAGGCCAGACCTGAACACAAAGGAGCAGCTTACAGGCAGAACAAATGTAAAAACATGAGAAAAAATACCATGATATTTAAAAATTTATAAAACTTCCTTTTATTTCAACAAAGACATTATTTCAACTTAGATAGTACAGGAACCAAAGAAATCATATCTACATTTTTCAATGGGAAATGGCTGAATGACTGTAATTAATGTAAGTCTTTTTCCTTTCATCTCAAGAAATCTTGCTAAAGAGTTGAAAGATCTGAAATTCAGAGAAATTTGCTGTTCAGCAGCTGCCAATAAACCTGACACCTTTTAAGAATCCATTTGAGTCTTTTTTCTTCTGAAGGAGTCCAAAAGTGCCTGTGATTATCTTCAGGAGAAGCTTTGGGGGGCCAGAATGGCCTGGGATGCAGGTTGGACCTACTCTCAGCTCTGGAGACAAATATTGATTACTATTATATGGTCCCTTCTTGATGTGCTGATAATACACACTCCACAGAAGGCGTTGACCACAACGGCTGCCTGGGACTTCAGTTGGGTGTTGTTGATATTTAGGTGTCCATCTTTATGAAATTGTCAGTGTACATTTTTCTTTTGTCATCTGGAGAAATAAAATAGCAACATATAAGGATATATACAAGTGGCAAAGAAATAGGGGCAAAGAGAACCATAGTCAGGCAAAACACAGGTTACGTAGACACTAACCACAGGGTCAATCAAAATGGACTCAAATGTCTATACACCAATGCACAGAGTATGAGGAATAAACAGGGTGAATTAGAAATTCAAGGAAATGAGGGCAGATATGATATTGTTGCCATTACAGAAACTTGGTGGGATGAAACTCACAAATGGAACATACAGCTAGAAGGATTTAAATTATTTAAAAGAAATAGACCAAATAAAAAAGGAGGTGGAGTTGCACTATATATAAGAAATAATTACATGTCTACAGAAATAGAGCACAACAATGATGAGAACTATCTTGAATGTATTTGGGTCAATATTAAAGGTTTGGGTGGGAATGATATTGTCATAGGTCTATACTACAGACCACCCAACCAAGCAGAGGAAGTGGATGAACTTTTTGCTAACCAGCTAGCTAAGATATGTAGGAAGCACACTACAATAGTAATGGGGGATTTTAACTACCCTGACATCAATTGGGAAACAAACTGTGCACCAAGTGGAAGATTCAACAAGTTCCTAACAAACCTAGCAGACAACTTTGTTTCCCAAAAGGTAGAGAAGGGAACAAGAGGATCAGCCATATTGGACTTAATTCTCACTAACAGAGAGGAAATGATAGAAGGTGTAGAAGCTACAGGAACTTTTGGGGCAAGCGATCATGAAATACTGGAATTCAACATTATGCAAACAAAAGTAGTAGAACAAAGTCAAACTAGAGTCTTAGACTTTAAGAGAGCTAATTTCAATAAACGTAGAGAGAGCTTGGGAAGGATTCCATGGATGAGAATCCACAAGGGGAAAACAACTCAAGAAGCTTGGGAAATTTTGAAAAATGAAATTATAAAAGTCCAGTCTAGCACAATACCAATGAAGAAGAAAAATAACTGTTCCCAAAAGAAACCAGCATGGCTGCATAAAGAACTCTCTGACAAATTGAAAGACAAAAAGGATAAATATAAAAAGTGGAAAGAAGGAGACATAACTAAGGCAAAATATCAGCAAATAGCCCGAGCCTGTAAAGATGAAGTGAGGAAAGCTAAGACTCGCAATGAAGAAAAGCTTGCCAAAAAAGTAAAAAATAACAAAAAAAAGCTTCTTCCAACATGTTAAAAACAAGAAAAAAGTTAAGGAAACAATTGGTCCACTGCTGGGAGAAAATGGCAAGAAGATGATAAGCAACAGGGAGAAAGCAGAACTATTCAACTCATTTTTTGCATCCGTCTTTACACAAAGGGATAAAACAGTCCAACCAATCAAAAACAGCACCACAAAAATCAGATTAGGAACACAAGTTGAAATAGAGAAGAAAATGATAAGTGAGCATCTGTCTGCCCTGGACGAGTTCAAATCACCAGGACCGGATGGATTACACCCCTGGGTTCTGAAGGAACTGGCAGACGAGATCTCAGAACCACTGAACTATATCTTTCAGAGATCCTGGAGCACCGGGGAACTGCCAGAAGACTGGAAAAGAGCTGATGTGGTTCCCATCTTCAAAAAAGGAAAAAAAATAGATCCAGGAAACTATAGACCCATCAGCCTGACCTCAATACCAGAAAAGATTCTGGAAAAGATAATTAAGCAACAAATAAGTGAATACCTAGAAGCAAACAAAGTAATAGCCAAAAGCCAACATGGGTTTGTCAAAAACAGATCATGCCAGACTAATCTAATTGCATTCTTTGACAAAGTGACAAAATTAGTGGACCAGAGGAATGCTGTCGATATAATTCAATGCCGACTGGCAACACCCATGGGGAGAGCCTTCTCTGTGGCGGTGTGGCAGAGGGGCCAGGGACCCCAATTCCTGGACCCTGGGTCAACCCTGACCCCTTGGGAGATTTGCCCGCTTGCCCTTTGGACAGTGTGGGCAAGATGTGTGGGTGTACTTCTCTGTTCTTAAAAGTTCTCAAAATATTACAAATGTTGCTGAAACCTTGCTTCAAGAGATGGAAAGAGGAAGTAACTGGGGGAGAAGGGGAGGTGTATATGGGAACTATAGCTGGCATTAAACAAATGACTATGCATTTATAGGACACGTATTAATTTTTGCTATTAACTTCTGTTTCTGTACTATTCCAAAGTTAACTTCTGCTTTTATCCATATGTGTTTCTGTATTAAGGACGAAGGTATAAAACTAACTCCCTGGGCGTTGCCCAGGCAGTTCAGTCTTTAGTGTGAGAGCACTCTGAACTCTTGACATGTCAATAAATCCTGTTTCTCTACTACCTTCGTGGTCTCTCGTTCCTTCGTTAGAACCAGTCTGTGGTGGGCCTGGTTTTTGCCGCTACAAAAGCTCACACACATATTTTAAAAAATCACACAACGGAACTAGTGGCTTTCTGTCTAGATGGTCTCTGGTGATGAGCCGAAAGGCAGAAGAGGAAAGCGGTATGCTTCTCCCCTTAATTGGGGCTTACCAGGGTGTATGAGAGAACTTTCAAGTGGTGGACCAGGGATATGGACCCAGCTCCTCTCTCTTACTCAGACCCCTCCCCCAGCTCTCCTTCTAAGGTGGACATGTTTATTAATTGCATTTATTTAAGAAAATTTATATGGCCACCACTAGTCTGACCACAACAGATCCACATAAAACAGGAACAGAGAGACTCCCAGCTACACCTTCAAAGCACTTGGAGGGTTTTTGGCGTGGAAAGCTGGGAATATCAAAGAGGTTTCCCCCTGCCCAGGGCCTCCACACCACCAGAGAAAGGGAGACCAGGTGCCCCCAAAGAATCTTCTGGGGCAGGGCATGGCAAGAAGTCAAGTTGCTCCATCCATAATGATGTGGACACCTCTACAAGCTTAGCTGCAAACCTTCCAGCCCAAGATTCAGTTAATAAACTAAGAGACTTCAAAATATAAAGGATCTCAGAATGATGACACAGAAAGCATTAGCAAAAATAAAAACAAACATTTCTACCCACTCTATAACTTTCTCCCCACTGACCCAACGATACAGCCCAGAGACTTTCACCTACCAGCCTCTTAGTCGGCTCTCATCCAGAAATTGACATTGCTAGAAAAGATGGGAAATGAAATGTAATGAGGCACAAGCAATGTTAAAATCAGCCCCAATTTAGGATTCATATATGGAGTCCTGATATAAAGGAAAATCACCAAGATGCCCTGCTCTTAACATTAGGCAGGGTTCAAGGGTGTTGATTGCTTCCTTGGCATTAGAAGACAGGCAGCACTAAAGCTATGGACATACACCTGGAGTGGCTCCCAACTCTGGGCTTTGGGAGACCTTCCTCAGCAGTCTCTGAAGATAAGAGGTCATGTTGAAGGAAAGCAGAAGTCAATCTCTTGTTAGTAATTTCTCTTCCTGCATTGTCATTTTCTGGACATGTCCTGACAGGAAGGACCTCAACCTTCAGTAGAACTGAGCCTCCATGGGTTTATCTGTAACTTTTCACTAACTTGCTTTTCTCCAGCCTCTACTTTGCATATGGAGTCGAGAAGAAGTTCAGGATCCCAAGAGAAGACGTTGCTTCTCACTGTAATTATGACCCTCTGGGCCTTTGAGATGTCTATACGTTTGGTATAACTGTCATATGGAAGCAACATGGTAGGGATCTTGCATAAGAAAAGGATAAAATTCTTAGGTCAAGCTCTATGGGAAGAGGTTTTAGGAGAGGCAGGGTCTGTGCTCTTGAATGTACTTTTCTCTCCTTCCTAGGTTAAGCTCTGATTGTCTCTGTCTGGATCCGAAAGGCCTCTGGTATTTCTACCTTCTGAGAGTGTCTAAATTCTCCCAACTCTTGTTCATGATTAGAAGCGATCAGGGGATTCATTCAGCCCATGAATTATGGCCCTCCTGCTCCTGCCTCTGATACTGCTGATCTCTCAGCCAGTCTTTGGGAAGCTTAAACTGAAGTGTATGATCAATTTGGATCACCAGAATGGACAGAATTCATGGACCTATTACAACCCAGGAGACCATCTCATTAGCATGATCATAACTGAAAGAATGATATCAGAGACAGCATTGGTTTTCAACAGGGCTCCTGTTATTCCGTCTGATTTGTAAGTCATTTAGGGTGATGAAGCTGCATCCCCTCCATTTGCAGTTCCTTCTTTTCCTTCTTATTTCACTTACTTTCATAGTGCAGGGCCTGCCTAATTTCCTGAATGATTTGATTTCCATTACTTCTCTCATTTGTCTCATTGGGGCTGAAAAAAAGCTGAAAGAATTCCATATCATTTTCCTTTTTCAGTTCAATCCTCAATTCATCATTTGAATTCTAACTTTTGTTTGAAGGAGTGATTGAAGCAGTTGTAGTTGCCTAAGACCACCAACCCATTTCAATATTTTTATAATTGATCACAAAGAGGTTTACATTTTTTTTGAAGTATATTTTGTTGCTCTTGATGGTAATGATGGTCTTTTTCTTCCAGTAAGCATTCTTTTTTTTTTATATTGAAAAAGTTTTATTGGTTTTACATTTTTTAACAGGGTAAGGTAATGGTTACAAAGAAATTTTGAGAGCATTCACGTCAGAGTCATCGGACCTTCCGAGACCTCAAAATACACATTAAAAAAGTTAACATAGAAAACATTTTCCATACCACTACAAGATGAAAGCAAGTACATTTACCTAAATTCTCCCTTCCATGCTGTCAGACATTTACAAAAAATCTGGATAGGAATATTATGCAAAATTGTTCAGGAAAAAATCAAGGCAAAGTTATTTTTTTGATCTAAGTCTTTTGGCTATTGTATCTTCTTTCTCTCCTCCCTGGCCCCCCGCAGGCGGAGCCGTGGCCCCCTCCGTCCCCCCTGGATCTTCCCCCAGGGCAGAGGAATGTTTTTTAAGAAAGGCTTCCGCCTCAGCAACTGTTTTAATCCTCACTCTTCCTCCTTCCCAGAACACCAGCATCCCTTCAGGTGTCATCCACTTGAACCAAATCCCGTGATCAAACAAGGTTTTAGACAAGAAGGAAAATTTCCTTCTTGAATCTCTAATTTTTCTAGGGATCTGCTTCAAGATAGTGACCGTTTCTCGATGATAAGTTAAAGGTTTCTCTCTCTGCGCTTTCAGGATTTCCTCTCTGGTTGACCTTCTAACAAATTTCACATGTATCTCTCTAGGCACTTCATTCATCCTGGCATATGCAGAATTAATTCTATAGGCTAGGTCAATGTCCCCCCTGATCTCATCCTTAGGTTTTTGTAAATAGTCTGCTAAAATTGTACTCATAAGATCAGGCAGGCATTCACCAGAATCCTCAAGAACATTCTGAAATCTTAAAAAATATGTCATTCTTTCCATATCTATCCTAGACACACGCCCATTTATTTCCCCCACCTCATTAGAAACATTTTTAATCTCTCCCTTAGCCCCCTCCAACCCTCCTTCCAATTCTTCATTCTTCTGTGTATTCTCCAACACTTGCTTCCGGGTATCCAATAGTTCCTTTTTGAAAGTACTATTTTCAGCCCTCTGGGCCTTTATTTCTGATATCAAAGTCGGCATAGAGGTTTCAAGAGAAGCCATCCTTTGTTCCAAATTTACAAGTGCTGCTTCTTGTGCCATGGTTAAAAGTTAGAGTCACTGCCACCAAGATGGCGTTTTCCGGGTGGGGCTGGTGGGGCAGATCAGGAGCTCAGTTCAGGGCCGTGAAATTGCAAACAATTCAGAAACCAAAAGAGACACAATTTCCCAAGTCAGCAAATAGTAATAACGAAGGTATTCCAAAGAAGAAATCACAAATCCATCAAGAAAATTTTTTTTCAAAAATCCAGAGAGAGTCCTGCTTTCAAAGAGACGCTGGAAATTTTTCTTAGTTGAAATAATCAGGCAGGGACAAAGAGAAGCCACTTCCACCGCCCATCTCAGCGCCAGAGGGAGAGAGTAGCAAAAAAAAGAATTTTTTTAAACTCAGCCAGACCTAGAAACAATGTTGCAAAAAGTCACATTCCACTTTCCCTTGTTAGAGACCGTCCGGAGTGAAAGTTTCCGCTTTCCCTTTGCAGAGAAGCCATTTTAACGTGCCGCTTAAATCCGAGGGGTTTTTTTTTAAAAATAAACACCCCCCTCCCAGTCCGTTCAGCCTGGCTGGCAGCAGGAAAAAAAAAGTTTTTTAAAGACTCACTCTCTCCTCGCAGCTGAAGCCTCGGGAGTCCTTCTGACTGAGCCGATCAGCCCTCCTCATAATTGTGAATGGCGCCGTCTTCCTTGGGCGAAGGGAAAACCCCCCGCTAGCATGTTCTCCCTCACCTGAGCCGCGCCGGGAGCCACTTCCTCCACCGCCGTGGGGGGCGCGCCCTCCGACGAGCCGGCCCTACGGGAGACCCTCAAAAAAGAGGAGTCTCGCCCCCGTTGGGGGGCAGAAGAAGAAACAAAGCGGCGAGCGAGCGCTAGGCTCGCCCGTCGCCGCAGGAGCCGGAACCGGAAGCCTTCCAGTAAGCATTCTTTTGGATTTTCAAAAACCTTATGCTTTATTTTCACCATCCAAGAAATCAACAAGAATTCCCAGCTCCTGCACAATCTCACACTTGGCTACAACATCCATGACAATTATTTGAACACTTTACGCACCTCCGATGCCTTGCTGGACATTCTCTCCACTGGAGAAGCCAATGTCCCCAACTACGGCTGTGGAAGGAAGGAGAACCTTCTGGCTCTTCTTGATGGAGCTAAAAGAGACAACTCCATTCAGATGTCAACATTAGCAGACATCTACAAAGTCCCACAGGTTTGTGTGTGTTGTTATCTATCTGGTAAAGTGAATGGCGGGGGATGAGCAATAGGTCCAATATCTTCTGTATAATATTCAGGAGTTGTTTTTCTCCATATTAGGAAGCATGTTAACTATTTTTTTATTCTATTATAATCTTGTTCAAATGCATCATTGAATTTTATTGAAGAGCAATAAGGTCCCAGAAGAAGACTTTCTACCAGTTATTCCGCTATTCAAAAAACATCCCGTGTTGTAGGACTGACCCTCTGTTGGCAATTACAGTTAGTCTATCAGATATCATGGCTAAAATAAATGCCATATTTCTCTTAAGTGAATTTGAGTGTATGTAGAAGAAGAAAAAGACAGGGCAGAAGAACAAGAACATTTTAGGTGCGCTTCAAGGTGTTAGTTTTCATCTTTAAAGCGCTCCATGGCTCGGGACCTAGCTATCTGCGGGATCGGATTCTGCCCCATACATCCTCCCGGCCGATTCGCTCCCACAGAGAGGGACTGCTCCGGGTGCCGTCCACTAGATTTTGTCAGCGGGCGACGCCCAGGGGAAGGGCCTTCTCTGTGGTGGGCCCAGCCCTCTGGAACGACCGTCCCCCCGACATTAGAACAACTACGGACCTCCGCTCCTTCCGTCAGAAATTAAAAACTCACTTTTTCTGCTTGGCCGGCCTAGGTTAGTCTCTACCTCAGGGGTTAGGGAATGTTAATTTTAAAATGGGGATTTTAGTGCAGGGACAGTTTATTTAATTTGTTTTTATTGTATTTATTTATATATATATTTTATGTTGTTTTAATTTTCCCTGTGCACCGCTCCGAGTCCCCCTGGGGAGAGGACGCGGTATAGAAAAATAAATCTATCTATCTATCTATCTATCTATCTATCTATCTATCTATCTATCTATCTATCTATCTATCTATCTATGAAGTGGATATATTGTTACAGCTTCCTGTTAGGCCTATTTAAGGGAGGAGACAAACTTGTCATCCTTCTCTGTCCTTCGACTCAACCTAGAGACCATCCAGACAGAGACCTATTAAATTGCTGCTGTCTTTTTAGATATGTGTTAAATTTCTTTAAGGGATGATTAATAATAATTAATTAAGAGACCAGGATGGATCCATTTCGGGCTCCTTAGCCCTCGTCAGCTGGCCATACTTCCCTACAGGGATTTGAACTGGTGCTCTCCAGCATTCGAAGCAGGCTTCTCTATGCCTTGAGCTAACCAGTTTCCCTGATTACATCATCCTTTCTACAGGACTTTATTGATGAAGTGGATATATTGTTACAGCTTCCTGTTAGGCCTATTTAAGGGAGGAGACAAACTTGTCATCCTTCTCTGTCCTTCGACTCAACCTAGAGACCATCCAGACAGAGACCTATTAAATTGCTGCTGTCTTTTTAGATATGTGTTAAATTTCTTTAAGGGATGATTAATAATAATTAATTAAGAGACCAGGATGGATCCATTTCGGGCTCCTTAGCCCTCGTCAGCTGGCCATACTTCCCTACAGGGATTTGAACTGGTGCTCTCCAGCATTCGAAGCAGGCTTCTCTATGCCTTGAGCTAACCAGTTTCCCTGATTACATCATCCTTTCTACAGGACTTTATTGATGAAGTGGATATATTGTTACAGCTTCCTGTTAGGCCTATTTAAGGGAGGAGACAAACTTGTCATCCTTCTCTGTCCTTCGACTCAACCTAGAGACCATCCAGACAGAGACCTATTAAATTGCTGCTGTCTTTTTAGATATGTGTTAAATTTCTTTAAGGGATGATTAATAATAATTAATTAAGAGACCAGGATGGATCCATTTCGGGCTCCTTAGCCCTCGTCAGCTGGCCATACTTCCCTACAGGGATTTGAACTGGTGCTCTCCAGCATTCGAAGCAGGCTTCTCTATGCCTTGAGCTAACCAGTTTCCCTGATTACATCATCCTTTCTACAGGACTTTATTGATGAAGTGGATATATTGTTACAGCTTCCTGTTAGGCCTATTTAAGGGAGGAGACAAACTTGTCATCCTTCTCTGTCCTTCGACTCAACCTAGAGACCATCCAGACAGAGACCTATTAAATTGCTGCTGTCTTTTTAGATATGTGTTAAATTTCTTTAAGGGATGATTAATAATAATTAATTAAGAGACCAGGATGGATCCATTTCGGGCTCCTTAGCCCTCGTCAGCTGGCCATACTTCCCTACAGGGATTTGAACTGGTGCTCTCCAGCATTCGAAGCAGGCTTCTCTATGCCTTGAGCTAACCAGTTTCCCTGATTACATCATCCTTTCTACAGGACTTTATTGATGAAGTGGATATATTGTTACAGCTTCCTGTTAGGCCTATTTAAGGGAGGAGACAAACTTGTCATCCTTCTCTGTCCTTCGACTCAACCTAGAGACCATCCAGACAGAGACCTATTAAATTGCTGCTGTCTTTTTAGATATGTGTTAAATTTCTTTAAGGGATGATTAATAATAATTAATTAAGAGACCAGGATGGATCCATTTCGGGCTCCTTAGCCCTCGTCAGCTGGCCATACTTCCCTACAGGGATTTGAACTGGTGCTCTCCAGCATTCGAAGCAGGCTTCTCTATGCCTTGAGCTAACCAGTTTCCCTGATTACATCATCCTTTCTACAGGACTTTATTGATGAAGTGGATATATTGTTACAGCTTCCTGTTAGGCCTATTTAAGGGAGGAGACAAACTTGTCATCCTTCTCTGTCCTTCGACTCAACCTAGAGACCATCCAGACAGAGACCTATTAAATTGCTGCTGTCTTTTTAGATATGTGTTAAATTTCTTTAAGGGATGATTAATAATAATTAATTAAGAGACCAGGATGGATCCATTTCGGGCTCCTTAGCCCTCGTCAGCTGGCCATACTTCCCTACAGGGATTTGAACTGGTGCTCTCCAGCATTCGAAGCAGGCTTCTCTATGCCTTGAGCTAACCAGTTTCCATGATTACATCATCCTTTCTACAGGACTTTATTGATGAAGTGGATATATATATGTTAGATTTTTAAGGGCTGAAAATAAAGAGACCAGGATGGATCCATTTCAGGCTTATTAGCCTTCTTCAGCTGGCCATACTCCTTCTACTGGGATTTGAACCGGTGCTTTCCAGCATTTGAGGCAGGCCTCTCTATGCCTTGAGCTATCTGGTATCCCTGATACATCAGCCAATTTACAGGATTCTTAAATATATATATATAAATTTGAGAGACCAAGATAGACCTATTTCGAGCTTATTAGCTCTCATCAGTTGGCCATACCCTTTTACTGGGATTCGAACCGGGGCTGTAATGCATCTGAGGCAGAAGCCTAGCAATTCAGCCTAACCGGCTCTACCTTATTGCATCAGCTGAATCAGGAGTATTTAGTATAGATAATTGTTTTCACAAAACTAACACACATATCTAAAAAAATTTACACAACGTAACTCATGGCTCTCTGTCTAGATGGTCTCTGGTGATGAGCCAGAAACATGGGATTCATACATAACATGGTTCAAGTGTTTTTTTTAGAGGCAAATGACTATTCTAATATGTCAGATAGCAGGAAAAGGTCTTGTTTTTTGAACCTCTGTGGTACAGAGATATTTAATGTTGCACGTACAGTACATTAGTAGGGTGTACAGACCACAGTCTGTACACACAGTGCCTTGGAACTTGTCGATGGCAAAATTGAAGAATCATTATGCCCCAATACTGTCCAGATAGCCCGCCACCATGCATTCCACAGACGGAATCAGCAGGAGGGGGAATCCATAAACGAATACGTCGCAGCACTGAGGGCAGCTGCCCTGTACTGGATGTTTTGGTATCTCGACAATGTCCTTCTGAACTAGAAGGTTGGAGACTGTGCAGGCGCGAAGATGGCGGTCTGCCTCTGAGCTCCGTTGGGTCCTGGAGCTTGTTGGCTTATAAAAACATGCAGCCCGGTCTGTTTTCCATTCCTAAGGGCCAGGCCCAGTGAGTTGCTTACCCTAGCAATAGTTTGAGATCTGGACGGCTCTCTAGGGTAAGACAGCGGCGGAGATATCGCCGAGGACGCCGAGGACGCCGGCGTGGATGGCGGCGGAAACGTGGCAGCCGGAACGCAGACCTGAGGAGAAGGAGGTCGATGCGAAAGCCGATGTCGATGCGAAAGCCGATGTGAGTGCCGATTCGAAGCCGTTTTTGAGCTGAGGCCAGGAGGATGTGGTGGCCGGGGCTAGAGCGGCGCTGGGATGATCTACGGCGCTGGGATGATCTACGGAGCCGCGTTGCCGAGCTGGGGTGAGCTACTGAGCTGGAGGTCATCGGGGAGGTTTGGAAATGGAGGAGAGACCGGATCGGGCCGGGCCGGGCTGGGAGAAGAGCGGCCGGCCCGAGGCCTCTAGGAGGAGGTGAGATTCTTTTTGGGCAGCAGAAAGAACGGCTGGAAGATCTGAACTAATGGCCGTGGCGTATGCATCCTGTGTGACATCATCCACCCACTGGAGCCTCTGGATGGGCCGATGGCCGGAACGGGGGCTTCGCTGGTTATGGGGAGGCCGGGCCTGCAAGACGGAAGAGTGGTCGGCCCGAGGTCCGAGGCCCGAGGTCCGAGGCCTCCAGGAGGAGATGAATCCTGGAGACCAGAGGAGTTTGGTGATTCTTGGCAGTGGTATGATCGAGGCCTATAAGAACTGGATGACCGAGGCCTATAAGAACTGTTACCCGGGCCTGGCCAGGAGTAGGAGGAACGTCTTGGCCTGGCCTTTTCTTGAGAGGATGCAAGACCAGAAGAGCCCTTTAAAAATCTGGGCTCCAGAGACTGCCCACTCCCCCCCTCCACCCCCAACTATTCCCCAAATTATATTCTTGACCCCCCCCCCCACCCGGACTGATAGACTGATTGACTATTTTTAACATCTGCGATGAATTTTTGAGATCAAGCCGGACTATATCTCACTGTGCATGTGAATTATTTAATTATTACTCTTAACATCTATTTTTACCATTCAAATTGTCAACATGCTCCCCATAATTAACTTTGACCCATTTTATATCTCGTATTTATAGTTGTATTATATTTTTATATCTATATATTTATATATTTATGTATTTATATGTGTCTATGTATTTATATATTTATATTTATATACTATAATTATGATTATGTACTCTATGGCAGACCTTATGCTTCTGCGAGAGTCCCCGCTCTCGCAGGTTTGGCCCTCCTCGTTAACGAGGGCCCGCCTCGAGGAGGGATTTATTAATCCGGAGAGGTGGGCGAAGCGCGGCCTCGGGTTTTTTAGTTAGGAAATTGTTTAAATTATCTTTTTTAGGGGGTTCGAGGGAGGGGGGCGGATATAGACAGATGGAGACGGAAGCAACAATCAATAGCAAGGGCCAGGATAGCAGTCGACGGAGGGAAGCGGAAGGTGCCGAAAGGAGGGGGGATTCCCGAGTCGTTCCACAGGAGGGCATACCAATTCAGAGGGTCGTGGGGAGGGGCAGGACCGAGGGGAGACAATCTTCATCCTCCCGGTTGGTGGCACGTAGCCGTTGGTTGCAAACGGTCGGGTGCCACAACCCCCGCAGGCTAGGTGGCCAGGGAATACAGAGCCAGGGTCTGCTGCTGATGTTTTGCAACGCCAGGTCCGTTGTCAACAAAGCCCCCCTCATTAGCGACCTTGTGTCAGAGGGGGAGCCGGACCTGGTAGGAATTGCGGAAACCTGGTTGGGCCACGAGGGAGGACTTCCCCTCGTTGAAATGTGCCCACCAGGTTACCGCGCATTTCATCAGCCGCGGGCCCTAGGCAGGGGAGGTGGGGTAGCGGTCATTATCAAGGAAGGTCTTGAGCCGAGAGAGACCATTGTGCCTCAGACTACCGGCTGTGAGTCCCTCTCCGTGAAGTGGGGCCTAGGGAGGCAGTTGGGCTTGCTGGTTGTATACCTGGCTCCCCGCTATGTAGCAGCAGCCCTGCCCGAGCTCCTGGAGGTGATCGCTACGGTGGCAGTTGAGACCCCCAGACTTTTAGTCATGGGGGACTTTAATCTGCCATCGTTGGGCGAATCATCCGTGGCAGCTCGGGAGTTCATGGCTTCCATGACGGCCATGGACCTGACCCAAGTAATTCAGGTCCCCACCCACGAGGGTGGACATACGCCGGATCTCATCTTTGTCTCAGGCCAATGGAAGAGTGATCTGGGTATAGGGGACATAGTCATCACACCCTTGTCATGGTCAGACCACTCACTTCTCCGGCTCGACTTTCCGACCGCTGATCCCCTCCGCAGGGAGGCGGAACCAGAGTCACCAATCTGGTACCGCCCCAGGCGCCTGATGGACCCGGATGGGTTCCAGACAGCGCTTGGGCCATTTCCTGTATCCCTGACCCGCGCCCCGATCGAGGACCTCACGGCCGCATGGAACATTGCGGCCGTGGGAGCCTTGGATCGGGTCGCGCCCTTGCGGCCTCTCTTGCGGCGGCGAACCACCCTGGCTCCTTGGTTTACTGAGGAGCTGCGGGTGATGAAACGCCGCAAGAGATGCCTAGAGGGAAGATGGAGGTCTAGCCGTTCTGAATCTGACCGGACACAGGTAAGAGCCCATTTACGGACTTACATTGTGGCGCTGAGAGTGGCCAAACGTCACCATTGTGCCACTCTCATAGCATCCGCAGAAAACCGCCCTGCCGCCCTGTTTAGGGTGACCCGCTCCCTCCTCCAACAGAGGGAGCGGGAAGCCCCGCTACAGGGTAGAGCAGAGGAATTTGTGACTTTTCTGCAGGAGAAAACCGCTCAGATACAGAGTGAGCTAGCCCCCATTCATGGCCCAGTGGGATGCCACGAGAGAGATCTTGTTTGGGAGGAGTTTGACTCCGTTACTTCCGAAGATATGGACAGGCTACGTGGGCGACTGCGAGCCACCACATGTTTATTGGACCCGTGCCCCTCCTGGCTTGTACTGGCATCCTGGGAGGTGACACGAGGCTGGCTCCAAGAGGTTGTCAACGCATCCTTGAGTGAGGGTTCCTTGCCTGCTTCCCTAAAAGAGGCCATGGTGAGGCCCCTCCTCAAGAAGCCCTCTTTGGACCCAGCTCTTTTAAACAACTATCGTCCAGTCTCCAACCTTCCCTTTTTGGCGAAGGTTGTCGAGAGTGTGGTGGCACAACAGTTTCCCCGTCACCTGGAGGAAATTGAGTATCTAGATCCACGCCAGTCCGGCTTTCGGCCCGGGCATAGCACCGAGACGGCATTGGTCGCGTTGGTAGATGATCTCTGGAGGGCCAGAGATGGGGGATGTTCCTCCATCCTGGTCCTATTAGACCTCTCGGCGGCTTTCGATACCATCGACCATGGTATCCTATTGCATCGGCTGGGGGGGTTGGGGGTGGGAGGCACCGTTTTACGGTGGTTCTCCTCCTACCTCTCTGGCCGATCGCAATTTGTGCGGGCAGGAGAGCAGAGGTCGACCCCGAGACCCCTCACATGCGGGGTGCCTCAGGGGTCGGTCCTCTCGCCTCTCCTGTTTAATGCATATATGAAGCCGCTGGGTGAGATCATCCGTGGTTTTGGGGTAGAGTACCACCTGTACGCTGATGACACCCAGCTGTACATATCTACCCCAAACCACCCCAACGATGCCATAGCGGTGATGTGCCAGTGCCTGGAAGCCGTGCGGATCTGGATGGGAAGTAACGGACTCAGGCTCAACCCGACCAAGACCGAGTGGCTGTGGTTTCCGGCTGCCCGATTCAACCAGCTCTCTCCAACGCTGGCCATAGGGGGCGAACATCTTGCCCCTGTGGATGGGGCGCGCAATTTGGGTGTCCTCCTGGATACCCGGCTGTCTATGGAAGAGCAAGTGACAGCCGTGGCCAGGAGGGCGTTTTACCAGGTTCGCCTGGTTCGCCAATTGCGCCCCCTATTGGATCGGGACGCCCTTCGCACAGTCACTCATGCCCTCGTGACATCCCGACTGGACTATTGTAACTCTCTCTACATGGGGCTTCCCTTGAGGTGCACCCGGAGGCTTCAGTTAGTTCAGAATGCAGCCGCGCGAGCAATTATGGGGACCACTAGGTTCACCTACGTTTCACCGCTCTTGCGCGAGCTGCACTGGCTGCCTGTCGTCTTCCGGGTGCGCTTCAAGGTGCTAATTATCATCTTCAAGGCGCTCCATGGCTCGGGACCTAGCTATCTGCGGGATCGGATCCTGCCCCATACATCCTCACGGCCGATTCGCTCCCACAGAGAGGGACTTCTCCGGGTGCCGTCCACTAGACTTTGTCAGCGGGCGACGCCCAGGGGAAGGGCTCTCTCTGTGGCGGGCCCGGCCCTCTGGAATGACCTTCCCCCCGATATCAGAACGACCACTGACCTCCGCTCCTTCCATACGAAATTAAAGACCCATTTCTTTCGACTGGCCGGCCTTGGATAGTCTCTCTGTCTATAGATTTCAAATGTATTTTAATGGGTTTTTAATTATTTTTAGCACGGGATAATATTGTTTAATTGTGTTTTAAAGTATATATTTTTGTATTTATTGTTTATATTGTTTTTAGTTCCTCCTGTGCACCGCCCCGGGTCCCTGTGGGGAGAGGGAGCGGTTAATAAATTCAAATTTATTATTTATTATTATTATTATTAGATCGTCAGTGGTATTCAAGACCTCCAGCTGCAGCGCTGCCTCCTGGCCAAACTAGAATTAAACTTGCAGACTGCGCTAGACAAAGCCCACACAATTGAGATGTCAAACAAGTTGAATGAGGAAATCAAATCCCCAGACCGCAGGAAAACCACTTGACATCCATTATGAGGATGCCAGCCCTGATGATGCAACAAATGAGAATGACGACATCCATCGAGTGAGGACTGGTCAGGTGAGAGGTTGACAGGATAAGCCCCAGACTACACAAACTGATTGCCTGGGGTGTAGGGGTAAACATATCAATGTTTACCCCCACACCCCAGGCAATTAGTTTGTGTAGATTCCCAGTTTAAAACTGCAGTGTATCTCAGATGAGGGAAGCAAGGACATCTTGCTAGAGTTTGTAAGGCAGCTCTGCCTGCCACAAGCCCACCAGCTAACTTCTTGACAGAAACCCAGACCTATAAAAAATATCAGCCTAGATTCCAACCTCAGAAGAGGGAAAATTGTTTCTCTGTCAACGAGGAGGGCAATGACACCACGTTTGACCAAATTGCTCATAAGGCAAAGGGGAAGATCTTTGTCACAGTGAGTTTGGAGGGTAGACTCTGCTCCATGGAAGTGGACACTGGGTCAGCTGTTTCAATTATTTCTTGGAGCACTGCTAAAAGGCTCCTGACTAAGCTATCTAAGGCAAGGCTTAATCCCTGCTTCTTAAGGCTCAGGGATTTTCAAGGCAGCTCGATATTAGGCACTTATCTTTGCAGGGGTCTCCTTTAAGCAGTTCCAGAGGAAGGTACCATTAATTATAGTTCAGGGTAATTGCCCCAGCCTGCTTGGCCTAGAGTGGTTTGAAGCTCTAGGATTGAGGGTGACTGTCAGGTGTGCTTCTAACGATAACCAAGAAAGAAACCACTCAACTCCATTTTGGAAGGAATTAAGAGTACTTTTACTGGTTATGAAATGAATAGCATAGATGCTAATCAAGGTCTGAAGCATTTAGGCGCGAAAGCATACATATCAATATATGTCCAACCTCCTTTTCCCAATAACCCCCACCCCATTGTCCAATGCGCAAACCCCTCGGGTGTCATGTGGGTTGCATCTTCAGGAGCATCATTAGAATGGCATGCAAGACCGTTGACCTTGACCACCGCATGGCCCCAGCCACTGGTATGCGAAGTAGATGGGGAGAATTTACTCCTTTCTGCAAATCACTCTCCTGCACCGTTACAATCCCAAACCCAAATAGCAAAGCCCCTCCCTCCCCGTTTCATTTGGCAGCCGAAGCAAACAGCAAAGCGGAGCATGGCATTGACCATGTGCAATGCAGTTCCCAATTAGAATTTCTAGCCCAGGAGTTCCCTGAGGTGTTTAGTGAGGGTCTGGAGTGCTATACTGGCACCCAAATATATTTTAATGTGGACCCCCAAGTTCCCCTGAGACGACTCAAGCCACGGTGAGTTCCCTTTACGTTAAAGCCAAAGGTTGACGCAGGGCTCAACAAATTGATAGCACAAGGAATCTTAGAGCTGACTGATCACACTTGCTGGGAGACCCCTATTGTGACGCTAGTTAAGGCAGGTGGATCACTATGCTTGTGTGCTGACTATAAGTGCACGCTCAACTGAGCGTTGCAGCAGAGGGCATACCCGGTCCCTATTGTGCAACACCTGTTGCATTCCCTAGGCCAAGAAAGAGTCTTTGCCAAACTTGACTTAGCTCAGGCTTACCAGTAGTTGCCTGTCAATAAGGCCACTGCTGAAGCCCAAACCATAGCAATGCACAGGGGGTGTTCAAGTGCCACCAACTCCGATTTGGAGTTAGGGTGGCTCCCGGGCTGTTCCAGAATTTAACGGAATGGCTTCTCCAGAGAATACCAGGCATCGTCCCTCATTTTGACGATGTCCTGGTATCTGCCACCTCCCATGCTGACCTTCTTTCTTGCCTCTACACCGTGCTCTGCCGGTTTCAGAGCACTGGCTTGAAATTGAAAACTAACAAGTGTCACATTGCTGGCCTGAGGGTGGATTTCCTAGGTTATCTGGTGGACGCTGAGGGCCTACACCATACATCGTATGGTGCTGTTCAGCAAGCCCAACACTGAATAACAAGGCAGAGGTGCAGGCGTTCCTTGGACTATTGAATTTCTATAACATTTTCCTGCTGCACAAGGCATCACTAGCTGAGCCCCTACACCACCTACTGGATCAATCAGCCAAATGGTCATGGGGAAAGATGGAAGCCGTGACATTTTCAGCTGTCAAAACTTTGCTAACCTCTGACAGCATGCTTTTGCAGTTCAGTGAGGCATGTATAGGGTCGGAGCACTGCTCAGTTATCAGCTGCCCTCTACTCTAGAGGCTCCCATTGCCTTCTTTTCACAGACAGTTTCCACAACAGAAAGAAATTATAGCCAACTGGGCAAGGAGGCTCTGGCTATCATGTCCAGAATTAAGAGGTTTCACGAATACCTCTATGGCCATCATTTCCACTTAGTGACAGATCACAAACTGTTGCTGGGACTGATCGCCAGGAATAAACAAACCTGTAGATCCTGTCACCTCATTTCATCCGATGAACAGTATTCCTGGCTGCACACAACTACACCCTGCACTACATGCCTGGGAAACACCTCTGCCACACTGATACCCTTAGCTGCTGCCCATTGCTAATTGCGGTGGAAGACCCAGCCCTTGCCTCATCTATCCTACTCATTGGCAATCTAAATCTACCCATCATGGTGGCAGATATGGTCAAATACATGCTAAGAGACAGATTATTGTCCAAGGTTTTGGACTGGGTACTTATGGGGTGGCCTACGGGACAGTTAGCCCAGAATTCCACCCCTATTCTCTCTGTAAGGATGAGATGTCAATGCAGAAGGTTTGCCTACTTTGGAGAAGCAGGGTGATGGTCCCTGCGCCACTGTGGGACTCTATCTTTTTTATATATATATAAAATATTTATATCTTTATTAATATAAAATCAAGCATTCAACAAGTATAGGATAGGAGTAACTGGAGAGACATACATAAACATACCGGGGAAATGTCTAGTTCCCTAGATTAAAAGTTGAGTTTGTCCCAGTCTAACTTATCGGTTATTATTTACAATTATACGTATCTGATCACAACATAACACAACATTCCTCATTTTTTTTCCAGATCAGAGATAACTTTGTTTCAGAGGCTCTGAGTGATAAAAGCCAATTTCCCTTTTTCCACCAGATGCTCCCCAAAGAAGGATTCCACTACCCAGCAATTGTCCAGCTGCTCCTCCATTTCAGGTGGACCCTGATTGGCCTCTTTGCTTCAGACACAGAAAAGGGAGAGGATTTCATGAGGATTTTCCCTCCTATGCTTGTCAGGAGTGGAATTTGTGTGATTATATCACAACGATTCTCAACAATGGGATACACAGCAGCCCTCAAAGATGCCCTCTTTAAGTGGAGACAAGTCAACATCTTTGTTCACTTCATAGAAGGTGCTTCCCCTTGGACCAGAATTCTTCCTTTCCATTTAGCACTTATGCATTTGCCAGGACCCATTGAGGGGAAAGTCTGGATCCTCACAAGTTTTCAACTGTATTCAATAAAAAAGCACAGACTTCTCAAATTCATCCATAGTATTTGGAAGTTTGGTATTTTTGGAAAAGAAATCCCAAAGGATTCTGCCTTTGAACCCCATTTCTTTGTGGAAGATCAATTTGAAGACCATTATTTTCACTGTTCTATTTCTGTCAAAGGCCGCAGAAGATGCACCCAGAAAGCTCCACTGGAGACCCAGGAGAAAAGGAACAGGATTCAGGTCAAAAATTACTACCAATATTACAGTCTCATTCAGACTCTGGCCCAGGCCTTGAATGCCGCCTATTCCTCCAGATTGAGGAAGAGAAGGAAGGAGGGAGAAAAGACTTTGGGGTCTCTAAGGCTGCAGCCATGGCAGGTAAGGGGTCCCACTATAGATCCATTAATCTGTTATTTTGGAGAAGGGAGAGAGAAGGACATTTTTTTTTATATGTCTTATATCTTTTCTTCTGTATTTTCCCTATTTGTATATTTTACCACAATTAATTGAGTCCTTCTTCTTAGTTCTTTTCTTTGATATCAGGTCCCAAGATAATCCAACCCTTTTCCCAACTTCAAAAGTTTTATATTTTCTTCCAATGTAGACAAAGCAAAACCAAGTAAAAAGACGGACCACACCCTTCTTCCATTCCTTTGTTTTAAAATGGTATTATGTCTCCTCTCTCCAGAAGGTGGCTTTGATTGTTCCTTTATGTAATCAGATCACTAATTTGTCAAATCTTGTTGGTAGTCGAACCAAAATCCATATTCAAGTTATCCTGATCTCTTTTTTCCTTTAGCTTTTTTTCTTTAGCTTTCTTTATTAACATGTAGTTAATAACAAGTTCTTCTTGGTCTCAGTACTCTCTCACCGAAAGCTTTGATCTCCTTTTTTTCCACCCTCTCTCTTCCAAGAGATGTTTAGCCACTGGCTTCGCTTTGGAAAAATTTTAAGCTCCAAAATTTGTTTCTCTTACTCTTACATCAGCCAATCTTCCTCCGGATCAAACACTGTGTCTGCTTCTCTGCACCTGCACAAATCTTTTTTTTTTTAAAGTTTTATTCGGTTTTATAAATTTTTAACAAATAGGATAAGGGTAAGGTGTAACAAGACATTTTGAGAACTTTCACGTTGAAGTCATTGACACCATCCGAGACTTCATAACAAAATATAGATAATACATTTAACTTACATTCGTACTACAAAGTGGAAAGAAATGCAAATATATCATTGTAACAAAAAACTATGCTAGCAAACATGTATAAACATCCAAACAATATTATAGTATATTAAAATAAAGTCACTTTTGAGATCTAAGTCTTTTGGCAATTGTATCTTCTTTTCCCTGGCCCCCAGTGGGCGGGGCCGCAGCACCCTCTGCTCCCCCATTTTCATCCTCCAGGATTGAGGAACGTTTTTCAAGAAAGGCTTCCGCCTCTGCAATTGTTTTAATTCTTACTCTTCCTCCCTCCCAAAATACCAACATTCCCTCCAGCATCACCCACTTAAACCAGACCCCCTTTTTGAATAATCTTTTAGACAAGAAGGGATACTTCTGTCTTATCTCTCTAATCTTCTTTGGGACCTGCTTCAAGATAGCTACCTCTTTCTGTTAATAAACTAAGGGACCGTCTCTCTGCGCTCTAAGGATCCTTTCCCTTGTAAACCTTCTTACAAATTTAACATGTACGTCTGGGTACGTCATTTATCCTGGCATATGCTGAATTTATTCTATATATCAAATCAATGTCCCCCCTAATCTCCTCCTAAGTTTTGTGTAAATAATCTGCTAACATTGTGCACATTAAATCAGTTAAATCTTCACCAGATTCCTCGGGAACATTCTGAAATCTTAAAAAATATGACATCCTTTCAAAACCCATCCTAGACATATGATCAGTTAAATCTCCAATTTCATTATGAATACTTTTAAGCTCTCCCTTTGCCCCCCCTAACCCCACCTCCAATTCATCAATCTTTTGTGTATTTTCCATTAATTTCTTCTGAACCTCCAAAAGTTCTAACTTGGAACTGACTAGATCCTTTCTCATTTCTTTAATTTCTTTCACCAAGGTTTGAAGAGTTTCTTTGACTGCTGTTAATCTTGCATTCGTATCAGGTTTTTCAGATAACATCGAAGTAATTTTGGGCTGATGTGTCTGCTTTTTTGAAGCCATGGTGAAAAATTTAAGTCTGTGTCAGTAAGATGGCGTCTGCTGGAGAGGTATTAGTGAGGCAGGAAAGAGCAAATTCCAGTAAACAAAATCTTAGTTGTTGCCTAATTAAAGTCCAGAGAGAAACAATGTTTATAATCAAATAGAAGAAAAAAGGCACTTCAGGGAAAGGACCAATTAATCAATTACAAACAATCATAAGTAAAAGAAAAGAGAGGCAGTCCCATTCACAAGGGAATGTCAGCAATCATCCTTAAATAGTGTGTCTCAGGAGAACAAAGGAACACCATCTTCCCCGCCCAGCTGGAAGCCACAGGGAAACAACAAAGTGGGAAATTGCTTCTGTGTTGCCAGACTTCGATTCTGAATATCCACAATCATTTCAGAAAGATTTTCACTCACAGTCAAAAAGGTTTGAATGCAGGTTTCTATGCGTCCTCAAGCCTGAGGAGCAATTTCAAAACACCGCCTTTCTTCCGTTCCAAGGGGGGGTTCACAAACTCCCCCCTCCATCGCTTTGTTAAGCAAAAGTTGCTAGCAGAAAGAGAAAGTCACTCACAATCCACACCGTAGCGAAGTCTCAGCTGTGCCTCCAACTCGAGCGATTCAGCACTCCATGCAGCATTAAAGGTTCCGGTCCTCCTTCAGCAAAGGGAACCAAGCCCCCCGCAGCATGTTCCTTTACTCCTGGGTCGAGGCTAAGGACCCCCCCCAACCGCCGTCGGGATAGGGAAATTCCCGCGAGCCGACCGTACGGTGGGAATCCTTTAAAACAGGGGTCCCCAACCTTTTTTTCACCAGGGACCGGTTTCATTTTAAAGAAAATTCTGCGGACCGGCTGAGTGGCTCAGCAGTCATGTGACTGGGTGGGCGTGGCCAACTTTGAAAACTTGAAACTCACTTAACAATGATCTTGGTTAGCAACCAAACGTTTGGCCTCAACTGTGGTCGTAAGTTCTTTCTTTCTTTCTCTCTCTCTCTTTCTTTCTCTTTCTTTGTCTCTGTCTCTCTTTTTTTCTCTCGCTATTTCTTTCTTTCTCTCTTTCTCTTTCTCTCTATTTCTTTCTCTTTCTTTTTCTCTTTCCCTCTTTCTGTATCTTTTTCTGTCTCTTTCTTTCCTTTGTCTCTTTCTCTCTGTCTGTCCTTCTCTCTCCCACTTTTTTCTTTCTTTCTCTCTTTCTCTGTCTCTCTCCTTCATCCACCCATTTCTGTCACTCTGTGTGTGTGTGTGTGTGCGTGTGTCTGTCGGTCTTGCATTCATTCAATCACTCCTTCTGTGTCTCTGTCTATCTTTCTCTCCCTCCCTCCCTCTCTCTGTCTCTCTATGTGTGTCTGTCGTCGTCGTCGTCGTCCCCGGTCCCGTCCCCCCCCCCCCCCAGCCTCCTCATCCCGCCTGCCACGCTTGGTCGCTCGTTCGCTCGTTCAGGCTCCGTGGCTGGATAGGAGCCGGGCTGGAGAGGAGGAGGAGGGAGGGGGGCAGCCCATTGGGCAGAGCGCACGGGAGAACGCAGGAGGATGGTGGGGGCTCTTCCTCCACCCTCGTCGACGGAGGGACTCCTGTGCGCCGCCGGAGCAACCCGCCAGTTCCCTCCCCAGCCCGCGGAGCCTCCGCAGTCCCTGGAAGAAAATGAGTGGCCGGCATGCCAGCAGGGGAGGGAATCGGTGGCCGGTCCGGCGGCGTCCAGGAATCCCTCCGTCGACGAGGGTGGAGGAAGAGGCACACTCCAACGGCGCGAACAGCCGCGCCTGCGTTCTCCCGCGCGCTGTGCTCAGGGGACTGCCCCCTCCTCCCTCCTCCTCCTCTCTAGCCCTGCGGCCCGGGTCCCATCCAGCCACGGACTGGCACCGGTCCGCGGACCGGGGGTTGGGGACCCCTGCTTTAAAAGGAATTCCCTGCCCCGTTAGGGGCCGTAAAAGAAGCAAAAAGGCGGATGAGTCCAAGACTCGACCATTGCCTCCAGGAAACCGGAAGGAAGTCGCACCTGCACAAATCTTGTTCCAGATGCCCTGGTTTCAGAGTGGTCATGCAAAGATGGCCGCCACCACCGATCTCCAGAGATCTTTGAATCAGGCCTGCTGGGGAGCTTGCCTCGCTCCCTGCAGGCACCCAAGATGCCTCTCCTTCTGACCTGTCCCTTCTGGTCCACCAAAAACTTCTCAACAATGGCTTGCCAGCTGGGTTTTCACATACCTCAGCAAAGCTCGCTATTTCCCCAGCCGTTCTCGTAGCGATGCTTCAGAGTTCTCTCGACTTTCTTCTCTTCTGAAAATCAACCTGCTGTTTCCAAGGAGTTTATGAATAATCTCTTTTTATCTGTTATTCAGTTTATTTGTCACCTGCTCTAGAAGGTTCACTATAATTGGCCAATTGTGGCTTAGGGTAATTTAATTTTTTTAATTGTTTAGGGGTTTTAGGGATAGTTTTAGTTTATAGGAGTTTTTAGCGCAGGACCAGTTTAATTTGTTTTTAATTTTGTATTTTGTCTGTTTTAATTGTTTTTTAATTCCCTGTGCCCCACCTCGAGTCCCTTCGGGGAGAGAGAGCGCGTTATAAATAAAAATTATTATTATTGTTGTTATTATTATTATTTATATGTTCCCAATATGTATCTTCTCCGTATATGATTGACAAATCTTGCTGAACATTTTTTGTTTGCTTATGCAGATAATATTCTCCTAACTAAGCATATTTGAAAGATAGAATATTGTAGAAGAAATATTCCAATCTGTGACAGGAAACAAATTTTTCTTCTTTTCAAATTCTTGGATGTTTCAATACTAGTTTCATCCCTTTCTGGACAAGGAAGTGTTTTGCAATCTTTCCCACTTGGACCTTTACTTGGACCAAAATGGAGAAGTAGCAGCAGATCTGGGCATCGGGGGCTTCTTGGTTCTCCCGAAGGAGGATACCAGGAAAGATATTCTGGGGATTATTGAAAGACAGAGATTTATTATCAGACAAAAAGCTCTTGCACAGTTTAAACTGTTCAACAAGGTGGGTGATATTATGGTGTCTTTTCCCTGTTTTCCAAACCCAGAGGTCCCATTTCAAGTGAGCTCAGCCTTGTCTCCAGGGTGACTGACCTTCAGATTGAACTGAATGTGGGGAGTACAAACCTTATGGTTTTCTTAGACTGCTTGTGGACCTTCTACAATTTAGTAACTCCATCAGAAACCCAGAAGGGCTGGGGAGCGTGTAGCTAATTGCATCAGTTTTGTTTTTTCTTGTACACAAATAGCAAAGAAGGAGGCAAATCAGTTGAGCAGTGCTTGAGTTTAGGTTTAGACAGGTTCCATTGGGAAGAAGTTTCATCATGTCCTACTTGGGGAAAGTGTTCATAGCCTGGGGCCACAGACCACACCTGGTCCACAGACCACACCTGGTCCGAATTATCCATGCCTCCCTTTCACCCCCACCCTGGGATAGAGCGAGTGACTTTTTTCTCCTAGGAAGGACCTCCAAGGCTCTCTGTCCGCATGAAACCACCATGACTCCTCTGATGTGCCCTGACCCAGACAACTGAAGCACTGAAACAAGACTTTGGCCCAAAAGAAAGCCATTCCTCATCTATGAAGTTACAAGGGAGAAACTGAAAGGAAAGGCTACTTAAACCTGGTGTTCTGCCCCAGCGATGTAGACTTGCCTGGGGCAGGCAGCTTAAACTCCATGCTTGGGATTTCTTTCAGATCAAGTTTATTATCAGGCATCCTTAATATCAACACTTACAGTCCATTGTTAAGATTCTTCTGATGTCCTTAATCTGTCCCATCGCATGGTGTAAAAAATCTGTGGTTGCTATTTCCCCTGATGAGCGGAGAAGATGAGAGGAGATGTGGATGCCGCCATCTCAGTTAACAAAGGGCGATTCAAAGACTGACTGACCATAAATCATTTTCCGCAGGCAGAATACCCCGATGGACAATCAGGAAACAAAGATGTGATCACACGTTATGGAACTACATTTCCCACAAGGCAGCTCTGCCTACACTTCCCATAAGATAGCTACATTTCATATGAGGTAGTTTCTTAAAGGAGACAGTTCCTAATTCCTACACTAGCTATATACTGTTGGGACAGCACACTTGGCTTTCGCTTGTAAGAGGATCCTGTTTGAGGGACACATTCTCATTATCTCACACCCATCTCAACTCACTCCAGTTGTAGAAAATAGGCAGTCCGTTTTAGTCTGACTTCTCCAGTATGGCAGACACAAAAATTGAACAAATAAGTATGCAAATCAACAAAGAACATTTCTGTTAAAATTGACAGAGTCCAAGGACTCTTCCCTTTGTATTTTAAATTCAAGGCAGTTTTGGACTACTTTCAAAGGAGAGAAGGTTTGCAATGCTTTACATACTCTAGAAGAAAAGTTTCCAGATCCTATTGGTCAGAAGTTTCTTTCTTCATCAGAGGCCATGGAGAGGAACTCCTGGCCTTCACTTACTGCTTAAATATCTTCTCAATTCCATCCGCTAATATTTTATTAAATAGAAACTTTCTTTATTGCTATATGATATGCCAGAAGCAAAATAAAGGAATTAAATGAAGAATCTGCACTAATTGCATGTGCTAAAATTCTTTTGAATCACTTAGAGATTTCAAATTTATCTAAGTGAATCCTAGAGGCTACGTGGGTAATATCTAAATCTACCCCGATTTTCCATGCGTGGAGAGTCCTAACACATTTTCTTTGGCCTTCCTTGTTTTTCTGCTCAGTCCCTGCCTCAGTCCAGATGTGTGGAAAGTTGTCATCCTGGATTTGTCAAGAGGGCTCGAGAAGGAGAGCCAGTTTGCTGCTATAACTGCGTTCCTTGTCCGGAAGGGACCTTCTGTCAGGGTCCGTTTCTTATAGTACTCAAGAAAGACCACACTTAAACATTGTTTTGAATGAATAAGGTTACTTTTACTGAATACCCAAGATTAACAGACCATAGTGAAGCAGAGAGTAACTAGTTTAGGCGCGAACAATGAGTATTATTGCTTAAGCCCACCCCAATAGCCCTAACCCCCCCCCTAGCATTGTCCAATGTACTTTCTTCTCCGACATCAGGTGGGCAGGTCATCACCAGCATGGAATGTGAGACCGTTAGACCAAAGATAACACCGGCTGGCAACATCTTCCACCAATCGTCCACCAGCATTCATAATTGAAACCCCAGCGCCCCACCCTCCCCGTTTCCATGGCAGCCAAGCAGCATAAAAATAAATCAGAAGCGAAGGCTGACATCCACGTTCAATAGTGGATAACTTACGAGAAGTGTAGGCACATGGTTGTAGTTGGCCCTGTTGGTTGCGTTGTAGCAAAACAGTTCCCACAGCGACATCGCTGGCATCAGCCTGAACTACAAATGGAGAGTTGACATCGGGATGCTTGAGGGCAGGCTCAGCGGCAAATAAACGTTTAAGTTTCTCGAAAGCAGCCTGGCACTCCATGGTCTAGTTCAGGGGGGCACTAGGTCGAGGTTTACCCTCACCTTTCGTTTTGAGAAGATTTGTAATGGGCAACGCAATACTAGCGAATGAAGGTATAAATTGACGGTAAAAGTTGGCGAAACCCAAAAAACTTTGTAGCTGTTTACGAGTGCGTGGGGGTGCCGATTGCGTGACCACTTTTACTTTAGCAGGATCCATTTCAATTCCTTCTGAGGAAATACGATAACCCAAATAGTCAATCTTGTCCTGGTGAAACTCACATTTAGATAATTTAGCGTAGTGCTCGGCAGAGCGGAGCTTTTGAAGAACGGAACGGACAAGCTTAACATGTTCATCACGTGTTTGCGAATACACGACTGTCATCAAGATAAACGATGACCCCCTTGTACAGGTGTTCGTGGAGAACTTCATTGATTAGATGCATAAATACAGAAGGAGCTCCCTGAAGACCAAAAGGCAAAACTTTAAACTGGAAACATCCCAGCGGGCAGTTGAAAGCCGTTTTCCACTCGTCACCCTCTTTAATTCTTACCCTATAATAAGCTTCACGTAAATCTAGTTTAGTAAAAATCTTGCCTGTAGCAAGGTGAGCTAGCATGTCCTTCATAAGTGGAAGCGGGTAGACATTGTGTTCACAAATAGTGTTAAGGTAAGAGTAGTCCTGAACTAAGCGCAGAGTACCATCTTTCTTCTCCCTAAACATCACCGGTGCGGCCACGCGTGGCCTAGCAGGTTCAATGAAACCCCGTTTTAGATTCTTATCAATGAATTTGCATAGCTCTTCCATTTCACGTGGTGTCATAGAGTAGAGTCGAGGTTTAGGTAGTTGCACCCCAGGGAGAAAATCGATAGAGCAATCAGTAGCTCTGTGAGGAGGAAGTGAATCACAAGACCTTTCGCTAAAAGTGTCTTTAAGGTCCCAATACTCGTCAGGAATCTTGTCCTCTCCAGGAATGATTTCGGGTGGTGGAAGAGCTAATGTGGGGCCTGCAGGTTCCCTAACAGGAGTCAGATCAAGGGGAGAATCACGCCCGTGATTTGAAAGTGTAAAGGCATGTTCTGGTGGCAGTAAAGGTATACGCACCCACCCCTCTTTCCAGTTAATAAGGGGATTCCATTTACGAAGCCAGTTGATTCCCAAAATGACAGCATTATCAGCTATGGGAGCCACGATAAAATTACTAGTTTCATTATGTGTCTCACCAATAGAAACTTGAAGGGGCTCAGTAACAAAAGTTGCAGGATTTCCCCCCGCTACAGAACCATCCATTTGGCAAAAAGTGATAGGCACTTTTAAATTCTTTAAGTGAAATCCCATGGCGTAAACAAGATCTTGACTGATCAGACAACGGGAGCAACCGGAATCAATGAGAGCTTGCGTGTTGCAGCTACGGCCACTAGATGGAGCTATAAGCTTTAAATGAATATAAAGAGGCCCGGATCGGCGACTTACCAAATTATCGTCAGAGGAGGCGGAGTCTCCTTCCCAGTCATCGGGCTGGGCCTCAGGTTGGTCAGCAAAAAGGTCAAGTGGCTCCACCCCAGTCATCACTGGCCTACTGCGCACGCTTGGAGTTTTAGTTGGCCTTCTAGTCTCAGTAGAAGAATGTGGGTGTGGCGGTTGTTTAGATCTGCAGTTGTTCGCCCAATGCCCCTCCTTCCCACAGCGAAAACAAGAGCCTGGGCGAGCTGGAGTCGATCTGCGCCCGCCCCTCTGCTTGTGGGAATCCTTATCAGGGGATCGGGGCCTGGGGCTTTCAACTAGTTTCTTCTTCTCAAAACGGGCTGGATCTTGTGACTGGGCCTGGTCCAGCTCCATATCCCTGGCTAATTGAATCCAATCATCTAGGGAATCGGGCCGGTATCTGTTTACAGACGTTTGATAAATGTCCTTATTTAGCCCCTCTGTGTAAAGATCCATCAACGCCCTGTCGCTATAGCCCACCATTCTGTTCAAGAACAGAAAGTTCTTGAAAAATTTGGGTGTATTCTTGCACAGACATATCTCCCTGGCGCAAATCTCTCATCTTTATTTTTGCCTTTCTTTCAATTCGGGGGTCTTCGAAACGTCTTCTAAGCGCAATCATAAAGCGTTCAAAGTCCCGTAACAAGGGTGAGTGAGTATTATGCAGAGAAACCAGCCATTTGGCAGCTTTATTCTCCAAGGCCAAAGAGACAATTCTAATTTTAACATCGTCTTCACAATCATCTGCGTAGTGCTTAACAAAATCATTAACGTGAAGCAGAAAAAATGCTAAACTTTCTGGGTCACCGTCAAACTTAATGCCCAAGGGAGGGAGTTTAGCAGGTCGGGGGGGGGGGGCGAGCCGAATTTCCCTCTGTAATTCTCTGCCGGCTTGAGCAGGAGGGGGAGGGGTAGTTCGTCTGATCTCCTGAGCAGTAGCCGTGGCAGTCTCTTTTCTCTGTTCGCCTTCCAAATAATGCCCCCCCCCCCAGAGTTTATCCAGGGTTTCCCTCTTGTCGCTGGCCTGGCGGAGTAATTCATTAGCCATCTCCTTTAATTCCCTTTCTTCTTTCAAAAGCTCAGATATGGATGGCATGGGAGAGGAGCGGCGGCGTCTGGTGGTATTGACCCCCGAGCCTACGTCTCCCGTCATTCCCACCCCTTCTGACCAGCGATAAGGTTTAGCTGATTCTTCGGCTGCCGGGTTTAAATCTAGGCCGGCTAAAAAATCCATCACTGACCTCGGGTCGTCTTTTGGAACAGGTATATTGGATGCAGTCTCACCCATAGCTTGGGCTGGCAATTCCTCTGAAGCCGGAGGCTCCTCTTTGGCAAGTTCCGACATCAGGTTGTGGTTTTTAATGACTCTCTGCTTAATGTCAGGGTCCGTTTCTTATAGTACTCAAGAAAGACCACACTTAAACATTGTTTGGAATGAATAAGGTTACTTTTACTGAATACCCAAGATTAACAGACCATAGTGAAGCAGAGAGTAACTAGTTTAGGTGCGAACAATGAGTATTATTGCTTAAGCCCACCCCAATAGCCCTAACCCCCCTAGCATTGTCCAATGTACTTTCTTCTCCGACATCAGGTGGGCAGGTCATCACCAGCATGGAATGTGAGACCGTTAGACCAAAGATAACACCGGCCGGCAACATCTTCCACCAATCGTCCACCAGCGTTCATAATTGAAACCCCAGCGCCCCACCCTCCCCGTTTCCATGGCAGCCAAGCAGCATAAAAATAAATCAGAAGCGAAGGCTGACACCTTCTCCACTCAGGATGATGGGTGAGACTGGAGGAAAGGAAGTGGAACTGATTCATTACATACATCAAATAATAAAAGTTCCTATGATGGTTCTGAACATCACACAGGAAATTATTTAGGTCCCAATTCTTCTCTCACTTTCATAGACGATTAAACAGAAATTGATTTTTTTTAAGTCTTATATTTCTTATTTTCTCTCACTGGAGGTACTAAAAAATGTGTCTTGGACAATACTCGTGGTATCACTTATTGTCCAAATGAGGTAGCAACGGAAGATACAGAGGTCTGGCCTAGGCCTGAAACATTGGTCAAGTAAACTTTGGTCAAGAAGTAAGATTGCAAGCTATGCTCAATATACTGCTGTATTTGCAAAAAGGTCCTGCCCCAGACAGCATCCTGTTTGCTGGGTTGCTCCCACGATCTTTTCCCAGCAACTTCTCCATTTATCTCCTTGCTAGCCACAAATAGCCTCTGAATGCATATATCTTGTTGACTTAAGCAAACTGTGTCAACTGGTGGGTTTTCGAGTCCCCCAACTCCATATTTGGGCAGATGTAGGAGAACGGGAATGCCTACGTCACCAAGGGTATAAGAGACAATCCTTGTCAATATATGGGGGTTCAGACATTTTGTATGGGCTACGAGCCCCTCTCTGAATCTGTGCACAATAAACTCTTTGCTGCATTGAAGAGCTTGTCTGTGTGTCTTGGCTTTCCTACAACAATTGGTGCATTGGCCGGGAATACAGATGGGGCGATATTTCGCTGAGGACAGCTTCACCCCTCGGGTCCGTTGAGAGGCCGTTCCTGAACATTCTCCAGGCGCCACGGGGGCTTGACCTCCGGGAGACAATAGCGACCTCTGCACAAGGCCGACAGTGCTGACAGCTAGTCCAAGAACCCTTCATCGTAGGAAAGGCTGTCTGAGCCATCTCCTGGCCAGGACAACAGTGAAGACTCCTCAGGCAAGTATACATTAAGAGTTGAATACCTGCCACGCTTGGAGGCAGAAGAGGGAGGCTGATCACGCTCCTGGGCTCAGGGTGTCGTCCCTAAAGTAGCCCTGTGTGGGAGGTTTGGTTGCTGCAGTTCCCGTCCGTGACCGTTGAACATCCGGGACAGCGGGTCAGTAACTTGTGCCAGAATGGGTGGGAAGCAGAGCACCGCCAGCACACCGGTGGAGTGCATGTTACAGGGGTTTGATGAATATTACTGTTGAACTAAATGTAACACCCCATATCTGAAGAGTAATAAGGAGAGAAGATGGTCCCCTCAAGGGGTGTTATAGTTATAGCTTATAGATGATCTCTGGAAAGAGAGAGCAGCCAAGATGAAACATCCAAATCGGTAACCATACATGAGCTGGCTGTAAATGAGAAGACCAATGGCTTGTTGCAATGTCAGGTGGAAATGATTAGGTTGGGTGTGGCAAGACCACAGGGCGGGAGCGTGAATGCCAGGGGCTGAGGGGGAGCAGCTTGAATGTATGCTCCATTCTCACTGGCTGATTTATATGATTGTTAAAATCGAACTCCTAAGTATAGAGAACATCCAGATGGGATGCAGGTCCTTTTTGTCCTGTCAAAGTCAACAGAAACAGGATGAAAAGACCGAATTAGATCCTGAGGTTGGAGAAAAATAGGAGAATGGTCAATAAATGGTCATTATTGGCCACTGCAGATGACAGTAGGGCAAAAGTTACAGAAGACAAGAAGGGGGGCCAGGAAAGGCACCAGAGAAAAAGGAACCTCAAAAGGAAACACATTTTTTCCTCGCCAAAGCTCTTAGACAGAAATAGGGGAAGCAGGGGACAGCAAGGGGGTTGAGAGAAAAGATTTTGCAGGAGGAAGCTGAAGAAGTTTTATGACCCCCACCATATGTTCCGCGTCCATCCCCAGTGCAGCCCCTGCTGCCTCAGCCACCCCCTTCACCGCCTCAAGGACAGAGGGGTGGTGATGGAGTGGCTGGCCCATCTGGGTTTGCTGGGAGTCCAAGGAGAGGGGCAGCGTTTGCTCCCAACACTGAAGCTGCTCATTCGGATGGAAGTGAGGAGGAGGAGGGGGAGGACTTGGTGCTGTGGGGGGTGAGGAGGCCGTGGGCATACGGACTCGTTCGGCAGCTGCTTGGGAGACAGCAGCAGGGGGGCGGGTTGTAGCCTCTTGTGACAAATGGATCGGCAGGCAATTAATCACCAGGGTCTGACAGGATTCATGGCTATGTTTCAATATGTGACTGAGATGGACCCGTCATGTGGACGCACAATCCTACCTGGCAGGTTGTGCAGCAGTTGTTGAAAACATTGTTAACTACAGAGGAGAGGGAAACCTAGACAGGGGGCACGCATGCCCCTCCTCGAGGAATATCAGACCTTGACAGTGGAAGCTCTCAGAAGGGCAGGAAAACCTCCGGTGACTATGCCTAAGCCGTCTTTGGTGACTCAGAGAGCTGATGAAGGTCCAGAAAGCTTTTTGCAAAGGCTGATTGAAGCCTATGGAGTAGATCCTCAGCATGTGGATAATGTGAGGATGTTAAATAAAAGGTTTATAGAGTTATGGGTGTATTTGGAGAAAGCTACAGAGGTGGGAAGGAGCATTGGGAACGAATACAAGTGAGTTGTTGGAAGTGGCAAGGAAAGTGTAGGTGGACAGGGATAAGGTGGGGAAAAGAAGGATATGTGGATGCATAAGAAAACAAAGGTGTTGGCAGAGGCATTGCAGAGTGCTAGGTTAGGACCAAACCAGTGTGCGTATTGTAAGGGAGAAGGTCATTGGCAGAAAGAGTGTCCGAAGAGGGCAGTTCAGGGTAGGGGATTTGGTGGATGGCAGGGGTTCGGAAAGGAAACTGGAACCCCAACCCGATTCCCTGGTAGAGGAATGAGAGGACGTGGCATGAGAGAGCGTGGTGAAAGTGGCTGGCAAAGGTGGAAGAGATTGGAATGGTGGATATTGGATGGACGGACTGAAGGGGACCTGGCTTGGAAGAGGCCCCACCCGAGCCATTAGTTACTATGGATATGGGGGCCAGCAGACTACCTTTTTGGTGGATACAGGAGCTGGACGTCGGGGGTGAATAGCAGAATTGTTGCCCCAGGACTGCATAGGATACAGGTCCAGGGGGTGTCTGGACAGATTTGTGGGCAACAGAAACCTGTAACTTGTGTTTTTAAAGGGCCGGAGGTTCAACATGAATTTCTGTATATTGCATCACATCACCCCTTTGTGATTGTGGAATTGAAGCTCACAGCTTCACCTGTTCATAGGTCTTCTGCCCCCCATGTGCAAAGTGGTTGTCTGTAACTGATTTGAAGGATGTTTTTTTCACCATCTCCATACATCCAGTAATTCAATGGTTTTTTGCATTTGCATGGGAGAATCCCTAGACAGGGACAGAAATGCAGTTCGCATGGACCCGTCTGCCTCAAGGATTTAAAAAGTCACCTACCCTTTTGGTACCATGAAGGGTTAGCAGTGCCTCTCCAGAGGGGGGATGTGGATAATGTTTCGGTGACAGGACAATCGGAGGAGATGTGTTGGGCTAATACTAAAGCTTTGTTGATATTGTTGATGGAATATGGATATAGAGTGTCAAGACGAAAGGCTCAGACAGAGTGCGGTATTTGGGGTATGATATTGAGCAGGGACAGGAAGGAAACATGCTATTTTGCTTTGATGGTTGCTCCACTTTATGCGGCCACCAAAGGAGCTATGCAGATCATTTCTGTTGGATGGGGGAACAAGAAATGCTTTTAGAAATAGTAATCAAGCACTGACTACAGCACCCGCCTTGCTTACTCTGGTAAAGCCATTTATCTTATAGGTGGACACTAATAGAAATACAGCATTGGGGGTGCTAACACAGACGCTCGGACAGTGGCAATGCCCAGTAGCTTACCTTTCCAAGCAATTGAATGGAGTAAAAAGGGAGTGGCCCCATTGTCTAAAAATACTAGCAATTGCTGCAATTGGTACAAGACCGCCAAATGTTTCCTTTTCAAGCCCAATAACAGTTCACACCCCACATGCAGTGCAATCCTATTACCCTATGGATTATTTGATGGTGGATTTTATGGACATGACTGGGTGTGGTTTATATAAGGCAATGTTGGTGACGGTTGATGTGTACATTGGATATAATAACAACAACAACAACAACAATAATAATAATAATAATAATAATAATAATAATAAAATTTTATTTATAACCCTCTCTCTCTCCCCGAAGGGACTTGAGGCGGGGCACAGGGAATTAAAAAACAATTAAAACAGACAAAATACAAAGTTAAAATCAAATTAAACTTACCCTGCGCTAAAAACTCCTATGAAACTAAAACTATCCCTAAAAACCCCTTAATAATTTAAAATTTAAATTACTCTAGGCCAGCCAAGCAGAAGAAGTGTGTTTTTAATTGCTGTCGGAAGGAGCGAAGGTCTGTGGTTGTTCTGATTTCGGGGGGAAGGTCGTTCCAGAGGGTCGGGCCCACCAGAGAAGGCCCTACCCCTGGGCGTCACCCGCTGGCAAAGCCTAGTGGACGGCACCCAGAGAAGTCCCTCTCTGTGGGAGCGAATCGGCCGCAGGGATGTATGGGGCAGAATGCGATCCCGCAGATAGCTAGGTCCCGTGTCATGGAGCACTTTGAATGATAACCAACACCTTGAAGCGCACCTGAAAGACAACAGGCAGCCAGTGCAGCTCGCGCAGGAGCGGTGTTACATGGGAGAACCTAGAGGCTCCCATAACTGCCCGCGCGGCTGCATTCTGGACAAGCTGAAGCCTTCGGGTGCACCTCAAGGGGAGCCCCATGTAGAGAGAGTTGCAATAGTCCAGCCGGGATGTCACGAGGGCATGAGTGACTGTGCAAAGGGCACCCCGATCCAATAGGGGATGCAACTGGCGGACCAGGCGAACCTGGTAAAACGCCCTCCTGGCCACGGCTGTCACTTGATCTTCCATGGACAGCCGGGCATCAAGGAGGACGCCCAAGTCTTGGGTTAAAAGGGGGTAATTGGACCATGGAAATGGGACAGGCTCTGAGTCAACAAGTTGAGAGATTGCGCACCCCTCCAAAATCGATCACCAAATGTCATCATTTGAAACCTGGAGACATGGTGTGGGTAAAGCATGGGGAAAAGGAACTATTGGAAGGCAGGTGGAAAGGACCTTTCGGAGTCATAATGGTTTCACCACTGGCCAGTCAAGATCAGTGAGTCCAAATCTTGGATTCATTGGACTAGAATCAAAGCAGCTGCAGATACTAACTGGTAGATGGTTACTAGTCCCATGACTCCAATGAAATTGCGTTTATGGCGTAAATGAATTCACATTAGTATGCTAAGCTTATATATATATACATCGTTATATACATACAGTGGTACCTCGGATCACGAACTTAATTCGTGAAATGACTCTGGTCGCGATCCGAATTGATCGTGATGCGAGGCACAATTTCCCATAGGGTTCAATGTAAATCCGATTAATCCGTTCCGACCTTGTTTTTAAAATGTCCGCGGTTCCGGTTCGTGAAGCGAAACGGAGGTCGTGAATCCGGGCATTTTTACGAACTTTTCTGTTCGTGATGCGAGGGCGGAGTTCGTGAAGCGAGGCGGAGTTCGTGAAGCGAGGCGGAGTTCGTGCAGCGGAGCGTTTTTTACGAACATTGCCGTTCGTGCAGCGAGGCGGAGTTCGTGCAGCGGAGCACATTTTTTGTGAAATTTTTGGTCGTAATCCGAATTGGTCGTGAAGAGAGGCGTTCGTGAAGCGAGGTACCACTGTATATCTCTTTCTATGAGCCTAATATAACCCTCCTAACTGCAGGCTGCTCTGCTGAAACCTTACCGGCAATAGATTTCTCTACGCACAGCAGTGAAGCAACCCCTGCTAAGTCACCCCGGAAGCTGACTTTCTACGCACAGGTGAAGAAGCAATGGAAAAAGTGGTAGTTTTGCTTATACTAACCTTTAGTGTGCTAGGAAATGATATGTGTATTAGAAACTTAGGACAATGGTGCAGGCCACACAACAGACCCTACATTACCCGTTCATATGCCATAGGTTCTGAGATGTGTATAGAACTGCAAAAGGCACCCACGGGAGTACATTGGATTTGTGGAATAATGGCGTCCTTCCTTTTGGTTGGAGAGGGGCATGCACATTGGGAGTCATAAATCCCTCTTTCTCTATGCTGCCTCTTGAACAACTTCAGGCAATGGATGCAGGCCGTTGGGGTGGGAGACACCTAAAAACTAAATTAGAGAAATAAGGAGGAAATGTTCCTTCTTATCAAAAAGATTATATAAAAAGGGGGTGTGGTTCAAGTGGCTGATGCCAGAGGGAATGTTAGTGTTCTGGGAAGGGGGTAGAGTAAGAATTAAAACAATTGTAGAGGCGGAAGCCTTTCTAAAAAAACACTCCCCAATCCTGGAGGATGAAAATGTGGGAGCGGAGGGGGCCATGGCTCCGCCCACTGGAGATCAGGGAGAGGAAGATACAATTGCCAAAAGACTTAGATCTCACAAATGACTTTTTTCTATATAGTGTAACCCCTATCTGGATGTTTATAGAATTAATGATTGATTGCATGAATATAAAATATTTGTATCTCTTCCACTTTGTAGGGAAATGAAAAATGATTTGTATTATCTTTTTTTTTTGTAAGAAGCCTCAGAGGGGGCCGACACCTCCGACATAGATGTCCTCAAAATATCTTTGTAATACCTTATACCCTTTTCCTATTTTTAAAAATTTTGTAAAAACCCATAAAACTTTTTTTTCATAAAAAAAAATATTAATTATATACCATATATCCCTTTGTCCTTTTATATACTGTAAAAGCAAGTTTTATTAAATGCATACCTAGATATTTCATTTTTGATGATTTGAATACGAAATTTCTTCATTAAATCCTCTTTCAAGTCAGGAGTCATATTTTTAACTGACATTTTAGCCCTTGCCATATTTATAGACCTGCTACTTTCCCATACTCTTCTCAATTCCTCAGTAAGCCTGAGAAGTCTGAAAAATCTTCACCTCTTACAAGATACACAGGGGAGGGATTGGGTTGGGTGGGAATGTGGCTTGAAATGTGGGAACGTGATCCCTTAGAATTCCTGCTCAATATGTGGGACCACTCTCTCTGCTTGACTCTGCATCGAACTCTGGGCGAAATTGGGGGAGGAATGGGGGGTGGAGGAGGATTCAATGGACTGGAACGGATGGAGGTTTCGCTCGCCAGCCTTGGCTTTCGTGTGCCTGGAATTTTTCTGCATCCCCGGAACAGCTCCCTACCCCATCCCATTAAGTCTGCAGCCATGTGGGCATCTCCAGGTGGCCACCTTTCCTCCTGGGAGAGAAGGGGAGGATTGCAGCTGGGTCCAGATGCCCCTAGTTGCTTGGCATGAACACCCGCTTTCTCTCCCTGCTGGAAGGAAGGACAAGGTCGCTATCTTTACCATTCACTAAGGCTGCCTTACTATTATTCTTCTCATCGTTCCTATCACCCATTTCCAGCCACTTATGACTGCAGGACTGTAACTTTGTCCTTATGATGATCTACCTGTTCTATTTATTGCCAGCTTCAACGAAGCCTTGGATACAGCGATCCTCCCTTGTAATAATTATGAGTTAAATTTCCTGGTCCTCTGATCCCCGGAGACTTCTGGCATTTGCAAATGTAAAAACATGTAACTGCCCTTGTGGGGAACCTCCATTGTGGGAGGGGGTGACATGACAAATCATTAAGGGAAGAAGATAAAAGGGATTTCACAATACTGGTCTTTTTCCATTTTGTGGTTCAGTAACTTCTGTGTAGTTTCTCTCCTTGCCTTGTTTTGCTTTTGTAGAATACTCTTCATGATATCTGAGCGCAATCATAATTTAGTCCACCTTCCTGGGTGTTTACCTGGACCTTCCTCGCTTCTCATTTTGGACCCTTGCACTCTCCTGCAATTGTTTTCATTAGCCAGGATGTTGAATTCAAAAATAGCTCCCTTACAAGGAGACCTCCAAAATCACATAGCTAGAAGATGAAATTAGAAACTTTTCAAGATACCTGTGTCCTGGGGTAGACCTTCTCCGCCTGCGGGAGCTTCCACTCTCGCAGGCCTGGCCCCCCGGTCTAACACGGGCCCACCTCGAGGATGGATTGATAGATCCAGAGAGGTGGGCGAGACGCAAACTAAGGGGGTTTTTATGCAAATTTTTAATTTGGCTTTTAAGGGGTTCCAGGGTGGGGGGAGGGTTTATTCAGTCAGAGGGGGGTCAAGATATAGGGCCAGCTGGTGGAAGTAGGATAAAGGAGGAGTCCACTAGGGAGGGGGGATCAGGGGTCGTCTCTGTTGAGGGCCGTCCCATTCGGTTGGTCTTAGGGAGGGGCAGGGGCGGTGGGAGACAGGATGTCCATCGTGGGTTGGGGGCTCGTGGTCGCTGGCTATGAGCAATCGCTTGCCCCAACCCCCTGTGCTCCACTCGTGGGCTAGGTGGTCAGGGATTACAGAGCCGGGGCCCTAGGCTGATGTTCTGCAACGCCAGGTGCGTGGTGAACAAAGCCCCCCTCATAAATGACCTTGTGTCAGAGGGGGACCCGGACCTGGTGGGAATTACGGAGACCTGGTTGGGCCCTGAGGGGGGCTTACCCCTCGTGGAAATGTGCCCACCAGGCTACCGTGCATTTCATCAGCCTAGGGCCCTAGGCAGGGGTGGGGGGGTGGCGGTTATTGTTAAGGAAAGTCTGGAGCCAAAGGAGACCACTGTGCCTCAGACGACCGGCTGTGAGTCCCTCTTCGTGAAGTGGGGACTAGGGAGGCAGTTGGGCCTGCTGGTTGTATACCTGGCTCCCCGCTATGTAACAGCAGCCCTGCCCGAGCTACTTGAGGTGATCACCGTGATGGCGGTGGAGACCCCCAGACTTATAGTCATGGGGGACTTTAACCTGCCATCGGCGGGCGAAACATCCGAGGCAGCTCAGGAGTTCATGGCTTCCATGACGGCCATGGATCTGACCCAAGTAGTTAAGTAGTTCAGGGCCCCACTCACGAGGGAGGACACACGCTGGATCTGATTTTTGTCTCTGGACAATGGATTAGTGATCTCGGAACAGGGGATTTAGTCATCTTACCCTTGTCATGGACAGATCACTCTCTCCTTCAGATAGACTTTCCAACCATCACACCCCACCGCAGGGAGGCGGAACCGGACACACCGAGTTGGTTCCACCCAGGTGCCTGATGGACCTGGAAAGGTTCCAGAGGGAGCTTGGGCCAGTACCTGTGTCCCTGCCCTGCGGCTCGACTGAGGATCTAGTGGCCGCATGGTATAATGCGGCCACGGGGGCCTTGGACTAAGTCGCGCCCTTGCGGCCTCTCATGCGGCATCAAGTCACCCAGGCTCCTCGGTTTACTGAGGAGCTTCGGGAGATGAAACGCCGCAAGAGACGCCTAGAGAGTAGGTGGAGATCTTCTCGATCCGAAGCTCACCGAATACTAGTGAGAGACCATATTAAGACTTACTTAGTGGCGCTAAGAGTGGCCAAACGTGAATATTGTGCCACCCTTATCGCGTCCACAGAAAATTGCCCTGCCGCCCTGTTTGGGGTGACCCGCTCCCACCTTCATTTGAGGCCGTGGGAAGCCCCTCTGCATTGTCGAGCAGAGGAATTTGGAGTATTTCTGCAGGACAAAATCACTCAGATTCAGAACAAGTTGCCCTCCACTAGTGGTCCGATCGAGGTGTCCGGTGCTGGTCTTGAGATAACACCTTGGGAGGAGTTCGACTTTGTTACTACCGAGGATATGGACAGGTTGCGGAGGAACCTTAGAGCCACCACATGTTTATTGGACCGGTGCCCCTCCTGGCTTGTACTGGCATCCTGGGAGGTGACACGAGGCTGGCTCCAGGGCATTGTGAATTCATCTCTGAGTGAGGGGTCCTTGCCTACCGTCTTAAAGAAGCGGTGGTGAGGCCCCTCCTCAAGAAGCCATCCCTGGACCCAGCTTTATTAGAGAACTATCGTCCTGTCTCCAACCTTCACTTTTTAGTGAAGGTTGTTGAGAGTGTGGTGGCTCAACAGTTTCCCCGACATCTGGAGGAAGTTGATTATCTAGACCCGCACCAGTCCGGCTTCCAGCCCAGTCACAGCACTGAGACGGCATTGGTCGCGTTGGTGGATGATCTCTGGAGGGAACGGGATAGAGGTTGTTCCTCTATCCTTGTCCTATTAGACCTCTCAGCGGCTTTTGATACCATCGACCATGGTATCTCATTGCACCGATTGGGGGGGTTGGGGCTGAGAGGCACCGTTCTATGCTGGTTCTCGTCCTACCTCTCTGGTCGGTTGCAATGGGTGTTGGCAGGAGGGCAGAGGTCGTCCCCGAGGCCCCTCACATGTGGGGTTCCTCAGGGGTCAGTCCTCTCGCCACTCCTGTTTAACACCTATATGAAGCCGCTGGGTGAGATCATCTGTGGTTTTGGGGTGGAATACCATCTGTACGCTGATGACACTCAGTTGTACATATCCACCCCAAACCACCCCAGCGTTGCCGTCGAGGTGCTGTCCCGATGTCTGGAGGCTGTACGGATCTGGATGGGTAGTAACAAACTCAAACTCAACCCATCCAAGACCAAGTGGCTGTGGTTTCCGGCACCCCGGTTCAGCCAGATAAGTCGAACACTGGCCATTGGGGGCGAACAACTGGCCCCCGTGGAGAGGGCGCGCAACTTGGGTGTCCTCCTGGATTCCCGGCTGTCCATGGAGGACCACGTGGTGGTTGTGGCCAGGGGGGCGTTCTATCAGGTACACCTGATACGCCAGTTGCGCCCCTTACTGGACCGGGGAGTCCTTCGCACAGTCACGCAAGCGCTTGTGACATCCCGGCTGGATTACTGTAAAACTCTCTACATGGGGCTCCCCTTGAGGTGCACTCGAAAGCTACAGTTAGTACAGAATGCGGCCACGCGGATGATTATGGGTGCCTCAAGGCAAACCCACATAACACCTCTCCTGCGCGAGCTGCACTGGCTGCCTGTGGCCTTTCGAGTGCTCTTCAAGGTGCTGACGACCATCTTTAAATTGCTCCATGGCTCGGGGCCTAGCTATATACGAGACTGCCTCCTGCCCCATACATCCCTTCGTCCGATCCGCTCCCACAGGGAGGGTTTTCTTCGGGTGCCGTCGGCGGGGTAATGCCGGTTGGCGACACCCAGGGGAAGGGCCTTCTCTGTGGCGTGCCCGGCCCTCTGGAACGACCTACCCCCCGACCTTCGCACTATCTCGGACCTCCGCCTCTTCCGCCAACGTCTTAAGACGTATTTATTCCAACAAACCAGCCTAGGATAGCCCCCCATTTCTGACTTTTTAAGAAAAATAATTTATAATTTGGTAATGGTTTTAACATGGGTTTTAGCACGGGTTCATTCATTTAATATATTTTAATTGATATTTATTGTATTTTGTGGTTTTAAATGCCTGTGTGCCGCCCTGGGTCCTAACAAGAAGGGCGGGGTATAAATTTAATAAAATAAAAATAAAAAATAAAATAAACATGTGGCCTGAGATTTAGCTATTTAGCATTAGAGGCTTTTGGGGAGGGGGGGCTGTGATCTAGATAACCAATCAATATTATGTGCATTATTAGGGGTGCTCTTCCTACAATTTCAGCCAGTTGAAACATCTCACATGTACAATTGAAAAAAACCTTTATTGGGAGATCGTTTCCGGCTTCGGACACGAACGGACGTGGATGTTGTATTGCGCCCCCTAGTGAGGGAACGCGGTACTACAGAAGGCGGCCTTCTCGACTCCGGTGAGAAAGAAAGACCAAACGTGGAGGGGTTTTCTCAGGATGAGAGAGCGCTGACTAGCTCAGTGCGGGTCTTTTTATTAGATACAGAAGTAAAAGATACATTTCAGTACAGTGTTGATTGGACATTCAGTTACTTGGTAGAATATGCCTAGTTGCTTAGCAGAATATAGTCGCTTGGTAAAACACATGCAATAGCCTGGGAAAATACATTCAGTTATCCAGTGGCCTGGGAAAATACATTCAGCTATCTAGCAAAATACATTTAGTTACATTTTGTGTATTGCTTGGTATATTGGATACGTGCTAAAAGAATTGGGTGATGGTACACACTAGCCTTTGTTAGCCTTTGTCAGGCGAGATGACATGTGCTTCCTAGGTTCAGGGTTCATTCAGTGGCCTAACAATGGTTTAAAGCCTATACTAATTTAAAACCTGCTGAACTGTCAAAACCTGGAATGATAATCACAACATCTCCTCTGTTTTTTGTTTTTTAAGGAGGTGCCCTCTACCAATCTGGCTCCTCATCACTACCTATTGCATACGGGCGTTTTAAGTCCTCTGCAATGATATCTTTTTCGTCCTCTGTTGGCAGAAAAGGTTCTTTTTCAGACGAGTGAGCAAGGAGCATTGCTTCCATGGTAGACAAACGATTTTTCAAAAAATTCATTACATAATTAAATACAAAAGGTCCTACAATACATATAAGCAGCAATATAATCAAAGGTCCAACAAGGGCACTAACAAGGGTTGTAAGCCATGGAGGAAAATCAAACATAGGGATGTCAGAGATTTTTTATTTTTATTTTTTTTATTTTTTTTATATTGAAAAAGTTTTATTGGTTTTACATTTTTTCTGTAGGGTGGGGTAAGGGATACAAAGAAATTTTGAGAGCATTCACGTCAAAGTCGTCGGCCCTTCCGGGACCTCAAAATACATTGATAACAATTAAAAAAAACATTTTTCATAACACTACAAAGTGAAAGCAAGTACATATACCTAAATTCTCAGTTCTATGCTGTCAGACATTGACAAAAAATCCAAATACAAATATTATGCAAAATTAATCAGAAAGATCAAGGCAAAGTTATTTTTTCGATCTAAGTCTCTTGGCAATTGTATCTTCTTTTTCTCCTCCCTGGCCCCCAGTGGGCGGGGCCGTGGCCCCCTCCGTCCCCCCTGGATCTTCCCCCAGGATAGAGGAATGTTTTTTAAGAAAGGCTTCCGCCTCAGCAACTGTTTTAATCCTCACTCTTCCTCCTTCCCAGAACACCAGCATCCCTTCGGGTGTCACCCACTTGAACCAAATCCCGTGATCAAACAATGTTTTAGACAAGAAGGAAAATTTCCTTCTTGCATCTCTAATCTTTCTTGGGATCTGCTTCAAGATAGCAACCTCTTTTTGTTGGTAGATTAATGGACTACCTCTCTGCACTTTCAGGATTTTTTCTCTGGTTGACCTTCTAACAAATTTCACATGTATCTCTCTAGGTACTTCATTTATCCTGGCATATGCTGAGTTAATTCTGTAGGCTAGGTCAATGTCCCCCCTGATCTCATCCTTAGGTTTATGTAAATAGTCTACTAAAATTGTGCTCATAAGTTCAGGGAGGCATTCACCAGATTCCTCAAAAACATTCTGAAATCTCAAAAAATATGTCATTCTTTCCATATCAATCCTAGACACATGCCCATTTATTTCCACAACTTCATTAGTAACATTTTTAATCTCTCCCTTAGCCCCCACCAGCCCCCCTTCCAATTCTTCGTTCTTCTGTGTGTTTTCCAGCAGTTGTTTCCGTGTATCCAATAACTCCTTCTTAAAGTTAATATTTTCTGCCCTCTGGGCCTTAATTTCTTGTACCAAAGTTTGTATAACAGATTCAAGAGAAGCCATCCTTTGTTCTAAACTTGCCAGTGCTGTTTCTTGTGCCATGATTAGTTGTTAAAATCAATGCCACTAAAATGGCGTTTTTTGGGTGGGGCTGGTGAGGCAGTTCAGGAGCCAAAAGTTCAGTTCAGGGTTGTAAAGTTGTAAAGTTCAGGAACCAAGAGAGAAACAATTTTCCAACTCAATAAGTATAATAGCGAAGGTACTCCAGAAAAGAAATCACAAATCCAAAAAGAAAAAAAAAATCTTCATTAATATCCAGAGGAAGTCCAAATTGCAAAGAGACGCTGGGAATTTTCCATAAGTGAAATAGTCAGGCAGGGACAAAGAGAAGCCATCTTCCAGCCGCCCAAGCTCAGAGCCCAGAGGAGAGAGTGGTAAAATAGATTGTTTCAGCCAGACCTAGAAACATTGTTGCAAACAACCGCAGATCACTTTCCCTTGCTGCAAACAGTCAGGATTAAAGATTTCCGCTTTCTCGCCGCGAGAAGCCATTTCCGAGTGCCGCTTAAGTCCGAGGGTTTTTTTTTAAGAACAAACACCCCCCTCCCAGTCCTTTCAGCGCGGCTGACAGCAGAAAAAAAAAAGTTTTTAAACACTCACTCTCCCCTCGCAGCTGAAGCCTCGGGAAGCCTTCCGACTCATCCGTTTAGCCCTCTTCATGATTGCGAATGGCACAGTCTTCCTTTGGCAAAGGGAGAACCCCCCGCAGCATGTTCTCCTTCACCTAAGCCGAGGACAAGGGTCGCTTTCCCCACCGCCGTGGGGGGGAGCGTCCCAGGCGAGCCGTCTTTACGGGAGACCCCCAAAAAAGGGGCGTCTCGCCCCCGTGGGGGGGCAGAAAAAGAAACAAAACGGCGAGCGAGTGCTAGGCTCGCCCGTCGCCGCTGGAGCCGGAACCGGATTTTTGTAGGTGAGAAATAGAGCTCTCCTTCTGGTTGGGTCACCCGACTCCACCTCATCCAAGGTTGACACGGAAAGCAGTGGTCTTTACCTTCAAAATCTAATATAAGCAGAGATGTCTTTTCCATGATGGTATCTACAGAATACATGACATTCATCTGTTGTTGATTACACCTTTGGATTAAAACCTTCATTATTAATGAAAGCAAGCATTGAATACAGCAACATAGCATAATAAGCATAGCAACAATACCAATTATTGTAATTACAAAGTTCTTTAACCATGTTATATTAGGGAGCCATGTATATAATTGCGTCTTGTTAAATGCTAAATTTAGTACAGTTCTATATGCATCTTTTATCTGCCATGTCTGAAGAAAGGGTTGGTGTGTCCATCTTTGTCCGGGCTGGACCTGGTTAAGCACCGAACAGCGGTTTCGGGATCGGTGGCTGTTGGGAAAGATGTCCTTTTTTCCCTGTGTCATGCGGTGTGCAAGATGGTCAGATATTGGTGGACGTGCAGCCAAGTTTAGCAAAACCACCTCTATTGCTTTGGTCACAAGGTGTTTTCCATCAAAGCTTTGGCAGGTGTACAGTCCGATGGTGGCTTCAGAGGCTGTAAATGTCAATGTCATTGTGCAGGGGTGATGTGAGTATATCATGTGATGTCCTGTGTGTGGGCTGACATGTTTACCTCTGTGTAGAAAGGCAAGAGGGCAATAAATCTGTTCCGGATCCTTGCATCTGATGACAGCTATGGCTCCTCTCTGGAGAAACTGGAACAAGGGTCTGCATTCAAGGAGTTGATGTGAGGGTTGGAGCAGGAACAGGAGCAGGAGCAGGAACAGATGCATCTTGGGATGGTTTCAGGTGACAGGGGCACACGTAACGACCAGGAACCCAGACAGTGGTGTTATCTGCAGATATGGCGGCGTAACCACGACCCCAAGTGATGAGATGTGCAGGACCTCTCCAGGTAGGATCAGGCAGCTGGCGGTAGTAGACAAGAGGTCGTTGATGATGCGGAGGCGAAATGACGAGTGGCAGCAGACGACGGAGGTTGGCCGGTAAAAGTGAGAAAGTTTAGTACGTACAAACACAAATTAAGAATGTCTTGCAAAGCTGGGAGGCTAGGGGGTGTTTTTCCCTTTCCATCATTGTATCTGTCCAGGGCGTGTTTTAAGGTTTGGTTTGCTCTCTCAACCATTGCTTGGCCCTGACTATTGTAAGGTATACCGAATTTATGTATAATTCCCCATTTTTTACAAAAGGTGGCAAAGGCACTGCTAGTATAAGCAGGGCCATTGTCCTTTTTTAATTCTTTTGGGCATCCCAGCGATGCAAAAGTCCGAATACAGTGATTTATGACATGTTTGGTGGTCTCACCCCTTTGGGGGGAGGCCATGATGAACCCTGAGTATGTATCAATAGATACATGTAAATACTTCCATGGGGAGAAGGAAGCATATTGGGTCACATCCATTTGCCAAATTTGACAGCTCTCCGTCCCTCGGGGGTTAACCCCCATGGGGATGGAGTTTCCCTGTTTACTGCAAGTGGGGCACTGCTGAATAATAGCAGTGGCTTCACCTGAAGTAATACCAAATTGTTTAATGAGAACCTTTTTGTTTTGGTGAAAGTAGGAGTGGCTTTCCCACGGTGTGGGGGTGGAAAGGGAGAAGCAAAAAGAGGACGAAGCAGCTGCGGCTGCAGCGTCGGCCACATCATTACCTTCCTGGATGATGCCAGGAAAGGGTTGGTGGCTACGAATATGAGCAACGTAGAAAGGACAAGTTCGTGCAGAAATCAAATGTTGTAAAGCCAGAAATAATGACATAAGGGTTGGTTCGATGTAAGGAGAAAGGTAGGCTTGGTAAATAGAGGAAACAATTTGTGAAACATAGATACTGTCCAGAATAAGATTAAAAGATTGTTGAGAAAAGTTCTTGAAGGCGAGAATAGAAGCATACAGTTCTGCCCGTTGGGCAGAGGTTTGCGGTGGAGTAATCTTTGTGTGCCATTGGCCTTCAGATTGCCAAGCACAGGCACCATAGGTTTTGCTGCCATCAGCAAAAACTGTAACAGCATCAGGAATAGGACATGGAGAAATAGGAGTTTGCCAAGAGAAAGGTATAGTTTTCAGAAGTTGTATGCGGGGATCAGGTGGAGGATGGCAAGAAATGGTTCCAGGCCAATCAGAGAGTGCAAATTGGAGGTGTTCGCTGACAGCCAGCAAGGATTCCCAAGTGGAAAGAGAGCAGGGGAGATAGATAGCAGAAGGTTCAATGCCAGCAAGGGATTTGGACCGCAGTCTACCCTTGACAATAAGAGAGGCAAACAAAGCAGGTTTGGTAGTAAGAGTTGCACGAGGTGTATGAGACAAATGGATCCATTCGAGGATCAACAATGAAGAAGTGACCTGTGCTATAGCAGCAGTGGGCAGTGTGTTGGTGTTAAATATCAGTAATGCGAAAGGTACATTCTCTATCATTCTGTCCACCCATTTTGTGTTCAGGGCCTGATTGACAAGGTTAAGGACGTCCAGGTGTTTCTGACATAAAGGAATGATGTCAGCTGGTTGCTTGCCCTTAGTAAGAGCGACAAACAGCGGTGAGAGTTTATGAGTGGAAAGGCCCAAGTAAGGCCTGATCCAATTAATGGATCCCAAATATTGTTGTAACTGCAAAAGTGTAGGTTTGGGTGGCAATTGTATGCGAGGAGTGGTAGGTGAGGCATGTGATGCGAGCATTTTGTGTCCCAGGTATTGAAAGGGAGGAGACTTTTGTACCTTATCTGGAGCGATGTGAAGTCCTCCTTGTTGTAAAATGTGCCTGAGGTGTGGTAACGTCTTAAGGACAGTTCCTTCAGGGCCTGGTGCCGCAACCAAAATATCATCCATATAATGGTAGATTAAAAATGATGGGTATTGTTCTCTATAAGGATGCAAAACATGTGAAACATAATATTGACACATGGTGGGGCTGTTGAGCATGCCCTGTGGCAAAACTTTCCATTGGTAGCGAGAAGTGGGTTGAGAATTATTTAGTTCAGGCACTGTAAAGGAAAAGATGTGTCTATCCTCGGGATGTAAAGGTATAGAAAAGAAACAGTCCTTCAGATCAATAATCATCATGTCATAATGTTGAGGAATTAAATTTGGGTTTGGGAGGCCGCACTGTAGCGCCCCCATCGGGCGAATAATGGCATTGACCATACGAAGGTCCTGTAATAAACGCCAAGAGCCTGATTTCTTTTTTATTACAAACACTGGGGTGTTATAAGGACTTAAAGAGGGCTCTAAGTGTCCTTTTTCTAATTGTTCATTTACTAACTGTTTTAATATCTCCAATTTCTCTAGAGTCAAAGGCCATTGATCAATCCAGACAGGGGTCTGAGATTGAAGTTCCAAACGCAAAACAAAAGATGCTGACATTATTTCAAAACTAGCTTAGCCTGGATCTCGATTCCAAAGATTAGTATGCAAAGGCAAAACAACAGGTTTAATAAAAGCAGTAACAGAAAACGTAACGGAGGTGACGGAGACCCAGTCGCTGCTAATTAAAGCGGATCTTACAGAGGGTGCGGGGTGAGTAGGGCAGGTGGAAGGCCGATGATGCAGATGACAGACACGTCAGCACCCGTATCTAAAAGGCCAGAAAAAGAACGGCCGTTTAGTTAAATTTGGCAGTGGGGCGAGCATGGTAAAAGTGAGGTCTGAAAAAGATTGGAATCAACACTCAAAAATTTTAAAAATAATTTAAATGGAAGGAACTTTTCCATAGGCAGATATCAAAAACAAATGACATAGAATGGGGCATCTTTAAATCTGACTTCAAAAAAGGTGTGGGAAAAAAGCTTCATTGTATGGAAGCTAGGTAACTCTCATTAAATATGTGAGAAATTTGTAAAATGCAGGCAAAATAACAGAAAATCATTCCTGCATATGGATTAAAATAAGCATAAAAATCAAAAGATGCTCAAAAGAAAACCCAAAATTGTTGGCAAGACTGAAAAATAAATATCATACAGTTCATTAAGATGGTGATATTAATTGAATTGCATGAAAAAAGGTGAAAAGTAAAAAGTGAAATAGGATTATTTGTAGATAAATGTGGATATGTTGTGAAACTTACTTAAAAATCACTTTCTTTTCTCCTTCTGTCTGTTTTTCTCTGTCCCTTACTTTCTCTTTACTCACTTTCTTACTTTATTGTTCTTTCATTTTCTTCTTTTTCTTTATCTCTTTTTGCCTTTCTTTTTCTCTCTTTTCTACTTTTCTCTTTCCCTCTTTCACTTACGTTTTCTTTCTTTCAGTCCCCTTTAAGATGTGTGAGTGTGTGTGTATGTGTGTGTGAGAGAGTGAATGTACTTTGAGTCCCCTTTAAGATGTGTGTGTGTGTGTGTGTATGCCCTGTGTGATTTCACCCTTTCACCCCTCCCTTTTCCCCCTCTCCCTTCCGTGTACTTCTTCAGAGAGATGCAGGCAAGAGGGGGGGGGGGAGTGGGCAAAAGGAGAGATAGAGAAGCTCCAGTGAAAGCCCAGGGGGGCTTGCAGTTTTTCTGCTCATTTTAAAAGTTTTTTGCAACATGAGCAAACAATTTTTGGGCGGAAGGACTCGAAAGATCTATGCCATCTTAGGGCTCCTCCCTTACCCCCACCTGGAGGAGGGCATTGCCAGTCCTCCCACAAGTAAGCAAATTCCGGTGAAAAACGAAAAAGAAGCAGGAAGTAATTTTTTTTTTGCAACGTGACCACCAGAAAAGATTTGGTGTCCATTTTGCAGACCAAAGGTTTAGTCTGACCACACCCTTACAATGAAAAGTTTCACATTTATTCCAACAGACACACACCATTCAATGCAATTCTTTCTGACTGATGTCACTCAAAACACAGATTAAATACATTCATACAAGGCCTTTTCACATGTACAAACAGAAAACAATAAACTCCACTGTTCCCAAAAGAAAAAAAATTCTCTATACACCTAATGTGGCATTCAAATCTGGATGGATTCAGGATCTGCTGGTGTCTGGCCAAGCCTATGTCACTGGTGCAAAAGTGACTAGGAGCGCTCTTTGACATTGTCTGGCCCACGCCAGTTTTTCCAGCCCACCATTGTTGAATGCCTGCCGAACCACAAAGGGGCTCAGCTGTATCATATTAGGTAAAAATTCATTGAAACCCATAGAAAACGTTCAAGTCATAATAAGCCAAATTAGAGACTAAAATAGAGGCTTGAATGAACAAAGAGGGTACACTTTATACTTTGATCAAAGTTAAAGTTCTGAGAAAGGATTCACATGTGCAAAGGATATGAGAGGAAAATACAAAATTCAAAGGGATTGTCCCCTTTACACCAAAATAACTTTGTTCTTCAAAAAGCCTTTGTCCTTTGCATTCTAATTACTCTAACTATAGTTATTAGTTATTTTAATCAACATTTGTAAACTTTAAATCAAACTTTAAGTCATATAAACTAACATATGGTAAAACTTAGATCATATATCCTAACTGAATTTGCATTCTTCCTGGCTCAAAAGGTACTGTTAGCTTTTCCCTAGTTTGCTTAATTGCCCACTTAGTAATACAAAAGAGTGTGAAACTAGATTGCTCTGGTGTTAAAGGAGCAGGGAAGTACATTCTCTTTTTCTTAAGGAAAAAGAGGTTGTAAAGAAAACCTCAGATCTTATCACAGGAGGGACACTATGAATTGCTGGCATATGCTTCCACAGAAATACAAATTTATCTAAATACTAAACAGAATATTTCTAGCATACTTTCACATAACAGATAGCAAGTTTTCTACTTAAATGTAACAAATATCTAAAATAACAAGTCTTTACTTCAGTACTTGTATCCTTACCCTTTAAAATCCTAAAAGCGAGATTGCAAACTAGCAACATTGTAAGCTTATCCTAACTTTTATGTACATTTAACCAAGGACACAAGCTAGAGAGAAAAAATTAAAACAATCTTACAGTATAGTTTTTCTGAGCAATACATACCTGAAAACCAATTTAGGTGTCCAATTAAAACATTAAGGTCCAATTAAAACATCATCCATGCCATGATTTATAACGCTTGCGAAAAGGATTCAAATATGCAAGAAAAACAAAAAGTAACACAGACTCCCCCAGATAGCTGGACAAGGAGTTCTGGTTTGCTCCGATCTCTGCCGTGGAATCAGCAAATTCCTTTGACAAAACTAGACACATTTTTGCTGGCTTTTTGAAATCCATTTGCTTTGATAGAGGCAAACTTAAGATATGTCTCCTCTCTCCGGAGGGTCCGGAGAAGGGGGAGGAGAAGGGAAAGCTTTCGGAGGGACCGGGTTAAGGGAAGAAGAAGGGGAGGAGGGAACAGGGGAAAGGACAGGGTTAAAGGAGGAGGGAGGGGGTGCCGTTGAGCTTTCTGCTGTTGGATTCTCTGACAAAAATGGATACAGTTTTAATGTTTGAGAGTCAAGCTGTAGATGAATTGTTCTAGGAACAGCGTGGAAGTATTGTTCCAATTTAGTCCACACTGAAATTTTTAACATGCCTTTTTCCGGATAAGCCAGGCACCGTTGCCAAATATTAATCAAAAGGGGGGTTTGCTTGCTTTTTAAACGAGGGAGAGATTTTCCTTCGTTTGGGGCAATTTTTACATAAAATTCGGTTAATTCCCTCATTTCCTTAAGGGCCTCCTTTTGCTGAGAGAATTTTCTGTCCATACCCACCTAAATGGTCCTGCTGTCTCGGTGCAGACAGGCCGACGTGCGCAGCTCCCCTCGAGCTGGTGAGTAGGGACAGTCCGATACGCGTACCAGAGTCGAGGCCTCGAGTCCGGGCCGGGACTGGCTGATATCCACGTCGTGATGTCACCAATTGTTGTGTTGCGCCCCCTAGTGAGGGAACGCGGTACTACAGAAGGCGGCCTTCTCGACTCCGGTGAGAAAGAAAGACCAAACGTGGAGGGGTTTTCTCAGGATGAGAGAGCGCTGACTAGCTCAGTACGGGTCTTTTTATTAGATACAGAAGTAAAAGATACATTTCAGTACAGCGTTGATTGGACATTCAGTTACTTGGTAGAATATGCCTAGTTGCTTAGCAGAATATAGTCGCTTGGTAAAACACATGCAATAGCCTGGGAAAATACATTCAGTTATCCAGTGGCCTGGGAAAATACATTCAGCTATCTAGCAAAATACATTTAGTTACATTTTGTGTATTGCTTGGTATATTGGATACGTGCTAAAAGAATTGGGTGATGGTACACACTAGCCTTTGTTAGCCTTTGTCAGGCGAGATGACGTGTGCTTCCTAGGTTCAGGGTTCATTCAGTGGCCTAACAATGGTTTAAAGCCTATACTAATTTAAAACCTGCTGAACTGCCAAAACCTGGAATGATAATCGCAACACGTGGATTCCTCATGTCCGCCGCTGTGTTGCCTCACAGCACGGGCGGCTTGTTGTGAGGGCCCCCATCTCTACGGCGGTCGGGGGGCTGCTCCCGCCTTGCCCTAAGGGCTGGGGAACTTTTGCGGGGGGAGTTTCCCTTTCACCGAAGAAGCTGGAACATGGAGGATGTTAAAAGGAGCTGAAATTCCGGAGCTGAATGGCTGCACCGAGGCTCCGGATTTAAAAAATGGTATGTGCCTTATTTGGATTTTTTTTACATTCAATTCGATGAAGAGAAGATAGGGGGGAATTGGAAACAACCCCCCTGGAAATAAAGCGGCATTGGATAAAGAGTCCAGCGCTGCAGAGAGAGTGAAAGTGACTTCCGTCGGATTTATTGAAAAAGGAAGTTTCTTGTTAACTAAGGGATTGCTGTTAGACAATATATCCTGAGCCTTGCTACATTTTAAATTGATTGTTCCTACTTTTGGTTTTTCCACCCTGCCGGCAAGGCGGAAAGATGGCGTTCTCTTTGTTCCCAGGACGGAACTTTTCCTTTTTGAAAATAAGCATTCCTCTATTTCAACAAAACTAGACTAATTTCAAAATATATAAGAAAAGGACCTGCTCTGGTGTCTTTCGGTGTTCTCTCCCTTCGTGAAACTTTCTGCTTTTGTTTGGAATTTTTTTTCCTTTTTTCTCTCTGGATGTTGTAAACTTAATTTGAACTGCAGCTGTTTTTGTCTCGAACTTCACAGACTGCCCGCCCAACAGCGCCATTTTTTTCCCTTCCTTCTTCTCTACGCACTAACACCTAAAACTTTTAATTATGGCATCGAGGAAACCCCCATCTGGGAAACCAAGCTCTGCTCCAGCATCTACAAAACCCAGCCCATCCTCACAACCAAAGATTTCAGCTTTGTTACAGAAGGAAGCAGAAGCAGAGGATCCTAAGTCACCAAGCCGTCAGCCATTAAATGTAGAAATGTTTCAAAGAATAATGAATGAAATGCAACAAATCCGGAAAGACAATTTAAGCACAAGATTGGAATTATTGGAGGCGCAAAGAGAAATAACAAATAATAAACAAAAAATTGTGGGGCTGGAAGGGGGGCGGTTGAGATGAAGGAAGAGATAAAAGACTTACAGATATTACTGGTCAAATGTCTAAAATTGATTTTGAACGCATGTCTTTATTTTTAAGATTTCCGAATGTTCCAGAATTACCGAATGAGAATTTAAGAGAGCTGATGGCTACTATGTTAGCGGACTATATTAAGAAAGATAAGGAATTTATTTGGGGTGACATTGATTTGATTTATAGAATTAATTCAGCATTTGCCAGAATAAATGAGGTACCCAGAGAGAGATATATTAAATTTATAAGGTCAACGAGAGAAGAGATACTGAGAGCACAAAGAGGGGGCCCTTTGATGTATCAGCAAAACGAGGTGGCCATATTGAAGCAGATCCCAAAAAAAATAAGATATATAAGAAGGAATTATTCCTTCTTAACTAAAAAATTATTCAAAAAAGGGGTGTGGTTCAAGTGGTTGATGCCTGAAGGGATGCTGGTATTCTGGGAGGGAGGAAGAGTTAGAATCAAAACAGTTGAAGAGACGCATAATTTTCTCAAAAAACACTTCTCAATCCTGGATGACGATGAGATGGGAACGGGAGGTGCCACGGGTCTGCCTGCTGGGGGGGGGAGGAAGAGACTATAGCAAAGAGGCTCAGATCGCAAAAATAATTTGTTATATTTCTTTATGATGGTAATTCCTGTACGGATGTCAATAGTACAAAGTAATTGAATGTATAAAATAATATGAAAATTTATGATTTTAAAATGTATGTACCGCTTCCCTTTAATAATTTCTTTTTAATCGAATATGTAATGAAGACTCGGAGGCGGTCATCAAACCCGATGTGGAAGCTCCAAATATTATCTAGTACCTTATTTACCCCTTTCCTAATATAAATTGTTAAAACCAATAAAACTTTTTCAAACAAAAAAAAAAGAAAAAAGAAAAAAACCTTTATTAATCAGCATGGCAAAGTCACTTATTTGGCAATTATTATTTACTTTTCTTAAAATGTTCTTTACTCAACCTTCGTATTGGAATTGTAATAATGGATATCATTAATTCTGTTCATTTGTAAGGACACTGAGAGCTTGTGTACTCGGGACAAATTGCTAACGTGTCTATTTATAGTTGGCCAAATTGAATGCGTAATTCAATTCAATTCCCGAGATACACTCTGTGACTTCTCCTGTGTGGATTCTTAGGTGGCTTTGAAGAAGATCCTTTGTTCTGAAAGGTTTTTTATATTCTGGCACTATATCCTTTCTACCTCCTTGATCCTTTGGGGACTCCCAGATGAAGGACCCTCTGCCCTACTGCCATTCATATGATTTCTCTCAGCAATGGATCCTTTCATATTCCTTCGGGGAGAGAGAGCGGGTTATAAATAAATTATTTTATTATTATTATTATTATTATTATTATTATTATTATTATTATTATTATTATTATTATTATTATTATTATTATTATTATTATTATTATTATTATTATTATTATTATTATTATTATTATTATTATTTTTATGTTTATTATGTTTATTATGTTTATTATGTTTATTATGTTTATTATGTTTATAAAAGTTTCCCCTCTGATTAAAGCTCTTTCCACACCACAGGCCTTTATGAGGTTTTACTCCTGAATGGATCTTTTGATGTGTATAAAGGTTGCTCCTCCAACTGAAGCTTTCCACACTCCAGGCATTTATGAGATTTCTCTCCTGAATGGATCTTTTGATGTGTATAAAAGTTGCTCCTCCAACTGAAGCTCTTTCCACACTCCAGGTATATATGAGGTTTCTCTCCTGAATGGATCTTTTGATGTGTATAAAGGTTGCTCCTCCAACTGAAGCTCTTTCCACACTCCAGGCATTTATGAGATTTCTCTCCTGAATGGATCTTTTGATGTGTATAAAGGTGGCTCCTCTGACTGAAGCTCTTTCCACACTCGAGGTATATATGAGGTTTCCCTCCTGAATGGATCTTTTGATGTGTATAAAGGTGGCTCCTCCTACTGAAGCTCTTTCCACACTCCAGGCATTTATGAGGTTTCTCTCCTGAATGGATCTTTTCATGTGTATAAAGATTGTTCCTCTCACTGAAGCTCTTTCCACACTCCAGGCATTTATGAGGTTTTTCTCCTGAATGGATCTTTTGATGTGTATAAAGGTTGCTCCTCTGACTGAAGCTCTTTCCACACTCCAGGCATTTATGAGGTTTCTCTCCTGAATGGATCCTTTGATGTGTGTAAAGGTTGCTCCTCCAACTGAAGCTCTTTCCACACTCCAGGCATTTATGAGGTTTTTCTCCTGAATGGATCCTTTGATGTGTATAAAGGTTGCTCCTCCTACTGAAGCTCTTTCCACACTCCAGGCATTTATGAGGTTTCTCTCCTGAATGGATCCTTTGATGTGTATAAAGGTTGCTCCTCTGACTGAAGCTCTTTCCACACTCCAGGCATTTATGAGGTTTTTCTCCTGAATGGATCCTTTGATGTGTGTAAAGGTTGCTCCTCCAACTGAAGCTCTTTCCACACTCCAGGCATTTATGAGGTTTCTCTCCTGAATGGATCCTTTGATGTGTGTAAAGGTTGCTCCTCCTACTGAAGCTCTTTCCACACTCCAGGCATTTATGAGGTTTCTCTCCTGAATGGATCCTTTGATGTGTATAAAGGTTGCTCCTCTGACTGAAGCTCTTTCCACACTCCAGGCATTTATGAGGTTTTTCTCCTGAATGGATCCTTTGATGTGTGTAAAGGTTGCTCCTCCAACTGAAGCTCTTTCCACACTCCAGGCACTTGTGAGGTTTTTCTCCTGTGTGGATCCTTTGATGAATATAAAGATGGCTCCTCCAATTGAAGCTCTTTCCACACTCCAGGCATTCATAAGGTTTTTCTCCTGTGTGGATTCTTAGATGTTTTTCAAAATGGTGATTTCTCTTGAAAGATTTCTCACATTCCGGGCACTGATATTTCCTTCCTTCCTCATGGATCCTTTGGGGACTCCGGGGTCTTTCGATGGACCCTCCGCCCTCCAGGACCATCTCGGGGACTCCGCCCGTTTCCTCCTTCCTTAATTGACCTCTAGGCAGCCGCCTTTCCTGGGGTCCCTCTGGGCTCATCCCTCCTGCTGCCTCAGAGACTCCCAGCCTTTCCCCTCCATCTCCCGGGGCTGCTCCGCGTAGCCTCCTTCTCATCCCGGGTGGTGCTTCCTTCCTTCCCCCGCCGAGCTCCTCCGTCCTCCTGCAGGGGAGAAAAATAGGTTGGTCACGGCCTCCGCCTCTCACTGTCCCCTCTCCTCCCTCAGAAGCTTCCCTTCTCCGTAGGACCCTCCTGGAGTGCATCTCCCAGTGTCCCCTGCTCCGTACCTGCATCAAGCCGCATGCACACCTGAATCAGAAAAGTCTCTCTGTTGCTTCTCGGATTACAAAAGTGAGGGCCAGACTCGCCTCTGTTCCCTTTTTGCCCAAGCTCCACCTCTTCCTCTCCTGGCACCGCCCCCTGCAGCTCTGTTCTGTTGGTCCGATTGTGGAAGTTGGAAAGAATGCGCTTTTCCTACCAGATCGTCTCATTTGCCTCGTGGCAGTTTCCACGCCATCCCATTGGCTGATGGGCCTGCGACCACGCCCCCCTACCTATCTACTTTACCTCTACAGCTGATGCCTTCCTGGCTTTCCAATGTCTTCGTCCCTCCCTCGCTTGGTTCTTCCTTTGCCGCACCGGTTCCACCCCGCTGTCCCGTTCCAGCTTGGCGGAATTGGGGGTGGGGGGAATGCGTTGAATGGGGGATTCGCAAAGGGGCTGCAAGGGACGTGAACGATGGAGGTTTCCCTCGCTTTCCTGTGCTGGATACCTTTCTGCCCCTCTGGAGCTGCTTCCTATCCCGCCCCATTAAGGCTGCAGCCTGGCATCTCCGGATGGTCCCCTTTCCTCCTGGGGGGTGGGGGAGAAGGGAGGTTGCAGCTGGGTCTCCCCTTCCAGCACCACCAGTTCAGGTGCTCCTGGCATCAAGAGCTGCTTTCTTCCCCCGCTGGAAGGAAGGGCGAGGTCACTAAATTTACCATTCACTAAGGCTGCCTTACTATTAGCCGTCTCGTCGTTCCTATCACCCATCTCCTGCCACTTATGACCGCAGGACTGTGACTTTGTTGCTTATATCCTTATGATTTATACTACTGTTTCCTAATTGGTTACTTGCACCTTATGACTATCGTGAAGTGTTGTATCTTGTGATTCTTGATCTTTTGTGTACCCTGAGAGCATCTGCACCAAACACAAATTCCTTGTGTGTCCAATCATACTTGGCCAATAAAGAATTCTATCTATTCTATTTATTGCCAGTTTGAAGGAAGCCTTGAATGCAGCGATCCTTCCTTCTATTATCATGATTATGAGTTAAATTTCTTGGCCCCCTGATCCGCAGAGACTCCTGGCAGTTTGCAAGTGTTAAAACGCAGATTTGCACTTGTGGGGCGCCTACAATGTGGGAGGGGAGACGGGAGAAATCATTAAGGAAAGAAGACAAAAGTGGTTTCAGAATAATGATGGACTTTTTTTCCATTTTGTGGTTCAGGAACTTCTGTGTGATTTCTCTGCCTGCCTTTGTGAAGTTAAAGTGGGGGAGGATGGAAGGGGGGGAGGGGGGTTCCCAAAGCGTCTGGAATGGACGGAGGTTCCCCTCGCTTTCCTGTGCAGGAACTCTCTCTGCCTCCCTGGAGCTCCTCCTCCCTCCCCGTTCCCTTCATGCCTGCAGCAGCCCCGGGGGCATCTCCGGGTGGCCCCCTGTCCTCCTGGAGGAAGAAGGGGGGGCTGCAGCTGGGTCTCCCCCTCCAGCTCCCTCAGTCCAGGGGCTCCTTCCCGCCTGGCATCGAGACCCTCTTCCTCTCCCCGCTGGAAGGATGCCTACATTATGGGAGGAGTTGATGGCAGAAATCATTAAAGAAAGAAGATAAAAGTAATTTCAGAATTCTGCTTTCCCCCCCATTTTCTGGTTCAGGAACTTCTGTGTAGTTTCCCTCCTTGCCTTATTTTTCTTTTGCGTAATAGTGTTCATGATACCTGAGCGTAATCATAATTTAGTCCACCTTCCTGGGTGTTTACTTGAACCTTCCTCGCTTCTCATTCCAGACCCTTGGACTCTCTCGCAATTGTTTTCTGAACCATACAATCTCCCTTACAAAAAAACCCCCAAAGCCACATAGCTAGAACAGGAACCTAGAAACGTTGCAAGATACCTGGAACCTGGGGTAGGCAATAGGTGGCCTGAAATTTAGCTACCGTATTTTTTGGAGTACAAGACGCACCTTTTTTCCTCTAAAATGGGGCGGAAAATCTGGTGGGTTTTATATACCGAATACAGCATTTTTTGCCTACTAAAGTCCCGCCTCCTTCACCAAAATGCCTTAAAGAAGCCTTATGGAGGCTTTCAAAGAGCTCCTGGGGGCTGAGAAGGGCAAAAATAAGTAAAAAAAACAGCTTGTGTTTTGCCCCCCGAGCCCCAGCAGCATTCCGTAAGCCTCCATAAGGCTATGCATGCTATTTTTATGATAACAAAACTGGTATGTTTTTGTGAAAATCGGGCCATTTTTGGCTACTTTTTGGCCCCCCACAGGAGCACTCTGCAAGACCCCCCCACGGCTATTCATGCCTTTTATTTTTTTAAAAAGGACCATTTTCGTGAAAAACGGGCCATTTTCTGGAGGTTTGCAGAGTGCCAAAACTTAACCCTACCCCCCCTTTTTAAAAAAAAATTTATTGAATCATTAAGAAACAAAAGCTTACAGAATAAGACATTAAATGATACAGAGTGATTGCAGAGAGTATTACAATATAACTAGAGTTATAACACTATAACTAACATTTACCACTTATTAATTTAATACATATCTCTAATAAAAAAGACGGAAAAAAGAAATATATGAAAGAAACCAGGACAAAGTGAAGGAGTGTAATCAAAGCATATAAAGATTCTAAATCAACAGCCTTTTTGGAAGTCTGTTTAGTTAGAAGGATTGATGAGAATCATATTGGTCAAGTGCTGTGCCAGCAGAAAGAAAGTTTTAGATGCTACAGGATACCAGTGATTTCCTTCTCCAGCACATGGATAAATACACCTGGAAACATCAACCTACCTATCTACCTTCCCTCTCTCCCCCCCCTTACCTATCTACTGTATATCTATTTTTCTCTTTATCCCTCTACATAGCAACCTACCTACTAACTCTCTCTCCCTATCTATCTACTGTATCTCTCTCTCTCTTTCTCTCTTCTACCCACCTATCTACACTCTCTCCCCCTACCTACTTACTTTTTTCTCTCTCCCTCTATTTCTCTCCCTCCTTCCTTCCCTCCTGTATTTTTCCTCTCTCTCCCTCTATTGAACAAAATCGCCTCTTCCAAACCTGGGTGGGGAAAATGGGGCCTTGTGCATAGGAAGCATGAAAGCCTTGGGGGGGGATGGGGGTGGCTGCAACCCAGAGACCCCATCCATATCAGGAACATCATCAGGGGGGCTCTTCCTACAAGAGGGGCGTCGTGGGGCAGAAGGCCCTTCTCAAACACCGGCGAGGGAACCCAGGGCGCCCATGGGGAGGGAAGCCGAGGAAAGCAGGCCAAGGGGGGAAGGAAAGGCCCCCATTTCTCCTGGGGAAGAAAGCAGGGAAGGGCCGCCAGTTCTGGGCCTGGCGTGGCCGGAGGAAGGGGGAGGAGGAGCCCCTCCGAGGAGAGACGCAGGCGCCCTCTGTGAGGAATCCCCCAGAAGGAAGGGCGGGCTCAGGGCCGAGAGCCATGGCCGCTTCCCACGGGGCAGCCCAGGGCCTCCCCAGAGAAGACGAGGCCTGGGCTGGGCGCTCCTCCGTCCTCCTCCAGGGCAGCGGGAGAGAGAGAGGCGGCGGAAGGCTCCGTCCCTTTCCCAGCCGCCTCTCCTCCCTCACGGGGCTCCCTTCTGAGGAGGCCCCTCCCGCACCGCAACTCCCGGCGTCTCCTGCGCCTCACCTGCCTCGCGCCTCCACCGCCCCCGGATCGGAAGGGCCGCTCCTCGGATGCCGGAAGTGAGGGCCAGAGCAGCCTCCCTCCCGTTTCCGGACAAGCTCCGCCCGGAAACAAAAGGACCTTTCCTGCCAGATGACGTCATTCGCATCGGGGAAACCTCTCCACCATCCCATTGGCGGACGGGCACGGGACCACGCCCCCTGCTCGTCTCTGCAGCTGCCGCCTTCCCAGCTTTCCTGGCCTCGCTTGGCTCCTCCCTTTCCCCGCTTACCCCGCCCCTCCGCCCCCTCCCCTCCGGGCGCCTTGGGGAAATGGGGGCGGGGGGGGGGCGATGGGGGGCTTCCCAAAGGGGCTTCAATGGAGGGGAAGGGAGGGAGGCTTTCCTCCGCCTCCCCGGAGCTCCCCCTCTCTCCTTTCTCCCTTCATGCCTGCAGCAGCCCCGGGGGCATCTCCGGGTGGCCCCCTGTCCTCCTCGGGGAAGAAGGGGGGCTGCAGCTGGGTCTCCTCCTCCAGCCCCCCCCAGTCCAGGGGCTCCTTCCCGCCTGGTATCCAGAGCCTCTTCCTCTCCCCGCTGGAAGGAAGGGAGGGAGGGAGGAAGGAAGGGTGGGAGGGAGGGAGGAAGGAAGGGAGGGAGGAAGGAAGGAAGGAAGGGTGGGAGGGAGGGAGGGTGGGAGGAAGGAAGGAAGGGTGGGAGGGAGGGAGGGAGGAAGGAAGGGAGGGAGGGAGAGAGGGAGGGAGGAAGGAAGGGTGGGAGGGAGGGAGTAAGGAAGGGAGGGAGGAAGGAAGGAAGGAAGGAAGGGTGGGAGGGAGGGAGGAAGGAAGGGTGGAAGGGAGGGAGGGAGGAAGGAATGGAGGAAGGAAGGAAGGAAGGGTGGGAGGGAGGGAGGGAGGGAAGGAAGGAGGGAAGGAGGGAGGGGTCGCCATGGCTCTTGCCAGCCTGGAGGAAGCCTTGGATGCAGCCATCCTTCCCTGCATGAGAACAGAGCAGAGTTCAATCTCCTGCCCACCTGATCCCCGGAGACTCCGGGCACTTTGCAGAGGTTCAAAGACGTCTTTGTGGTTGTGGGGAGCCTCCATTATGGGAGGGAATGACGAGACACTCCATTCAATAAAGAAGATCAAAGGGATTTCAGAATTCTGGTTTTTTTCCCTTTTTGTAGTTCAGGCTCTTCTGTGGAGTTTCCCTCCTTGCCTCATTTTCCTTTTGTGCAATGCTCTTGGCCTGAGATTTAGCTACCGTATTTTTCAGAGTATAAAAGGGAGGGGGCGGAACCAGCGGTGAAAGGGAGGAGCCAAGCATGGAGAGGAAGCAAGCATGGCGGCCACTGCAGAGTCGAGCAGGGGGTGTGGCCCGGCAGCGGCCCGCCAATCGGATAGCACAGAAGCTGCCCCGATGCAAATGAACGCGACGAGGGCAAAGTTCTTTCTTCCTGTCTTCCGCAATCGGGCCAAGAACTACAGGGGGCGGTGCCAGGAGAGGAAGAGGTGGAGCTTGGCTGAAAAAGGGATGGAGGTCGATCTGGCTTCCACTTCCGGATACAGAGAAGCGACGGAAGGACTTTTTCCGATGCAGGTAGGGCGCGGAGGACGCCGGGATTGGCAGTCCGGGAGGGTTAAGTCTCGTGTTGAGGTAAAAGAGGAGACAATAGGCAAGCAGCCACGTTTATTAACTTAGGAGCAGGAGAACCAAAGGCTGTCTGAGGCTCTATGTCTATCCGAGGTTTATTAACTTAGGAGCAGGAGAACCAAAGGCTGTCTGAGGCTCTATGTCTATCCGAGCTGTCCAGTTAACAGCCAATGAGAACCCGTCAATTCTCCCGCCCGAATGCCAGCTGCGCCAGAACCAATCCGCTTGCAGGCCTGGTTTGATTGACACTCCTGGGCAGAGCCCAGTGGGCAGGGGAGCTTGTGAGGGAGGAGAGGGCGGGGCGCTTGGTCTGAGGGGGGAATGGAGGCTGACAGGGAGGCCCGAGAGAGGCGGAGGCTTCGGCCTGGGCCTCCCCTGAGGGGAATTATAATAATAATTAATAATTCATTAAATTTATAAACCGCCCCCTCTCCCCGAAGGGACTCTGGGCGGTGTACAGGAATATTTAAAAAGCATCTCAAAACATACAATACATACAAAGTTAAAAACGAATTAAATTACCCTGTACTAAAATTTATGAACATTAAAATCGCAACCCATTAAAACCAAATAGACAATTTGAAATTACAGACAGGGGCGAGAAGCGTAAGTTAGGCCAAGCCTAGGTCGTTCCAGAGGGTCGGGCCCATCACAGAGAAGGCCCTTCCCCTGGGCGTCGCCCGCTGGCATTGCCTGGTGGACGGCACCCGGAGAAGTCCCTCTCTGTGGGAGCGGATCGGCCACAGGGATGTATGGGGCAGGATACGATCTCGCAGATAGCGAGGTCCTGTGCCATGGAGCGCTTTGAAGATGATAACACCTTGAAACGCACCCGAAAGGCCACAGGCAGCCAGTGCAGCTCGCGTAGGAGAGGTGTTACATGGGAGTATCTAGTAACACCCATAACTGCCGGCGCGGCCGTGTTCTGGACCAGCTTTAGCCTTCGAGTGCATCTCAAGGAGAGCCCCATATAGAGAGCATTGCAGTAGTCCAGCCAAGACGTCACAAGCGCATGAGTGACCGTGCGAAGGGCATCATGGTCCAATAGGGGACGCAACTGGCACACCAGGCGAACCTGGTAATATGCCCCCCTGGCCACGGCCACTCAGTCCTGGACGGGTTGAGCTTGAGTCTGTTCCTTCCCATCCAGATCCGCACAGGTTCCAGACACCGGGACATCATTTCGACGGCATCGTTGGGGTGGTATGGGGTAGAGATGTACAGCTGGGTGTCATCTGTGTAGAGATGGTAATCTTCCCCAAACCCACGTATGATCTCACCCAGTGGCTTCATATATGTATTGAACAAGAGAGGCGAGAGGACCGACTCCTGAGGCACCCCACAAGTGAGAGGCCTCGAGGCCGACCTCTGCCCCCCCTGCCAATACAAATTGCGACCGACTGGAGAGGTAGGAGGAGAACCACCGTAAAACGGTGCCTCCCACCCCCAACCCCTCCAGCCGATGCAATAGGATACCATGGTCGATGGTATCAAAAGCCGCTGAGAGGTCTAATAGGACCAGGATGGAGGAACAACCCCCATCTCTGGCCCTCCAGAGATCATCCACCAACGCGACCAATGCCGTCTCGGTGCTGTGACCGGGCCAGAAGCCGGACTGGCGCGGGTCCAGATAATCAATTTCCTCCAGATGACGTGGAAACTTTTGTGCCACCACACTCTCTACAACCTTCGCCAAAAAGTGAAGGTTGGAGACCGGACGGTAATTTACTAACAATGCTGGGTCCAGGGAAGGCTTCTTGAGGAGAGGCCTCACCACTGCCTCTTTCAAGATGGTAGGCAAGAATCCCTCACTCAAAGAAGCCCTCACTATTTCCTGGAGCCAGCCTCGTGTAACCTCCCAGGATGTGAGTACAAGCCAGGAGAGACATGGGTCCAATAAACATGTGGTGGCCCTCAGTCTCTTACGCAACCTGTCCATATCATCAGAAGTAACAGAGTCAAACTCCTCCCAGAATGGTGCCTCAAGACCCGCTTCCGACGCCTCCTCCGGAACACTTTCGGTGGAGACCAACTCGCTCCGAATCTGAGCGATTTTGTCCTGCAGATACTCTCCAAATTCCTCTGCTCTGCCTTGTAAGGGGGCTTCCCGCGGCCTCTGGTGAAGGAGGGAGCGGGTCACCCCAAACAGGGCAGCAGGGCGGTTATCTGCGGACGCGATAAGAGTGGCACAATACCGACGCTTGGCCACTCTTACCGCCACAACGTAAGTCCTCAAATGGGATCTTACCTGTGTTCGGACCGATTCAGAGCGTGGGGATCTCCATCTCCTCTCTAGGTGTCTCTTGCGGCGCTTCATCACCCTCAGCTCTTTGGAGAACCAGGGAGCCTGAGTGGTTCGCTGCTGCAAGAGAGGCCGCAAAGGCGCGACCCGTTCTAAGGCCCCAGTGGCCGCACTATTCCATGCAGCCACTAGGTCCTCCATCCGGGCACAGGTCAGGGCTACAGGTAATGGCCCAAGCTCCTCTGGAACCTTTCGGGTTCCATCAGGCGCCTGGGGCGGAACCATCTTGGATATTCCGGTTCCGCCTCCTTGCAGTGGGGTGTAGCGGTGGGAATGTCGAGCCGGAGAAGTGAGCGATCTGACTATGACAGGGGCACGATGACTAAATCCCCAAATCCCAGATCACTCATCCACTGGAAGCCCTGACCCACCTCTATTTTTCTCCCCTGCAGGAGGACGGAGGAGCCCGACAGGGGAAGGAAGGAAGCGCCGTCTGAGAGGAGGAGGAGGAGGAGGAGAGCGGGCCCCGCGCAGCAGCCTTGCCTTGTCCTGAGGCGGCTTCCCCGGATGATGGCGTGGATTGGCCAGGAGGCTCGGGCTGCAGGCGGGATGAGCCCAGAGGTATCCCAGGAAAGGCGGCTGCATGGGGGGCGATGCTGGGAGGAGGAAACGGGTGGAGAACCTGAGACGGTCCTGGAGGGCGGAGGGTCCTTCGGAAGACCCCGGAATCCCCAAAGGATCCAGGAGGAAGGAAGGAAATATCAGTGTCCTGAATGTGATAAATCCTTCAAAACAAATCAATATCTTCAGAACCATCAAAGGATCCACACAGGAGAAAAACGTCATGAATGCCTGGAGTGTGGAAAGAGCTTCAGTCAGACAAGCAGCCTTTATAAACATCAAAGGATCCATACAGGAGAGAAATCTCATAAATGCCTGGAGTGTGGAAAGAGCTTCAGTCGGAGGACCAACCTTTATAGACATCAAAGAATCCATTGGAGAGAGAAACCGAATGAGTGCCTGGAGGGGCCTTCAGAAGACCCAGGGTCCCCAAAGGGTCCAGGAGGTACAAGAGTAATATCAGTGCCCAGAATGTGAAAAATCCTTCAGAGCAAAAGACTCCTTCAAAGCCATCTAAGAATCCACTCAGGAGAAAAACCTCATAAGGGCTTGGAGTTTTCAAAGGGCTTCAGTGAAAAGGGAAAGCTTGTTAAACATTAAATAATCCACACTAGAGAAAAACCTCTTGAAATGCCTTGAGTGTGGAAAGAGCTATGCTGAGCATAGAGGGCTCCATCCATCCACACCTAATCATTCACAACGGAGTGTGAGACGGCAGAGAGTGTATCTCAGGAATTGAATTGAATGGCGTATTCAATTTGACCAACTGTAAATAGACATGCTAGCAATTTGTCCCCAGTGGACAAGTTCTCAGTGTCCTTACAAACGAACAGAATTATGATATTCATGATAATTATAATTCCAATAAGAGGGTTGAGTAAAAAAGACATTAAGAAAAGTAAATAATATTTGCCAAATAAGGGACTTTCCATGCTGAATAATAAAGGACTTTTTCTATTGTACATGCAAGATGTTTCAACTGGCTGAAATTGTACCTTTTCACAACAGACTGAGAAGACTCAGGATGCCACTTCCTATATGAGCGTTCTCTTTTTAATGGAATAATCCTTCCAATGCTTCTGCTTAATATAATGGGATGTTACTGTCCATGTCTCTGATGTAACTGTAGCTGAGCAGGATGATTTCTTCCATACGTTAAAAAAAGCCTGATTTAAATTAAAAAAAAATAAGTTTTCTATTTTTAAAAAAAACATCTGTTTTTATCCATTTTGATTTCTTCCATGTAATAAATGTTTCCTTTGTACTTTTTCTACTGTGTGGAGTATAAAATGAAACCAGATTCTGTGACCTGGATTCCCTGTTTTCATTCATTTTCATTCTTAATACTCTAATAAATTGCCTTTAAATGGACATCCCACTTGGTGCCTAATTGAATCAAGTGTGCTTTGCCTTGAATCTAGGGCTACTTTGGCCTTCATTTTTGTGGGTGCGAAGAAGCTTCTTCCTGTCATTATTTGATATTATCTATATGGGTTTTCCAAAGGTCCGTGCCATATAAGTCCATCCCCAGACATCCGACACTTTTGTCAGTTGGATTCCCTGAATGGTCCCCTTGTCTTCCAGCAGAAACCGCTACGAGGGACTCTCTTAAGGCCAAGAAAGCTTTGTGAGATACTAGCCATATTCTCAAAGGGCTTCCATCCTTTTAGCCTTAAACGCCTGTTTTTTCCTCCAGGTACTGGGGGATCAGACAATGAGATGTTGGCATGGATGAGAGCTGGGTTTAAGGGTGTTTTTTTTCCAATTTTGTGTTTAATGTGTTTGATAGTTTTTAAAATGGCTTTTTGGGAGCTGCAGTGACTTGATTGATGGATGGGCAGCTATAAGAATGTTTTAGATGAATAAGACTGTTTAGGAAGCTGTTTGATGTCACACTACATGTAGATATGAGGTATATCGCAGTGGTCAGGATCATAAAAGTCCCTCATTTCTATGTTTTTTGTTAATCAGCTAAACGGTTATCAAAAGGTGCCTCTTTCTAGCTCCTCTGATTGGGTAGTCCAGAGTTTTCACCTATGGGAACCTCACTCTGTTTTCCTTTCATATTAACCCAAGTGCATTCAATGAGGTTCTCTTTTTCTACTTTTTTTTTGCAATTCTACAAAGGAGTAGCTGTTCAAGTGCAACTCCACCGCCTCTTCTATTAGGTCTGTTTTGAAAAATTGAAATCCTCCTGGGTTTCATCCCCTCACGTTTCAGTAATGACAACAATGTCCCATTTGCTCTCGTGTGCTAAGAGTACATGACCTAAGGAGGATATAAACACAATGTCTTCCATCCTATGAAGTGATGCTATCAACAATTTACCCAATCAATGATCAGAACAACATGGATGTCCTTTACAAAATACACGGGCAATAACTTTCGCCTTAATAGCAAAAGCACTTACACTTACATACCAGTTTAGAATGCAGATTTTAGCCGATACACAAGTGTGAAGATGTTTCCTTTACCGACTGCCCTGAGAACGGAATAAACATACATATTCCCATGGCTATCTTCATTTGGACATTAAAGTGAAACATCCTGCATGGCCATCACAAGCATCCCCCCAGAAGGTGAGGGGCTCTCAAGGCACTTCAGCGCCAGGAAACCAATTGTAAAATATCAGTTGTCACGGGCACTGCTAATAAATTGACACCAAGGCCGCCTCCACCCAACTGAATGTCAGTATCACTTTTAGGGATCTGACAGCTCCCTCCAAAGGTTGCCAGGATCTCTGCCAAAAGGACCACATCTTTTTTTTATATTGAAAAAGTTTTATTGGTTTTACATTTTTTAACAGGATAGGGTAATGGTTACAAAGAAATTTTGAGAGCATTCACGTTAGAGTCGTCGGACCTTCCGAGACCTCAAAATACACAATAAAAAAGTTATCATAGAAAACATTTTCCATACCACTACAAGATGAAAGCAAGTACATTTACCTAAATTCTCCGTTCCATGCTGTCAGACATTTACAAAAAGTCCAGATAGAAATATTATGCAAAATTGTTCAAGAAAAATCAAGGCAAAGTTATTTTTTTTGATCTAAGTCTTTTGGCTATTTTATCTTCTTTCTCTCCTCCCTGGCCCCCCGTAGGCGGGGCCGTGGCCCCCTCCGTCCCCCCTGGATCTTCCCCCAGGACAGAGGAATATTTTTTAAGAAAGGCTTCCGCCTCAGCAACTGTTTTAATCCTCACTCTTCCTCCTTCCCAGAACACCAGCATCCCTTCAGGTGTCATCCACTTGAACCAAATCCCGTGATCAAACAAGGTTTTAGACAAGAAGGAAAAATTCCTTCTTGCATCTCTAATTTTTCTAGGGATCTGCTTCAAGATAGTGACCGTTTTTTGTTGGTGAGTTAAAGGTTTCTCTCTCTGCGCTTTCAGGATTTCCCCTCTGGTTGACCTTCTAACAAATTTCACATGTATCTCTCTAGGCACTTCATTTATCCTGGCATATGCAGAATTAATTCTATAGGCTAGGTCAATGTCCCCCCTGATCTCATCCTTAGGTTTATGTAAATAGTCTGCTAAAATTGTACTCATAAGATCAGGCAGGCATTCACCAGATTCCTCAAGAACATTCTGAAATCTCAAAAAATATGTCATTCTTTCCATATCTATCCTAGACACATGCCCATTTATTTCCCCCAGCTCATTAGAAACATTTTTAATCTCTCCCTTAGCCCCCTCCAACCCCCCTTCCAGTTCTTCATTCTTCTGTGTGTTCTCCAGTACAGTAGGTAGGGAGAGAGAGAGAGTAGGTAGGTACATAGACAGGTAGATAAGTTGATGTTTCCAGGTGTATTTATCCATGTCCTGGAGAAGGAAATCACAACCTGTAGCACCTAAAACTGTTTCTGCTGGAACAGCACTTGACCAATAGAATTCTCATCAATCTTTCTAACTAAACATCCTTCCAAAGGTGCAGGAGAAGAGGGAGAAAGTTTTTGCACTCTGCAAACCTCCACAAAAATGGCCCGTTTTTCACCAAAATATGCCCGTTGTTTTTCGAATAAAGGTCATGAATAGCCTTGGGGGGGCTTGCAGAGTGCTTGGGAGGGGGCAAAAAATGGGCCGATTTTCATAAAAATAGCATGCATAGCCATATGGAGGCTTACAGAATGCTGCTGGGGGCTGGGGGGGCTGGGAGACATACGGGCTGTTTTTTACTCATTTCTGCCCTTCTCAGCCCCCAGGAGCTCTTTGAAATCCTCCATAAGGCTTCTATAAGGCATTTTGGTGTAGGAGGCAAAAAATGCTGTATTCGGTATATAAGACGCACCCAGGTTTTCCACCCCATTTTAGAGGAAAAAAGGTGCTTCTTGTACTCCAAAAAGTACGGTAGCTAAATTTCAGCCCACCTGTTGCCTAGCCCAGGTCACAGGTATCTTGCAAGGTTTCTAGATTCATGTTCTAGCTCTGTGGCTTTGGGGGTTTTCTGATAAGGGAGATTGGATGGTTCAGAAAACAATTGCAAGAAACTTCAAGGGTCCAGAACGAGAAGTGAGGAAGGCCAGGTGAGCACCCTGGAAGGTGGACTAAATTATGATTATGCTCAGGTATCATGAAGAGTATTCCGCAAACAAATGAAAATAAGGCAAGGAGAGAAAACACCCAGAAGTTCCTGAACCACAATATGAAAAAAAAAGTCCATCATTATTCTGAAACCACTTTTGTCTTCTTCCCTTAATGATTTCTCCCATCTCCCCTCCCACATTGTAGGCGCCCCACAAGTGCAAATATGCGTTTTAACACTTGCAAACTGCCAGGAGTCTCTGCGGATTAAGGGGCCAAGAAATTTAACTCATAATCATGATAATACAAGGAAGGATCTGTCAGCCGTCGCTTTCCTGCATGCTTGGCTGACATAGAAACGGGGAGGGAGGGGGGCTGTGGCTATTAAGTGAGCTGGTGGAAGGTGGGGTTAGGTGGGGATATCTCTACAAGTAACGGTATCACATTCCATTCTGATGACACCTCTGGTCATACTACCCATCTGACAATGAAGAAGAAACTGTATTGGACACTGGGGTGGGGTCATGGGTAATTGGGGTTTGGCTAATTCTTTGATATGTATGCTTCGCGCCTAAAGTAGCCACTCCTGGCTTAAACCTTTGATGCTGACTTTTCCTTATTCAGTAAAAGTAACCTTAATCATCTTGAATATGCTTAAGTGTCGTCTTTCTTGAATCTTGGTAAGAGCAGTCATGACAGGATCCCTGCATTCAAGGCTTCCTTCAGACGGGCAATAAATAGAATAGATAGAATTCTTTATTGGCCAAGTATGATTGGACACACAAGGAATTTGTCTTTGGTGCAGATGCTCTCAGGATACACAAAAGATCAAGAATCACAAGATACAACACTTCATGATAATCATAGGGTGCAAGTAACCAATTAGGAAACAATAGTATAAATCATAAGGATAGGAACGATGAGAAAACTAATAGTAAGGCAGCCCTAGTGAATGGTAAATTTAGCGACCTTGCCCGCCCTTCCTTCCAGCGGGGAGAGAATGATGCTAGGAGCACCTGAACTGGAGGTGCTGGAAGGGGAGACCAAGCTGCAACCTCCCTTCTCCCCCACCCCCCAGGAGGAAAGGGGACCACCTGGAGATGCCCACCGAGCTGCAGGCTTAGTGGGGAGGGGTAGGGAGCAGCTCCAGAAGGGCAGAAAGTTCGAGCACAGGAAAGTGAGGGAAACCTCCATTGCAGCCCTTTGCGAATCCCCCATTCATCCCATTCAACCCAGGGAGGGACAAAGACGGGGAGGGGAAGGACTAGGGGAGACATGATAGTAGTGTTCCGATATCTCAGAGGGTGCCACAAAGAAGAGGGAGTCAAACTATTCTCCAAGGTACTTGGGGGCAGGACAAGAAGCAATGGGTGGAAACTAATCAAGGAGAGAAGAAACTTAGAGCTAAGGAGAAATTTCCTGACAGTTAGAACAATTAACCAGTGGAACAGTTTGCCTCCAGAAGTTGTGAATGCCCCAACCCTGGAAGTTGTTGGATAGCCATTTGTCTGAAATAGTATACGGTTCCTGCCTACGCAGGGGGTTGGACTAGAAGACCTACAAGGTCCCTTCCAACTCTGCTATTGTATTGTAAGCCAGGAAGGTGGCGGCTATAGAGTTGAGCAGGGGGCGTGGTGCCGCACCCAGCAGCCAATGGGATGGCGTGGAAACTGCCACGAGGCAAATGACCCGATCTGGTAGGAAAAGCGCATTATTTGCGACTTCCGCACTCGGACCAAGAGAACAGAGCTACAGGGGGCGGTGCCAGGAGAGGAAGAGGTGGGGCTTGAGCAAAAAGGGGACAGAGTCTGGCCCTCACTTTCGGAATCCGAGAAGCGACGGAAAGACTTTTCCGATTCGGATGCATATGCGGCTTGATGCAGGTAGGGAGCAGGGGACGCCGGGAGTTGCAGTCCAGGATGGTCCTCCGGAGAAGGGAGGCTTCTGAGGGAAGAGAGGGGACACTGACAGTGAGAGGCAGAGGTTTCAGGCAGGCCTCTCTTGCGGGGAAGAGAATAACGCCTATTTTTCTCCCCCGCAGGAGGACGGGGGAGCTCGATGGAGGAAGAAAGGAAGCTCCGCCCAGGATGAGAAGGAGGCTACGCGGTGCAGCCCCGGGAGATGGAGGGGAAAGGCTGGGAGTCTCTGAGGCAGCAGAATGGATGAGCCCAAGGGGGACCCCAAAAAAGGCGGCTGCCTAGAGGTCAATTGGGGAAGGAGGAAAAGGGTGGAGACCCCGAGATGGTCCTGGAGGGTGGAGGGTCCTTCGAAAGACCCTGGAGTCCCCAAAGGATCCATGAGGAACGAAGGGAATATCAGTGCCCGGAATGTGAGAAATCCTTCAAGACAAAATGGCAACTTCAGAACCATCTAAAGATCCATTCAGGAGAGAAACCACACAAATGCCTGGAGTGTGGAAAGAGCTTCAGTCAGAGTGGCCATCTTTATACACATCAAAAGATCCATTCAGGAGAGAAACCTCATAAATGCCTGGAGTGTGGAAAGAGCTTCAGTCAGAGGAGCAACTTATCTATACATCAAAGGATCCATTCAGGAGAGAAACCTCATAAATGCCTGGAGTGTGGAAAGAGCTTCAGTCAGAGGAGCCACCTTTATACACATCAAAAGATCCACACAGGAGAAAAACCTCATAAATGCCTGGAGTGTGGAAAGAGCTTCAGTCATAGGAGCCATCTTTATACACATCAAAGGATCCATTCAAGAGAGAAACCTCATAAAATGCCTGCAGTGTGGAAAGAGCTTCAGTCATAGGAGCCATCTTTATACACATCAAAGGATCCATTCAAGAGAGAAACCTCATAAAATGCCTGCAGTGTGGAAAGAGCTTCAGTCAGAGGAGCCATCTTTATACACATCAAAGGATCCATTCAAGAGAGAAACCTCATAAAATGCCTGGAGTGTGGAAAGAGCTTCAGTCAGAGGAGCCATCTTTATACACATCAAAGGATCCATTCAGGAGAGAAACCTCATAAATGCCTGGAGTGTGGAAAGAGCTTCAGTCAGAGGAGCCATCTTTATACACATCAAAGGATCCATTCAAGAGAGAAACCTCATAAAATGCCTGCAGTGTGGAAAGAGCTTCAGTCGGAGGAGCAAACTTTATACACATCAAAAAATCCATTCAGAAGAGAAACGACATAAATACCTGGAGTGTGGAAAGAGCTTCAGTTGGAGGAGCAGCCTTTATACACATCAAAGGATCCATTCAAGAGAAAAACCTCCTAAATCCCTGTAGTGTCGAAATAGCTTCAGTCACGTGAGCTGCCTTTATAGACATCAAAGGATCCACCCAGGAGAAAAACCATTTAAATGCGTGAAGTGTGAAAAATCCTTCAAGAGAAATGACTGTCTTCAGAGCCATCAAAGGATCCACTCAGGAGAGAAACCTCATAATTGCGTGGAGTGTGGAAAGAGCTTCAGTGAGAGAGGCAGCCTTTATAAACATCAAAAGATCCATTCAGGAGAGAAACCTCATAAATGCCTGCAGTGTGGAAAGAGCTTCAGTGAGAGAGGCAGCCTTTATAAATATCAAAAGATCCATTCAGGAGAGAAACCTCATAAATGCCTGGAGTGTGGAAAGAGCTTCAGTCGGAGAAGCATCCTTTATAAACATCAAAGGATCCATTCAGGAGAGAAACCTCATAAATGCCTGCAGTGTGGAAAGAGCTTCAGTCAGAGGAGCAACCTTTATACACATCAAAGGATCCACTCAAGAGAAAAACCTCCTAAATCCCTGCAGTGTGGAAAGAGCTTTAGTCAGAGGAGCAACCTTTATACACATCAAAAGATCCATTCAGAAGAGAAACGACATAAATGCCTGGAGTGTGGAAAGAGCTTCAGTTGGAGGAGCCACCTTTATACACATCAAAAAATCCATTCAGGAGAAAAACCTTTTAAATGCCTAGAATGTGGAAAGAGCTTCAGTCAAAGCAGCGACCTTTATAAACATCAAAGGATCCACTCAGGAGAAAAACCTCATAAATGCCTGGAGTGTGGAAAGAGCTTTAGTCAAAGCAGCGACCTTTATAAACATCAAAGGATCCACTCAGGAGAAAAACCTCATAAATGCCTGGAATGTGGAAAGAGCTTTAGTCAGAGGAGCAACCTTTATACACATCAAAAGATCCATTCAGGAGAGAAACCTCATAAATGCCTGGAATGTGGAAAGAGCTTTAGTCAGAGGAGCAACCTTTATACACATCAAAAGATTCATTCAGGAGAGAAGCCTCATAAATGCCTGCAGTGTGGAAAGAGCTTTGGTCAGAGGAGCAACCTTTATACACATCAAAAGATCCACTCAGGAGAAAAACCTCATAAATGCCTGGAGTGTGGAAAGAGCTTTAGTCAAAGCAGCGACCTTTATAAACATCAAAGGATCCACTCAGGAGAAAAACCTCATAAATGCCTGGAGTGTGGAAAGAGCTTTAGTCAAAGCAGCGACCTTTATAAACATCAAAGGATCCACTCAGGAGAAAAACCTCATAAATGCCTGGAGTGTGGAAAGAGCTTCAGTCAAAGCAGCGACCTTTATAAACATCAAAGGATCCACTCAGGAGAAAAACCTCATAAATGCCTGGAGTGTGGAAAGAGCTTTAGTCAAAGCAGCGACCTTTATAAACATCAAAGGATCCACTCAGGAGAAAAACCTCATAAATGCCTGGAATGTGGAAAGAGCTTTAGTCAGAGGAGCAACCTTTATACACATCAAAAGATCCATTCAGGAGAGAAACCTCATAAATGCCTGGAATGTGGAAAGAGCTTTAGTCAGAGGAGCAACCTTTATACACATCAAAAGATTAATTCAGGAGAGAAGCCTCATAAATGCCTGCAGTGTGGAAAGAGCTTTGGTCAGAGGAGCAACCTTTATACACATCAAAAGATCCACTCAGGAGAAAAACCTCATAAATGCCTGGAGTGTGGAAAGAGCTTTAGTCAGAGGAGCAACCTTTATACACATCAAAAGATTCATTCAGGAGAGAAGCCTCATAAATGCCTGCAGTGTGGAAAGAGCTTTGGTCAGAGGAGCAACCTTTATACACATCAAAAGATCCACTCAGGAGAAAAACCTCATAAATGCCTGGAATGTGGAAAGAGCTTTAGTCAGAGGAGCAACCTTTATACACATCAAAGGATCCACTCAAGAGAAAAACCTCCTAAATCCCTGCAGTGTGGAAAGAGCTTTGGTCAGAGGAGCAACCTTTATACACATCAAAAGATCCACTCAGGAGAAAAACCTCATAAATGCCTGGAGTGTGGAAAGAGCTTCAGTCGGAGGAGCTACCTTTATACACATCAAAGGATCCACTCAAGAGAAAAACCTCCTAAATCCCTGCAGTGTGGAAAGAGCTTTGGTCAGAGGAGCAACCTTTATACACATCAAAAGATCCACTCAGGAGAAAAACCTCATAAATGCCTGGAGTGTGGAAAGAGCTTCAGTCGGAGGAGCTACCTTTATACACATCAAAGGATCCACTCAAGAGAAAAACCTCCTAAATGCCTGCAGTGTAGAAAGAGCTTTGGTCAGAGGAGCAACCTTTATACACATCAAAAGATCCACTCAGGAGAAAAACCTCATAAATGCCAGGAGTGTGGAAAGAGCTTCAGTCGGAGGAGCTACCTTTATACACATCAAAGGATCCACTCAAGAGAAAAACCTCCTAAATCCCTGCAGTGTGGAAAGAGCTTTGGTCAGAGGAGCAACCTTTATACACATCAAAAGATCCACTCAGGAGAAAAACCTCATAAATGCCTGGAATGTGGAAAGAGCTTTAGTCAGAGGAGCAACCTTTATACACATCAAAAGACTCATTCAGGAGAGAAGCCTCATAAATGCCTGCAGTGTGGAAAGAGCTTTGGTCAGAGGAGCAACCTTTATACACATCAAAAGATCCACTCAGGAGAAAAACCTCATAAATGCCTGGAGTGTGGAAAGAGCTTCAGTTGGAGGAGCTACCTTTATACACATCAAAGGATCCACTCAAGAGAAAAACCTCCTAAATCCCTGCAGTGTGGAAAGAGCTTTGGTCAGAGGAGCAACCTTTATACACATCAAAAGATCCACTCAGGAGAAAAACCTCATAAATGCCTGGAGTGTGGAAAGAGCTTCAGTCGGAGGAGCAACCTTTATACACATCAAAGGATCCACTCAAGAGAAAAACCTCCTAAATCCCTGCAGTGTGGAAAGAGCTTTAATCAGAGGAGCAACCTTTATACACATCAAAAGATCCATTCAGGAGAGAAACGACATAAATGCCTGGAGTGTGGAAAGAGCTTCAGTCGGAGGAGCAACCTTTATAAACATCAAAGGATCCACACAGGAGAAAAACCTTTTAAATGCCTAGAATGTGGAAAGAGCTTCAGTCAAAGCAGCGACCTTTATAAACATCAAAGGATCCACGCAGGAGAAAAACCTCATAAATGCCTGCAGTGTGGAAAGAGCTTCAGTAGGAGGAGCAACCTTTATAAACATCAAAGAATCCACACAGGAGAAAAACCTTTTAAATGCCTGGAATGTGGAAAGAGCTTCAGTGAGAGAGGCAGCCTTTATACACATCAAAAGATCCATTCAGGAGAGAAACCTCATAAATGCCTGGAGTGTGGAAAGAGCTTCAGTCATAGGAGCCATCTTTATACACATCAAAGGATCCATTCAAGAGAGAAACCTCATAAATGCCTGGAGTGTGGAAAGAGCTTCAGTCGGAGGAGCAAACTTTATACACATCAAAAAATCCATTCAGAAGAGAAACGACATAAATGCCTGGAGTGTGGAAAGAGCTTCAGTTGGAGGAGCAGCCTTTCTACACATCAAAGGATCCATTCAAGAGAAAAACCTCCTAAATCCCTGCAGTGTCGAAATAGCTTCAGTCACGTGAGCTGCCTTTATAGACATCAAAGGATCCACCCAGGAGAAAAACCATTTAAATGCGTGAAGTGTGAAAAATCCTTCAAGAGAAATGACTGTCTTCAGAGCCATCAAAGGATCCACTCAGGAGAGAAACCTCATAATTGCGTGGAGTGTGGAAAGAGCTTCAGTGAGAGAGGCAGCCTTTATAAATATCAAAAGATCCATTCAGGAGAGAAGCCTCATAAATGCCTGGAGTGTGGAAAGAGCTTCAGTCGGAGAAGCAACCTTTATAAAAATCAAAGGATCCACACAGGAGAAAAACCTCATAAGTGCCTGGAATGTGGAAAGAGCTTCAGTTGGAGGAGCCACCTTTATACACATCAAAAGATCCACACAGGAGAAAAACCACATAAATGCCTGCAGTGTGGAAAGAGCTTCAGTTGGAGGAGCAAACTTTATACACATCAAAGGATCCACTCAGGAGAAAAACCTCATAAATGCCTGGAGTGTGGAAAGAGCTTCAGTCAGAGGAGCAAACTTTATTCACATCAAAGGATCCATTCAGGAGAGAAACCTCATAAATGCCTGCAGTGTGGAAAGAGCTTCAGTCAGAGGAGCAACCTTTATACACATCAAAGGATCCACTCAAGAGAAAAACCTCCTAAATCCCTGCAGTGTGGAAAGAGCTTTAGTCAGAGGAGCAACCTTTATACACATCAAAAGATTCATTCAGGAGAGAAGCCTCATAAATGCCTGGAGTTTGGAAAGAGCTTCAGTTGGAGGAGCCACCTTTATACACATCAAAAAATCCATTCAGGAGAAAAACCTTTTAAATGCCTAGAATGTGGAAAGAGCTTCAGTCAAAGCAGCGACCTTTATAAACATCAAAGGATCCACTCAGGAGAAAAACCTCATAAATGCCTGGAATATGGAAAGAGCTTTAGTCAGAGGAGCAACCTTTATACACATCAAAGGATCCACTCAAGAGAAAAACCTCCTAAATCCCTGCAGTGTGGAAAGAGCTTTGGTCAGAGGAGCAACCTTTATACACATCAAAAGATCCACTCAGGAGAAAAACCTCATAAATGCCTGCAGTGTGGAAAGAGCTTCAGTCGGAGGAGCAACCTTTATAAACATCAAAGGATCCACTCAAGAGAAAAACCTCCTAAATCCCTGCAGTGTGGAAAGAGCTTTAGTCAGAGGAGCAACCTTTATACACATCAAAAGATCCACTCAGGAGAAAAACCTCATAAATGCCTGCAGTGTGGAAAGAGCTTCAGTCAGAGGAGCAACCTTTATACACATCAAAGGATCCACTCAAGAGAAAAACCTCCTAAATCCCTGCAGTGTGGAAAGAGCTTTAGTCAGAGGAGCAACCTTTATACACATCAAAAGATCCATTCAGGAGAGAAACGACATAAATGCCTGGAGTGTGGAAAGAGCTTCAGTCGGAGGAGCAACCTTTATAAACATCAAAGGATCCACACAGGAGAAAAACCTCATAAATGCCTGGAATGTGGAAAGAGCTTCAGTTGGAGGAGCCACCTTTATACACATCAAAAGATTCATTCAGGAGAGAAGCCTCATAAATGCCTGCAGTGTGGAAAGAGCTTCAGTAGGAGGAGCAACCTTTATAAACATCAAAGAATCCACACAGGAGAAAAACCTTTTAAATGCCTGGAATGTGGAAAGAGCTTCAGTGAAAGGGGCAGCCTTTATACACATCAAAAGATCCATTCAGGAGAGAAACCTCAGAAATGCCTGGAATGTTGAAAGAGCTTCAGTGAGAGAGGCAGCCTTTATACACATCAAAAGATCCATTCAGGAGAGAAACCTCATAAATGCCTGGAGTGTGGAAAGAGCTTCAGTCATAGGAGCCATCTTTCTACACATCAAAGGATCCATTCAAGAGAAAAACCGCCTAAATCCCTGCAGTGTCGAAATAGCTTCAGTCACGTGAGCTGCCTTTATAGACATCAAAGGATCCACCCAGGAGAGAAACCATTTAAATGCGTGAAGTGTGAAAAATCCTTCAAGAGAAATGACTGTCTTCAGAGCCATCAAAGGATCCACTCAGGAGAGAAACCTCATAAATGCCTGGAGTGTGGAAAGAGCTTCAGTCAAAGCAGCGACCTTTATAAACATCAAAGGATCCACACAGGAGAAAAACCTCATAAGTGCCTGGAATGTGGAAAGAACTTCAGTCAGACGAGCAACCTTTATACAAATCAAAAGATCAATTCAGGAGAGAAACGACGTAAATGCCTGGAGTGTGGAAAGAGCTTCAGTCGGAGGAGCCACCTTTATACAAATCAAAAGATCCATTCAGGAGAGAAACCTCATAAATGCCTGCAGTGTGGAAAGAGCTTCAGTCAGAGGAGCAACCTTTATACACATCAAAGGATCCACTCAAGAGAAAAACCTCCTAAATCCCTGCAGTGTGGAAAGAGCTTTAGTCAGAGGAGCAACCTTTATACACATCAAAAGATCCATTCAGAAGAGAAACGACATAAATGCCTGGAGTGTGGAAAGAGCTTCAGTTGGAGGAGCAACCTTTATACACATCAAAGGATCCACTCAAGAGAAAAACCTCCTAAATCCCTGCAGTGTGGAAAGAGCTTTAGTCAGAGGAGCAACCTTTATACACATCAAAAGATCCATTCAGGAGAGAAACGACATAAATGCCTGGAGTGTGGAAAGAGCTTCAGTCGGAGGAGCAACCTTTATAAACATCAAAGGATCCACACAGGAGAAAAACCTCATAAATGCCTGGAATGTGGAAAGAGCTTCAGTTGGAGGAGCCACCTTTATACACATCAAAAGATTCATTCAGGAGAGAAGCCTCATAAATGCCTGCAGTGTGGAAAGAGCTTCAGTAGGAGGAGCAACCTTTATAAACATCAAAGAATCCACACAGGAGAAAAACCTTTTAAATGCCTGGAATGTGGAAAGAGCTTCAGTGAAAGGGGCAGCCTTTATACACATCAAAAGATCCATTCAGGAGAGAAACCTCAGAAATGCCTGGAATGTTGAAAGAGCTTCAGTGAGAGAGGCAGCCTTTATACACATCAAAAGATCCATTCAGGAGAGAAACCTCATAAATGCCTGGAGTGTGGAAAGAGCTTCAGTCATAGGAGCCATCTTTCTACACATCAAAGGATCCATTCAAGAGAAAAACCGCCTAAATCCCTGCAGTGTCGAAATAGCTTCAGTCACGTGAGCTGCCTTTATAGACATCAAAGGATCCACCCAGGAGAGAAACCATTTAAATGCGTGAAGTGTGAAAAATCCTTCAAGAGAAATGACTGTCTTCAGAGCCATCAAAGGATCCACTCAGGAGAGAAACCTCATAAATGCCTGGAGTGTGGAAAGAGCTTCAGTCAAAGCAGCGACCTTTATAAACATCAAAGGATCCACACAGGAGAAAAACCTCATAAGTGCCTGGAATGTGGAAAGAGCTTCAGTCAGACGAGCAACCTTTATACAAATCAAAAGATCAATTCAGGAGAGAAACGACGTAAATGCCTGGAGTGTGGAAAGAGCTTCAGTCGGAGGAGCCACCTTTATACAAATCAAAAGATCCATTCAGGAGAGAAACCTCATAAATGCCTGGAGTGTGGAAAGAGCTTCAATGAGAGGAGCAACCTTTATACACATGAAAGGATCCATTCAGGAGAGAAATCTCATAAATGCCTATAGAGTGTGGAAAGACCTTTAGTCGGAGGAGCACTCTTTATAAACATCAAAGAATCCATTGGAGAGAGAAACCGAATGAGTGCCTGGAGGGGCCTTCAGAAGACCCAGGAGTCCCCAAAGGGTCCAGGAGGCAGAAGAGAAATATCAGTGCCCAGAATGTGGAAAATCTTTCAGAGCAAAAGACTCCTTCAAAGCCATCTAAGAATCCACTCAGGAGAAAAACCTCATAAGGGCTTGGAGTTTTCAAAGGGCTTCAGTGAAAAGGGAAAGCTTGTTAAAAATCATATCATCCACACTAGAGAAAAAACTCTTCAAAAGCCTTGAGTGTAGAAAGAGCTATACTGCGCTTAGAGGGCTCCATCCATTCACACCAAATCATTCACAACGGAGTGTGAGACGGCAGAGAGTGTATCTCAGGAATTGAATTGAATGGCGTATTCAATTTGACCAACTGTAAATAGACATGGTAGCAATTTGTCCCCAGTGCACAAGCTCTCAGTGTCCTTACAAACGAACATAATTATGATATTCATGATAATTATAATTCCAATAAGAGGGTTGAGTAAAAAAGACATTAAGAAAAGTAAATAATATTTGCCAAATAAGGGACTTTCCATGCTGATTAATAAAGGACTTTTTCTATTGTACATGCGAGATGTTTCAACTGGCTGAAATTGTACCTTTTCACAACAGACTGAGAAGACTCAGGATGCCACTTCCTATATGAGCGTTCTCTTTTTAGTGGAATAATCCTTCCAATGCTTCTGCTTAATATAATGGGATGTTACTGTCCATGTCTCTGATGTAACTGTAGCTGAGCAGGATGATTTCTTCCATGCGTTAAAAAAAGCCTGATTTAAATTTAAAAAAAAAACTTCTCTTTAAAAAAAAATGTATTCTGATTTCTGATTTCTTCCATGGAATAAACTCTTCCTTTGTACTTTTTCTACTGTGTAGAGTATAAAATGAAACCAGATTCTGTGACCTGTATTCCCTGTTTTCATTCATTTTCATTCTTAATACTCTAATAAATTGCCTTTAAATGGAAATCCCACTTGGTGCCTAATTGAATCAAGTGTGCTTTGCCTTGAATCTAGGGCTAATTTGGCCTTCATTTTTGTGGGTGCGAAGAAGCTTCTTCCTGTCATTATTTGATATTATCTATATGGGTTTTCCAAAGGTCCGTACCATATAAGTCCATTCCCAGACATCCGACACTTTTGTCAGTTGGATTCCCTGAATGGTCCCCTTGTCTTCCAGCAGAAACCACTACGAGGGACTCTCTAAGGCCAACAAAGCTTTGTGAGATACTAGCCATATTCTCAAAGGGCCTCCATCCTTTTAGCCTTAAGCACCTGTTTTTTCCTCCAGGTATTGGGGGATCAAACAATGAGATGTTGGCATGGATGGGAGCTGGGTTTAAATTTTTATTTTCAATTTTGTGTTTTAATGTGTTTTTTGGGATCAGTATCACTTTTACGGATCTGACAGCTCCCTCAGAAGGTTTCGGGATCTCTGCCAGAACAATCGCATCTTGAGGCTATTTTTGTCCAAGGGCTAAAATATATCCAGCCATAGGTTGAACCACTCCAATAAGCGGTTACAATATAATTTTATTCATAATAGTATTTTTTCATATTGCCTCTTTTTAAAATAATTGTTCTGGTGTTTGACATTTTGATACACATTTTGTATATTGTTTTATTTTTTATTTTTGCACTAATGTTGCCTTCTAGTTCGTCATACAAAATAAATAAATACTGTAACTTCTATGGGTTTTCTGAATGTTGGTGCTCTGCAAATCCATCCCCACTTATTTGAAACTCTAAGCTTGTCATATGGATTCTCCTAGTGGTCCACTTAGTGTCAGATGTCCAGTTTGAAAAGGTAGATAACATAACCTAAAGGCTCAAATAGGGCCCCACACTGCAGCACTGAATGCCACCACATGTTTATTGGACCCGTGTCCCTCCTGGCTGGTACTGGCCTCCTGGGAGGTTACACGAGGCTGGTTCCAGGTATTAGTGAACGCTTCCTTGAGTGAGACCCCTCCTCAAGAAGCCTTCCCTGGACCCAGTGTTGTTACTTAATTACCGTCCGGTCTCCAACCTTCACTTTCTGGCGAAGGTTGTTGAGAGTGTGGTGGCACAGCAGTTCCCCCGACACCTGTAGGAAACTGTTTATCTAGACCCGCGCCAGTCCGGCTTCTGACCCGGGCACAGCACAGAGACGGCATTGGTCACGCTGGGGGATGATCTCTGGAGGGCCCGATAGAGGTTACTCCTCTATCCTGGTCCTGCTAGATCTCTCAGCGGCTTTTGATACCATCGGCCATTGTATTCTATTGCACCGACTGGAGGGTTTGGGATTGGGAGGCACCGTGTTGCAGTGGTTCTCCTTCCTCTCCAGTCAGTCGCAATTTGTGTTGGCAGGAGGACAGAGGTCGAAGTCGAGGCTCCTTACGTGTGGGGTTCCTCAGGGGTTGGTCTTCTCGCAACTCCTGTTCAACACATATATGAAGCCGCTGGGTGAGATCATCCGTGGTTTTGGGGTAGAGTACCACCTCTACTACGCTGATGATACGCAGCTGTATATATCTACCCCAAACTACCCCAACGATGCCGTAGAGGTGATGTGCCAGTGCCTGGAAGCCGTGCGGGCCTGGATGGGGAGTAACAAACTTCGACTCAACCTGTCCAAGACCGAGTGGCTGTGGTTTCCATCATCCCGGTTCAGCCAGCTGACTCCAATGCTGGCCATCGGGGGCGAGTCACTAGCCCCCGTGGAAAGGGCCTGCAACTTAGGCGTCCTCCTGGATTCACGGCTATCCTTGGATGACCATGTGACGACCGTGACCAGGGGGGCCTTTTACCAGGTTCGCCTGTTCCGCCAGTTCCGCCCATTCCTTGACTGGGACACCCTTTGCACAGTCACTTAAGTGCTCGTTATGTCCTGCCTAGACTATTGCAATGCTCTCTACATGGGGATCCCCTTGAGGTGCACCCGGAGGCTCCAGTTAGTGCAGAATGCGGCCGCACGGGGGATTTTAGGAGCCTCACGGTGCTCCCACGTAACACCCCTCCTGCGTAAGCTGCACTGGCTGCCGGTGGCCTTCTGGGTGCTCTTCAAGGTGCTGGTGACCATCTTTAAATCGCTCCATGGCACGGGACCTAGCTATTTATTTATTTATTTATTTATTTTTCACATTTATAGCCCGCACCCATCTAACCATAAAGGGACTCGGGGCGGCGAACAGAGATTTAAAATCAATTATACATAAATACAAAATATTATTAAATAATAACGAAATTAAATCCATATCCTGCTTAACTTAAAATAAGTTTAAATTTAAAACCCAAATTACAGTTTTGATTTGTTATAAAATAATGGGTGTGGAGTAGATCGTGCTAGGCCGGCTAGATGAAAATAATAAGTTTTTAGGTGCCGGCGAAACAAGCGGAGGTCTGTGATGGAACGGAGGTCGGAAGGTAGGCCATTCTAGAGGGTAGGGCCCACCACGGAGAAGGCCCTTCCCCTGGGAGCCGCCAATCGGCATTGTACGGTCGACGGCACCTGGAGAAGACCCTCTCCTTGGGAGCGAGTCGGTCGAAGGGATGCATGGGGCAGAAGATGGTCTCGAAGGTAGCTAGGCCCCGTGCCATGGAGCACCTTGAATATGGTCATCAAAACCTTGTAACGCACCCGGTAGGTCACAGGTAGCCAGTGCAGCTCGCGCAGGAGTGGTGTTATGTGGGAATGTCTTGAGATTCCCATGATCACCCGCGCTGCCATATTCTGGACCAACTGCAACCTCCGAGTGCATCTCAAGGGGAGCCCCATGTAGAGAGCGTTGCAGGAGTCCAGATGAGAAGTCACGAGTGCTTGAGTGACTGTGCGAAGGGCATCCCGGTCCAGTAAGGGGTGCAATTGACGGACCAGGCGAACCTGGTAAAATGCCCCCCTGGCCACGGCTGCCACCTGATCCTCAAGGGACAACCAGGAATCCAGGAGGACTCCTAAATTGCGCATTCTATCCACGGGGGCCAAATTTTCATTCCGCATGGCCAGCGATGGTGTCAGGCCTGCTTCTTCGTTGGCTTAGGAAAGACCACACTTAGACATTGTTTTGAAATGAATAAGGCTCCTTTTACTAAGTAACAATAGCTTACAGACCAAGTAAAGCTGAGAGTGAATAGTTTAGGCGCGAACAGAAAGTATTAAGCGTAAGCCCATCCCAATCCCCAAACCACCCCTTTGCATTGTCCAATATACTGTCTTCTCCACCATCAGGTGGGCAGGTCTTCACCAGCCTGGAATGCAGGTCCGTTAACCAAGAGATAACACCAACCATCAACAATGTCCACCAGCAGAACACACTCATCCCAACGCCCCCCACCCTCCCGGTTTCCATGGCAGCTAAGCAGAAACTAGCGAGGCTGACATCCGGACCTCCTCCAGGAACAGCGGGAAATCCGGGACATCATGCGGAACAGGAAAGGCTACACCTGAAAGACAAACAAGGAAAGACAAAACAACAGATAGGAGAGGGGGTAAAAGTCAAGGTTTGTGTGGATATTTGGCATAAAACTGGCGTACCAGTTTAGGAGCTTTGAGATGCTCTTTATCCACCCATTCGTTGTGAGAAGGGGGAAAATCTTTCCACATGACTAGGAACTGAGTCTTATTTCTACGGATTCTGGAGTCCAAAATATCACGGACCTCATAATGTTGGTGACCGTCCACCATGGTAGGTGCAGGGGTATCAGGCAAAGGTTTGCGGAGATGCGAGGTGCGTGCAGGTTTCAGCAAGTGAACATGGAATACTGGGTACAAGCGCCGGTAGGTCTTTGGGAGATCCAAACGTACCGACACAGAGCTGATGATTTTGGTTATTGTGAAAGGACCAACAAACTTGGGACCCAGCTTCCTGCACTTCTGGGGGCTATCCAAATGCTTTGTAGACACATAAACTTGATCACCAACTTTGTAGGGGGGGGGGGACCACCCGTTTCCTGTCAGCATACAATTTATGCGAATCATGGGCGTCGTTCAAAGTCTTTCGGATAACTGGCCAGACAGAAGACAACCTAGAAGACCATTCGGCTAACGAGGGAACTGTCGGCGAGTCATGAGGCAATTCGGGGATGGGTACAAAGTCTTGTCCGTAGATGATTTTAAAGGGGGTCATATTCGTACTGGAGTGAACGGAGTTATTATATGCCACTTCGGCATGTATCAGGAGATCAGCCCAATCATCCTGTTGAAAATTAATAAAGCAACGCAAGTATTGTTCCAAAACGGAATTAACCCTTTCACAAGAGCCATTCGTCTGAGGGTGGTAGGCGGAGCTTAAGCTCTGGGCGGAGCCAATCAGTCTCAAAAATTCTTTCCAAAAAAGAGATGTAAATTGAGTGCCCTATCAGAAATGATGCGTTGCGGGACTCCATGAAAACGATAAATATGAGAAACGAATAATCGAGCCAGAGATTTGGAAGATGGAATTTTTGCACAGGGGACAAAATGAACTTGTTTGGAGAAAAGATCGGTAACGACCCAAATAACGGTATAACCCTGACTAGGCGGAAGGTCAACTATAAAGTCCATTGAAATTTCCTTCCAAGGCATCTCTGGCGTGGCTACGGACTGGAGGAGTCCATGTGGCTTCCCCGGCGCACGTTTGGAAGCCGCACAAACAGGGCAACTGGCAATATATGATTCAACATCCTTCTTCAGTGAGGGCCACCAGAACTGTCTTTTGACAAGATGCACAGTCTTAACGAAGCCGAAATGGCCAGCCAAACGTGAGTCGTGTGCGCGTTGCAAGACAAAAGGACGTAATGTAGCAGGTACATAAATCTTTGAGCCAATCCAGGGCAGATCGTCTCTAATAGTACAGTCACCAGAATGTGTGGAATACCAATCATCAGTAAGTAGTTCGTCCTTAATACGAGCAATCAGGTCTGCAGGTGGAGTAGTTTGGACTGTAGCATGACTTCTAGTAGATACTGGAGAAGCCGGTAAAGTGAGTGGTATGATGGGCTGTACAATAGTGAGTTTAGAAACATCATATTGTGGTAATCTGGAAAGAGCATCAGCCATGAAATTCTTGCCACCAGGAATATATTTAAGGTGGAAATTGAAACGATGGAAGTAGTGAGCCCAGCGAAGTTGCCTTGGGGACAATTTCCGAGAGGAGGTAAGAGCTTCCAAATTTTTATGGTCCGTCCAAACCTCAAATGGATGGGGAGCACCCTCAAGAAAATGACGCCAAGTCATGAGAGCCCAACGAACAGCAAAAGCTTCTTTTTCCCAAATCGCCCAACCACGTTCGGACGTAGTGAGTTTCCGAGAGGTGTAGGCACAGGGTTGCAATTGGCCACGGTGGTTGAGTTGTAATAGGACCGCTCCCACAGCGACATCACTGGCATCCGCTTGAATTACAAACGGGGAATTTACATCGGGGTGTTTAAGAACAGGTTCAGCCGCAAACAAACGTTTAAGCTTCTCGAAAGCGGCTTGACATTCCATGGTCCATTTAAGTGGGGATCCTGGACGAGGTTTACCTTCTCCTTTTGTTTTTAGTAGGTTTGTGATGGGTAAGGCAATGTTAGCGAATGACGGAATAAATTGGCGGTAAAAGTTTGCAAATCCCAAAAAACTCTGTAGTTGTTTACGAGTACGGGGAGGAGCCCACTCCATCACTGCCTTGACTTTAGCAGGATCCATTTCAATTCCCTCAGAAGAGATGCGGTAGCCCAAATAGTCAATTGTTTCCTGGTGAAACTCACATTTAGAGAGCTTGGCGTAAAGTTCAGCGGAACGTAGTTTGTTTAATACCGAGCGCACCAGTTTAACATGCTCGTCATGTGTTTGTGAGTAAACCATTATGTCATCAATATAGACAATAACTCCCTTGTAAAGGTGCTCGTGGAGAACCTCATTTATTAGTTGCATAAATACAGAAGGGGCACCTTGAAGACCAAAAGGGAGGACTTTAAATTGAAAACATCCAAGCGGGCAGTTAAAAGCGGTTTTCCATTCGTCCCCCTCTTTAATTCTGACCCTGTAATAGGCCTCACGTAAGTCCAGTTTAGTAAAGATTTTACCGGTAGCCAGGTGAGCAAGCATGTCCTTCATAAGCGGAAGGGGGTAGATATTGTGTTCACAAATGGTGTTCAGATAGGAGTAGTCTTGTACTAATCTTAGAGTACCATCTTTTTTCTCCCTAAACATAACTGGCGCAGCTACACGTGGCCTAGCTGGTTCAATGAAACCCCTTTGAAGGTTTTTATCGATGAATTTACGTAATTCCTCCATCTCCCGTGGGGTCATGGAGTACATGCGAGGTTTAGGTAATTGAACTCCAGGGAGGAAATCAATTGAACAATCAGTAGCTCTATGAGGAGGAAGGGAATCACAAGATCTTTCACTGAAAACATCCTTTAGGTCCCAATATTCTTTGGGAATTTTCTCCTCGCCTGGTATGACTTCAGGTGACGGAAAATCCAACAAAGGTGCAGCAGATTCAATTAAAGGAGGTGGGTTACTGGGTGGGGGGTGATCAGCTTCTGATGGTAGAGAGGTATGTTCAGGTAAGGATAAAGGTATGCGTACCCAACCTTCCTTCCAGTTTATTAGAGGATTCCATTTACGAAGCCAATTAACCCCCAAAATTACAGCATTATCGGCAATGGCAGTTACAATAAAATTGATGTTCTCAGTATGACCAGTGCCTATAGAAACCTGAATTGGTTCGGTGATAAAAGATGCTGGGGTTCCCCCTGCTACAGAACCATCCATTTGGCATAAGGCTATGGGAGTTTTTAGGGTCTTTAAGTGAAAACCCATTGAAGACACTATCTCTTGGCTTATGAGGCATTTTGAACAGCCAGAATCAATGAGAGCCTGCACATTGCACGTACGTCCAGTAGATGGAGCCAAAAGCTTTAAATTAATATAAAGGGGCCCGGAGCGGTGACTCACCAGATTGTCGTCAGAAGAGTCTGAAGATGCCTCCCAGTCATCAGGGTGGGTGCTGGGCTGGTCAGCAGAGAGATTGAGCGGCTCCACCCCACTCATGGCCGGTTTAGTGCGCGCGGTTGGCGTCTTTGGATGCTTCCGGTCCGAAGAGGAGGGTGGGCGTGGAGGTTGCCTTGATCTGCATTTGTCGGCCCAGTGCCCCTCCTTTCCACAGCGATAACAACTGCCTGAGCGAGGTTGAGTTGTTTTCCCGCCCCCCCCCCTTTGCAAGTGGGCATCCTTCTCAGCGGAGCGAAATTTGGGGCTGTCTTTCTGTGGTTTTTTCTCAGGACGGACTGGATCCTGCAAGTGGGCTTGATCCAATTCAACATCTGAAGCGAGATCTATCCATTCATTTAAAGTTTCGGGGCAAAATCTGTTCACACATGTTTGATAAATGTCCTTATTTAGCCCTTCAACATAAAGGTCCATCAAAGCTTGTTCACTATAACCAGTCATAAACACCGATAATTCCTGGAAAATCTGCGTGTACGCCTGGACCGTCATGCTCCCCTATTGTAAGGTTTTCATTTTCATTTTAGCTTTCCTTTCAACACGGGGGTCTTCAAAACGCCTTCTAAGAGCATTCATAAAACGATCGAAATCCCGCAGCGCAGGTGATCGGCAATTATGCAGTGAAACCAGCCACCTAGAAGCTTGATCTTCCAAGGTCATAGAAACAATTCTGATTTTGATTTCATCATCCAAATCAGCTGCGTAAAACTGCATGAAATTATCGACGTGAATTAGAAAAAACGCCAGTTTGTCGGCACTACCGTCGTATTTTACACCCAAAGGAGGAAGTTTTGCAAGTCGGCGGGGGGAAATGGGATTGACTTCTCTCCGCAATTCCCTGCTGGCCCGGGGAGGGGGGGATGGTATTGAACTCCTGCTTTGTCTGGCAGCGGCTGAATGTGATTCTTTTAACTGTTTGCGTTCCGCCTCCCTCCCCCAGAGTTTATCCAGGGCCTCCCGCTTCTCGTCTGCCTGGCGGAGCAAATCTTGGGCCATCTCTTTCAACTCCCTTTCTTCTCTTAAGAGCTCCGGAATGACCTTCTTTGGGGAAAGACGACGCCTGGAGACGGTTACCCCAGTCATTCCTACCCCTTCGGACCAACGTTTTGGTTTGACTGAATCTTCGGCTGGCAGATTAAGATCTAGGCCAGCCAAACAGTCCATCACTGACCTGGTATCTTCAGATTGAACAGGAGGGTGCGATGCTTCTGCCCCCATATCAGTTTCAGGCAGGACTTCCACCAACGGAGGCTCCTCTTGTGAAGGGTCCGACATCAGGTTACGGATTTTGTGACTCTCAGCTTTCTGTCAGGCCTGCTTCTTCGTTGGCTTAGGAAAGACCACACTTAGACATTGTTTTGAAATGAATAAGGCTCCTTTTACTAAGTAACAATAGCTTACAGACCAAGTAAAGCTGAGAGTGAATAGTTTAGGCGCGAACAGAAAGTATTAAGCGTAAGCCCATCCCAATCCCCAAACCACCCCTTTGCATTGTCCAATATACTGTCTTCTCCACCATCAGGTGGGCAGGTCTTCACCAGCCTGGAATGCAGGTCCGTTAACCAAGAGATAACACCAACCATCAACAATGTCCACCAATAGAACACACTCATCCCAACGCCCCCCACCCTCCCCGTTTCCATGGCAGCTAAGCAGAAACTAGCGAGGCTGACAGATGGTGTCAACTGGCTAAACCGGGAAGCCGGGAACCACAACCACTCGGTCTTGGACGGGTTGAGTTTGAGTTTGTTATTGCCCATCCAGATCCGTACGGCCTCTAAACACCGGGACATCACCTCAACGGCATCGTTGGGGTGGCTTGGGGTAGAGGTGTACAACTGGGTATCATCAGCGTACAGATGGTATTCTACCCCAAAACCACGGATGATCTCACCCAGCGGCTTCATATACGTGTTGAATAGGAGTGGCGAGAGGACCGACCCCTGCGGTACCCCGTATGCGAGGGGCCTAGAAGTCGACCTCTGCTCCCCCGTCAACACGTATTGTGACCGATCAGAGAGGAAGGAGGAGAACCACCGTAAAACGGTGCCACCCACCCCCAACCCCTCTAGTCGGTGCAAAAGGATATCATGGTCGATGGTATCAAAAGCCGCTGAGAGGTCTAACAAGACCAGGATAGAGGAACAACCCCTATCCCGGGCCCTCCAGAGATCATCTACCAACGCGACCAATGCCGTCTCGGTGCTATGTCCGGGCCGAAAGCCGGACTGGCGCGGGTCTAGATAATCAGTTTCCTCCAGGTGACGAGGAAACTGCTGTGCAACCACACTCTCAACAACCTTCGCAAGGAAGTGAAGGTTGGAGACCGGACGATAATTAGCCAATAATGCTGAGTCCAGGGAAGGCTTTTTGAGGAGGGGTCTCACCACCGCCTCTTTCAAGATGGTAGGTAAGGACCCCTCACTCAGAGAAGCGTTCACAATGGCCTGGGGCCAGCCTCGTGTCTCCTCCCAGGATGCCAGTACAAGCCAGGAGGGACAAGGGTCTAATAAGCATGAGGTGGCCTTTAGTCTCCTCGCCAACCTGTCCATGTCCTTGGCAGTAACAAAGTCAAAGTCTTCCCATAAAATAGTCTCAAGGCCTGCATCGGATACTTCCACCGGACCACTATCTGTGGAGGGCAACTCGCTCCGAATCTGAGTGATTTTATCCTGCAGATATTCTCCAAATTCTTCGGCGCGGCCCTGCAAGGAGGACTCTCGCGGCCTCTGTTGAAGGAGGGAGCGGGTCACCCCAAACAGGGCCGCCGGGTGGTTCTCTGCGGATGCGATGAGGGTGGCACAATACTTGCGTTTGGCCACCCTCATTGCCACTAAGTAAGTCCTCAAATGGACTCTTACCAGTGTTCGATCAGATTCAGATCGAAAGGATCTCCATCTACTCTCTAGGCGTCTCTTGCGGCATTTCATCTCCCTCAGCTCCTCAGAAAACCAAGGAGCCTGGGTGGGATGACGCCGCGTGAGAGGCCGCAAAGGCGCGACGCGGTCTAAGGCCCCCGCGGCCGCACTATACCATGCTACCAGTAGGTCTTCAGCCGCGGCACGAGTCAAGGACACAGGTATTGGCCCAAGCTCCTTCTGGAACTTTTCAAGATCCATCAGGCGCCTGGGGCGAAACCATCTGGGTGTCTTTGGCTCCGCCTCCCCGCAGTGAGATGAGGCGATTGGAAAATCCAGCCGAAGGAGAGAGTGATCTGTCCATGACAAGGGTGAGATGACTAAGTCCCCGGTTCCAAGATCACTTCTCCACTGGCCAGACCGTATTTGCGGGACCGTCTCCTACCACATACCTCCCTTCGACCGATCCGCTCCCACAGGGAGGGCCTCCTTTGGGTGCCGTCTGCCGGTCAATGCCGTCTGGCGGCGCCTAGGGGAAGGGCCTTCTCTGTGGCAGGTCCAGTCCTCTGGAACGACCTACCCCCTGAACTTCGCACCATCACGGACCTTCACACTTTTTTCATCTAGCTGGACTAGGTTAGACACTAGATTAGATATAATTTTAATTATTAGGTAGCGGTTTTTAATATTTTTAGCCAAATATTTTAGCACAGGTTATTTAATTTAAATTGTATTTTAATGTGTGACTGTATTGTTGTTTGTTGTGGTATTTTTAACTCCCTGTGCACCGCCCTGAGTCCGTTGGGGAGATAGGAGTGGTACAGAAATTGAATAAAAACCTAAAAAACCTAAAATAAATGAAATAAAAATCCTGCTGGATCATTGAAGCAAGATCTAAGACGGCCAACTAGATTCCAGCAAGTGGAAGGTGCTGGAGCTATGGAGGTGCCCCTGGTTGTCTATGAAGAGGATTGGGAGGGTCCAACCATTTAGCAGCAAAGTCCAAGAGAACCTGCTTCCTCCATCTAAAGGCCACCAACGTTCAATGGGGCTTCTTCCTGCCCCATGGATCACTTTTTCAGATTGGGTTACTTTGAAAACAATTTGGGTTCTCCTGGATGACAGAGAAGCTCCCTAGACATCCGGCATTTGGGTTGTGATCATAGCCTCTTTTTTTAATGCGTTGCTTCTTATTATTTTTATGATTAGTGATTGGAATTGATCTCTGTAGGACTTTCAAACTCCATTTTTAGAGGAGTAACATTACGTCAGGAATGTTTTCTAATCATGGGAGATCTTAGGAGTAGCATTTGATTCTGGCAGGTAACACGTCTAATCAAATCATACATTTAAATAATTAGGAGAGGCAGGACTGAGCCCAGCAGCTCCAGCACCATCCTGGATATGTGGTTGCCTGGCCTGTCAGATTTCTCTGATGACTTTGGAACCCCACCCTCACTAGAAGCAAATATGCTGTTAATGGATCACCTGGCAATAACATTCCATGCTGGTGATGACCTGCTCACCTGATGTCGGAGAAGAAAGTATATTGGACACTGCTAGGGGGGGGGGGTTAGCGCTATGGGGATGGGCTTAAGCTTTAATACTCACTGTTCGCGCCTAAACTAGTTACTTCCTGCTTTCCTTGGTCTGTTATTCTTCGGTACTTAGTAAAAGTAGCCTTATTCATTTCAACCAATGTCTAAGTGTGGTCTTTCTTGAGTATTAGGAGAAACAGACCCTGACATTAAGCAGGAAGTCCCTAAAAATCACACCAGATGTTGGAACCTGCCAAAGAGGAGCCACCAGCTTTGGAGGGCCTGCCACCTCAAGGAATGGGGGAGTCTGCATCTAATATCCCTGCTCCAAAGGAAGATTCGAGGTCAGTGTTGGATTTTTTAGCCGGCCTAGATTTAAACCTGGCAGCCGAAGAATCAGCAAAACCGCATCGCTGGTCTGAGGGAGTGGGGATGACGGGAGACATAGGCTCAGGCGTCAACGCCACCAGACGCCGCCCCTCCCCCAAGCCATTCATTCCGGACCTCCTAAGGGAAGAAAGGGAGTTGAAGGAGATGGCCCATGAACTGCTCCGCCAGGCAGGCGAGAAGAGGGAAGCTCTGGATAAAATCTTGGGGGGGGGGGCCTCAGCGGGAATGCAATCAGTTAAAAGAAGCAACACCAGCAGCTGCCCAAGAAAGCAGAGGCGCAACCCCTCCACCCCCCCTCGCGAGCCAGCAGAGATTTACAGCGGGGAAGCCGTCCCGCCTCCCCCCGCCGGCCTGCAAAACTCCCTCCCCTGGGCATTAAATTCGATGGTGACGCTGAAAGTTTAGCATTTTTTCTGCTTCACGTTAATAATTTTGTTCAGCAATACGCAGATGATTATGAAGATGAGGTCAAAATTAGAATTGTCTCCTTGGCTCTGGAAAACAAGGCTGCCAGATGGCTAGTTTCTCTGCATAATATTCACTCCCCCTTGTTACAGGACTTTGAACGCTTTATGACTGCTCTTAGGAGACGTTTTGAAGACCCCCGAATTGAAAGGAAGGCTAGAATGAGAATGAGAAATTTGCGCCAGGGGGATATGTCTGTGCAAGAATACATGCACATTTTTCAAGAGCTTTCCGTTTTTATGGTCGGCTATAGTGACAGAACGTTAATGGATCTCTATACAGAGGGGCTTGATAAGGATATTTATCAAACATGCGTGAACAGATACAGGCCCGATTCCTTAGATGATTGGATTCAATTGGCCGGTGATGTTGAACTGGACCAGGCCCATTCACAAGATCTAGTCCGTTTGGAAAAGAAGAAACCAATGGAAAGCCCCAAGCCCCGGTCTCCTGACAAGGATTCCCACATGCAGAGGGGTGGGCGGAAATCAACTCAAACGCGTCCAGGCTCTTGTTATCGCTGTGGGAAGGAGGGGCACTGGGCGAACAACTGCAGGTCAAGACAGCCTCCACGCCCACATTCTTCCTCTGAAGTTAGAAGGCCTGCCAAGGCTCCGAACGTGCGCAGTAGACCAGCAATGAATGGGGTGGAGCCTCTAGACCTTTCCGGTGACCAACCAGAAACCCAGCCCGATGATTGGGAGAGAGACTCCGACAATAATTTAGTAAGTCGCCGCTCCGGGCCCATTTATATTCATTTAAAGCTTTTGGCTCCATCTAGCGGCCGAACTTGCAATGTACAAGCCCTCATTGATTCAGGCTGTTCACGTTGTCTGATCAGCCAAGATCTTGTCTACGCCATGGGATTTCACTTAAAGAATTTTAAAACTCCTATCGCGTTTTGCCAAATGGATGGTTCTGTGGCGGGTGGAACTCCTGCATCTTTTGTTACTGAACCCCTTCAAGTTTCTATCGGTGAGACTCATAATGAAACCATTAATTTCATCGTGGCTTCCATAGCTGATAATGCTGTCATTTTGGGAATTAACTGGCTGCGTAAGTGGAATCCTCTTATTGACTGGAAAGAGGGATGGGTGCGCATACCTTTATTATTACCTGAACATAACCTTATGCTTTCAAATCACCATCATGAGTCTCCCCTTGATTTAACTCCTATTAGAGAGCCCGCTGGTCCCACACTAACTCTTCCTCCACCCGAAATTATTCCTGGTGAGGAAAAAAATTCCTGAAGAATATTGGGACCTTAAGGACACTTTTAGTGAAAGATCTTGTGACTCACTTCCTCCTCATAGAGCTACTGATTGTTCCATTGACTTTCTTCCTGGTGTGCAACTACCTAAACCTCGCCTTTACTCTATGACTCCACGCGAAATGGAGGAACTGCGCAAATTTATTGATAAAAACCTACAAAGGGGTTTCATTGAACCCGCTAGGCCACGTGTGGCCGCACCGGTCATGTTTCAAGAAAAGAAAGATGGCACTCTTCGCTTAGTTCAAGATTACTCTTACCTTAACACCATTTGCGAGCACAATGTCTACCCGCTTCCGCTTATGAAAGACATGCTTGCTCACCTTGCCACAGGCAAATTTTTTACTAAACTGGACTTACGTGAAGCTTATTATAGGGTGAGAATTAAGGAGGGTGACGAATGGAAGACAGCTTTCAACTGTCCGCTTGGATGTTTCCAATTTAAAGTTCTACCTTTTGGTCTTCAAGGAGCTCCTTCTGTATTTATGCAACTGATCAATGAAGTTCTCCACAAGCACCTGTACAAAGGAGTCTTAGTTTATATTGATGACATAGTCGTGTATTCACAGAGACGTGATGAACATGTTAAACTTGTCCGCTCCGTCCTTCAAAAACTCCGCTCCGCCGAACTATACGCCAAATTATCTAAGTGTGAGTTTCACCAAGAGAAGATTGATTATTTGGGCTATCGTATTTCCTCGGATGGGATTGAAATGGATCCTTCAAAGGTGAAGGCTGTCACGGAGTGGGCTCCTCCCCGCACTCGTAAACAGCTACAAAGTTTTTTGGGTTTCGCCAACTTTTACCGCCAATTTATACCGTCATTCGCTAGTATTGCATTACCCATTACGAATCTTCTCAAAACAAAGGGTGATGGTAAACCTCGACCTGGTGCCCCCCTCAACTGGACCATAGAATGCCAAGCCGCTTTCGAGAAACTAAAACGTTTGTTTGCAGCTGAGCCTGTTCTGAAGCATCCCGACGTCGACTCACCGTTCGTGGTTCAAGCGGATGCCAGCGATGTCGCGGTGGGGGCTGTCTTGCTACAACTCAACCAACATGGACAACTACAACCATGTGCCTACACTTCTCGTAAGTTATCCACTACTGAACGTGGATGGGCTATTTGGGAGAAGGAAGCATTTGCTGTTCGTTGGGCCCTCATGACTTGGCGTCATTTTCTTGAGGGTGCCCCACATCCATTTGAGGTCTGGACGGACCACAAAAACCTAGAGGCTCTCACTTCGTCCCGCAAACTGTCCCCAAGGCAACTGCGCTGGGCGCATTACTTCCATCGTTTCAATTTCCGTCTCAAGTATATCCCTGGAGGAAAAAATTTCATGGCTGATGCACTCTCCAGACTACCCCAATATGATGTTTCTAAACTTACAGTTGTGCAACCCATGATGCCGCTCACATTACCAGCTTCTCCTGTATCGACCAGAAGCCAGTCCACTCTCCAAACTACCCCGCCAGTTGAACTGATTGCCCGGATTAAATCTGAATTACTTACTGATGACTGGTATTCCGCACATTCAGGTGATTGCACTATTAGGGATGATCTCCCTTGGATTGGTTCAAAGATTTATGTCCCTGCTACCATACGGCCTTTTGTGTTACAACGGGCACATGACTCACGGTTGGCGGGTCATTTCGGTTTCGTTAAGACTGTACACCTGGTTAAACGCCAGTTCTGGTGGCCTTCACTCAAAAAAGACGTTGAATCATATATTGCCAGTTGTCCTGTTTGTGCTGCTTCGAAACGTGCTCCAGGAAAACCCCATGACCTTCTCCAATCTGTGGCAAAGCCGGAGGCCCCTTGGAAGGAGATTTCGATGGACTTTATTGTTGACCTTCCAAGGCTATACCGTCATTTGGGTTGTTACGGATCTTTTCTCCAAGCAAGTTCATTTCGTACCTTGTTCGAAGATTCCATCTTCCAAATCTTTGGCCAAGCTGTTCCTGAACCATATCTATCGTTTTCATGGTGTTCCTATCCGTATCATTTCGGATAGAGGTACTCAATTTACATCTCTCTTTTGGAAAGAATTTTTGAAATTGATAGGCTCCGCCCAGGGCCTAAGCTCTTCCTACCATCCCCAGACGAACGATGCTTGTGAGAGGGCTAATTCCGTTTTAGAACAATACCTACGTTGCTTCATCAATTTTCAACAAGATGATTGGGCTGACCTCCTGATACATGCCGAAGTGGCTTATAATAACTCTGTTCACTCTAGTACAAATATGACCCCTTTTAGAATCATTTATGGTCAAGACTTTGTGCCCATCCCCGAATTACCTCACGACTCGCCTGCAGTTCCCTCTTTGGCCGATTGGTCCACCAAGCTGTCTTCGGTTTGGCCTATCATAATAAAAACTTTGAATGATGCACATCAATCGCATAAGTTATATGGTGATAGGAAGCGAGCAGTTCCTCTGACCTACAAAGTGGGTGACAGAGTTTTCGTCTCTACTAAACATTTGGATAGCCCGCAAAAATGCAAGAAACTGGGCCCCAAATTTGTTGGTCCGTTCACTATAACTAAAATAATCAGTTCGGTATCTGTCCGTCTGGATCTCCCTAAAACCTACCGTCGTTTGTACCCGGTGTTCCATGTTCACCTGTTGAAGCCTGAACGCACCTCGCATCTCCGCAAACCCTGTCCTGATGCCCCTGCGCCTATGATGGTGAACGGTCACCAGCATTATGAAGTTCGTGACATTTTGGACTCCAGGGTCCGTAGAAATAAAACTCAGTTCTTAGTCATGTGGAAAGACTTTCCCCCTTCTCACAACGAATGGGTGGATAAAGAGCATCTCAAGGCCCCTAAGCTTATCCGCCAGTTTTATGCCAAATATCCACACAAACCTTGACCCTTTCCCTCTCTCCTATATGTTGTTTTGTCCTTTTTTGTCTGTTTTGCAGGTCTAACATCTCAACTTCTGAGGGGCATCCGGAGATTCTGCCTGTTCCTGGAGGAGGTCCGGATGTCAGCCTTCGCTTATACTGCTTAGCTGCCATGGAAACGGGGAGGGTGGGGCACTGGGATTCAATTGTGTATGCTGGTGGAAGATTGGTGGAAGATGTTGGGAGGAGGGAAATAGGAAGGGAAGGGAGGAAGAAAGGAGGAAGAAAGGGGGAAGGGAAGGAGGAAGGAAGGAAAGAAGGAAAAAGGAAGGAAAGTGTCAATGAAGGTTATAATTCTGCTAACGGCCCATTTGCTTCTCAGTTGGAGACACCCCACCACGCCTGCATTTTCCGAGAAGATCCTGAGTCCAGCCTTGGTTTTTCTGCCTCCACCATGTCCGACCCAGAGGATGAGGATGGTGAAACTTGTTGGAACGACCTGGAAAGCTTCCGCGTGAAGCTGATTTCGGTGATCGACCCTTCCAGAATAATGCCTTACCTCTGGCAGTGCCGAGTCATCAACCACGATGACAAGGAGCAGGTCCTAAATGATCCCAGTCTGGTGCTCCGGAAAAAGAAGACAGGTACCTGCTCATTTTCTGGCTTGGGAAGAAATTTGAATTTGCAAGAACATCCCAAGGTGCTTTTTTCAAGAGGCAACTGGACCTTCTGGTTTTTCTTTGAAGACGTTTGGCTTCTCATCCAAGAAGCTGGATGGTAGGGAATGGTAGTATTTATGTTCCTTGCAGACAACTGGTCCTTTGCATCCTTTTGGAGGGTCCTTGAGGCCACTTGGAAGTTTATCTGTGTCCTCAGGGCCACCTGAGTGGCGCAAATGGTTCCTGTAGTATGCAATTTTTCCTCTGGGAATCCGTTCCTATTCCCACCCCATTCCAAGGGTCTTCATCCCAAATTGCAGAGCTAAAAGTCTGTAGAGATTCTCCGTCATCCAGAGATCATGGCTGTCTCAAAGGTGCTTTTTTTTTCAGGAGGCAACTAGACTTTGTTTTTTTTTTCTTTTGAAGTCATTTCGCTTCTCATCCCAGTAGCTTCTTCAGCTCTGACAGGATAGTGGAGAATGGAAGGATGCAAATGATCAGCTGCCTGAAAGAAACAAAAATCCTTCCATTCCCCACCATTCAGTCAGAGCTGAGGAAGCTTCTTGAATGAGAAGCAAAATGTCTTCAAAAAACCCCCTAGGCAGTCCAGTTGTCTCCTGAAAAATCACCTCTGGGACAACCATGACCTGGATGACTGAGAACCTCCATAGATCTCAAACAAGAAGCTTCCAAGATGGAGTCTTGGCTGGCACCCTTTTTAAGAATCAGAAGCAAAAGGAGCGAGGCAACCTTATCTGATCTTCCATCCTTCTCTCTTCATGGGAGAACCTGACGGGGACCAGAAAATGTTCCTCTCTTCCGTTTCATCCTGTCCCATATTCTTCTCCTTAAAACTGAGCTTCATCGCATTCCCCTGAAACCTCTGGAACATCTGGGAAGTTTTCTTCCTGCCTTCCTGAAGAACAGTGGGGTTCCACCCCAAGAGGAAACTCTTGGGGTGGATTCTTTCCTTAGAATCTTTTTGAAGAATATATAAAACCGTACAAAGGCAGAGCATATCAAAATGAGTCAAGCTGTCAACCTCAGAAGGTATTTTCTGCTTAGGGTTAAAATCATAAACTTCAGAACAACGGCTTTGATGCTAGATGGACTAGACAATCTCTAAGATTCCTTCAGCTTGTTCTGTTCTGCTCTGCTCCGTCCTTATCCTAGTTCTATTCTATTTCTAATTCTTATTTTAATTCTATTCTATTCATTATTCTATTCTTCATTATTTTTCTTATTTCCTATCCTATATTATTTTATTCTATTCTATTCCATTCCACCACTCTATTCTACTATATTCTACTATATTCTGCATCCTATCCTATCCTATATTATTATTCTATTCTATTCCATTCCACTCCTCTACTTTATTCTACTATATTCTACTATATTCTGCATCCTATCCTATCCTATCCTATCCTATCCTATCCTATCCTATCCTATCCTACTATTCTATTCTATTCTATTCTATTCCACTCCATTTCACTCTACTTTATTCTACTATATTCTACATCCTATCCTATCCTATCCTATCCCTGTTGGTAAAATGGGGTTTTTGATTGCTGCAAAACTCTGACCCCTCCTTTGTTCTGATCATTTTGAATTTTGCATTTCACAATTCATAATTGCTATTAGGGAAGCATTTTGGCCTCAAAAAAGGCAGAACGTAATATCGGCTGAATTCCACACTTTAGTAAAAATCTGTAATTGACTCAAGATAAAGTCGTACTTTGCACCTGATGGGCTCCATAGGAACATTTATTTATCTGATAGGAAGCTATGGAGAAATCAGTGAGAAATCTCATTTCTTGAGAATTGAGTGTCGCACCTGCTTGGGTGGGATGGGGATTGGACTAGATGACCTACCAGATCCCTTCCAAGTCTGTTGCTATTATTTATTTATAACTGGGCTCCGAGGATCCCGCCTGGAACTTCTTTGTAATCTTCAGGCATTTAAAGAGAGGCAAAATATTAGAAATGAATGATTTGGACCATTAAATCCAGCCATCTGAGCAGTCCGGAAGTTGAGGTTTTAAAGAGTTTGTGCTCTGTCCATCTTTTCAGGATTGCTCCAGAGGACGGGCAAAAAGGGTTTTGTGGCTTTCCTGGAGAGTCTGGAGTTGTACTACCCGCATCTCTACAAGAAAATAACTGGCAATGACCCCACCCGGGTCTTCTCCATGATAATAGGTAATGCTTTTGTTCTGGTAGCTCTGCTGAGGCCTTCCGGTGACATCATAGGTCCATCTTTGCTCAACTGAAGTCCATGTCAAGGTTCTGATTGATGAACCCAATCTAGCAAGCACTGACGAGACGATCCAGCCTCTTCATGCAAAGCTTCGTTGAGTACACCCTTTCGGCAGAGAATGAAAGCAAAACCAGATCCAAGTCATTCCCGCACAGACCCATATAGTTCAAGTTCAGGTTCTCCCTCCCCCTATGAGACCAAGTCACTGTCAGGGTTCGCTTCTTCGAATACTCAAGAAAGACCACACTTAATCATAGTCTAGAATGAATAAGGTTACTTTTACTGAATACAGAAGAACAGCAAACCAGGTCAAGCAGGAAGTGACTAGTTTAGGCGCGAAGCGTGTATATCAAAGCTTAAGCCAACCCCAATAACCCATGCCCCCACAACAGTGTCCAATGCATCTTCCTCCAGGACATCAGGTGGGCCTTACGTCCAGCGCCATCATCAGAATGGAATGTGATACCGTTAGGTTTGAGATAACACTGGCCCGTACCATCTTCCACCAGCACTCATAGTTAACCCCATAACCCCACCCTCCCCGTTTCCATGGCAGCCAAGCAGCGGCAAAGCGAAAGCAAAGCAAAGGCTGACATCCGGACCTCCTCCAGAAGCAGGGGATTTAGTTCTGCAAAATAGACAACAATAGACACACAACAACATATAGAAAAGGGGAAAAATGTTAGGGCTTGGTTGGATATTTAGCATAAAATTGTCGTAGTAGCTTTGGGGCTTTTAGATGCTGCTTATCCACCCATTCATTATGGGATGGGGGAAAATCTTTCCACATTACAAGATATTGAATCTTATTTCTATGCACTCTGGAGTCTAAAATGTCTCGGACTTCGTAGTGTTGTTGTCCATCCACAATCAGGGGTGCAGGGGCATCAGGATGAGGCTTACGAAGATATGACGAGCGCTCAGGTTTCAACAGGTGGACATGAAACACTGGGTACAGCCGACGGTAGGTTTTTGGTAGGTCCAAACGAACAGAGACAGAACTGATTATTTTTGTTATTGTGAAAGGACCTACAAACTTAGGGCTTAGTTTCTTGCATTTCTGTGGACTGTCGAAATGCTTAGTAGAAACATATACTCTATCCCCGACTTTGTATTCTGGCGGAGCGGACCATTTCTTATCGGCATAAAACTTATGAGATTGATGAGCATCATCCAATGTTTTACTTATGATGGGCCAAACTGAAGATAATTTACTACTCCAATCTGCCAGAGAACGAATTGCAGGAGGGTCGTGTGGCAACTCAGGGATAGGTACAAAGTCCTGACCATAAATTACTTTGAATGGGGTCATTCCAGTACTGGTATGAACCGAGTTATTATATGCTACCTCAGCATGTATCAGAAGATCAGCCCAATCATCTTGTTGAAAGTTTATAAAACAAAGCAGGTATTGTTCCAGGACGGAATTAGCCCTCTCACAGACGCCATTATTCTGCGGGTGGTAGGAGGAGCTCAAGCCTTGAGAAGAGCCAATCAATTTCAAAAACTCCTTCCAGAACTGTGAAGTAAATTGAGTACCTCTATCAGAGATGATACGCTTGGGAACTCTGTGCAACCGATAAATGTGAGTAAGGAAAAGTTTAGCCAAAGACTTAGAGGACGGAATCTTGGAGCACGGTACAAAATGAACTTGCTTGGAGAACAGGTCAGTAACTACCCAGATGACAGTATAGCCTTGGCTACTTGGAAGGTCAACAATAAACTCCATAGAAATTTCCTTCCAAGGAGCCTCTGGTCGCGCCACAGATTGGAGGAGACCATGGGGTTTTCCCGGGGCACGTTTAGAAGCAGCGCAAACAGGACAACTGACGATATAGGACTCAACGTCTTTTTTGAGGGAAGGCCACCAAAACTGGCGTTTAACTAAATGTATAGTCTTTACAAAACCAAAATGTCCAGCTAGTCTAGAATCATGTGCTCGCTGTAACACAAAAGGTCGAAGGGTAGAGGGAACATAAATTTTCGAACCAATCCATAGTGCAGTCTGCAGAATGCGTGGAATACCAGTCATCAGTAAGCAGCTCTGACTTAATCTTAGCAATTAGTTCCTTAGGTGGGTCAACTTGAATCGTGGATTGACCCCTGGTCGTAACGGGAGTAGCTATTAACGTACGTGGTAATACAGGCTGAACAACTGTGAGCTTTGAACTGTCATATTGAGGCAATCTGGAAAGAGCATCAGCCATGAAATTCTTCCCTCCAGGAATGTACTTGAGGGTGAAGTTAAAGCGATGAAAGTAGTGTTCCCAACGCAGTTGTTTCGGGGACAACTTGCAGGACGTCGTGAGAGACTCCAAATTTTTGTGGTCAGTCCAAACCTCAAACGGGTGAGGAGCTCCTTCGAGAAAATGACGCCAAGTCATGAGAGCCCAGCGGACAGCGAAAGCTTCTTTTTCCCAAATAGCCCATCTGCGTTCAGTGTTGGATAACTTACGGGAAGTGTAAGCACAAGGTTGTAGTTGTCCCTGTTGGTTACGTTGCAACAAGACAATTCCTACAGCCACATCACTAGCGTCCGCTTGAATTACGAAGGGGGAATTGACATCAGGATGCTTCAGAACCGGTTCCGCTGCAAATAAGCATTTAAGCTTCTCAAACGCAGCCTGGCACTCCATGGTCCAGTTCAGAGGAGAACCAGGTCGGGGTTTGCTGTCCCCGTTCGTTTTAAGTAGGTTCGTGATGGGCAGCGCAATGCTAGCAAAAGAAGGTATAAATTGGCGGTAAAAATTGGCGAAACCCAAAAAACGTTGTAATTGTTTACGAGTGCGAGGTGGAGCCCACTCCTTGACAGCTTTAACTTTGGCAGGGTCCATCTCAATTCTGGCTGAAGAAATGCGATAACCTAGGTAATCAATTTTTTCCTGGTGAAATTTGCATTTAGAAAGTTTAGCATAGAGTTCAGCAGCACGAAGTTTCCGTAAAACAGAGCGGACCAGTTTAACGTGTTCATCACGTGTTTTTTTGTATATGACGATGTCATCAAGATAAACGATAACGCCGTTGTACAGGTGCTCGTGGAGAACGTCATTGATCAGCTGCATAAACACAGAGGGCGCACCTTAATAATAATAATAATAGGCAGACTTCCGGGGCGTGGCGTCGCCGCGACACAGGGATTTTCTGGAGCTCTGGAATATCCCTGATCCTTGGGCTTTGGATCGGTCTAAAAATAGACCCAGCCGCCCCGTAGAGGTGGCGAGTGGGAGGGGTAGCTCCTAGTGATCTCAAGGGTACCCGCAATATCTTTGGGATCAAGGGAAAAACCCCTGCAGTCCATCGTTCAAGTGACTCCCTCCCCCCAGTGGGGGGGAAACAAGCAGCCGACAGCCTTTAAAAATGGAGCAAGAATCAACATGCCGTTCGGTGAGAACGTTTACCTTTTCTAAGTTTATCATCTTCCAAAGAGATCACCCTGAGATGGATTAACAGTAAAATAACAAAATAACCTGAGTTTAGCAGCGAGATCTCTTGCTATTGAAAACAAACCAGGAAGTTGTATTTTCCTTTTTCTTTGCTACAAAAAAAACCCGGACTGGACTTTAATAATTGTGGATTGGCAACGTCAAGCCTTTTCTTACTGTTTAAAGGGAAAGAAGAGGCTTAAACTGAATGATTGAACATTGATCTTCCCCTTTCTTATCACTAATTTTTTGGGCTACTCCTTTTTGTTTATATCTTATTACTGGCTTAAAAAAAAAAAGTCATTCTCACTCCCCGTGACCGGATTTTTTCGGAGGAATTGTGCTAATTTATTTGTCTCTGTTCTACTCGAGCTCCCCCTAGTGGCTGGAAAAGTAACAGGGAGAGTGAAGAGAGAAACCACCAAGAATTACTAAGCAGAAGTTGGAGTGACCTTGAATTAAAGAAGAAGGGAAATCTTTATCTTTCTTTTTTCTTTTTGTTTTTGCTGGCCTCCCCAAGACATTGTGGACTTTTAAGAATTTGTTGCCTTACAGACGGTTATTTCAAAGAGACACTGTTGCTTCCATTTTTTTTTCTTTTCCCGGTTCCTTGTTCTTTTTCTTTGGAATTTTTGAATTTTGAATTTTTGAACTTTAAAACTTTTGAACTCAATTTAATACTTACTACTGTGGACTCACTTCACTTTTTTTTCTTGTCTTACTCATTTTTTCTCCCTCTACTGCTGTGTTCTTTATTCTTTCTTTGATATTCCTCTTTGATATTCTTCTTTTCTATTATTTCTCCTTTTTCTTCTCCTCTGTTTCTCTTTTCTATTTTATCTTCCACCCCTGTCAATTCTATTCTATTTTACTCTGTTCTTCTCTTTGATATAAAGCATTACCAATATACTAACTTTTGATATCCTTTCTAAAATTTATCAAATTTACTAAATTTACTAAATTTATACCGTTAAATTAAAGAGGGTTCTAAGGAAGAAAGAAAAAGAGAAAGGATAGAATCTAAACATGAGTAGAAAGACAACCCCGGTTGGCTCATCAATAGGGACCCCAACATCCTCCTTAACAGGGGGACAAAAAAATATACAAACTATGCTCCACCAAGAAAAAGAAAAACAAGAAAAGGAGAAGGGTGCAACACTTGATACACTTATGCAAGAGATACGGATGTTTAGAGAGAGTATGGAGCGGAAAATTGAAAATATAGAACAAAGATTAGAGGCAAAAATGGAAAATACAGAGCGGAGGTTAGAGGCAAAACTAGAAGCACTCGATAAGAAAATAGAGAATATTGAAGCTAAAACAGCCTTGACAGAAGGGAAAATGGAAAAGATACAGCAATGGATGATAAAACAGGAAGAAGCTATGGAAAAACAAGAAAAATCCATAAACGAGATAATAATAATAATAATAATAACTTTGCATTTATTAACCGCTCCCTCTCCCCACAGGGACCCGGGGCGGTGCACAGGAGAAACTAAAAACAATATAAAACAATCAATACAAAATATACACTTTAAAACACCATTAAACTATGTTATCCCGTGCTAAAAAATTAAAACCCATTAAAATACATTTAAAAATCTATAGACAGAGAGACTATCCAAGGCCGGCCAGTCGAAAGAAATGGGTCTTTAGTTTCATACGGAAGGAGCGCTTCCCCTGGGTGTCGCCCGCTGACAGTGTCTAGTGGACGGCACCCGGAGAAGTCCCTCTCTGTGGGAGCGAATCGGTCGTGAGGATGTATGGGGCAGGATCCGATCCCGCAGATAGCTAGGTCCCGAGCCATGGAGCGCCTTAAAGATGATAGTTAGCACCTTGAAGCGCACCCGGAAGACGACAGGCAGCCAGTGCAGCTCGCGCAGGAGTGGTGTAACGTGGGTGAACCTGGTGGTCCCCATAATTGCCCGCGCGGCTGCATTCTGAACTAACTGAAGCCTCCGGGTGCACCTCAAGGGAAGCCCCATGTAGAGAGAGTTACAATAGTCCAGTCGGGATGTCACGAGGGCATGAGTGACTGTGCGAAGGGCGTCCTGATCCAATAGGGGGCGCAATTGGCGAACCAGGCGAACCTGGTAAAACGCCCTCCTGGCCACGGCTGTCACTTGCTCTTCCATAGACAGCCGGGTATCCAGGAGGACACCCAAATTGCGCGCCCCATCCACAGGGGCAAGATGTTCGCCCCCTATGGCCAGCGTTGGAGAAAGCTGGTTGAATCGGGCAGCCGGAAACCACAGCCACTCGGTCTTGGTCGGGTTGAGCCTGAGTCCGTTACTTCCCATCCAGATCCGCACGGCTTCCAGGCACTGGCACATCACCGCTACGGCATCGTTGGGGTGGTTTGGGGTAGATATGTACAGCTGGGTGTCATCAGCGTACAGGTGGTAATCTACCCCAAAACCACGGATGATCTCACCCAGCGGCTTCATATATGCGTTAAACAGGAGAGGCGAGAGGACCGACCCCTGAGGCACCCCGCATGTGAGGGGTCTCGGGGTCGACCTCTGCTCTCCTGCCCGCACAAATTGCGATCGGCCAGAGAGGTAGGAGGAGAACCACCGTAAAACGGTGCCTCCCACCCCCAACCCCCCCAGCCGATGCAATAGGATACCATGGTCGATGGTATCGAAAGCCGCCGAGAGGTCTAATAGGACCAGGATGGAGGAACATCCCCCATCTCTGGCCCTCCAGAGATCATCTACCAACGCGACCAATGCCGTCTCGGTGCTATGCCCGGGCCGAAAGCCGGACTGGCGCGGATCTAGATACTCAATTTCCTCCAGGTGACGGGGAAACTGTTGTGCCACCACACTCTCAACAACCTTCGCCAAAAAGGGAAGGTTGGAGACTGGACGATAGTTGTTTAAAAGAGCTGGGTCCAAAGAGGGCTTCTTGAGGAGGGGCCTCACCATGGCCTCTTTTAGGGAAGCAGGCAAGGAACCCTCACTCAAGGATGCGTTGACAACCTCTTGGAGCCAGCCTCGTGTCACCTCCCAGGATGCCAGTACAAGCCAGGAGGGGCACGGGTCCAATAAACATGTGGTGGCTCGCAGTCGCCCACGTAACCTGTCCATATCTTCGGAAGTAACGGAGTCAAACTCCTCCCAAACAAGATCTCTCTCGTGGCATCCCACTGGGCCATGAAAGGGGGCTAGCTCACTCTGTATCTGAGCGGTTTTCTCCTGCAGAAAAGTCACAAATTCCTCTGCTCTACCCTGTAGTGGGGCTTCCCGCTCCCTCTGTTGGAGCGGGTCACCCTAAACAGGGCGGCAGGGCGGTTTTCTGCGGATGCTATGAGAGTGGCACAATGATGATGTTTGGCCACTCTCAGCGCCACAATGTAAGTCCGTAAATGGGCTCTTACCTGTGTCCGGTCAGATTCAGAACGGATAGACCTCCATCTTCCATCTAGGCATCACCCGCAGCTCCTCAGTAAACCAAGGAGCCAGGGTGGTTCGCCGCCGCAAGAGAGGCCGCAAGGGCGCGACCCGATCCAAGGCTCCCACGGCCGCAATGTTCCATGCGGCCGTGAGGTCCTCGATCGGGGCGCGGGTCAGGGAAACAGGAAATGGCCCAAGCGCTGTCTGGAACCCATCCGGGTCCATCAGGCGCCTGGGGCGGTACCAGATTGGTAACTCTGGTTCCGCCTCCCCGCGGAGGGGAGCAGCGGTCGGAAAGTCGAGCCGGAGAAGTGAGTGGTCTGACCATGACAAGGGGGTGATGACTATGTCCCCTATACCCAGATCACTCTTCCATTGGTCTGAGACAAAGATGAGATCCGGCGTATGTCCACCCTCGTGAGTGGGGCCCTGAATTACTTGGGTCAGGTCCATGGCCGTCATGGAAGCCATGAACTCCCGAGCTGCCACGGATGATTCGCCCACCGATGGCAGATTAAAGTCCCCCATGACTAAAAGTCTGGGGGTCTCAACTGCCACCGTAGCGATCACCTCCAGGAGCTCGGGCAGGGCTGCTGCTACATAGCGGGGAGCCAGGTATACAACCAGCAAGCCCAACTGCCTCCCTAGGCCCCACTTCACAGAGAGGGACTCACAGCCGGTAGTCTGAGGCACAATGGTCTCTCTCGGCTCAAGGCCTTCCTTGATAATGACCGCTACCCCACCTCCCCTGCCTAGGGCCCGCGGCTGATGAAATGCGCGGTAGCCTGGTGGGCACATTTCAACGAGGGGAAGACCTCCCTCGTGGCCCAACCAGGTTTCCGCAATTCCTACCAGGTCCGGCTCCCCCTCTGACACAAGGTCACTAATGAGGGGGGCTTTGTTGACAACGGACCTGGCGTTGCAAAACATCAGCCGCAGACCCTGGCTCTGTATTCCCTGGCCACCTAGCCTGCGGGGGTTGTGGCACCCGACCGTTTTTAACCAACGGCTACGTGCCACCAACCGGGAGGATGAAGATTGTCTCCCCTCGGTCCTGCCCCTCCCCACGACCCTCTGAATTGGTATGCCCTCCTGTGGAACGACTCGAGAATCCCCCCTCCTTTCGGCGCCTTCCGCTTCCCTCCGTCGACTGCTATCCTGGCCATTGCTATTGATTGTTACTTCCGTCTCCATCTGTCTATACCCACCCCCCTCCCTCGAACCCCCTAAAAAAGATAATTTAAACAATTTCCTAACTAAAAAACCCCTAAGGCCGCGCTTTGCCCACCTCTCCGGATTAATAAATCCCTCCTCGAGGCGGGCCCTCGTTAACGAGGAGGGCCAAACCTGCGAGAGCGGGGACTCTCGCAGAAGCATAAGGTCTGTCACAGAGTACATAGTCATAATTATAGTATATAAATATAAATATATAAATACATAGACACATATAAATACATAAATATATAAATATATAGATATAAAAATATAATACAACTATAAATATGAGATATAAAATGGGTCAAAGTTAATTATGGGGAGCATGTTGACAATTAGAATGGTACAAATAGATGTTAAAAGTAATAATAAATAATTCACATGCACAGTGGGATATAGTCCGGCTTGATCTCAAAAATTCATTGCAGATGTTAAAAATGGTCAATCAGTCTATCAGTCCGGATTGGGGGGGGGGGGTCAGGAATGTAATTTGGGGAATCGTTGGGGGTGAAGGGGGGGGAGTGGGCAGTCTCTGGAGCCCAGATTTTTCTTTTTAAAGGGCTCTTCTGGTCTTGCATCCTCTCAAGAAAAGGCCCGGCCAGGGCATTCCTCCTACTCCTGGCCAGGCCCAGATAACAGTTCTTCTAGGCCTCGGTCGTCCAAATCTTATAGGCCTCAGTCACACAGGATGCATACGCCGCGGCCATTAGTTCAGATCTTCCAGCCGTTCTCTCTGCTGCCCAAAAAGAATCTCACCTCCTCCTAGAGGCCTCGGGCCGGCCGCTCCTCTCCCAGCCCGGCCCGGCCCGATCCGGTCTCTCCTCCATTTCCAAATCTCCCCCGATGACCTCCAGCTCAGCAGCTCACCCCAGCCCGGAACGCGGCTCCGTAGATCATCCCAGCGCCGCGGATCATCCTAGCGCCGCTCTAGCCCCGGCCACCACGTCCTCCTGGCCTCAGCTCAACAACGGCTTCGAATCGGCACTCACATCGGCCCTTGCATCGACCTCCTTCTCCTCCCGTCTGCGTTCCGGCCGAATCGGCACTCACATCGGCCCTCGCATCGACCTCCTTCTCCTCCAGTCTGCGTTCCGGCCGCCACGTTTCTGCCGCCATCCACGCCATCCACGCCCGGCGTCCTCGGCGATATCTCCGCCGCTGCCTTACCCTAGAAAGCCGTCCAGATCTCAAACCATTGCTAGGGTAAGCACCTCACTGGGCCCGGCCCTTAGGAATGGAAAACAGACCGGGCTGCATGTTTTAAAAAGCCAACAAGCTCCAGGACCCAACGGAGCTCAGAGGCAGACCGCCATCTTCGCGCCTGCGCAGTCTAAAAGGAGATGAAAGGAAGATTGGACAAAAAAGATGAAAAAGAGGAAGAGTTTGGTGCCAGGCTGAGTAATATGGAAAAAGAGAATACGGGACTAGGATGGGAAACAGACAAGGCTGAATATTTTCTAAGGTTCCAAAATGTAATTGAGGAGAAAGGATAGGACCTCCCTATAATAATATCAGAAATGTTAACAGAGATATTAGAAACTCCACAGGAATTAATACGGGATGGAATAGATGATGCGTTCAGAGTGAATACGAGGTATGCAACCAGAAATGCTCTACCAAGAGAAATACATGTAAGGTTCACCAAAAAGATCCTGAGATTTCGAATACTACAGAAAACAAGAGACAAAAAACTGGAATATAGAGCAAAGGAAATCACAGTGTTAAAGCAAATCCCAAGAAAAGTGAGGGAAAAGAGAAGAGGATACCAGTTTTTATCTACATTTTTGATAAGAAAAGGAACCCAGTTTAGATGGCTCATACCGGAAGGTTTGATATTTACATGGGAAGGACAGAGATATAGACTAGATACTATACAAAAAGCAGAAGAGTTTTACAGAAGACATGTCAATGGAACGACGGAGAAAGAGCATTCATTGCTAATAAGATCAGAGGGACCATTAGAAGGCGCAGTAGGCGGAGTGGCCACAGAAGATGAGGCTATACCAGGACTGGAAACCAGAGAACAGAGAGAAATAAGAACAACTAGAGCTATAAATCCTCAATACAAAACATAAGATATGGAACAAAACTCAATTTTCTCAATTAATATAAATGGACTTAACTCCCCAGTTAAAAGAAAAAAAATATTCCAGAAACTAGGAAAAATAAAAACACAAATTATTTGTTTACAAGAGACACATATTCGAAAGAAAGATGCGTACTTATTAATACAACCCAAACTTGGGAAATTTTTTTCCTCACTGGCAGACTTTAAAAAAAGAGGTGTGGTCATTTACGTTAAAGATAGCATACCAACCAAGCAAATCTATGCAGATGAAGATGGAAGGATCTTGATGATTGAAATCACGGACAACAACAAAAAAATACTCTTAATAGCAATCTATGCACCAAATGAGAAACAGGATGAATTCTTTAAGAAACTACATGAAAAGACTTTGGAGTTAGAATATGCGGACATTTGTATGATAGGAGATTTTAATGGAATTCCAAACCAAAGTAGAGATTATAAAGCAACTAGGACGTCTAAAATAAAAAGAAAAATATTACCGAAGTCCTTTTTCAAGATGGCAGATGAAATGAATTTAAAAGACATATGGAGAGAAAGAAATCCAAACAAAGAACAATACACGTACTATTCTTATAGACACCTATCATTTTCAAGGATAGACATGATTTGGCTCTCTTCAGAGTTAAGTGACCTAGTTCAAGAAGTGGAAATAGAAGCCAGTACCTGGGCAAACCACAATCCAATGATAATCAAGTGGAAAGGGTCAAAGATTAGATCCAGATGGACATTAAATAATGTAATATTGAAAGAGAAAAACTTTACAAGTAAAATGGAAAAAGAACTGAGGTGTTACTTTAAAGAAAACAAAAAAGAAGATACATCTATTCAGAATACATGGGATGCAATGAAAGCAGTTACTAGAGGTTTAATAATAGATTATACAAGAAGAAGAAATAAAGAGAAAAGAGGGCTACAGAAAAGATTAGAGAATGAATATAAAACACTGGAAAAAGAACTACAGAAACTACCACAGAGAAAAGATATTAGAATGAAGATGGATCTGATTAAACATAAAATAGATATTTCAGAAAAGGAAGAATTGGCTCAGAAGATAAGATCTGCAAAACAGAATTATTTTGAAAACGCAAATAAACCTGGAAGATGGTTGGCATACAAACTAAAGAAAGAGAGAGAGACAAGGAAGATTCAACAATTAAAAAATGAACAAGGACAAATACATTACTCAAATGAGGAGAAAAAAAAATTGCTCAGGAATATTATATGAAACTATACGAAAAAGAAAATACACTAGAACAGGATGTTAAAAACTACTTACAAGAGGCAAATCTCCCGGTTATAGCGGATGATAGCATAAATATACTAAATGCAAAGATAACGATGATGGAACTAACTGAAGCTATTAAAAGACAAAAAAATGGGAAAGCCCCGGGACCGGATGGCCTCCCAGGAGAGTTTTATAAAACCTTGGAGGAAGTACTATCCTTTCCTTTATTAGAATTGATGAATGAAATTATGTCTGGTAGCAAAATGCCGAATTCTTGGTCAGAAGCCTATATTTCACTGATACCAAAGGAAGGAACAGATCTCCTGCAGGTAAAGAATTACCGACCAATTTCATTGTTAAACTCGGATTATAAATTATTTGCATCAATACTAGCAGAAAGGCTCAAAAAATACTTAAACAATTTTATACATCCAGATCAAAATGGATTTTTACCAAAGAGACAAATTAAAGACAACATGAGAATAATTTTGAATACGTTGGAATATTATGAAGCACATTCTGAAAAACAAATGGCTTTGATATTTCTCGATGCACAAAAAGCCTTTGATAACGTGAATTGGAAGTTTATGTTGCAGCAGCTAGAACAAATGGAATTTGGTCAAAACTTTATGCATGTTATAAGCACTATATATCACAACCAAACAGCCAAGATAATAATAAATGGAGAGCTTTCAGATAACATCCAGATAAGAAGAGGCACAAGACAAGGTTGCCCACTATCACCTTTACTTTTCGTATTAACGCTAGAAGTGTTAAATAGAAAGATAAGAGAAGACAAAGAAATAAAGGGAATGACAATTAGGAAAGAACAATATAAATTACAAGCTTTTGCAGACGACCTAGTTTTTATCCTCGAAGAACCACTTACAACCGCGTCCAAACTGATAGGGAAAATTGAGGAATATGGGAAAATAACAGGTCTGAAAATAAATAAAGACAAGACACAAATCTTAACAAAGAATATGACAAGAAGACAGAAAGAAGAATTAACAGAAATCTTGAAAATTCAAATCACAAACAAGCTTAAATATTTAGGAATCCTTTTGACGTCGAGATGCAGCACCCTTAAAAAGGAGAATTACTCTAAGCTCATGCAACAAATAGAAGTAGATCTTACGAGATGGCAGAATTTACAACTATCATTACTAGGGAGAATAGCCACGATAAAAATGAATATTTTGCCTAAGGTACTATACTTATTCCAGACAATCCCAATTAGATTGGGCAAGGACTTTTTCGAAAAATTAAGGAAAATGGTCTTAAAGTTCATATGGCAAGGGAAAAAAGCTAGAATAAAATTAAAAATTTTACAAGATACCAAAATAAGGGGAGGTATGGGATTGCCTGATTGGGAACTATATCATCAAGCTGCGAATCTGATGTGGATTAAAGACTGGATTACACTAAGAAATACAAGATTATTAGCATTAGAGGGACATGATTTGCCATCAGGATGGCACGCAGCTCTATGGTACCGAACCACCAGGAAACATGGCATTTTCAGAAGGCACTACGTAAGGGAATTTCTGATTGAAAATTGGGAGAAGATCAAGAAATTGCATTATCTCAAAATACCAGTCTGGGTATCAATTACGGAAGCATTTACATACGCAATAATACACAAAAGGGAACGAACAATTAGATATTCGGATTTATTAAACTCAAGGGGTGATCTTAAGACTATTCAGGAACTAAAACAAGAAGGAATGGATATTAATTGGTACACATATACACAAATACACTCAAGATATAAGGAAGACCAAAAAAAAGGAGGGGTTTATGACAAAATGACAGAATTAGACAAAATATTAACAGGCGTCGATGAAAAAACAATTAAAAAACTCTATGCCTACTTATTAGAGTTTAAACTCCAAGAAGAGCAAGTGAAAGAAACAATGATAATATGGGGGGAAAACTTCGGGCATGGGATCGACCTAGATAAGTGGCAAAAATTGTGGACACAGAATTACAAAATGACAATGTCAACAGCCTATAAAGAGAACCTATACAAGATGTTCTACAGGTGGCACCTATCACCCTCAAGAATCTCAAAAATGAGCAAGAACAAATCTCAAAAATGCTGGAAATGCCATCAGACGCCTGGTACTTACTACCATATGTGGTGGACTTGCTCGGAGGCCCAAAACTATTGGAATATGATCCACACATGGTTGGGCAAAATAACAGGAAAACAAATAGATTTCAAACCCGAACTCTTCCTGCTTGGACTTAATTTAGAAACATTCGACAAAAATTTGAGATACCTAATTGTGAATATTTTGACAGCCGCTAGAATCGTCTTTGCTAAAAATTGGAGAAATGACAAATTACCATCAGAGCAAGAAATTATCTATAAAATTATGGAATGTGCAGAGATGAATAAATTAACATTTGAAATTAGAGAACAAGACAATGAACAATTTTATGAAATTTGGAATAAATTTTATCAATGGCTGGAAACAAGATAGTCAAATGAAGGTTGAGGTATAATAAGTGTAATATATATAAATATATTTGAACTAAAATATGTGATTTGATATGATTATGACTATGGAAGAGATGTACAGTATGTAACCAACTGACACATTTTCTACAATTTGTAATGGAAGATGGACTTTATGTTTTTTTGTTTTTTGTTATACTTATTTGTGTTTGTTTAAAAATAAAAATAAAAATTGTTTAAAAAAAATAAAAAATAAATAAATAATAATAATAATAATAATAGTTAAATTTATTAACCGCTCCCTCTCCCCACAGGGACTCGGGGCGGTGCACAGGGGAAATAAAAACAATAAATATACAAAATACATACGAATTTAAAAACAGATTAAATTAGACCAAAAGGCAAAACTTTAAATTGAAAGCACCCTAAAGGGCAGTTAAAAGCAGTCTTCTATTCGTCTCCTTCTTTAATTCTTACTCTGTAATAAGCTTCCCTCAAATCAAGTTTAGTAAAAATCTTGCCTGAAGCAAGATGAGCTAGCATGTCCTTCATGAGTGGGAGTGGGTAGACATTATGTTCACAAATAGTATTCAGATATTTGTAGTTTTGAACCAAACGAAGAGTGCCATCTTTCTTTTCCCTAAACATCTGGGGCGGCCATACGTGGCCTAGCAGGTTCAATGAAACCCCTCTTCAGATTTTTGTCTATGAAACTGCGAAGCTCATCCATTTCACGTGGTGTCGTAGAGTAAATGCGGGGTTTTGGAAGTTGCACCCCAGGGAGGAAATCAATAGAGCAGTCTGTGGGTCGGTGGGGTGGAAGAGTGTCACAGGATTTCTCACTAAAAACATCTTTAAGGTCCCAGTATTCTTCAGGAATTTTTTCTTCACCTGGAATGACTTCAGGGGCTGGTAGGGCTACGGTAGAACCCACAGGCTCATTGATCGGTGCCAGATCAAGTAGGAGAGCATTAGTGGGGATCGGGGTGGGGCAGTCCTCATTGGAGGGGTGTTCAGTTAGCACTAAAGGGATACGAACCCATCCTTCCTGCCAGTTAATCAGAAGATTCCATTTACGTAGCCAGTTAATACCCAAAATAACAGCGTTATCAGCAATGGGCGCAACAATGAAGTTAATAGTTTCCTTATGGGAGTCACCAATAGACACTTGAATTGGTTCAGTGACATATGATGCCAGATTTCCTCCTGCTATGGAGCCATCCATTTGGCAGAAAGCAATTGGTACCTTTAAATTTTTTAGGTGAAAACCCATGTACTGTACTAACTCATGACTGATTAAGCAACGTGAACAGCCAGAATCAATAAGAGCCTGTATTTTGCAGTTGCGCCCACTAGATGGAGCCAAAAGCTGTAAAGGAATAGTAAGGGGCCCAGAATGGGGACTCACCCAGTTCTCGTTCCAAGGAGGAGGAGGAGTTTTTTTCCCAATCGTCGACTTCCTTGTTCTGCTGATCACCGCTAGAGAGATCCAGAGGCTCTCCTCCAATCATCACTGGTTTAGTGCGCACGCTCGGAGCTTTCGCTGGTTTCTTCCCCTCAGTAGAATGCGGGCGTGGCGATTGTTTCATTCTGCAGTTATTGGCCCAGTGTCCCTCTTTCCCACAATGAAAACAAGCACCAGAGCGAGTAGGGGCAGATCTGCGCTCTTTACCTTGTCTCTGGGGATCTCTCTCATAAGGTTGGGGAGCACCTTGGGATTTCTTTTCAAAGTGAGACAGAGGCTTTGACCGAGCCTGATCCAGCTCAACATCTCCCACAAGCTGGTACCAATCTTCAAGGGATCGAGGTGTACGTCTGTTAACGCAAGTCTCATACAGCGGGGGGTCTAAACCTTCTGTGTAGATATCAATTAAAGTGGTTTCACTCCACCCCCTCATGTACGCTGAAAGTTCCTGAAAACGTTGCGTGTACTCCTGAACAGATCTATTGCCCTGGCGCAGATTTCTCATTTCCATTCTTGCCTTTCTCTCAATACGGGGGTCTTCAAATCTCCTTCTAAGAGCAGTCATAAATCCGTCAAAATTCCTCAACAGCGGGGAATGATTATTATGCAAGGACACCAGCCACTTAGAGGCTTTGTTTTCTAGCGCCATGGAAACAATTCTTATCTTTGCATCATCTCTCAAGTCACTTGCATATTGTTTCACAAAGTTGCTGACATGCAGTAAAAAGAAACTCAACTCCTCAGCATCTCCGCCAAATTTAACACCCAGAGGGGGAGGTTTTGACGACCAACGAGGGGGGGAGTGGGTTCTTCCCTTTGTGATTCTCTAGGGGTATCCGCAGGGGGTTGGGGGCTCGCTCCTCTCGGTTCTTTGGAGGCAGCTTCCTGCTCTTTTATTCCTTCCCCTTCCAGCATCTTATCTATGGTTTCTTTCCTGTCTTCTGCTTGACGCAGTAAATCTCTTGCCATATCTCTTAAGTCCCTCTCTTCCTTTAGCAATTCTGTTATGGAGGGCGGCTGGTAAGCATACCGGCACCTTGTGGTCGTGACCCCGGAGCCGATATCATCCGTCATCCCCACTCCCTCGGACCAGCGATGGCTTGTTAAACTTTCTTGGGGGGTTGGCTCTAAGTTAAGGCCCGCTAACAGCTCCATCACTGACCTCGAATCCTCCTTTTGGGCTGAGGGGTGAGAGGCGGCCTCTCCCATCGGTTCGTCTTTTGCAGGCTCCGACATGGGGTAACGAGCGTAGTGACTTCCTGCTTAATGTCAGGGTTCGCTTCTTCGAATACTCAAGAAAGACCACACTTAATCATAGTTTAGAATGAATAAGGTTACTTTTACTGAATACAGAAGAACAGCAAACCAGGGTCAAGCAGGAAGTGACTAGTTTAGGCGCGAAGCGTGTATATCAAAGCTTAAGCCAACCCCAATAACCCATGCCCCCACAACAGTGTCCAATGCATCTTCCTCCAGGACATCAGGTGGGCCTTACGTCCAGCGCCATCATCAGAATGGAATGTGATACCGTTAGGTTTGAGATAACACTGGCCCGTACCATCTTCCACCAGCACTCATAGTTAACCCCATAACCCCACCCTCCCCGTTTCCATGGCAGCCAAGCAGCGGCAAAGCGAAGGCAAAGCGAAGGCTGACAGTCACATTGTCCAATGGAGTTTCTTGGTATTGTCATGGGAACGTCTGGTAAAGTTCTGGCTGTTGGGGGAATCTTTCCTTTGGGAGACAGGAAGTTGTGCAGCAGAATGTGCAGCTAGAGAAAACCCGTTGCTAGTAGACACACAAATAGAGTACCAGACACTCTTAGTAAAAACAAGTAGCTTCACTGGTGTGTAAAACTAAACTACTGCTTCACAAGCAGTGATAGTAGATATCGAACCAAACAAAGTCCTTAACAAACGAACAATTGCTTACAGTCGCAATACACGATTCTTCCTTCTTCCATAAATCAGTCAGTCAATGTCAGTCAGCAAGCGAGCAGAGAACGATCAAGCAGAGAGAGAGAATGAGCTCTCCTGACTTCCTGTTATTGTGGAGATAATTACAGCTGCTGATTACATTCAAACATTTAAAGCAACAAAGACCATTTGTCATCATGGTATATATGGTATATATACCCAACACTAGGCATATACTCGTAACATTGGCAAACACCTGCTGAAGGGCCCCTGGCTCCCATCTTGATACCTGGAACTTTCTTACTCTCTCTGTACCCATTCCCTTCCCCACCTCACATTGTCCAATGAAGTTTCTTGGTATTGTTATGGGAACAGTTATGGCAAACACTAGCTTAAGTGTCCTTGGTTCCCACCTTGATGCCTGGAACGTTCTTACTTTCTATGTACACACACACATACACACACACACACACACACACAAGGTCCATTGGCAAACTGAGAAGGGATAATATGGGGTTGCAGCTGGGTCTCCCCCTCCAGCCCCCCCCCAGTCCAGGGGCTCCTTCCCGCCTGGCATCCAGACCCTCTTCCTCTCCCCGCTGGAAGGAAGGAAGGAAGGGCGAGGTCGCCATGGCTCTTGCCAGCCTGGAGGAAGCCTTGGATGCAGTCATCCTTCCCTGTATTAGAATAGATCAGAGTTCAATCTCCTGCCCACCTGATCCCCGGAGACTCCGGGCAGTTTGCAGAGGTTAAAACACGTCTTTATGGTTGTGGGGAGCCTCCATTATGGGAGGTAATGACGAGGCACACCATTAAATAAAGAAGATCAAAGTGATTTCAGAATACTCTTTTTTTTCCTTTTTGTAGTTCAGGCACTTCTGTGGAGTTTCCCTCCTTGCCTTATTTTCCTTCTGTGGAATGCTCTACATGATACCTGAGCATAATCATAATTTAGTCCACTTTCCTGGATGCTTATCTGGGCCTTCCTCACTTCTCATTCTGGACCCTTGGAGTCTCTTCTAATTGTGTTCTGAAGCATCTGACTTCCACAGAAGGAAACAACCTACCTGTCAGAAACCACTTAGCCAGGATGTTGAATGCAAGAATAGCTCCCTTACAAGGAAACCCCCAAACCCACATAGCTAGAAGATGAAACTGGAAACTCTGCAAGATACTTGTGTCCTGGGGTAGGCAACAGGTGGCCTGAGATTTAGCCATTTAGCAGAACAGTCGTAAGAGCTTTTGGGGAGGGGGGGCTGTAACTCAGGTAACCAATAAATATTAGAGGAATTGTTAGTGTGAGGGCAAGGGTGTGTGTGTTTCCTTCCCTATTTTGACTTGCGTACTTATTCAATCTCCCTCAATGTTTTTTTTTACTTGAAGTTCAAGAGCTGAGTTGTTACTGGCCAGATGCCCTTCCTGTCACCAAGATGGAGTTTGTTTCAGCAGCTATATTCTGATTGTGCCACAGAGAAAGAACTAGCTGCCTCTACCTAGGATCGATCTCACAGCCTCCTGATTGTGAGGCAGGAGCTCCATGGCATCTTCACAACTCCAATTGGGTCTACGGAAGGAAGTTAAGTGAGTTGCGCCAAATTTAAGGCCATGTTTCCAAGGTTTGTGTGTATGTTTATATAGCCACCTGCTCCTTCGCAGCGACTCTAGGCTGCTTACAAGGAGGTTGGAAAGAAAATCATAGCAGCCATTGTGAATCCTGTTATTAAGCGAATCCAGCCATTGGGAAATCCATTCAGCTTCCCCATTGACTTTGCTTGTTAGAAGGCAACATGTTGATCAAATGACCCAATGTCACCAAAAACATTGTAAATAGATGCACCGGAATTTTGACCATGCGACTCTAAGCCACTTACAAGGACGTTGTAAAGAAAATCATAGCAGCCATTAAGTGAATCCTGTTATTAAGTGAATACAGCCATTGGGAAATCCATTCAGCTTCTGCTGATTAGCTGATTAGCTTTAACCAGCTAATCGTGGTTAAATGAATGGTTGTAAGTCAAGGACTAGCTGTATCTCTAGCTCAGGGTTGAACCGTGGGACACTTGGGGCTCTCGGAACATGGCTGGCTTTGGTAGGTTTTGTGACCTCAGTACGGTAGGTAACCTCGTCACTGCTATCACGTGTGGGGTTTTCTCTGCTCGTATGTAGCTGCCAGTGTTTTGTGGGAGGGGGAACGGTTTCCACGATGGCTCCTTCATTAGGAAACTGTGACTGCCACAAAATGGCGCCCACTTCCAGGATGGCAGCATGCCCCCTCCAGGAAGGCCAAGGGGCGAGAGAGCCTGATCTCCTTCCCCGTAAAAATTGCTATAAAACTAATGAGGGGGGCTTCCGAAGGCCTCGTCCTTCTATCTTGGTACCAAAACAAAAGTAGATTCTTGTGTCACCGTCAGATCCATGGAGCTGCCATTCTTTGGTGGATGAATAGGGTGTGTGTGTGGATTGGATGCATTTTGTTCTTCCTCCTTTCTATGTCTTGTCTTGCATGGACCATCACCAGCAGATGAGATGGTTCCCCAAATCAACACAGACTGTGGAAACTTCACCCTGGACTTGCGTCTTGCAGTGTGTGCCTCTCTATTCTTCCTCCATACGCTGGGTCCTTGGTTTCCAAACGAGATGCAAAAGTTGCTCTCATCAGAAAAGAGGACGTTGGACCACTGTGCTTCTTTAAGTTCAGGGTCAACACAGCCGTCTACCAGGAGATTTTGGAGCACTTCATGCTTCCTTCCACAGACGAGCTTTATGGGGATGCTGACTTCATTTTCCAGATGCCCACACTGCCAAAAGCACCAAAACCTGCTTCAATGACCGTGGGATTATTGTGCTTGATTGGCTAGAAAACTCGCCTGATCTGAACCCCGTGGAGAATCTATGGCCAAGAGAAAGATGAGAGACATGAGACCGAACAATGCAGAAGAGCTGAAAGCTGCTATTCAAGCATCCTGGCCATCCATAACATCTCAGCAGTGCCACATGCTGATAGCTTCCATGCCACGCCGCATTGAGGCAGTAATTGCTGCCAAAGGGTCCCAAACCAAGTACTGAGTACAAATGCATGCTTATACTTTCCAGAGGTCTGATATTGTTCTATGTACAATCCTTCTTTTATTGATTGCATGTAATATTCTAATTTTCTGAGATTGTGAATTTGGGGTTTTCATGAGCTGTAAGCCATAATCATCACAATTATGACAAATCACGGCTTGAACTATCTTGCTTTGCATGTAAAGAGTCTTATCTCATATATTAGTTTCACCTTTTATGTTGCATTACTGAACTAAATAAACTTTTGCATGATATTCTAATTTTTTGAGTCTCACCTGTATATGCCAATCTTTTTTCATATCATAGGAAGGCATGCCATCCAGCTTGGAGGTCCTGGCCTTCCAATTTGAGTAATCTTTTGTTTCTTAACATTATCCATTCCTTTATCCATGTAAGAATACATGGCCGCAATATAGTAAATTTCCCAGCCTGGAAGGCCAAATTCTCCGTTTTCCTTGGTCTCTTGCACAGCTTTGAGTTTTACTCTTTATTTTGTCACCCTTCCATTTAAATTTAGAGGCCAATTGGGTCAAATTCTTTAAAAAGCCTTTTTCTAATTTGATGGGAATGTTGTGAAACAAGAAAAGACATTTTGGTAGTGCATTCATCTTTATGACCACAATCCTACCCATCAGGGACAATGGTAAATTTTTCCACCTTTCTAAATCTTGCTTAGCTTTGGAGAGCGCTTCCAGCTTTCAGAGGTTACAGACGTCTACTACACGTCCACCGCTTGCTTTCTCTAGTGGGCGCCTTCAGGGGCACGGGGGGGTCTCGTTGCGACCCCTCCCACCGTACGGGCGACTTGCAGGAGACCCCCACCTTGACAGCGGTCGGTGGGGTGTCGTTCCTGCTTCGCCCCTGGAGCTGGAGGGCTGAGAGCGGGGGGAACAATTCCTCTCGCCGAAGGAATGCAGAACTGTAACTTTCTCCCTATGATGATCTACCTGTTCCATTTATTGCCAGCTTGAACGAAGCCTTGAATACAGCAATCCTTCCTTCCAATAATTATGAGTTAAATTTCCTGGTTCCCTGAGAGTTCTGGCAGTTGGCAAATGTAAAAACACGTAACTGCCCTTGTGGGGAGTCCAGATTGTGGGAGGGGGTGACGTGACATATCATTAAGGGAAGAAGATAAAAGGGATTTCACAATACTGGTCTTTTTCCATTTTGTGGTCCAGTAACTTCTGCGTAGTTTCTCTCCTTGCCTTATTTTGCTTTTGTAGAATAATCTTCGGGATACCTGAGCGTAATCATTATTTAGTCCACCTTCCTGGGTGTTTACCTGGGACTTCCTCACTTCTCATTTTGGACCCTTGCACTCTCCTGCAATTGTTTTCTTGACCATCCGAACTCCACCGAAGGAAACAACCTACCTGTCGGAAACCTCTTAGCCAGGAGGTTGAATTGAGGAATAGCTCCATTACAAGGAAACCTCCAAAATCACATAGCTAGAAGATGAAACTAGAAACGTTGCAAGATACCTGTGTCCTGGGGTAGGCAACAGGTGGCCTGAGATTTAGCTATTTAGCATAACAGGCGTAAAAGCTTTTGGGGAGGGGGGGCTGTGATCCAGATAACCAATCAATATTATGTCCATTATTAGGGGTGCTCTTCCTACAATTTCAGCCACTTGAAACATCTCACATGGACAATTGAGAAAGACCTTTATTAATCAGCATAGGAAAGTCACCTATTTGGCAATTATTATTTAATTTTCTTAAAATGTTCTTTACTCCAGGGGTCCCCAACCTTTTTTGCACCAGGGACCGGTTTCATTTTAAAGAAAATTCTGCGGACCGGCTGGCCTAGAGGAGGAGGCAGGGAGGGGGAACAGGCGGTGCAAGCGCACGCGGGGGGGGGGGGGAGTCGGCTCACTTGGCCCTCTAGGGCAGTGGTGGGCAAACTTATTAGTCAATAGAGCCAAATATCAACAGTACCACTACTGAAATTTCTTTTGAGAGCCAAAAATTGTGGCCTGTTTTATGGGAGTGGCTCAGTTGTCATGTAACCCAGTGGGCGTGGCCAACTTGGAAAATGTGGTGAAACTCACTTAATGCTTAGCAACCAAACTTTTGGCCTTAATTGTGGTCATAAGTTCGTCCTTCCTTCCTTCCTTCCTTCCTTCCATTTGTGGCTGGTCTTTGGTCTTCTGAAGATGGTAAAAATGGATTTATGGGCACTCGTTATGTGACTCTTTGGGATGCTGGTTTGAATCCAGGAAATGACTCAGAGGATGTGATTCCTTTGAAATGACCACTGGGAGAAAAATAGATCTTTAACCTGGTTAACCAAACAGGTAACTTGAGGTGGAAGGAAATAGGAAAATAGATTATTTCCTTTCCTTCCTTCCATTGCCTCCCTCCCCCTTCCTCCCTTCTTTCCTTCCCTCCCTCCTACCCTCCATCCCTTTCTTTCTTCCTTCCTTCCTTCTTTCACCCCTCCCTTCCTCCTCCCTCCCTCTTCTTTCCTTCACTCCCTCCCTCCCACCCTCCATTCATCTTTTTCTATTTTTCTTTCTTTCTCTTTGTTTCTCTCTCTCTCCTCCCTCCACCCATCTCTGTCACTCTGTGTGTGTGTGTGTGTGATTACCTCTCTCCCTCTCTCTCTCTCTATTTCTGTCTAAGTCTGTCGCTCTGTGTGTCTGTCATTCTCTCCCTCCCCCTCCCCCCGGGAAGCACCAGAGTGGAGGTTATCCCGCAACGAGCGAACGAGCGAGCGGACGGGCGGGCGGAGGATCCGAGCTGCTGCTACCTTAAACGTCGCCGAGGCCGTCCGGGCACCACACGCCGCTGGAACGGAGGTGGGTGTGCACGCCCAGATGGTGCTTAAGGTAGCCGCAGCTCAGGTCCTCCGCCCACCCGCCCGCTTGGGATGAGGCAGCCGCCACCTCCTCACTGACATGCTGGCCCCTCCGGGTAGCCCCGGAAAGTGCGCCGCGGTGGCTGCTCCCTCCTCCTCCTCTCCGGCCCTGCAGCCCAGTTCTTATGAAGCCGCGGACCGGCACCGGTCCGCGGACCGGGGGTTGGGGACCCCTGCTTTACTCAACCTTCGTATTGGAATTGTAATAATCATGGATATATAATTCTATTCATTTGTAAGTACAGTGAGAGCTTGTGCACTCGAGACAAATTGCTAACATGTCTATTTATAGTTAGCCAAATTGAATGCGTAATTCAATTCAATTCCCGAGATACACTCTGTGACTTCTCACACTCCCTTGTGGATTATTTGGTGAGGATGGAGGCTTCTACCCTCAGTATAGCTCTATGCTCAAGGATTTGTAGAGTTCCTCTCCAGTGTGGATTGTTTGATGCTTAACAAGCTTTCCCCTTTGATAGGTCTTTCCACCCCCCAGGCATTTATGAGGTTTTTCTTCCGTGTGGATTCTTAAGTGGATTTTAAGATGATTTTTCTAATTCTGGGCATTCATATATCTTCTCTCCTGAATGGATCTTTTGATGTGTATAAAGGTTGCTCCTCTGACTGAAGATCTTTCCACACTCCAGGCATTTATGAGGTTTTTCTCCTGAATGGATCCTTTGATGTGTATAAAGGTTGCTCCTCCAACTGAAGCTCTTTCCACACTCCAGGCATTTATGAGGTTTCTCTCCTGAATGGATCTTTTGATGTGTATAAAGGTTGCTCCTCCAACTGAAGCTCTTTCCACACTGCAGGCATTTATGAGGTTTCTCTCCTGAATGGATCCTTTGATGTGTATAAAGGTTGCTCCTCTGACTGAAGCTCTTTCCACACTCCAGGCATTTATGAGGTTTCTCTCCTGAATGGATCTTTTGATGTGTATAAAGGTTGCTCCTCCAACTGAAGCTCTTTCCACACTCCAGGCATTTATGAGGTTTCTCTCCTGAATGGATCCTTTGATGTGTATAAAGGTTGCTCCTCCAACTGAAGCTCTTTCCACACTCCAGGCATTTATGAGGTTTCTCTCCTGAATGGATCTTTTGATGTGTATAAAGGTTGCTCCTCTGACTGAAGCTCTTTCCACACTCCAGGCATTTATGAGGTTTCTCTCCTGAATGAATCTTTTGATGTGTATAAAGGTTGCTCCTCTGACTGAAGATCTTTCCACACTCCAGGCATTTATGTGGTTTCTCTCCTGAATGGATCTTTTGATGTGTATTAAGGCGGCTCCTCTGACTGAAGCTCTTTCCACACTTCTGGGATTTATGTGGTTTCTCTCCTGAATGGATCTTTTGATGTGTATAAAGGTTGCTCCTCTGACTGAAGCTCTTTCCACACTCCAGGCATTTATGTGGTTTCTCTCCTGAATGGATCTTTTGATGTGTATTAAGGCGGCTCCTCTGACTGAAGCTCTTTCCACACTTCTGGGATTTATGTGGTTTCTCTCCTGAATGGATCTTTTGATGTGTATAAAGGTTGCTCCTCTGACTGAAGCTCTTTCCACACTCCAGGCATTTATGTGGTTTCTCGCCTGAATGGATCTTTTCATGTGTATAAAGATGGCTCCTCCAACTGAAGCTCTTTCCACACTCCAGGCATTTATGAGGTTTCTCTCCTGAATGGATCTTTTCATGTGTATAAAGGCTGCTCTTCCAACTGAAGATCTTTCCACACTCCAAGCATTTATGTGGTTTCTCTCCTGAATGGATCTTTTGATGTGTATTAAGGCGGCTCCTCTGACTGAAGCTCTTTCCGCACTTCTGGGATTTATGTGGTTTCTCTCCTGAATGGATCTTTTGATGTGTATAAAGGTGGCTCCTCTGACTGAAGCTCTTTCCACACTCAAGGCATATATGAGGTTTCTCTCCTGAATGAATCTTTTGATGTGTATAAAGGTTGCCCCTCTGACTGAAGATCTTTCCACACTCCAGGCATTTATGAGGTTTCTCTCCTGAATGGATCCTTTGATGTGTATAAAGGTTGCTCCTCCAACTGAAGCTCTTTCCACACTCCAGGCATTTATGTGGTTTCTCTCCTGAATGGATCTTTTGATGTGTATTAAGGCGGCTCCTCTGACTGAAGCTCTTTCCACACTCCAGGCATTTATGTGGTTTCTCGCCTGAATGGATCTTTTCATGTGTATAAAGGTTGCTCCTCCAACTGAAGCTCTTTCCACACTCCAGGCATTTATGAGGTTTCTCTCCTGAATGGATCTTTTCATGTGTATAAAGGCTGCTCCTCCAACTGAAGATCTTTCCACACTGCAAGCATTTATGTGGTTTCTCTCCTGAATGGATCTTTTGATGTGTATTAAGGCGGCTCCTCTGACTGAAGCTCTTTCCGCACTTCTGGGATTTATGTGGTTTCTCTCCTGAATGGATCTTTTGATGTGTATAAAGGTTGCTCCTCCAACTGAAGCTCTTTCCACACTCCAGGCATTTATGAGGTTTCTCTCCTGAATGGATCTTTTCATGTGTATAAAGATGGCTCCTCCAACTGAAGCTCTTTCCACACTCCAAGCATTTATGTGGTTTCTCTCCTGAATGGATCTTTTGATGTGTATAAAGGTTGCTCCTCCAACTGAAGCTCTTTCCACACTCCAGGCATTTATGAGGTTTCTCTCCTGAATGAATCTTTTGATGTGTATAAAGGTTGCTCCTCTGACTGAAGCTCTTTCCACACTCCAGGCATTTATGTGGTTTCTCTCCTGAATGGATCTTTTGATGTGTATTAAGGCGGCTCCTCTGACTGAAGCTCTTTCCACACTTCTGGGATTTATGTGGTTTCTCTCCTGAATGGATCTTTTGATGTGTATAAAGGTTGCTCCTCTGACTGAAGCTCTTTCCACACTCCAGGCATTTATGTGGTTTCTCGCCTGAATGGATCTTTTCATGTGTATAAAGATGGCTCCTCCAACTGAAGCTCTTTCCACACTCCAGGCATTTATGAGGTTTCTCTCCTGAATGGATCTTTTCATGTGTATAAAGGCTGCTCTTCCAACTGAAGATCTTTCCACACTCCAAGCATTTATGTGGTTTCTCTCCTGAATGGATCTTTTGATGTGTATTAAGGCGGCTCCTCTGACTGAAGCTCTTTCCGCACTTCTGGGATTTATGTGGTTTCTCTCCTGAATGGATCTTTTGATGTGTATAAAGGTGGCTCCTCTGACTGAAGCTCTTTCCACACTCAAGGCATATATGAGGTTTCTCTCCTGAATGAATCTTTTGATGTGTATAAAGGTTGCCCCTCTGACTGAAGATCTTTCCACACTCCAGGCATTTATGAGGTTTCTCTCCTGAATGGATCCTTTGATGTGTATAAAGGTTGCTCCTCCAACTGAAGCTCTTTCCACACTCCAGGCATTTATGTGGTTTCTCTCCTGAATGGATCTTTTGATGTGTATTAAGGCGGCTCCTCTGACTGAAGCTCTTTCCACACTCCAGGCATTTATGTGGTTTCTCGCCTGAATGGATCTTTTCATGTGTATAAAGGCTGCTCCTCCAACTGAAGATCTTTCCACACTCCAAGCATTTATGTGGTTTCTCTCCTGAATGGATCTTTTGATGTGTATTAAGGCAGCTCCTCTGACTGAAGCTCTTTCCGCACTTCTGGGATTTATGTGGTTTCTCTCCTGAATGGATCTTTTGATGTGTATAAAGGTTGCTCCTCCAACTGAAGCTCTTTCCACACTCCAGGCATTTATGAGGTTTCTCTCCTGAATGGATCTTTTCATGTGTATAAAGATGGCTCCTCCAACTGAAGCTCTTTCCACACTCCAAGCATTTATGTGGTTTCTCTCCTGAATGGATCTTTTGATGTGTATTAAGGCGGCTCCTCTGACTGAAGCTCTTTCCACACTTCTGGGATTTATGTGGTTTCTCTCCTGAATGGATCTTTTCATGTGTATAAAGGTTGCTCCTCTGACTGAAGCTCTTTCCACACTCCAGGCATTTATGTGGTTTCTCGCCTGAATGGATCTTTTCATGTGTATAAAGATGGCTCCTCCAACTGAAGCTCTTTCCACACTCCAGGCATTTATGAGGTTTCTCTCCTGAATCGATCTTTTCATGTGTATAAAGGCTGCTCCTCCAACTGAAGATCTTTCCACACTCCAAGCATTTATGTGGTTTCTCTCCTGAATGGATCTTTTGATGTGTATTAAGGCGGCTCCTCTGACTGAAGCTCTTTCCGCACTTCTGGGATTTATGTGGTTTCTCTCCTGAATGGATCTTTTGATGTGTATAAAGGTGGCTCCTCTGACTGAAGCTCTTTCCACACTCAAGGCATATATGAGGTTTCTCTCCTGAATGGATCTTTTCATGTGTATAAAGGTTGCTCCTCCAACTGAATCTCATTCCACACTCCAGGCATTTATGTGGTTTCTCGCCTGAATGGATCTTTTGATGTGTATTAAGGCGGCTCCTCTGACTGAAGCTCTTTCCACACTTCAGGCATACATGTGATTTCTCTCCTGAATGGATCTTTTGATGTGCATAAAGGTTGCTCCTCCAACTGAAGCTCTTTCCACATTCCAGGCATTTATGAGGTTTCTCTCCTGAATGGATCCTTTGATGTGCATAAAGGTTGCTCCTCCAACTGAAGCTCTTTCCACATTCCAAGCATTTATGAGGTTTCTCTCCTGAATGGATCTTTTGATGGGTATAAAGGTTGCTCCTCTGACTGAAGCTCTTTCCACACTGCAGGCATTTATGAGGTTTCTCTCCTGAATGGATCCTTTGATGTGTATAAAGGTTGCTCCTCTGACTAAAGCTCTTTCCACACTCCAGGCATTTATGAGGTTTCTTTCCTGAATGGATCCTTTGATGTGTATAAAGGTGGCTACTCTGACTGAAGCTCTTTCCACACTCCAGGCATTTATGAGGTTTCTCTCCTGAATGGATCCTTTGATGTGTATAAAGGTTGCTCCTCTGACTAAAGCTCTTTCCACACTCCAGGCATTTATGAGGTTTCTCTCCTGAATGGATCCTTTGATGTGTATAAAGGTTGCTCCTCTGACTAAAGCTCTTTCCACACTCCAGGCATTTATGAGGTTTCTCTCCTGAATGGATCCTTTGATGTGTATAAAGGTTGCTCCTCTGACTGAAGCTCTTTCCACACTCCAGGCATTTATGAGGTTTCTCTCCTGAATAGATCTTTTCATGTGTATAAAGGTGGCTCCTCTGACTGAAGCTCTTTCCACACTCCAGGCATTTATGAGGTTTCTCTCCTGAATGGACCGTTTGATGTCTCTGAAGATGCCCTATTCTCTTGAAGGATTTTTCACATTCCGGGCACTGATATTCCCTTCCTTCCTCATGGATCCTTTGGGGACTCCGGGGTCTTTCGAAGGACCCTCCGCCCTCCAGGACCATATCGGGGTCTCCGCCCTTTTCCTCCTTCCTCAATTGACCTCTAGGCAGCCGCCTTTTTTGGGGTCCTCTTGGGCTCATCCCTCCTGCTGCCTCAGAGACTCCCAGCCTTTCCCCTCCATCTCCCGGGGCTGCACCGCGTAGCCTCCTTCTCATCCTGGGCGGCGCTTCCTTCCTTCCCCCGCTGAGCTCGTCCGTCCTCCTGCGGGGAAGAAAAATAGGCGTTATTCCCTTCCCCGCAAGAGAGGCCTGCCTGAAATCTCTGCCTCTCACTGTCAGCGTCCCCTCTCATCCCTCAGAAGCCTCCCTTCTCCGGAAGACCCTCCTGGACTGCAACTCCCGGCGTCCCCTGCTCCCTAACTGCATCAAGCCGCATACGCAACCGAATCAGAAAAGTCTTTCTGTCGCTTCTCGGATTCCGAACGTGAGGGCCAGACTCTGTCCCCTTTTTGCCCAAGCTCCACCTCTTCCTCTCCTGGCACCGCCCCCTGTAGCTCTGTTCTCTTGGTCCGATTGCGGAAGTCGCAAAGAATGCGCTTTTCCTGCCAGATCGGGTCATTTGCCTCGTGGCAGTTTCCACGCCATCCCATTGGCTGCTGGGTGCGGCACCACGCCCCCTGCTCAACTCTATAGCTGCCACCTTCCTGGCTTACAATACAACAGCAGAGTTGGAAGGGACCTTGTAGGTCTTCTAGTCCAACCCCTGCGTAGGCAGGAACCTTATACTATTTCATACAAATGGCTATCCAACAACTTCCAGGGTTGGGGCATTCACAACTTCTGGAGGCAAGCTGTTCCACTGGTTAATTGTTATAACTGTCAGGAAATTTCTCCTTAGTTCTAAGTTGCTTCTCTCCTTGATTAGTTTCCACCCATTGCTTCTTGTCCTGTCCCCAAGTACCTTGGAGAATAGTTTGACTCCCTCTTCTTTGTGGCACCCTCTGAGATATCGGAACACTGCTATCATGTCTCCCCTAGTCCTTCCCCTCCCCGTCTTTGTCCCACCCTGGGTTGAATGGGGGATTCGCAAAGGGGCTGCAATGGAGGTTTCCCTCGCTTTCCTGTGCTCGAACTCTTTCTGCCCTTCTGGAGCTGCTCCCTACCCCTCCCCATTAAGCTTGCAGCTCGGTGGGCATCTCCGGGTGGTCCCCTTTCCTCCTGGGGGGTGGGGGAGAAGGGAGGTTGCAGCTTGGTCTCCCCTTCCAGAACCTCCATTCTCTCCCCGCTGGGTGGGCAAGGTCGCTAAGTTTACCATTCACTAGGGCTGCCTTACTATTAGCCTTCTCATCGTTCCTATCACCCATCTCCTGCCACTTATGACCCCAGGACTGTGACTTTGTTTCTTATATCCTTATGATTTATACTATTGTTTCCTGGTTGGTTACTTGCACCTTATGACTATCGTGAAGTATTGTATCTTGTGATTCTTGACCTTTTGTGTACCCTGAGAGCATCTGCACCAAAGACAAATTCCTTGTGTGTCCAATCATACTTGGCCAATAAAGAATTCTATCTATTCTATTTATTGCCAGTCTGAAGGAAGCCTTGAATGCAGCGATCCTTCCTTCTATTATCATGATTATGAGTTAAATTTCTTGGCCCCCTGATCCGCAGAGACTCCTGGCAGTGTTAAAACGCATATTTGCACTTATGGGGCGCCTACAATGTGGGAGGGGGGGACGGGAGAAATCATTAAGGGAACAAAAGTGGTTTCAGAATAATGATGGACTTTTTTTTTCATTTTGTGGTTCAGCAACTTCTGTGTGGTTTCTCTTCTTGCCTTATTTTCGGTTGTTTTTTTTTATGTGGTATACTCTTCATGATACCTGAGAATAATCATAATTTAGTCCACCTTCCAGGGTTCTTACCTGGCCTTCCTCACTTCTCATTCTGGACCCTTGAAGGACCTAACTTCTTGCATTTTTGAGGACTATCCAAATGTTTAGTAGACACATAAACTTGATCACCAACTTTGTATGACGGAGGTACGGCTCGCTTTTTATCTGCATACAGTTTATGCGATTCATGAGCCTCATCCAATGTTTTACGAATGATAGGCCAAACAGTGGACAGCTTCCCAGACCACTCGGAGAGGGAAAGAATTGTAGGAAGTTCATGAGGAAGCTCAGGGATGGGTACAAAGTCCTGACCATAAATTACTTTGAATGGGGTCATGCCAGTGCTACTATGAACAGAATTATTATAGGCCACCTCAGCATATATAAGAAGATCAGCCCAATCATCTTGTTGGAAGTTTATAAAGCAGCGCAAATACTGCTCTAGAACGGAGTTAGTCCTCTCACAAGCCCCATTCGTTTGCGGGTGGTGGGAGGAGCTTAAACCCTGGGCGGAGCCAATCAGCATCAGAAATTCCTTCCAAAATTTCGAAGTAAACTGGACGCCTCGATCGGAGATGATGCGTTTCGGAACCCCATGCTGACGATATATATGAGTCAGGAATAACTTTGCCAGAGCCTTAGCTGATGGGATCTTGGAACACGGTACAAAGTGAACTTGCTTGGAGAATAAATCTGTAACAACCCATATAACTGTAAATCCTTGGCTACTTGGAAGGTCGACAATGAAGTCCATAGATATCTCCTTCCAAAGAGCCTCCGGCCGCGCTACGGACTGGAGAAGACCGTGAGGTTTGCCAGGAGTATGTTTTGAAGCAGCACATGTAGGGCAGCTAGCGATGTAAGATTCAACATCCTTTTTCAATGAGGGCCACCAGAATTGGCGTTTAACTAAATGTATAGTCTTTACAAAACCAAAATGAGCCGCCAATCTGGAGTCATGTGCTCTCTGTAACACAAACGGCCGAAGTGTTGCAGGTACATAAATTTTGGACCCAATCCAAGGGAGATCATCTCTTACAGTACAATCTGCTGAGTGGGCGGAGTACCATTCATCGGTGAGAAGTTCAGTCTTAATTTTAGAAACCAAGTCTGGTAACGGGTCGTTTTGCAAATCAGAATGGCTCCTCGTTACCACCGGGTTAGCCATGCTGTACAGGGGTAGAACTGGCTGAATCACTGAAAGCTTAGAAGTGTCATATTGAGGCAGTCTGGATAAGGCGTCAGCCATAAAGTTTTTTCCCCCTGGAATATATTTCAAAGTAAAGTTGAAGCGGTTAAAATACTGAGACCAGCGTACTTGTTTCGGAGAAAGTTTACGAGAAGTTGTGAGGTATTCCAAATTCTTATGATCAGTCCATACCTCAAATGGGTGAGGCGCACCTTCAAGAAAGTGTCGCCAAGACATGAGTGCCCAACGAACAGCAAAAGCCTCCTTCTCCCAGATCACCCATCGCCTTTCAGTATTGGATAACTTACGAGAAGTATAAGCACAGGGCTGAAGGGAACCTTGTTGGTTGCGTTGCAATAAGACAGCTCCAACAGCCACGTCGCTAGCATCTGCTTGAGTGACGAAGGGAAGATTAACATCCGGATGTTTAAGCACAGGTTCCGCTGCAAATAAACGCTTCAGTTTTTCAAAAGCGGTCTGACATTCCATGGTCCAGTTGAGAGGAGAGCTAGGTCGAGGTTTTGTCTCACCGTTGGTTTTGAGCAGGTTTGTAATAGGTAGAGCTATACTAGCGAAAGAAGGTATAAATTGGCGATAAAAATTAGCAAAACCCAAAAAACTCTGTAATTGTTTACGAGTGCGAGGAGGGGCCCACTCTGTAACAGCTTTGACTTTGTTAGGGTCCATTTCAATAGCGTCTGCTGAGATACGATACCCCAGATAGTCTATCTTATGCTGATGAAATTCACACTTAGAGAGTTTAGCATACAATTCAGCAGCTCTTAGTTTGTTCAAAACAGAACGAACTAGTTTCACGTGTTCATCCCGTGTTTGTGTGTAGACGACAATATCATCAAGATAAACGATCACGCCCTTGTACAGGTGTTCATGCAATACTTCATTGATTAGTTGCATAAAAACCGAAGGCGCCCCCTGTAGGCCAAAAGGCAATACTTTAAACTGAAAACATCCTAACGGGCAGTTAAACGCTGTTTTCCATTCATCGCCTTCCTTAATTCTTATCCTGTAATACGCCTCCCTGAGGTCAAGTTTAGTGAAGATTTTGCCTGTGGCCAAATGAGCTAACATGTCTTTCATAAGAGGTAAGGGATATACGTTGTGTTCGCATATCGTGTTCAAAAATCTGTAATCCGTCACAAGACGAACTGACCCATCCTTTTTTTCTCTAAACATCACAGGAGCCGCCACCCGTGGTCTAGCAGGTTCAATAAAACCTCTTTCTAAGTTCTTATCAATAAATTTGCGAAGTTCAATCATTTCCCGAGGTGTCATAGAATAAATCCGTGGCTTGGGAAGTTGTACACCAGGGAGAAAGTCAATAGAACAGTCAGTGTCCCTGTGGGGGGGGGGGTAATGTGTCTGAAGATTTCTCACTAAACACATCTTTTAGGTCCCAGTATTCCTTAGGGATTTTGTCCTCCCCAGGTATAACTTCAAGTAAACAAACATCCTGACTCACGTTAGCAACTTCCGAAATAGGTAGAGGTTCAACTAGAGATTGAATGTTGGGGAGTTGTGGACCAGGGGGATGTGTCTCCGCACTAGGTGGCATAGGTAAAGGGATGCGAATCCAACCTTCTCTCCAGTCCACTAGTGGGTTCCACTTTCGTAGCCAATTTAAGCCTAAAATAACAGGGTTATCAGCAATTGGTGCAACAATAAAGTTAATGAATTCCTGATGGTGATCCCCAATGGACATCTGAATGGGCTCTGTAACAAATTGTGCAGGGTTACCGCCCGCAACGGTCCCATCCATTTGGCAAAAGGCTATGGGAAATTTAAATTTTTTAGATGAAATCCCATATGCTGGACTAATTCTTGGCTGATAAGGCATCTTGAACAGCCAGAATCCAAAAGTGCAAGTATTTTACAATTGCGGCCACTAGATGGAGCCAAAAGATGCAAAGGAATAACAAAGGGCCCGGGTGAGTGGAACTCACCCAATTCTCATCATTGGAGTCTGTGTCCTTCTCCCAGTCATCTGGCACCCTCTGCTGGTGATGATCGGTGGTGAGATCGAGTGGTTCAGCTCCGCGCATCGCTTGCTTCATACGCATGCCCGGGGGTTTCGCGCGTTTTTTCACTTCCGCGTATGGCTGCTGGCGGGGTGTTTCTTTCATTTTGCAATCATTTGCCCAATGGCCTTCCTTTCCACAGCGGAAACAAGCATTTGAACGAGGAGAAATAGGCTTTCCCTTTCCAAATCCCCTTTGGTACTGAAGCTCAAACCCTTGTGGGCGGGTAAAATCTTTTTTCCTGTCTTTGTTGATGTCAGGTAGCGGATTATTACGCAACAGATCTATCTCCACATCAGCGGCTAGAGTAAACCAAGCTTCTAAGGATTCGGGCGACTTTCTGTTCACACAGCTCTGATACAAAGTGGGGTTCAGGCCTTCAGTGTATTCATCAATAAGAGCCTCAACACTCCAACTCCTCATATAACATACTAGCTGGCGAAAACGTTGACTATATTCTTGAACTACTCTGTTCCCTTGGCGTAACGTTTTCATATAACATGCTAGCTGGCGAAAACGTTGACTATATTCTTGAACTGGTCTGTTCCCTTGGCGTAACGTTTTCATTTCAAGCCTTGCCTTTCTATGGAGGAGAGGGTCTTCGAACCGTCTTCTTAGAGCGGTCATAAAACTGTCGAAGTCTCTCATTAAAGGTGAACGCTCATTATGAAGGGCTACCACCCATTCTCCTGCCCTTCCCTCCAGAGCCAGAGTGACAATTCTTATTTTAGATTCATCATTGGGTAGATCGGCTGCAAATTCATTTACAAAACTGCTAACTTGAAGCAGAAAAAACCCCAGCTCTTTGGGTTCTCCTCCGAACTTAATTCCCAGGGGGGGAAGTCTTTGTCTACGAGGCGCGGGGCTTGGTTCCCTCTGTAGACCTACCCCCGGGCCGCTTTCCCTCTGTGTTTCGCCACGGGGGGGTGCCTGCTCTTTGTCTTTCTCTCGGGGGGAGGGTGGCTTCCGCCCAGTGTCTTTCTGTTGCCATTCTGAGCTACGATCCCTCCCCAACCTTTGTTCTCTTAAATTCTGTAAATCATCAGCTTGGCGGAGTAAAGCTTTAGTGGCCTCTCTTAAATGAGTCTCCTCCTCCCACTGATCCTGCACGGAGGGGGAATGAGCCCGTCTGCGTCGGGTGGTAGTTACCCCAGGGGGGATTTCTTTAAGGGCGACTTCCTTCAGCCCCACTCCCTCGGACCAACGGTGGCGAACTGATGCATCTTCGGGTTTCGAGTCCAGAGTAACATCAGCCAATAATTCCATTACTGACCTTGTGTCTTCCGTCAAGCACATCTGGTCAAGGGATGTTGCCCCCAGCAACTCTTCATTCGTTGGTTCCGACATTTGTCCTCGGTTTTATGGTTTTATTACACTTACTGCTGAAAGTGTTACTTCAGAGATAAGTGTGAAGTGACTTCTGGCTTTTTTTCATGACTGCTCTTACCATAATTCAAGAAAGACCACACTTAAGCATATTCAAGATGATTAAGGTTACTTTTACTGAATAAGGAAAAGTCAGCATCAAAGGTTAAGCCAGAAGTGGCTACTTTAGGCGCGAAGCATACATATCAAAGAATTAGCCAAACCCCAATCACCCATGACCCCACCCCAGTGTCCAATACAGTTTCTTCTTCATTGTCAGATGGGTAGCACGTCCAGAGGTGTCATCAGAATGGAATGTGATACCGTTACTTGTAGAGATATCCCCACCTAACCCCACCTTCCACCAGCTCACTTAATAGCCACAGCCCCCCTCCCTCCCCGTTTCTATGTCAGCCAAGCATGCAGGAAAGCGAAGGCTGACATCGGGCTTCTTAAGGAGGGGCCTCACCATCGCTTCTTTTAGGGAAGCAGGCAAGGAACCCTCACTTAAGGATGCGTTGACAACCTCTTGGAGCCAGCCTCGTGTCACCTCCCAGGATGCCAGCACAAGCCAGGAGGGACACGGGTCCAATAAACATGTGGTAGCTCGCAGTCGCCCACGTAACCTGTCCATATCTTCGGAAGTAACGGAGTCAAACTCCTCCCAAACAAGATCTCTCTCGTGGCATCCCACTGGACCATCAATGGGGGCTAACTCGTTCTGTATCTGAGCGATTTTCTCCTGCAGAAAAATCACAAATTCCTCTGCTGTACCCTGTAGCGGGGCTTCCCGCACCCTCTGTTGAAGTAGGGAGCGGGTCACCCTAAACAGGGCGGCAAGGCGGTTTTCTGCGGATGCTATGAGAGTAGCACAATGATGACGTTTGGCCACTCTCAGCGCCACAATGTAAGTCCGTAAATGGGCTCTTACCTGTTACGATAACATTCACGCCGTTATCAGGCGGACAAAGCCCACGAATAGGGGGAAAAGAGACCACGACACTGGAATCCTCTCTGAACGAAATGGATTGCGCACAGACAAAAGCCTGCAAGCCCTTTTATTAACTTTATCAGAAGGCAGGGTTAAGCATAGATTGTCATAGGTAAACAATACATAAATCATGACCATAAAAGGAAATCAGACAGTAGAAATAGGCGTTACATGCTGTTTGTTGATAGTTAGCACGTTACACGTGGTTAGCACGTTGCAAGAAGGTGGGAACTTTTCTCCAAGGTGTTAGGTGTCAGGGCATGACTAGTGATTTTTAATGCAAGCTTCCATCTTTGTGTCCAACCGGCCAAAACCAGCCTGCACTAACAGAAATGCTTAGCACGTGATGCAACGTCATAATGCAACATCTCTGTTTTTATTTTTTCAAAAAAGATGTTCTTCGTCACCATACAGCAGCCTGAGAGGAGGCTTGATTCGGTGTTTGGAAATTACCTCTTCCTCCTCATCGCTGCCCAAGGTTAACGGTTTCTTCTCCAGGGAATCTCCCTGGGGCTCAGGAGCATACTTCTGTTCCCACAAAGCGTTGATGTGAGCTATAGCTCGTTTCTCAGCAAACAAAGATAAACTATTAGAAATTACACGAGCAAAAATAGGCAAAACACAAGGTAAAACAATACATCCTAAAGCAATGAGACCAATTAAAGCTACAATAGCTTGTAAACCAGGTAATTTTGGAAACCATGAACCAAATATGTCATTTAAATTTAAACCATGCCCAGTTTGTACTGGCACATGAGCAATTTTTACCATTTTGTCTGTTATCTCTTGGATAACTTTTCCACTATCATCAATTTCAATACAGCAATTAGTTTCTTTTGCCAATAAGTAATCAAGAGCTAAACGATTCTGCATAATATATGTTCTAGACTTTGCACTTTCTTGGGCTAATGTAGTAAAGCTCTTTATTGTCTATAATGTATGCGGTCTCGCACATTGCCTAGTTCTTTGTAGACTGGAACTCCCAGATCTTGTCGTTGTCATAGTGGGAGTAGGAAGAAATCAGGGCGAATGGTAGATAGGACGTAAGACCAGTTTGATGGCAATTTGTTGTAAGCAAAACATCCACAAACCCAGTAGAGTCCGTCTGGGGTGGACCAAGCAAAGTCATTGTTTTCTGGCAGTGTCAAGAATTTCATGTCAACAATTTTTCCAAAGATTTGTCTGGGGCTTTTGTGCAGTTAGCCAGTTTTATGGAACAAAAAAGGTAATGTTAACGGGATTGCAAGTGTATTGGTAACAGTCAGCTGATGGGGATAGTCTTGTTATGTACAATTCCTATCTTTTTCTTGTTTTGGAATGGTGTCTGGTGGAAAAGTGAGTAAGTGATTTTGATGCAAGGTACACAATATGTGGTATCTCCAGACAGCACATTGCGTTTGGCTGTGTGAAAATGTTTATCAAGGTCCTGTTGCAGCCGCAATGGGACTGAAGGTGTTGCAAAGTCATTATGTTGGCGTAGTGCTTTGATACCTGATGTTGTTTGGTTGATGTCTTTGGTTAGAAGTCCTTTACTGATCTCGATGGTTATCACAAGCAGCAGTTGAATCTGGAGAAGTGACAGGATCAGAAGAAATTGTATCTGCATCTTTGGTCTTTGGTGACAAATGACAGGGACAAACGTGTCGAGCAGGAATCCACAGAATCTTTTCAGGGAGGGCGACAGCAGCATAACCACTTCCACACGTGATGAGCTCTGCAGGTCCTCACCAGGTCAGGTCAGGTAGGCACCGATAGTAGACAAGCGGTCGCTGATGTTCAGCAGAGGGAGAAGAAGAAAAGTGACGACATGCAGCAGACATTGCAGGTTGACCGGTCAGGTTAAGAAAGTTAAGAGTATAGAGACACAAATTAAGAGTGTCTTGCACAGCTGGGAGACCAGGGGCTGTTTTCCCCCATGAGCCAATGTAACGGTCAAGAGCATGCTTTAAAGTTTGATTTGCTCTTTCAACCAAGGCTTGTCCTTGGCTATTATATGGAATACCAAATTTGTGAGTTATGCTCCATTTTTGACAAAAGACATCAAATGCAGTGCTTGTATAAGCAAAACCCTTGTCAATTTTGAGTTCATTTGGGCGTCCCAACGATGCAAAAGTACGAATGCAATGATTAATTACATGTTTTGTAGCTTCGCCCCTTTGAGGGGTAGCCATGATGAAACCTGAATACGTGTCAATGGACACATGGATATACTTCCATGGAGCAAAGGAAGCATATTGGGTAACATCCATTTGCCAAATTTGACAACATTCTGTTCCTCGGGGATTGACTCCCATAGGAACAGAATGCGCTTGTTTACTACAAGTAGGACACTGTTGCAATATAGCAGTGGCTTCTGCTATTGTTATACCAAATTGTTTTATCAGTGCCTTTTTATTTTGATGAAAATGAGAATGACTTTCCCAAGGAGTTAAGAAAGAAACAGAATAGACTGTTGATAAAGATGTAGCATCTGAAGCAGCTTGATCTACAACATCATTTCCTTGTTGAATCATACCTGGAAATGGTTGATGACTTCTTATATGAGAAACATGAAAGAGATTTGTTCTCTGAGATATTAAGTGTTGAAGAGTGAGAAAAAGTGACAAAAGTGAGGATTCAATTGAAGGTGAAAGATAGGCTTGATAGATAGAAGAAATAATCTGTGTAACATAGAGACTGTCCAAAATGAGGTTAAAAGGTTGATCAGAAAATTGTTGAAAAGCTAAAATTGAAGCATAGAGTTCTGCACGTTGGGCAGAAGTCTGTGGTGGAGTAATTTTTGTGCAAAAACTGTAACAGCACCTGGAATTGGAAATGAAGAAAAAGAAGTTCCCCACACGAAAGGTATGGTTTTCAAAAGTTGTAATCTTAGATCAGAAGGATGATGACAAGAAACAGAACCAGGCCAGTCAGCAAGAGCATACTGTAATGCTTCACTGGAGGCTAAAAGAGTTTCCCAAGTAGCAAGAGAAGAAGGAACATAGATTGTAGTTGGTTCCTGTCCAGCAAGTGCTTTAGCACGATGGTGACCCTTAATAATAAGGAGTGCCATTTGAGCTGGCTTTGTAGTTAAAGTAGAGCGAGGAGTATGTGAAAGATGTATCCATTCAAGAATTAAGAGTGAAGGTGTAACTTGTACAACTGCAGCTGTAGGTAATTGAAATGTGTTAATTATCAAAAGTGCAAGAGGAAAACCATCCAGCAATCTGTCAACCCATTTTGTTTTCAAGGCTTTGTTTACTAAATGCATAGTGTCAGAGTGTTCTTTCTGCTATGGGATTTTGTCTGCTGGCTGCTTACCTTTAGTTAAGGCGTTGAAAAGAGGTGAAAGTTGAACAGTAGTAAGACCTAAATAAGGACGTATCCAATTAATGGAACCTAAATATTTTTGCAATTGAAGCATCTGTCTTCTGGATGGAGAGGAATGGAAAAGAACAAACTTTTAAATCAACAATCATAGTAGGTAATCCACCTTATAGCGCCCCCATTGGTTGTAAAATTCTGCCGTGGGGCGTGAAGTGAAGAAGTTTCTGGGAATGGCAACCAATTCCCCCCTTTTTTTGTAATTGGAGAATTGATCATCATAACAAGAGCAAAATCTGAAAAAGATTCTGAACTTCGCATGAAAGGTGAGGCTAAGACTCCCCTAAATGTAAATTCCAAATGTGGAAAAATTATTACAGGCAAAGCAAGAAGTAATGGGTAAAACAGAATATCAAAAAACTTGGAAGTAACACTCAAAAAATTAAAAAAAAACAATTAAGATGGAAGCAAATTTTTCCAAAGGCAGATATCAGAAACAAACAAACAAATAACATAGGATGGGGTACATTAAATCTGACATCAAAAAAGGATGTGAGAAAAAATCAGCTTCCTTGTTATGGAAGCTAGGTAACTCTCATTAAGCATGTGGAAAAATTTTAAAATGCAGGCAAAATAACAGAGAAACATTCCTGCCAATGGATTAAAATAAACATAAAACTCAAAAAATGTCCAAAAGAAAAATCGAAAGTGTTGTGAAAAAGAGTGAAATGGGATTATTTGTAGGTAAATGAGGGTATGTTGATGATAAAATTAAGGCGAATGTACTTTGAATCCCCTTAAGATGTGTGTGTGTGTGTGTGTGTGTGTGTGTGTGTGTGTTATGTGTGATGTGGGTGATCTCACCCCTCCCTCTGTCCTCCAGAGAGACGCAGGCAAGAGGGGGGGAAGTGGGCAAAAGAATCTGTGAGTATCTGCTTGTTTTGACTGTGTCTGAATGAGGGGGAGGGAGAGAGGCTCCAGTGGGCATTCCCTCCCACCTTTCCATTGAGGCTTTTCTGCTCAGTTTAAAAAGTTTTTCTTGCAACCTGAGCAAGCAGTATTCAGGGGGAAGGAGGGGTCCTCCTTCACCCCCACCTGGAGGAGGGCACTAATTTTTAACATGGCCACTCCTCTCACAAGTAAAGCAAAGTCCGGTATGGCACAAAAAGAACCAGGAAGTATGTTTATTGGCAACGCAACAAACAGAGCGTCCATTTTTTCAGACTCTGGGTTTGGTCTGACCATTTCCTTACAGTTAAAAATTTCACATTTATTCCAACAGACACACACCTTTCAATGCAACACTTTCTGGCTGATCTCATTCAAAACACAGATTAAATACACTCATTCACTTCAAAGGCCTTTCCTCTCATACACAAATATAAAGCAATAGAAAAAAATATCTATTCACTTAGTACAGTACAATCTCTTCAAGCCTCTTTGGCATTCAGGTCTGGATGAATTCAGGATCTGCTGGTGTCCAGCCAAACCCATGTCACTGGGGCAAAAGTGACCAGGAGCGCTCTTTGACATCGTCTATGACCCACACCAGTGTCTCCAATCCTCCTTATTGAATGCCTGTGAACCTCAAAGGAGTTCAGCTGTGTGGGAAGCCAAATATGGCTACCCTTAAAAAATCTCATTGGGTGAAAATTCATTGAAACCCATAAAAAACGTTCAAGTCACAATATGCCAAACAAAAGACTTAAACGGAGGCTTGAATATCAAAAAGAACACACTTTACACTTTGATCGAAGTTAAAGTTCTGAGAGAGGATTTCCATTCACATGTCCAAAAGACATGGAAGGAAAAATTCTACAAAATTCAAAAGTGCATTATCCTTACTTATGTGCAAAAAATCTTTAATGTTCAAAATTGCTATTATTCTGTAACCTCCTATCTAGCAACTTTGTAAACTTCTAAGTAACATATTCCAACTTTATGTACATTTAAACACAGACACAAACTAGAGAGAGAAAATTAAAACATTCTTACAATGTAGTTTTCCTATGCAATAACCTAGTACATACCAAAAAACCCAATTAGGTGCTATCTTTTGGAGTCAAATTAAAACATTCCATGCATGATTTATTGAAGCCATGTTCCTGATAGCTGGAAGAGCTGGAAGAGGTGGAAAGTCCACTCCCCCCGCTTTTGTTGTTTGCTATAGCAGGGAGAGATAAAGCTGATGGTAATTCTTGTAAGTGGGGGTAGCCAATGTTACCATGGCAACCACCCCCAGCTCCATGTCATAAACTTTTAAGGAAACAAGTTACAATGATTTTTTGAGGAGCTTGTGATGGCTCATTCAGGTATTTTAAGATTCTATGCCAAATTGTTACTTTAGTTGACCCATCTGCAGGATAGATCGGACATTTAAGCCAAACATATTTTAGGAGTCCAATTAGTTGAGCCTTTGTAATCTGAGGCAAGGGAGTACCCTTGTCAGAAAGAATTATATTAGAGGCCTTTAGAAGATCTTCTAATTCACAGACGTGTCGGATCTGCGTCTTAGAAAAATTACCGTCCATACTCACGAGATAAATCAGTCGACTGAGGAGCCCAGAGGCGGAGGGTGAGCAGGAACGGCTTCTAAAGGTGAGACGTGACGACACCGACACCAAAGGCAGGCCGCACCATGAATGATGTACTGGAATCAACGTCGGGGTTAACCAGATGTTACGATAACATTCACGCCGTTATCAGGCGGACAAAGCCCACGAATAGGGGGAAAAGAGACCACGACACTGGAATCCTCTCTGAACGAAATGGACTGCGCACAGACAAAAGCCTGCAAGCCCTTTTATTAACTTTATCAGAAGACAGGGTTAAGCATAGATTGTCATAGGTAAACAATACATAAATCATGACCATAAAAGGAAATCAGACAGTAGAAATAGGCGTTACATGCTGTTTGTTGATAGTGAGCACGTTACACGTGGTTAGCACGTTGCAAGAAGGTGGGAACTTTTCTCCAAGGTGTTAGGTGTCAGGACATGACTAGTGATTTTTAATGCAAGCTTCCATGTTTGTGTCCAACCGGCCGAAACCAGTCTGCACTAACAGAAATGCTTAGCACGTGATGCAACATCATAATGCAACACTTACCTGTGTCCGGTCAGATTCAGAGCGGGTAGACCTCCATCTTCTCTCTAGGCATCTCTTGTGGCGTTTCATCACCCTTAGCTCCTCGCTAAACCAAGGAGCCAGGGTGGCTTGTCGCCGCAAGAGAGGCCGTAAGGGCGCGACCCGATCCAAGGCTCCCGTGGTCGCAATATTCCATGCGGCCACGAGGTCCTCCATCGGGGTGCGGGTCAGGGGTACAGGAAATGGCCCAAGCGCCGTCTGGAACCCATCAGGGTCCATCAGGCGCCTGGGGCGGAACCAAATTGGTGACTCAGGTTCCGCCTTCCCGTGGTGAGGGGCAGCGGTTGGAAAGTCGAGCCGGAGAAGTGAGTGGTCTGTCCATGACAAGGGCGTGATGACTATATCGCCTATACCCAGATCACTCTTCCATTGGCCTGAGACAAAGATGAGATCCGGTGTATGTCCACCCTCGTGAGTGGGGCCTTGAATTAGTTGGGTCAGGTCCATGGCCGTCATGGAAGCCATGAACTCCCGAGCTACCCCGGATGATTCGCCCACCGATGGCAGAGTAAAGTCCCCCATGACTAAAAGTCTGGGGGTCTCAACTGCCATCATAGCGATCACCTCGAGGAGCTCGGGCAGGGCTGCTGTTACATAGCGGGGAGCCAGGTATACAACTAGCAAGCCCAACTGCCTCCCTAGGCCCCACTTCACGCAGAGGGACTCACAACCGGTGGTCTGTGGAACAATGGTCTCTCTCGGCTCCAGACCTAGGGGGGCATGACAGAAAATAATTGAGAAGCACTGCCTTAACTACAGGTAAGCAACCAGCAGACAAAATTCCATTGCAGAAAGAACACTTTGACACTATGCATTTAGTAAACAAAGCCTTGAAAACAAAATGGGTTGACAGATTGCTGGATGGTTTTCCTCTTGCACTTTTGATAATTAACACATTACAATTACCTACAGCTGCAATTGTACAAGTTACACCTTCACTCTTAATTCTTGAATGGATACATCTTTCACACACACCTCGTTCTACCTTAATTACAAAGCCAGCTCAAATGGCACTCCTTATTACTAAGGGTCACCATCGTGCTAAAGCACTTGCTGGACAGGAACCAACTACAATCTATGTTCCTTCTTCTCTTGCTACTTGGGAAACTCTTTTGGCCTCCAGCGAAGCATTACAGTATGCTCTTGCTGACTGGCCTGGTTCTGTTTCTTGTCATCATCCACCTGATCCAAGATTACAACTTTTGAAAACCATACCTTTCGTGTGGTAAACTCCTTTTCTTCATTTCCAATTCCAGATGCTGTTACAGTTTTTGCACAAAAAATTACTCCACCACAGACTTCTGCCCAACGCGCAGAACTCTATGCTTCAATTTTGGCTTTTCAACAATTTTCTGATCAACCTTTTAACCTCATCTTGGACAGTCTCTATGTTTCACAAATTATTTCCTCTATTTAAAAAGGCTCTCATTAAACAATTTGGCATATGGATGTTACCCAATATGCTTCCTTCTCCCCATGGAAGTATTTACATGTATCTCTTGATACATATTCAGGGTTCATCATGGGCTCCCCCCAAAGGGGTGAGACCACCAAACATGTCATAAATCATTGTATTCGGATTTTTGCACCGCTGGGACACCCAAAATATATTAGCAATACCTTTGCCACCTTTTGTTAAAAATGGGGAATTATACACAAATTTGGTATACCTTACTATAGTCAGGGCCAAGCAATGGTTGAGAGAGCAAACCAAACCTTAAAACACGCCCTGGACAGATACAATGATGGAAAGGGAAAAGGACCCCTTAGCCTCCCAGCTTTGCAAGACATTCTTAATTTGTGTTTGTACGTACTAAACTTTCTCACTTTTACCGGCCAACCTCCGTCGTCTGCTGCTTGCCGTCACTTTGCCTCCGCATCATCACTGCCAGACCATCAACGACCTCTTGTCTACTACCGGCTGCTGCCTGATCCTACCTGGAGAGGTCCCGCACATCCCATCACCTGATCTGCGGACAACACCCCTGTCTGGGTTCCTGGTCGTCACGTACGCCCCTGTCACCTGAAACCATCCCAAGATGCATCTGTTCCTGATCCTGATCCTGTTCCTGCTCCAACCCTCGCATCCACTCCTTGAATGCAGACCCTTGTTCCAGTTTCTCCAGAAAGGAGCCACAGCTGTCATCAGATGCAAGGATCCGGAACAAATTTATTGTCCTTTTGCCTTTCTACACAGAGGTAAATATGTTCGCCCGCACCACACAGGACATCACATGATATACTCACATCACCCCTGCACAATGACATTGACATTTACAGCCTCTGAAGCCACCATCGGACTGTACATCTGCCAAAGCTTTGATGGACAACACCTTGCGACCAAAGCAATAGAGGTGGTTTTGCTGAACTTGGCTGCACGTCCACCAATATCTGACCATCTTGCACACCACATGACACAGGGAAAAAAGGACATCTTTCCCAACAGCCACCGATCCCGAAACCGCCGTTCGGTGCTTAACCAGGTCCAGCCAGAACAAAGATGGACACACCAACCCTTTCTTCAGACATGGCAGATAAAGGATGCATATAGAACTATACTAAATTTAGCATTTAACAAGACACAATTATATACATGGCTCCCTAATATAACATGGTTAAAGAACTTTGTAATTACAATAATTGGTATTGTTGCTATGCTTGTTATGTTATGTTACTGTATTCAATGTTTGCTTTCATTAATAATGAAGGTTTTATTCCAAAGGTGTAATCAACAACAGATAAATGTCATGTATTCTGTAGATACCATCATGGAAAAGACATCTCTTCTTATATTAGATTTTGAAGGTAAATACCACTGCTTTCCGTGTCAACCTTGGATGAGGTGGAGTCGGATGACCCAACCCAGAAGGAGAGCTTTATTTCTCACCTACAAAAATCTCTGAGGCTTCCGGTTCCGGCTCCAGCGGCGACGGGCGAGCCTGGGGCTCGCTCGCCGCTTTGTTGCCTTTTCTGCCCCCCCACGGGGGCGAGACACTCCAGTTACCGGAGGTCTCCCGTAGGGTCGGCTCGGAGGAGATGTTTCTCCTCACGGCGGTGGGGAGAGCGATCCCCTCCGCGACCTAGGTGAGGAGGAACATGCTGCGGGGGGTTCTCCCTTCGCCAACGGCTGTCGGCGCCATTCACTTCAATGTAGAGGGCTGAGCGGAAGAGATCGTAAGGCTTGCCGAGGCTTCAGCTGCGAGGGAGAGTGAGTTTAAAAAGACTTTTTTTCCTTGCTGCCAGCCAGGCTGAACGGACTGGGAGGGGGGTGTTTGTTTTCAAAAAAAACCCCTCGGACTTAAGCGGCACTTAAAAATGGCTTCTCTGGAAGAGAAAGCGGAAATCTTAAATCCGGACTGTCTCTAACAAGGGAAAGTGGTATGCGGCTACTTGCAACATTGTTTCTAGGTCTGGCTGGTTAAAAAAAAATATTTTTCTACTCTCTCCTCTGGGCTCTGAGATGGGCGGTGGAAAGTGGCTTTTCTTTGTCCCTGCCTGACTATTTTAACTATGGAAAATTCCCAGCGGCTCTTTACAAGTGGGACTCTCTCTGGATATTAATGAAGAATTTTTTTCTTGTTGGATTTGTGATTCCTTTCTGGATTACCTTCGTTATTATAACTATTGAGCTGGAAAATTGTCTCTCTTTTGGTTCCTGAATTTTACAACGTTTCAACCTTGATCTGAACTTTTGGCTCCCGGTTAGTCTCACCAACCCCACCCTGAAAACGCCATTTTGGTGGCACTGACTTTAACAGTTAATCATGGCTCAAGAAACAGCACTGGCAAGTTTAGAACAACGGATGGCTTCTCTTGAAACTGTTATACAAACTTTGGTAAACGAAATTCAGGCCCAGAGGGCTGAAAACATCAATTTCAAGAAGGAGCTATTGGACACAAGGAAGCAAGTGCTGGAAAACACACAGAAGACTGAAGAATTGGAAGGGGGGTTGGTGGGGGTTAAGGGAGAGATTAAAAATGTTACTAAAGAGGTTGGGGAAATAGATGGGCATGTGTCTAGGATTGATATGGAAAGAATGACATATTTTTTGAGATTTCAGAACGTTCTTGAGGAATCTGGTGAATGCCTCCCTGATCTTATGAGCACAATTTTAGCAGACTATTTACAAAAACCTAAAGATGAGATCAGGGGGGACATTGACCTAGCCTATAGAATTAACTCAGCATATGCCAGGATAAATGAAGTGCCTAGAGAGATACATGTGAAATTTGTTAGAAGGTCAACCAGAGAGGAAATCCTGAGGGCGCAGAGAGAGAACCCTTTAATTTACCAACAAAAAACGGTCACTATCTTGAAGCAGATTCCTAGAAAGATTCGAGAAGCAAGGAGGAAATTTTCCTTCTTGTCTAAAATTTTATTTGATCATGGGATTTGGTTCAAGTGGGTGACACCCGAAGGGATGCTGGTGTTCTGGGAAGGAGGAAGAGTGAGGATTAAAACAGTTGCTGAGGCGGAAGCCTTTCTTAAAAAATATTCCTCTGCCCTGGGGGAAGATCCAGGGGGGACGGAGGGGGCCACGGCCCCGCCCGCTCGGGGCCAGGGAGGAGAAAAAGAAGATACAATAGCCAAGAGACTTAGATCGAAAAAATAACTTTGCCTTGATTTTTCTGAACAATTTTGCATAATATCTGTATCTGGATTTTTTGTAAATGTCTGACAGCATGGAATTGAGAATTTAGGTATATGTACTTGCTTTTACCTTGTAGTGTTATGAAAAATGCTTTTTTTTTGTTATCTTTTTATTGTGTATTTTGAGGTCTCGGAAGGGCCGACGACTCTGATGTGAACACTCTCAAAATTTCTTTGTATCCCTTACCCTACCCTATAGAAAAATGTAAAACCAATAAAACTTTTTCAATATAAAAAAATCTCTGACATCCCTATGTTTGATTTTCCTCCATGGCTTACAACCCTTGTTAGTGCCCTTGTTGGACCTTTGATTATATTGCTGCTTGTATGTATTATAGGACCTTTTGTATTTAATAATGTAATGAATTTTTGGAAAAATCCTTTGTCTACCATGGAAGCAATGCTCCTTGCTCACTCGTCTGAAAAAGAACCCTTTCTGCCAACAGAGGACGAAAAAGATATCATTGCAGATGACTTAAAATGCTCGTATGCAATAGGTAGTGATGATGAGCCAGATTGGTAGAGGGCATCTCCTTAAAAAACAAAAAACAGAGGAGATGTTGCGATTATCATTCCAGGTTTTGGCAGTTCAGTAGGTTTTAATTAAGTAGATTTTACCTCAATAGGCTTTAATGTTAGGCCACTGAATGAACCCTGAACCTAGGAAGCACACGTCATCTCGCCTGACAAAGACTAACAAAGGCCAGTGTGTACCATCACCCAATTCTTGGAGCACGTATCCAATACACCAAGCAATACACAAAATGTAACTAAATGTATTTTGCTAGATAGCTGAATGTATTTTCCCAGGCTATTGTATGTGTTTTACCAAGCGACTGTATTCTGCTAAGCAACTAAGCATACTGAATCAACCTATCAACGCTGTGCTGAAATGTATCTTTTACTTTTGTATCTAATAAAAAGGCCCGCACTGAGCTAGTCAGGGCGCGCTCATTTGGAGGAAAATCCCATGTGTTTCGTTCTTATTTTCCTACCGGAGCAGCCCGCCTTCTGTGGTACAACGTTCCCTCAATAGGGGGCGCTATTTCACCACATGGGAGTGTCTAGGCGCTCCCGTAATCACCCGCACGGCTGCGTTCTGGACTAGCTGCAGCTTTCGGGTGCACCTCAAGGGAAGCCCCATGTAGAGAGCATTACAGTAGTCGAGTCGAGACGTGACGAGTGCTTGAGTGACTGTGCGTAAGGCACCCCGATCCAGTAAGGGGCGCAATTGGCGCATCAAGTGTACCTGATGGAATGCCCCCCTGGCCACGGCTGCCACATGGTCCTCCATAGACAGCCGGGAATCCAGGAGGACACCCAATTTGCGCGCCCTCTCCATGGGGGCCGGTGTTTCGCCCCCAATGGCCAGAGTTGGAACAATCTGGCTGAATCGGGGTGCCGGAAGCCACAGCCACTCAGTCTTGGACGGATTGAGCTTGAGTTTGTTACTACCCATCCAGATCCGTACGGCCTCCAAACACCGGGACATAACCTCGACGGCATCGTTGGGGTGGTCTGGGGTGGATATGTACAGCTGAGTATCATCAGCGTACAGATGATATCCCACCCCAAAACCACGGATGATCTCACCCAGCGGCTTCATATATGTGTTGAAAAGGAGGGGCGAGAGGACCGACCCCTGAGGTACCCCACATATGAGGGGCCTTGAAGTCGACCTCTGCCCCCCTGCCAACACACATTGCGACCGACCAGAGAGGTAGGACGAGAACCACCGCAAAACGGTGCCTCCCAGCCCCAACCCCCCCAGTCGGCGCAATAGGATACCATGGTCAATGGTATCAAAAGCCGCTGAGAGGTCTAATAGGACTAGGATAGAGGAAAATCCTCTATCCCGCGCCCTCCAGAGATCATCAACCAATGCGACCAATGCTGTCTCGGTGCTGTGCCCGGGTCGGAAGCCGGACCGGCGTGGGTCTAGATAATCAACTTCCTCCAAGTGTCGCGGAAACTGTTGAGCCACCATACTCTCAACAACCTTCACTAAAAAGTGAAGGTTGGAGACGGGACGATAGTTCTCTAATAATGCTGGATCCAGGGACGGCTTCTTGAGGAGGGGCCTTACTACCGCCTCTTTCAAGACGGCAGGCAAGGACCCCTCACTCAAAGATGCGTTGACAATGCCCTGGAGCCGCCTCGTGTCGTCTCCCAGGATGCCAGCACAAGCCAGGAGGGACACGGGTCCAATAAACATGTGGTAGCCTTAAGTCTCTTTGATAACTTGTCCATATCCTCGGTAGTAACAAAGTCAAACTCCTCCCAAGATGGTGTCTCAAGAGCTGCCTCGGGGCGCCCGACTGGATCACTGTCGATGGAAGGTAACTCGCTCCGAATCCGAGTGATTTTCTCCTGTAGATAAATCCCAAATTCCTCTGCTCGACCCTGTAAAGGGGCTTCCCGCGGCCTCTGTTGGAGAAGGGAGCGGGTCACCCCAAACAGGGCGGCAGGGCGGTTATCTGCGGATGCAATAAGAGTGGCACAATACTCACGTTTGGCCACTCTTATCGCCACTAAGTAAGTCCTAATATGGTCTCTCACTAGTGTTCGGTCGGCTTCGGAGTGAGATGATCTCCATCTGCTCTCTAGGCTTCTCTTGTGGGGCTTCATCTCCTTGAGCCCCTCGGTAAACCAAGGAGCCCAGGTGGTTCGACGCCACAAGAGAGGCCGCAAGGGCGCGACTCGGTCCAAGGCCCCCATGGCCGCACTTAACCATGCGGTCACTAGGTCCTCAGTCGAGTCGCGGGGCAAGTCCACAGGAATTGGCCCAAGCTCCCTTTGGAACCTTATCGGATCCATCAGGAGCCTGGGGCGGAACCATATAGGAATGTCCGGTTCCACCTCCCCGCAGTGAGGTGCAGCGATCGGAAAGTCGAGCCGAAGGAGAGTGTGATCTGTCCATGACAGGGGTGTGATGACTAAATCCCCTATTCCCAGATCACGACTCCACTGTCCCGAGACGAAGATGAGATCCAGGGTGAGTCCGCCCTCGTGGGTAGGGCCTACAACTATCTGGGTCAGGTCCATGGCTGTCATGGAAGCCATGAACTCCCGAGCTACCCCAGAGGTTTCGCCTACTGACGGCAGGTTAAAGTCCCCCATGACTAAAAGTCTGGGGGTCTCAACCGCCGCCTTGGCTATCACCTCTAGGAGCTCGGGCAGGGCTGTTGTTGCATAGTGAGGAGCCAGATATACAACTAACACGCCCAACTGCCTCCCTAGGCCCCACTTCACAAGGAGGGACTCGCACCCGGTCGTCTGAAGGATCATGGTCTCCTTTGGCTCAAGACCTTCCCTAACCATAATCGCCACTCCCCCACCCCTCCCTAGGCCCCTAGGCTGATGGAAGGCTCGGTATCCTGGTGGGCACATTTCTACAAGGGGATGTCCTCCCTCGTGGCCCAACCAGGTTTCCGTAATACCTACCAGGTCCGGGTCCCCCTCTGACACAAGGTCATGGATGAGGGGGGCTTTTTGTAGCACGGACCTGGCGTTGCATAGCATCAGCCTAGGGCCCCGGGTCTGTGGTTCTTGCCCACCTAGTCTGCGATGGGGACAAGGGGGGTTGGAGCACGTGACCACCTGTAACCATCGGCCACGGTCCTCCAACTGATAGTGTCCATCCCCTCTCCCACCAACCCCACCCCTCCCCAAGACCGTATTGATGGCAAATACCTCAGTGGAAACACCCCCCCTCCCTCCTCCTCCGTTGCCCTACTTCCGCCAGCCGGCCCTATAGTTTGATGTCTCTCCACCTGACTATCCCCTCCCTCCTCCCTGGAACCCCCTAAAAACCCAATTAAAAATTTAACAAGGAACCCCCTAAGTTTGCGCTTTGCCCACCTCTCAGGAACACTAAGTCCATTCTCGAGGTGGGCCCGTGTTAGATTAGGGGGCCAAGCCTGCGAGAGTGGATGCTCTTGCAGGCAGAGGAGGTCTGACCTTGAGTACGACGGCATCCAGACGGCCTCATCGGCTCTAAAAGGAGAAACGCTAGCTGTTAAAAACCAGCAAGAAGAGTAAAATGATGGACAATAAAATGGCAAGCTATAGAGCAGACGGTAAAAGATGTTAAAAGATGTTAAAGTGTCGTGTGCTACAAGAGATCTATCCAGTCAGGGGGGGACAGAAGGGGGGAGCAGACATATAAATACAAGACTCCAATTAGCATGATCGAAACTAATTGTCCATGTGGAGGGAGAGTAGTCCAAAACCCTCCATCAAAATAGATCTAACACAGTCTCAGTGTCTTTCAACCCCCCGATCTTTAAAGTCCAGACTCAGCCACCCTGGCTCCTCACATACTTGGCTGCTCGGTCTGCGTTGGTCTATAAATGCTCCGCACGGCTCGATGGAAATTCCAGTTCCTGGTACATCGATAGCCCAGTGGGATCCCCCGAGGCAGGTCTGGAGACAGTTTGCTGGGAAGAGTTTGACTCTGTTACTTCCGATGATATGGACAGGTTACTTGGGCGACTGCGAGCTACCACATGTTTATTGGACCCGTGTCCCTCCTGGCTTGTACTGGCATCCTGGGAGGCGACACGAGGCTGGCTCCAGTAGGTTGTCAACGCTTCTCTGAGTGAGGGTTTCTTGCCCGCCTCCCTTAAAGAGGCTATGGTGAGGCCCCTCCTGAAGAAGCCCTCTCTGGACCCAGCATTATTGGTTAACTACCGTCCGGTCTCCAATCTTCGCTTTCTGGCGAAGGTTGTAGAGAGTGTGGTGGCACAACAGTTTCCCCGTCACCTGGAGGAAGTTGATTATCTGGACCCGCGCCAGTCCGGCTTCCGGCCCGGGCACAGCACCGAGACGGCATTGGTCGCGTTGGTTGATGATCTCTGGAGGGCCAGAGATGGGGGTTGTTCCTCCATCCTGGTCCTATTAGACCTCTCAACGGCTTTTGATACCATCAACCATGGTATCCTATTGCATCGGCTGGAGGGGTTGGGGGTGAGAGGCACCGTGTTGCGGTGGTTCTCCTCCTACCTCTCCGGTCGATCGCAATATGTGTTGACAGGAGGGCAGAGGTCGACCTCTAGGCCCCTCACTTGTGGGGTGCCTCAGGGGTCGGTCCTCTCGTCACTCCTGTTCAACACATATATGAAGCTGCTGGGTGAGATCATCCGTGGTTTTGGAGTAGAGTACCATCTCTATGCTGATGATACACAGCTGTATATATCTACCCCAAACCACCCCAACGATGCCGTAGCGGTGATGTGCCAGTGCCTTGAAGCCGTGCGGGCCTGGATGGGAAGTAACAGACTCAGACTCAACCCGTCCAAGAACAAGTGGCTGTGGTTTCCGGCACCCCGGTACAACCAGTTGATTCCATCACTGGCTATAGGGGACGAACATCTCACCCCTGTGGATGGGGCGCGCAACTTAGGCGTCCTCCTGGATACTCGGCTGTCCATGGAAGATCAAGTGACAGCCGTGGCCAGGAGGGCATTTTACCAGGTTCGCCTGGTCCGCCAGTTGCGCCCCCTATTGGATCGGAATGCCCTTTGCACAGTTACTCATGCCCTCGTGACATCCCGACTGGACTACTGCAATTCTCTCTACATGGGGCTCCCCTTGAGGTGCACCCGAAGACTTCAGCTTGTCCAGAATGCAGCCGCGTGAGCAATAATGGGAACCTCAAGGTTTACCCACATAACACCGCTCTTGCGCGATCTGAACTGGCTGCCTGTCGTCTTTCGGGTGCGCTTCAAGGTGCTAGTTATCATCTTTAAAGCGCTCCATGGCACAGGACCTAATTATCTGCGGGATCGGATCCTGCCCCATACATCCCTGCGGCCGATTCGCTCCCACAGAGAGAGACTTCTCCGGGTGCCATCCACTAGGCTATGCCAGTGGGCGGCGCCCAGGCGAAGGGCCTTCTCTGTGGCGGGCCCAACCCTCTGGAACGACCTTCCCCCCGAAATTAGAACAACTACGGACCTCCGCTCCTTCCGTCAAAAACTTAAAAGACACTTTTTCTGCTTGGCCGGCCTAGGTTAGTCTCCCGTCTTTTAATAGGGTTTAGGGGATTTTAGTTAATTTAAAATGGGGGATTTTAGCGCAGGGATAATGTTTAATTGCTTTTTATCCAAATTATTTATGTATATTTATTGGTATTTTGGGGAGAGGAAGGGGTCTATAAATAAAATTTATTATTATTATTATTATTATTATTATTACTCTTTATTTTTTTCCCCTTCCATTTAAATTTAGAGGACAATTGGGTCAAATTCTTTAAAAAGCCTTTTTCTAATTTGATGGGAATGTTGTGAAACAAGAAAAGACATTTTGGTAGTGCATTCATCTTTATGACCGCAATCCTACCCATCAGGGACAATGGTAAATTTTTCCACCTTTCTAAATCTTGCTTAGTTTTATTAATCAAATATAATTGGCTTCTTCGATGGACAAACACCTCGTCGTTAAATGCATACCTAGATATTTCATTTTTTTGATGATTTGAATACCCAATTTCTTCATTAAATCCTCTTTCAAGTCAGGAGTCATATTTTTAACTGACATTTTAGCCCTTATTGTATTTATTTTGAGACCTTCTACTTTCCCATACTCTTGTCAATTCCTCAGTAAGCCTCAGGAGTCTGGAAAATCTTCACCTCTTCCAGGACGCAAAGGGGAGAGGTTGGGTGGGAATGTGGCTTGAAATGTGGGAACGTGATCCCTCAGAATTCCTGCTCGATATGTGGGACCACTCTCTCTGCTTGACTGCATCGAACTCTAGGCGAAATTGGGGCAGGAATGAGGGTGAAGTGGAATCCCAAAGGGGCTGCAATGGACTGGAACAGATGTAGGTTTCCCTCACCGGCCTTGGCATTCATGTGGCCGGAAATTTTCTGCATCCCCAGAACTGCTCCCTATCCCACCCCATTAAGTCCGCAGCCACGTGGGCATCTCCAGGTGGCCACCTTTCCTCCTGGGGGAGAAGGGGATTGTTGCAGCTGGGTCCAGATGCCCCTAGCTGCCTGGTATGAACAACTGCTTTCTCTCCCTGCTGGAAGGAAGGACAAGGTCGCTATCTTTACCATTCACTAAGGCTGCCTTACTATTACTCTTCTCATCATTAACAGGTGGCCTGAGATTTAGCTATTTAGCATAACAGGCGTAAAGGCTTTTGGGGAGGGGGAGGCTGTGATCCAGATAACCAATCAATATTATGTGCATTATTAGGGTTGCTCTTCCTACAATTTCAGCCACTTGAAACATCTCACATGTACAATTGAGAAAGACCTTTATTAATCAGCATAGGAAAGTCACCTATTTGGCAATTATTATTTAATTTTCTTAAAATGTTCTTTACTCAACCTTCGTATTGGAATTGTAATAATCATGGATATATAATTCTATTCATTTGTAAGTACAGTGAGAGCTTGTGCACTCGAGACAAATTGCTAACGTGTCTATTTATAGTTAGCCAAATTGAAGGCGTAATTCAATTCAATTCCCGAGATACACTCTGTGACTTCTCACACTCCCTTGTGAATTATTTGGTGTGGATGGAGGCCTCTACCCTCAGTATAGCTCTATGCACAAGGATTTGTAGAGTTTCTCTCCTGTGTGGATTGTTTGATGCTTAACAAGCTTTCCCCTTTGATAGGTCTTTCCACACTCCAGGCATTTATGAGGTTTTTCTCCTGTGTGGATTCTTAGGTGGTTTTGAAGAAGATCCTTTGTTTTGAAAGATTTTTTATCTTCTGGCGTTATTTCCTTGATCCTTTGGGGACTCCCAGATGAAGGACCCTCTGCCCTAATGCCATTCATATGATTTCTCTCAGCAATGGATCCTTTCATGTTTATAAAAGTTTCCCATCAGATTAAACTGTTTCCACACTCCAGGCCTTTATGAGGTTTTACTCCTGAATGGATCCTTTGATGTCTATAAAGGATGCTCCTCTGAGTGAAGCTCTTTCCACAGTCCACACATTTATGAGGTTTTTCTCTTGAATGGATCCTTTGATGTCTATAAAGATGGCTCCTCTGACTGAGGCTCTTTCCACAGTCCACGCATTTATGAGGTTTCTCTCCTGAATGGATCCTTTGATGTCTATAAAGATGGCTCCTCTGACTGAGGCTCTTTCCACACTCCAGGCATTTATGAGGTTTCTCTCCTGAATGGATCTTTTGATGTTTATAAAGGTTGCTCCTCCAAATGAAGCTCTTTCCACACTCCAGGCATTTATGAGGTTTCTCTCCTGAATGGACCTTTTGATGTGTATAAAGATGGCTCCTCTGACTGAAGCTCTTTCCACACTCCAGGCATTTATGAGGTTTTTCTCCCGTGTGGATCTTTTGATGTGTATAAAGGCTGTTCCTCCGACTGAAGCTCTTTCCACACTCCAGGCATTTATGAGGTTTTTCTCCTGTGTGGATCTTTTGATGTGTATAAAGGTTGCTCCTCCGACTGAAGCTCTTTCCACACTCCAGGCATTTATGAGGTTTTTCTCCTGTGTGGATCTTTTGATGTGTATAAAGGTTGCTCCTCCGACTGAAGCTCTTTCCACACTCCAGGCATTTATGAGGTTTTTCTCCCGTGTGGATCTTTTGATGTGTATAAAGGCTGTTCCTCCGACTGAAGCTCTTTCCACACTCCAGGCATTTATGAGGTTTATCTCCTGAATGGATCTTTTGATGTTCATAAAGGTTGCTCCTCTGACTGAAGCTCTTTCCACACTCCAGGCATTTATGAGGTTTTTCTCCTGAATGGATCCTTTGATGTTTATAAAGGCTGTTCCTCCGACTGAAGCTCTTTCCACACTCCAGGCATTTATGAGGTTTCTCTCCTGAATGGATCCTTTGATGTTTATAAAGGTTGCTCCTCTGACTGAAGCTCTTTCCACACTCCAGGAATTTATGAGGTTTTTCTCCTGAATGGATCTTTTGATGTTCATAAAGGTTGCTCCTCTGACTGAAGCTCTTTCCACACTCCAGGCATTTATGAGGTTTCTCTCCTGAATGGACCTTTTGATGTGTATAAAGATGGCTCCTCTGACTGAAGCTCTTTCCACACTCCAGGCATTTATGAGGTTTTTCTCCCGTGTGGATCTTTTGATGTGTATAAAGGCTGTTCCTCCGACTGAAGCTCTTTCCACACTCCAGGCATTTATGAGGTTTTTCTCCTGTGTGGATCTTTTGATGTGTATTAAGGTGGCTCCTCTGACTAAAGCTCTTTCCACACTCCAGGCATTTATGAGGTTTTTCTCCTGTGTGGATCTTTTGATGTGTATAAAGGCTGTTCCTCCGACTGAAGCTCTTTCCACACTCCAGGCATTTATGAGGTTTTTCTCCCGTGTGGATCTTTTGATGTGTATAAAGGCTGTTCCTCCGACTGAAGCTCTTTCCACACTCCAGGCATTTATGAGGTTTATCTCCTGAATGGATCTTTTGATGTTCATAAAGGTTGCTCCTCTGACTGAAGCTCTTTCCACACTCCAGGCATTTATGAGGTTTCTCTCCTGAATGGATCTTTTGATGTTCATAAAGGTTGCTCCTCTGACTGAAGCTCTTTCCACACTCCAGGCATTTATGAGGTTTCTCTTCTGAATGGACCGTTTGATGGCTCTGAAGATGCCCTATTCTCTTGAAGGATTTTTCACATTCCGGGCATTGATATTCCCTTCCTTCCTCGTGGATCCTTTGGGGACTCCGGGGTCTTTCGAAGGACCCTCCGCTCTCCAGGACCATCTTGGGGTCTCCGCCCATTTCCTTCTTCCTCAATTGACCTCTAGGCAGTTGCCTTTTTTGGGGTCCCCCTGGGCTCATCCCTCCTGCTGCCTCAGAGACTCCCGGCCTTTCCCCTCCGTCTCCAGGGGCTGCTCCGCGTAGCCTCCTTCTCATCCTTGGCGGCGCTTCCTTCCCCCGCCGAGCTCCTCCGTCCTCCTGCAGGTGAGAAAAATAGGCCTTATTCCTTTCCCCGCAAAAGAGGCCTGCCTGAAGCCTCCGCCTCTCAATGTCAGTGTCCCCTCTCTTCCCTCAGAAGCCTCCCTTCTCCGGAGGACTGCAACTCCCGGGGTCCCCTGCTCCCTACCTGCATCAAGCCGCAAGCGCACCTGAATCGGAAGTCTTTCCGTTGTGTCTCGGATTCTGAAAGTGAGGGCCAGACAGGCCTCTGACCCCATTTTGCCCAAGCACGGCCTCTTCCTCTCCTGGCACCGCCCCCTATAGCTCTCCTCTCTTGGTGCGATTGCGGAAGTCGGAAAGAATGCGCTTTTCCTACCAGATTGTGTCATTTGCCTTGTGGCAGTTTCCACGCCATCCCATTGGCTTCTGGGTGCAGGACCACGCCTTCTGCTCAACTCTATTGCTGTTGCCTTCCTGGCTTCCCCTCCCATCTTTGTCCCTCCCTCGCTTGGTTCTTCCTTTGCCGCGCCGGCTCCACCACGCTGCCCCCTTCAAGCTGGGAGGAATTGGGGGTGGGGAGTGGGGAGTGGGATGAATGGGGGATTCGCAAAGGGGCTGCAATGTACGTGAACGATGGAGGTTTCCCTCGCTTTCCTGTTCTGGAACCCTTTCTGCCCCTCTGGAGCTGCTTCCTACCCCGCCCCATTAAGCCTGCAGCCCGATGGGCATCTCCAGGTGGTCCCTTTCCTCCTGGGGGGTGGGGGAGCAGGGAGATTGCAGCTGGGTCTCCCCTTCCAGCGCCTCCAGTTCAGGTGCTCCTGGCATCAAGAGCCGCTTTCTTCCCCCGCTTGAAGGAAGGGCGAGGTTGCTAAATTTACCATTCACTAGGGCTGCCTTACTATTAGCCTTCTCATCGTTCCTATCACCCATCTCCTGCCACTTATGACCCCAGGACTGTGACTTTGTTGCTTATATCCTTATGATTTATACTATTGTTTCCTGATTGGTTACTTGCACCTTATGACTATCGTGAAGTGTTGTATCTTGTGATTCTTGACCTTTTGTGTACCCTGAGAGCATCTGCACCAAAGACAAATTCCTTGTGTGTCCAATCATACTTGGCCAATAAAGAATTCTATCTATTCTATTTATTGCCAGTCTGAAGGAAGCCTTGAATGCAGGGATCCTTCCTTCTATTATCATGATTATGAGTTAAATTTCTTGGCCCCCTGATCCGCAGAGACTCCTGGCAGTATTAAAACGCATATTTGCACTTATGGGGCGCCTACAATGTGGGAGGGGGGGACGGGAGAAATCATTAAGGGAACAAAAGTGGTTTCAGAATAATGATGGACTTTTTTTTTTCATTTTGTGGTTCAGCAACTTCTGTGTGGTTTCTCTTCTTGCCTTATTTTCGGTTGTTTTTTTTTGTGTGGTATACTCTTCATGATACCTGAGAATAATCATAATTTAGTCCACCTTCCAGGGTTCTTACCTGGCCTTCCTCATTCTGGACCCTTGAATTTTCTTGCAATTGTTTTCTGAACCATCCAATCTCCATTACAAGAAAACCCCCAAAGCCACATAGCTAGAACAGGAACCTAGAAATTTTGCAAGATACCTGTGACCTGGGTAGGCAAAAGGTGGCCTGAAATTTAGTTACCGTATTTTTTGGAGTACAAGACGCACATTTTTTCCTCTAAAATGGGGTGGAAAATCTGGGTGCGTTTCATATACCGAATACAGCATTTTTTACTCCTAAAGCCCCGGCTCCTTCGCCAAAATGCCTTATAGAAGCCTTATGGAGGCTTTCAAAGAGCTCCTGGGGGCTGAGAAGGGCAGAAATAAGTAAAAAACAGTCCATGTTTTGTCCCCCCTCCAGCAGCATTCTGTAAGCCTCCATAAGGCTATGCATGCTATTTTTATGATAAAAAACCTGGCCTGTTTTTAACCCTCCCCCCTTTGGAAGGCTGTTTAGTTAGAAAGATTGATGAGAATTCTATTGGTGAAGTGCTGTGCCAGCAGACACAAAGTTCCGTCTTAAATTGAAAACTTACTTTTTCCGTCTGGCCGGCCTGGGATAGCCTCCTTGCCTTGGGATTTTATAGAATAGGTTTTAGTTTAATCGGGATTTTAGCACAGGGTTTATTTAATTGGTTTTTAAATTTTGTTGTTTATTTATTGTTGTTGTTATTTATTGTTTTTATGCTACCTGTGCACCGCCCCGAGTCCCCGTGGGGAGAGGGGGCGGTATAGAAATAATAAATTATTATTATTATTATTATTATTTAGATGCTACAGGTTGTGATTTCCTTCTCCAGCAAATGGATAAATACACCTGGAAACATCAACTTACCTACCTACCTACTCTCTCTCTCTGTCTCTCTCTCTCCCCTTACCTATCTACTGTACCTGTATTTTTCTCTTTATCCCTCTACATAGCAACCTACCTACCTACTCTCCCTTCCTACCCATCTACTGTGTCTCTCTCTCTATTTCTCTCTATCCTTCTACTCACCTATCTACACTCTCTCCCCCCACCTTACTTTTTTTCTCTCTCTCTATTTCTCTCCCTCTCTACTGTATTTTTTCCTCTCTCTCCTCTATTGAACAAAATCGCCTCTTCCAAACCTGGGTGGGGAAAATGGGGCCACTTCATGCTTCCTTCCACAGACGAGCTTTATGGGGTGCTGACTTCATTTTCCAGCTGCCCACACTGCCAATAGCACCAAAACCTGCTTCAATGACCATGGGATTATTGTGCTTGATTGGCCAGAAAACACACCTGACCTGAACCCCGTGGAGAATCTATGGCCAAGAGAAAGATGAGAGACATGAGACCGAACAATGCAGATGAGCATAAAGCTGCTAGTGAAGCCTCCTGGTCGTCCATAACACCTCAGCAGTGCCACAGGCTGATAGCTTCCATGCCACCCCACATTGAGGCAGTAATTGCTGCCAAAGGGTCCCAAACCAAGTACTGAGTACATATGCATGCTTATACTTTTCAGAGGTCTGATATTGTTCTACTAGCTGTACCCGCTACGCGTTGCTGTCGCTAAGTTTGATTAAATGAAAAAGTTTCCCTTCATAGACCCTCTCAGCAATCCCCTTCCTTCTCTGCCTCGGTTTCCCCTCCCTCTCCCCTCCCTCTCTTACTCTCCCTCCCTCCCTCCCTCCCTCCTGTATTTCTCCCCCCTCTCTATCCCTCTACCCCCGCCCTCCCTCCTGTAATTCTTTCTCTCCATCCCTCTCCCTCCCTCTCTCCCTCCTGTATTTCTCCCTCTCTCTCTCCCTCTCTCCCTCCTGTATTTCTCCCTCTCTCTCTCTATCCCTCTCCCTCCCTCCCTCATGTATTTCTCCCTCTCTCTCTCTATCCCTCTACCTCCCTCCCTCCTGTATTTCTCCCTCTCTCTCTATCCCTCTACCTCCCTCCCTCCTGTATTTCTCCCTCTCTCTCTCCCTCCCCCTCCCTCCCTCCTGTATTTCTCCCTCTCTCTCTCTATCCCTCTACCTCCCTCCCTCCTGTATTTCTCCCTCTCTCTCTCCCTCTCCCTCCCTCCCTCCTGTATTTCTCCCTCTCTCTCTCTATCCCTCTACCTCCCTCCCTCCTGTATTTCTCCCTCTCTCTCTCTCTATCCCTCTATCTTCCTCCATCCCAGTGGGTTTGGGCAGAGGCCAGTCTGGGCAGCGGGCAGGCACTGGCAGGGGTGAGCATGAGGGGGGGGGCATCGGCAGATCTGGGGAGCACCAGGGGTGAGCACAGGCGGGTCTTGCCAGCAGCAACTCTGGGCAGAGGCACCGGGGGGGGGTGGGCAAAGTCGGGGGCAGGCAAGGGGCGTGGAGGGGTCCCAAACGGCCATGGAGCCAGGCGGGGTCAGGTGGCAGCAATTGAGGAGAGAGCAGCTGCAGAGGAGGCGACCATCGCAGGCGTAATGCAGGCGGCGCATGCAAGTGACGTCAGTGGAAAGCGGCCGGGTGGGAGGGGCCGCAAAGGGGAGGGGGGAGAGGAAGCTCTTTCCACACTCCAGGCATTTATGAGGTTTCTCTTCTGAATGGACCGTTTGATGTCTCTGAAGATGCCCTATTCTCTTGAAGGATTTCTCACATTCCGGGCACTGATATTCCCTTCTTTCCTCGTGGATCCTTTGGGGACTCCGGGGTCTTTCGAAGGACCCTCCGCCCTCCAGGACCATATCGGGGTCTCCGCCCTTTTCCTCCTTCCTCAATTGACCTCTAGGCAGCTGCCTTTTTTGGGGTCCCCCTGGGCTCATCCCTCCTGCTGCCTCAGAGACTCCCGGCCTTTCCCCTCCGTCTCCCGGGGCTGCTCCGCGTAGCCTCCTTCTCATCCTTGGCGGCGCTTCCTTCCCCCGCCGAGCTCCTCCGTCCTCCTGCAAGCCATAATCATCACAATTGTGACAAATCACGGCTTTAACTATCTTGCTTTGCATGTAAAGAGTCTTATCTCATATATTAGTTTCACCTTTTAAATTGTGTTACTGAAATAAACTTTTGCATGATATTCTAATTTTTCGAGTTTCACCTGTATATGCCAATCCTTTTCCATATCATAGGAAGGCATATCATCCAGCTTGGAGGTCCTGGCCTTCCAATTTGAGTAATCTTTTGTTTCTTAACATTATCCATTCCTTTATCCATGTAAGAATAGCCGCAATATAGTAAAGTTCCCAGCCTGGAAGGCCAAATCCTCCATTTTTCTTGGTCTCTTGCACAGCTTTGAGTTTTACTCAAAGCGGTCGAAGCGCGGTCTTAGGGGTTTTTTAGTGTGTAAATTGTTGTCTATTTTAGGGGGTACCAGGGAGAGGGGAGGGTATAGACAGGTAGAGATGAGTGAGAAGGAAAAGGGCCGGACCAGCAGACGACGGAAGGAGGCGGAAGGATCCGCCGGGAGGGGGGAAAGACGAGTCGTTCCTCTGGAGGGTCAATCCATCCAGAGGGTCGCAGGAAGAGGTAGGTCCCAGGGGAGACAAGTTCTATCCTCCCGGTTGGGGGCACGGGGCCGTTGGTTGCAAAAGGTCAGGTGCCACAACCCCCGCAGGCTAAGTGGTCAGGGAGTACAGTGCCAGGGCCCGCGGCTGATGTTCTGCAACACCAGGTCCGTGGTCAACAAAGCCCCCCTCATCCATGACCTTGTGTCAGAGGGGGAGCCGGACCTGGAGGGAATTGCGGAGACCTGGCTGGGCCACGAGGGAGGACTCCCCCTTGTCGAAATGTGCCCGCCAGGTTACCACTTTTCATCAGCCCCGGGCCCTAGGCAGGGGTGGAGGGGTAGCGGTTATTGTTAGGGAAGGTCTAGAGCCGAGAGAGACCATTGTGCCACAGACCACCGGTTGTGAGTCCCTCTGCGTGAAGTGGGGCCTAGGGAGGCAGTTGGGCTTGCTTGTTGTATACCTGGCTCCCCGCTATGTAACAGCAGCCCTGCCCGAGTTCCTCAAGGTGATTGCTACGATGGCAGTTGAGACCCCCAGACTGGTAGTCATGGGGGACTTTAATCTGCCATCGGTTGACGAATCATCGGAGGTAGCTCGGGAGTTCATGGCTTCCATGACGGCTATGGACCTGACCCAATTAATTCAAGGCCCCACTCACGAGGGTGGACATACACTGGATCTGATCTTTGTCTCTGGTCAATGGAAGAGTGATCTGGGTATAGGGGATATAGTCATCACACCCTTGTCATGGTCAGACCACTCACTTCTCCGGCTCAACTTTCCAATCGCTACTCCCCACCGCGGGGAGGCGGAACCCGAGTCACCTGTTTGGTTCCGCCCCAGGCGCCTGATGGACCCTGATAGGTTCCAGGCGGCGCTTGGGCCATTTCCTGTATCCCTGACCCGCGCTCCGATGGAGGACCTCGTGGCCGCATGGAATACTGCGACCACGGGAGCCTTGGATCGGGTCGCGCCCTTGCGGTCTCTCTTGCAGCAGCGAGCCACCCTGGCCCCTTGGTTTACCGAGGAGCTAAGGGTGATGAAACGCCACAAGAGATGCCTAGAGAGGAGATGGAGATCTACTCGGTCTGAATCTGACCGAACACAGGTGAGAGCCCATTTACGGACTTACCTTGTGGTGCTGAGAGTGGCCAAACGTCATCATTGTGCCACTCTCATAGCATCCGCAGATAACCGCCCTGCCGCCCTGTTTAGGGTGACCCGCTCCCTCCTTCAACAGAGGGTGCGGGAAACCCCACTACAGGGTAGAGCAGAGGAATTTGGGATTTCTCTGCAGGATAAAATCGCTCAGATTCAGAGCGAGTTAGTCTCCATCTTATTTATTTATTGAATTTATACCCCGCCCTTCTCCAAACGGACCCAGGGCGGCGCACAGGAACATTAAAAACATACAAACATATAAAACTATTTTTTTAAAAACTTATTCAACTCAAAACCTGTGCTAAAACCGAATTAAAATCCCCATTTTAAAAACTATCTACAAGTCAGTATTAGAGACTACGCTAGGCCGGCTAGTTGAAATAAATGTGTCTTCAGACACTTGCGGAAGAGGCGGAGGTCAGAGATGGTACGGAGTTCAGGGGGCAAGTTGTTCCAAAGGGCTGGTCCCGCCACAGAGAAGGGTCTCCCCCGGGTGTTGCCAGTCGGCATTGTCCGGCCGACGGCACCCTGAGGAGGCCCTCTCTGTGGGAGCGTATCGGTCTAAGGGATGTATGGGGCAGGAGGCGGTCTCGCATATAACTAGGCCCCAAGCCATGGAGCGCTTTAAAGATGGTCGTTAGAACCTTGAAGCGCACCCGAAAGACCACAGGAAGCCAGTGCAGCTCGCACAGGATAGGTGTTATATGGGAGTGTCTAGGCGCTCCCGTATTCACCCGCGCGGCTGCGTCTGGACTAACTGCAGCTTTTGGGTGCACCTCAAGGGAAGCCCCATGTAGAGAGCATTACAGTAGTCGAGTCAAGACGTGACGAGTGCTTGAGTGACTGTGCGTAAGGCACCCCGATCCAGTAAGGGGCGCAATTGGCGCATCAGGTGTACCTGATGGAATGCCCCCCTGGCCACGGCTGCCACATGGCCCTCCATAGACAGCCGGGAATCCAGGAGGACACCCAATTTGCGCGCCCTCTCCACGCCCCCAATGGCCAGAGTTGGAATAATCTGGCTGAATCGGGGTGCCGGAAGCCACAGCCACTCAGTCTTGGACGGGTTGAGCTTGAGTTTGTTACTACCCATCCAGATCCGTACGGCCTCCAAACACCGGGACATAACCTCGACGGCATCGTTGGGGTGGTCTGGGGTGGATATGTACAGCTGAGTATCATCAGCGTACAGATGATATCCCACCCCAAAACCACGGATGATCTCACCCAGCGGCTTCATATATGTGTTGAGAAGGAGGGGCGAAAGGATCGACCCCTGAGGTACCCCACATATGAGGGGCCTTGAAGTCGACCTCTGCCCCCCTGCCAACACACATTGCGACCGACCAGAGAGGTAGGACGAGAACCACCGCAAAACGGTGCCTCCCAGTCCCAACCCCCCCAGTCAGCGCAATAGGATACCATGGTCGATGGTATCAAAAGCCGCTGAGAGGTCTAATAGGACTAGGATAGAGTAATATCCTCTATCCCGCGCCCTCCAGAGATCATCAACCAACGCAACCAATGCCGTCTCGGTGCTGTGCCCGGGTCGGAAGCCGGACTGGCGCGGGTCTAGATAATCAACTTCCTCCAAGTGTCACGGAAACTGTTGAGCCACCACACTCTCAACAACCTTCAACAAAAAGTGGAGGTTGGAGACGGGACGATAGTTCTCTAATAATGCTGGATCCAGGGACGGCTTCTTGAGGAGGGGCCTTACTACCGCCTCTTTCAAGACGGCAGGCAAGGACCCCTCACTCAAAGATGTGTTGACAATGCCCTGGAGCCAGCCTCGTGTCATCTCCCAGGATGCCAGTACAAGCCAGGAGGGACACGGGTCCAATAAACATGTGGTAGTCCTAAGTCTCTTTGACAACTTGTCCATATCCTCGGTGGTAACAAAATCAAACTCCTCCCAAGATGGTGTCACAAGAACAGCCTCGGCCTGCTCGACTGGACTACTGTCGATGGAGGGTAGCTCATTCCGAATCCGAGTGATTTTCTCCTGCAGATAAATCCCAAATTCCTCTGCAGGACCCTGTAAAGGGGCTTCCCGCGGCCTCTGTTGAAGGAGGGAGCAGGTCACTCCAAACAGGGCGGCAGGGCGGTTATCTGCGGATGCAATAAGAGTGGCACAATACTCACGTTTGGCCACTCTTATCGCCACTAAGTAAGTCCTAATATGGTCTCTCACTAGTGTTCGGTCGGCTTCGGAGCGAGAAGATCTCCATCTGCTCTCTAGGCGTCTCTTGTGGCGCTTCATCTCCCTAAGCCCCTCGGTAAACCAAGGAGCCCAGGTGGTTCGTCGCCGCAAGAGAGGCCGCAAGGGCGCGACTCAGTCCAAGGCCCCCGTGGCCGCACTTAACCATGCGGCCACTAGGTCCTCAGTCGAGTCGCGGGGCAAGTCCACAGGAATTGGCCCAAGCTCCCTTTGGAACCTTATCGGGTCCATCAGGAGCCTGGGGCGGAACCATATAGGAATGTCCGGTTCCGCCTCCCCGCGGTGAGGTGCAGCGATCGGAAAGTCGAGCCGAAGGAGAGCGTGATCTGTCCATGACAGGGGTGTGATGACTAGATCCCCTATTCCCAGATCACGACTCCACTGTCCCGAGACAAAGATGAGATCCAGGGTGTGTCCACCCTCATGGGTAGGGCCTACAACTACTTGGGTCAGGTCCATGGCTGTCATGGAAGCCATGAACTCCCAAGCTACCCCAGAGGTTTCGCCTGCTGACGGCAGATTAAAGTCCCCCATGACTAACAGTCCGGGGGTCTCAACCGCCGCCTCGGCTATCACCTCTAGGAGCTCGGGCAGGGCTGTTGTTGCATAGCGAGGAGCCAGGTATACAACTAACACGCCCAACTGCCTCCGTAGGCCCCACTTCACAAGGAGGGACTCGCACCCAGTCGTCTGAGGGATCGTGGTCTCCTTTGGCTCAAGACCTTCCCTAACCATAATCGCCACTCCCCCACCCCTCCCTAGGCTAGAGTGTACCATCACCCAATTCTTGAAGCATTACACAAAATGTAACTAAATGTATTTTGCTAGATAGCTGAATGTATTTTCCCAGGCTATTGTATGTGTTTTACCAAGCGACTATATTCTGCTAAGCAACTAAGCATCTTCTACCAAGTTACTGTATCAACCAATCAGCGCTGTACTGAAATGTATCTTTTACTTTTGTATCTAATAAAAAGGCCCGCACTGAGCTAGTCAGGGCGCGCTCATTTGGAGGAAAATCCCATGTGTTTCGTTCTCATTTTCCCACTGGAGCAGCCCGCCTTCTGTGGTACAGCGTTCCCTCAATAGGGGGCGCTATTTCACCACAAATGGTGACCCTCGACCTGATACCGGCCATCCTGAACACGAAGTTCTCGCCTCCGGTGTAGGCCTCGGACCGTCTCTACTCACCCACTCGGGAGGAGCTGCATGCACACTATCCTGTCTGCAACATGATAGGACCTTTCCCGAGTAATGGGCGGAAAATTCCCTCAACAAAAGGGCGTATGAACTGAGGGAATTAACCGAATTTTCTGTAAAAATTGCCCCAGACGAAGGGAGATCTCTCCCCCGTTTGAAAAACAAACAAAAATACTTCCCTTTTGATCTGCATGGCTTATCCTGAAAAAAGCACTTTAAAAATCTCAGCGTGGATTAAATTGGGAGAATATCTCCACGCGGCCCCTTGCGTAGTCATGGAAACATTCCTGAAGTCCTTGCAACCCCCGTATAACTCTGAGATATCACAGCAAATAGATATCAAAAAGCCAGCAAATCTGTTTCCACTTTTGTCAAAGGAATTTGCTGAAAATTCCACGGCACACCCTCCTCCTTTTCTATGCTTTAGTCTCCCAGCATGTCAGCCAGCGGGAGGAAACATTATCGGAGCAATGATAGAGGGAAAGGAATTTACACCCCTTCCATCCATCGGGAGCAGTTTGTGTTACTTTTTGATTTTTGTTGCATATTTGAATCCTTTTCGCAAGAGTTATAAATCATGGCATGGATGATGTTTTAATTGGACCTTAATGTTTTAATTGGACACCTAATTGGCTTTCAGGTTTGTAACAATATTTATTGCTTAGGAAAACTATACTGTAAGATTACTTTAATTTTTCTCTCTAGTATTGTGTCTGTCAGCCTTCGCTTTCCTGCATGCTTGGCTGCCATAGAAACGGGAAGGGTGGGGAGATGTTGCTATTAAGTGTGCTGGTGGAAGGTGGGGCTAGGTGGGGATATCTCTAAAAGTAACGGTATCACATTCCATTCTGATGACACCTCTGGACGTGTTACCCATCTGACAACGAAGAAGAAACTGTATTGGACATTGGGGGGGGGGGTCATGGGTGATTGGGGTTTGGCTTATGCTTTGATATGTATGCTTCGCGCCTAAAGTAGCCACTTCTGGCTTAATCTTTCATGCTGACTTTTCCCTATTCAGTAAAAGTAACCTTAATCATTTTGAATATGCTTAAGTGTGGTCTTTCTTGAATGATGGTAAGAGCAGTCATGACAGAAAGCCAGAAGTCACTTCACACTTACGTCTGAGTTAACAACTTCTGCAGTAGGTGTCATAAAACAATAAAACCGCGGACAAATGTCGGAGCCAAAGAAAGAAGAGTTGCTGGGGGCAACATCCCTCGACCAGACGTGCATGACAGAAGACACGAGGTCAGTAATGGAATTATTGGCTGATGTTACTCTGGACTCAAAACCCGAAGATACATCAGTTCGCCATCGTTGGTCCGAGGGTGTGGGGCTGAAGGAAGTTGCCTTTAAAGAAATTGCCCCTGGGGTAACTACCACCCGACGCAGACGGGCTCACTCCCCCTCCGTGCAGGATCAGTGGGAGGAGACCCATTTAAGAGAGACCGCAAAAGCTTTACTCCGCCAAGCTGATGATATACAGAGTTTAAGAGAACAAAAGTTGGGGAGGGATCTTAGCTCAGAATGGGAACAGAAGGACACTGGGCGGAAGCCACCCTCCCCCCGAGCGAAGGAGAAAGAGCAGGCACCCCCCCCCCGCAGTGATACACCAAGGGAAAGCGGCCTGGGAATGGTTCAACAGAGGGAACCAAGTCCCGCACCACGTAGAAAAAGACTACCCCCCCTGGGAATTAAGTTTGGAGGAGACCCTAAAGAGCTGGGATTTTTTTTGCTGCAAGTTAGCAACTTTGTAAAAGAATTTACTGCTGATCTACCAAGTGATGAATCTAAAATAAGAATTGTTACTCTGGCCCTCGAAGGGAGGGCAGCAGAATGGTGGTAGCCCTTCATAATGAGCGTTCACCATTAATGAGAGACTTCGACAGATTTATGACCGCTCTAAGAAGACGGTTCGAAGACCCTCTCCTCCATAGAAAAGCAAGGCTTGAGATGAAAACTTTACGCCAGGGGAACAGGCCAGTTCAAGAATATAGTCAACGTTTTCGTCAACTAGCATGTTACATGAGGGGGTGGAGCATCGAGGCTCTTATTGATGAATACACTGAGGGCCTGAACCCCACTTTATATCAAAGTTGTGTAAACAGGAATTCGTCCGAATCCCTAGAAGATTGGTTTGATTTAGCTGCTGATGTTGAGATAGATCTGCGCCGTAATAATCCACTACCTGAGATCGAAAGAGACAGGAGAAGGGAGTTCCCCCCCCCCCCCGGATTTGATCATAATTACCAGAAGGGATTTGGAAAGGGAAAGCCTAATTCTCCCCGATCAAATGCTTGTTTCCGTTGTGGAAAAGAAGGCCACTGGGCAAATGATTGCAAAATGAAAGAAACACCCCGACTGCAGCCATACACGGAAGTGAAGAAACGCGCGAAAACCCCAAGCATGCGTATGAAGCAAGCGATGCGCGGGGCTGAACCACTCGATCTCACCACCGATCATCGCCAGCAGAGGGTGCCAGACGACTGGGAAAAGGACACGGACTCGAATGACGAGAATTGGGTGAGTTCTTTTTCAGGGCCTCTTAATATTCCTTTGCATCTTTTGGCCCCATCTAGTGGCCGCAATTGTAAAGTACTTGCACTTTTGGATTCTGGTTGTTCACGATGCCTTATCAGCCAAGAATTAGTGCAGCATATGGGGTTTCATCTAAAGAATTTAAAAGTTCCCATAGCTTTTTGCCAAATGGATGGGACCGTTGCGGGTGGTAACCCTGCACAGTTTGTAACAGAGCCAATTCAGATATCCATTGGGGATCGCCATCACGAATTAATTAACTTTATTGTTGCACCAATTGCTGATAACCCTGTTATATTAGGCTTAAATTGGTTACCGAAATGGAACCCACTAATAGACTGGAGAGAAGGTTGGGTTCGCATCCCTTCACCTATACCACCTGCTGCGGAAGCGGAACCAGTTTCGCAAACACCAGTTCCGCGAACCCCCATCATTCGTTCTCTGGATGAACCTATACCTATACCAGAACCTGCTAACGTAAGTCAAGATGTTCCCTTACTAGAAGTCATACCGGGGGAGGAGAAAATTCCTAAGGAATACTGGGACCTAAAAGACGTGTTTAGTGAGAAATCTTCGGACATATTACCCCCCCACAGGGACACCGACTGTTCTATTGACTTTCTCCCTGGGGTTCAACTTCCTAAGCCACGTATTTATTCTATGACACCTCGTGAAATGGTTGAACTTCGCAACTTTATTGACAAGAACTTGGAATACCTCACAACTTCTCGTAAACTTTCTCCGAAACAAGTGCGCTGGTCTCAATATTTTAATCGATTCAACTTTACTTTAAAGTATATTCCAGGGGGAAAGAACTTTATGGCTGACGCCTTATCCAGACTTCCTCAATGTGACACTTCTAAGCTCTCAGTGGTTCAGCCGGTTCTTCCCCTGTATAGCATGGCTAACCCGGTGGTGACGAGGAGTCATTCGGACCTGCAAACCGACCTCCTGACTTGGTTTCTAAGATTAAGACCGAGCTTCTTACCGATGAATGGTATTCCGCCCACTCAGCGGACTGTACTATAAGGGATGATCTACCTTGGATTGGGTCCAAGATTTATGTACCTGCAACACTTCGACCATTTGTGTTACAGAGAGCACATGATTCCAGATTGGCTGGTCATTTTGGATTTGTGAAAACTATACATTTAGTTAAACGCCAGTTCTGGTGGCCTTCGTTAAAAAAGGACGTTGAATCTTATATTGCTAGTTGCCCAATATGTGCCGCTTCGAAACGTACTCCTGGAAAACCTCATGGTCTCCTCCAGTCCGTAGCGCGGCCGGAGGCTCCTTGGAAGGAGATATCTATGGACTTTATTGTTGACCTTCCAAATAGCCAAGGATTTACAGTTATATGGGTTGTTACAGATTTATTCTCCAAGCAAGTTCACTTTGTACCATGTTCCAAGATACCATCAGCTAAGACTTTGGCAAAACTATTTCTGACTCATATATATCGTCTGCATGGGGTCCCAAAACGCATCATCTCCGATCGAGGCGTCCAATTTACTTCGAAATTTTGGAAGGAATTTTTGATGCTGATTGGCTCCGCCCAGGGCTTAAGCTCCTCCCACCACCCGCAAACTAATGGGGTTTGTGAGAGTGCTAACTCGGTTCTAGAGCAGTACTTGCGCTGTTTTATAAACTTCCAACAGGATGATTGGGCTGATCTCCTTATACATGCTGAAGTAGCCTATAATAATTCAGTTCATAGTAGCACTGGCATGACCCCATTCAAAGTAATTTATGGTCAGGACTTTGTACCCATCCCTGAGCTTCCTCATGAACTTCCTACAATACTTTCCCTCTCAGATTGGACTGAGAAGTTGTCGACAGTTTGGCCTATTATCCGTAAAACTTTGGATGATGCTCATGAATCGCATAAACTGTATGCAGATAAGAAATGAGCAGTACCTCCGTCATACAAAGTTGGTGATCGAGTTTATGTTTCTACTAAACATTTGGACAGTCCTCAGAAATGCAAGAAGTTAGGACCTAAGTTTGTAGGTCCTTTTACGATTACCAAGATAATAAGTTCTGTTTCCGTTAAGCTGGATCTCCCTAAATCTTATCGACGCCTTTATCCAATTTTCCATGTCCACTTATTGAAACCCGAGCACTCTTCACACCTTCGCATGCCATATCCTGGTTCTCCTAAGTCTGTATTGGTTGATGGGGAACATCACTATGAGGTTCGGGACATTTTGGATTCCAGAAGGCATAGAAACAAGGTACAGTACTTAGTTGTTTGGAAGGACTTCCCCACATCCCATAACAAATGGGTCGATAAATGCCACATTAAGGCCCCCAAGTTACTGAGACAATTTTATGCCAAGTATCCTAACAAGCCTTAAAATCTATTTTCTTTTTATGTGTGTCTTAATATGTGGTCTTGTGTTTTTCGTCTCTTTTACAGGGTTGAATCGCTTTCTTTCTGGAGGAGGGCCGGATGTCAGCCTTCGCTTTCCTGCATGCTTGGCTGCCATAGAAACGGGAAGGGTGGGGGGATGTTGCTATTAAGTGTGCTGGTGGAAGGTGGGGCTAGGTGGGGATATCTCTAAAAGTAACGGTATCACATTCCATTCTGATGACACCTCTAGACGTGTTACCCATCTGACAACGAAGAAGAAACTGTATTGGACATTGGGGTGGGGTCATGGGTGATTGGGGTTTGGCTTATGCTTTGATATGTATGCTTCACGCCTAAAGTAGCCACTTCTGGCTTAACCTTTGATGCTGACTTTTCCCTATTCAATAAAAGTAACCTTAATCATTTTGAATATGCTTAAGTGTGGTCTTTCTTGAATGATGGTAAGAGCAGTCATGACAGTGTCCTTGTTTAAATGTACATAAAAGTTAGGATTAGCATACAATGTTGCTAATTATGGTTTGCAATCTCGCTCTTGTAAAGGGTAGGGAAAAGTAAAGACTTGTTATTTTAGATATCTGTTGCATTTAAGTAAAAAACTTGCTATCTGTTATGTTGTAGTATCTTATATTTCTGTGAAAGTATGCTAGAGATGTTCTGTTTAAGATTTGAGATTTTTCTTTACCACCTCTTTTTCCTTAAGGAAAAAGAACGGATGCAAATTCAGTTAGGATATATGATCTGAGTTTTATCATGTTAGTTTATATGATTTAAGGTTTGATTTGAAGTTTACAAATGTTGATTAGAATAACTTAGAATAGTTAAGAGTAATTAGAATGCAAAGAACAAAGGTTTTTTGAAGAACAAAGTTATTTTGGCGTAAAGGGGATAATCCCTTTGAATTTTGTAGAATTTTCTTCTCATATCCTTTGCACATGTGAATGGAAATCCTTTCTCAGAACTTTAACTTTGATCAAAGTATAAAGTGTACCTTCTTTGTTCATTCAAGCCTCCATTTTAGTCTCTACTTTGGCTTATTGTGACTTGAATGTTTTCTATGGGTTTCAATGAATTTTCACCTAATATGATACAGCTGAACCCCTTTGAGGTTCGGCAGGCATTCAACATGGTGGGCTGGAAGAAACTGGCGTGGGCCATAGACAATGTCAAAGAGCGCTCCTGGTCACTTTTGGACTAGTGACATGGGCTTGGCCGGACACCAGCAGATCCTGAATCCATCCAGATTTGAATGCCACATTAGGTGTATAGATAATTTTTTTTCTTTTGGGAACAGTGGAGTCTATTGTTTTATGTTTGTATATGTGAAAAGGCCTTGTATGAATGTGTTTAATTTGTGTTTTGAGTGAGATCAGTCAGAAAGGATTGCATTGAATGGTGTGTGTCTGTTGGAATAAATGTGAAAATTTTAATTATAAGAAAGTGGTCAGAATGAACCCAAAATGGAGGTTCTGGTGATTGCGTTGTAATTAATTATCACACTTCCTGCTTCTTTTTCTTGCCTCACCGGAATTTGGGGGCGAGGGAGGAGCCCTAAGATGGCATAGATCTTTCGAGTCCTTCCACCCAAAAATTGTTTGCTCATGTTGCAAAAACCTTTTAAAGTGAGCAGAAAAATTATCCCCCCCCCTTTTTCACACACACGCTGCTAAAACAAGCTAACACATTCTTTTGCCCGCCTTCCCCCCCCCCTCTTGCCTGCCTCTCTCTGAAGGACACAGTGACCGGGGAGGAGAGGGACAGAGGGAGGGGTGAAAGGGGGAAATCACACAGGCCAGACACACACACACACACACACACATCTTAAAGGGGACTCAAAGTACATCCACTCACTCACACACATACACACACACACAAAGAGAAAAAGAGACAGAAAGAGAAAGTAAGTGAAAGAGGGGGAGAGTAAGAGAAAGAAAGGAAAAAGAAAGTGATAGAGAGAGAGAGAAAGTGAGATAGTGAGAAAGAGAGGGAAAGAGAAAAACAAAACAGACATAAGCAGAAAGAGATTTTTAAGTGAGTTTCACAACATACAGAGGCAAAGGAAGACATTGTTAAGTGAGTTTCACAACATATCCACATTTATCTACAAATAATCCTATTTCACTTTTTACTTTTCACCTTTTTTCATGCAATTCGATTATTGTAAACTGTATGACATTTCTTTTTCAGTTTTGCCAACAATAATGATCTTTCTGTTGGACAATTTTTGATTTTTATGCTTATTTTAATCTATAAGCAGGAATGATTTTCTGTTATTTTGCCTGCATATTAAAATTTTCTCACATATTTAATGAGTTACCTAGCTTCCATAACAATGAAGCTGATTTTTCTCACATCTTTTTTAAGTCAGATTTAAAGTACCCCATCTTATGTCATTTGTTTGTTTGTTTTTGATATCTGCCTTTGAAAATTTCCTTCCATTTGAATTGTTTTTTACCTTTTAAGTGCTAATTCCAAGTTTTTTTCTTGACGCCCACGACAGATTTTTACAACTAATCCAAAATTGATTTCTCAAAATTATGACATGATGATTATTGATTTAACAGATTGTTTTTTCTTCATTCCTTTGCATCCAAAGGGTCTTTACATAGCTTCTGACAAAGTTCAAACTTTTCATCCTTTTCAATATTTAGGTCATAAACTACTTTCATCTCATGCTGCTCCTGCATCTCCTCAGGTACAGTTACCTCCAAAACCAACTTTGCTTCAATTGCAGAAATATTTAGGTTCCATTAATTGGATACGTCCTTATTTAGGTCTTACTACTGTTCAACTTTCACCTCTTTTCAACGCCTTAACTAAAGGTAAGCAACCAGCAGACAAAATCCCATTGCAGAAAGAACACTTTGACACTATGCATTTAGTAAACAAAGCCGTGAAAACAAAATGGGTTGACAGATTGCTGGATGGTTTTCCTCTTGCACTTTTGATAATTAACACATTACAATTACCTACAGCTGCAATGGCCTGGTTCTGTTTCTTGTCATCATCCACCTGATCCAAGATTACAACTTTTGAAAACCATACCTTTCGTGTGGGAAACTCCTTTTTCTTCATTTCCAATTCCAGATGCTGTTACAGTTTTTGCACAAAAAATTACTCCACCACAGACTTCTGCCCAATGCGCAGAACTCTATGCTTCAATTTTGGCTTTTCAACAATTTTCTGATCAACCTTTTAACCTCATCTTGGACAGTCTCTATGTTTCACAAATTATTTCCTCCATTTAAAAAGGCTCTCATTAAACAATTTGGTATTACTTCAGGTGAAGCCACTGCTATTATTCAGCAGTGCCCCACTTGCAGTAAACAGGGAAACTCCATCCCCATGGGGGTTAACCCCCGAGGGACGGAGAGCTGTCAAATTTGGCAAATGGATGTTACCAAATATGCTTCCTTTGCTCCATGGAAGTATATTCATGTGTCCATTGACACATATTCAGGTTTCATCATGGCCTCCCCCCAAAAGGGGTGAGACCACCAAACATGTCATAAATAATTGTATTCGGATTTTTGCACCGCTGGGACGCCCAAAATATATTAGCAATACCTTTGCCACCTTTTGTTAAAAATGGGGAATTATACACAAATTCGGCATACCTTACTATAGTCAGGACCAAGCAATGGTTGAGAGAGCAAACCAAACTTTAAAACACGCCCTGGATAGGTACAATGATGGAAAGGGAAAAGAACCCCTTAGCCTCCCAGCTTTGCAAGACATTTTTAATTTGTGTTTGTACATACTAAACTTTCTCACTTTTATCGGCCAAACTCCGTCGTCTGGTGCCTCTGCATCACCACTGCCAGACCATCAACGGCCTCTTGTCTACTACCGGTTGCTGCCTGATCCTACCTGGAGAGGTCCCGCACATCCCATCACCTGATCTGCGGACAACACCATTGTCTGGGTTCCTGGTCGTCACGTGTGCCCCTGTCACCTGAAACCATCCCAAGATGAATCTACATCTGCTCCTGATCCTGCTCCTGTTCCTGCTCCAACCCACGCATCAACTCTTTGAATGCAGATCCTTGTTCCAGTTTCTCCAGAGAGGAACCATAGCTGTCATCTGATGCAAGGATCCAGAACAAATTTATTGTCCTTTTGCCTTTCTACAAGGAGGTAAATATGTTCGCCCGCACCACACAGGACATCACATGATATAATCACATCACCCCTGCACAATGACATTGGCATTTACAGCCTCTGAAGCCACCATCGGACTGTACACTTGCCAAAGCTTTGATGGAAAGCACCTTGCGACCAAAGCAATAGAGGCGGTTTTGCTGAACTTGGCTGCACGTCCACCAATACCTGACCATCCTGCACGCCACATGACACAGGGAAAAAAGGACATCTTTCCCAACAGCCACCGATCCCAAAACCGCCGTTCGGTGCTTAACCAGGTCCAGCCTGAACAAAGATGGACACACCAACCCTTTCTTCAGACATGGCAGATAAAAGATGCTTATAGAACTCTACTAAATTTAGCATTTAACAAGATGAAATTATATACATGGCTCCCTAATATAACATGGTTAAAGAACTTTGTAATTACAATAATTGGTATTGTTGCTATACTTGTTATGCTATGTTGCTGTATTCAATGTTTGCTTTCATTAATAATGATGTTCAAAGGTTCTATTCCAAAGGTGTTTCTTTGAAAAGAATAAAAAGAAAGGAATATATATGGGAGTAAAGGTAACATGTGAAAAGAAGGTAAACATGTGAAAAGAAGGTAAAAGCATGTAGAAGAAAGAAGGAGAAGTATCTGGTAAAATTGGTGATAGTGGAAAAGTTGTTCAAAATATATCAGACAAATGGCTTTAAAAAATTATTTGATTTGAAAATTATTTGCTTTGCGTTCATTGTAGCTTTTAATGGTATGATTGCTCTAGGATGTATTGTTTTATTTTGTTTTTTGCCTATTTTTGCTTGTGTGAATTTTTTAAAGCTAGTTATAGCTCACATTAACGCTTTGTGGAAACAGAAATACGCTCCTGAGCCCCAGGGAGAACCCTGGAGAAGAAATCGTTAACCATGGGCAGTGACGAGGAAGAGGAGGTAATTCCCAAACACCGAATCAAGCCTCCCCTCAGGCTGCTGTATGGTGACGAAGTACATCTTTTTTTAAAAAACAAAAAACAGAGGAGATATTGCGATTATCATTCCAGGTTTTGGCAGTTCAGTAGGTTTTAATTAAGTAGATTTTAGCTCAATAGGTTTTAAACCATTGTTAGGCCACTGAATGAACCCTGAACCTAGGAAGCACACGTCATCTCGCCTGACAAAGGCTAGAGTATACCATCACCCAATTCTTGAAGCAATACACAAAATGTAACTAAATGTATTTTGCTAGATAGCTGAATGTATTTTCCCAGGCTATTGTATGTGTTTTACCAAGCGACTATATTCTGCTAAGCAACTAAGCATCTTCTACCAAGTTACTGTATCAACCAATCAGCACTGTACTGAAATGTATCTTTTACTTTTGTATCTAATAAAAAGGCCCGCACTGAGCTAGTCAGGGCGCGCTCATTTGGAGGAAAATCCCATGTGTTTCGTTCTTATTTTCCCACCGGAGCAGCCCGCCTTCTGTGGTACAGCGTTCCCTCAATAGGGGGCGCTATTTCACCACAGAAGTGGAATCCCAAAGGGGCTGCAATGGACTGGAACGGATGGAGGTTTCCCTCGCCGGCCTTGGCTTTCATGTGCCCGGAAATTTTCTGCATCCCCAGAACTGCTCCCTACCCACCCCATTAAGTCCGCAGCCACGTGGGCATCTCCAGGTGGCCACCTTTCCTCCTGGGGGAAAAGGGGATTGTTGCAGCTGGGTCCAGATGCCCCTAGCTGCCTGGTATGAACAACTGCTTTCTCTCCCTGCTGGAAGGAAGGACAAGGTCGCTATCTTTACCATTCACTAAGGCTGCCTTACTATTACTCTTCTCATCATTAACAGGTGGCCTGAGATTTAGCTATTTAGCATAACAGGCGTAAGGGCTTTTGGGGAGGGGGGGCTGTGATCCAGATAACCAATCAATATTATGTGCATTATTAGGGGTGCTCTTCCTACAATTTCAGCCACTTGAAACATCTCACATGTACAATTGAGAAAGACCTTTATTAATCAGCATAGGAAAGTCACCTATTTGGCAATTATTATTTAATTTTCTTAAAATGTTCTTTACTCAACCTTCGTATTGGAATTGTAATAATCATGGATATATAATTCTATTCATTTGTAAGTACAGTGAGAGCTTGTGCACTCGAGACAAATTGCTAACGTGTCTATTTATAGTTAGCCAAATTGAAGGCGTAATTCAATTCAATTCCCGAGATACACTCTGTGACTTCTCACACTCCCTTGTGAATTATTTGGTGTGGATGGAGGCCTCTACCCTCAGTATAGCTCTATGCACAAGGATTTGTAGCGTTTCTCTCCTGTGTGGATTGTTTGATGCTTAACAAGCTTTCCCCTTTGATAGGTCTTTCCACACTCCAAGCATTTATGAGGTTTTTCTCCTGTGTGGATTCTTAGGTGCTTTTGAAGAAGATCCTTTGTTTTGAAAGATTTTTTATCTTCTGGCGTTATTTCCTTTCTACCCCCTTGATCCTTTGGGGACTCCCAGATGAAGGACCCTCTGCCCTACTGCCATTCATACGATTTCTCTCAGCAATGGATCCTTTCATGTTTATAAAAGTTTCACATCAGATTAAACTGTTTCCACACTCCAGGCCTTTATGAGGTTTCTCTCCTGAATGGATCTTTTGATGTGTATAAAGGTTGCTCCTCCAACTGAAGCTCTTTCCACACTCCAGGCATTTATGAGGTTTCTCTCTTAAATGGATCCTTTGATGTGTATAAAGGATGCTCCTCAGGGTGAAGCTCTTTCCACACTCCAAGCATTTATGAGGTTTCTCCCGTGTGGATCTTTTGATGTGTAGATAAGTTGCTCCTCTGACTGAAGCTCTTTCCACACTCCAGGCATTTATGAGGTTTCTCTCCTGAATGGATCTTTTGATGTGTATAAAGGTTGCTCCTCTCACTGAAGCTCTTTCCACACTCCAGGCATTTATGAGGTTTCTCTCCTGAATGGATCTTTTGATGTTTATAAAGGTTGCTCCTCCGACTGAAGCTCTTTCCACACTCCAGGCATTTATGAGGTTTCTCTCTTGAATGGATCCTTTGATGTGTATAAAGGATGCTCCTCAGAGTGAAGCTCTTTCCACACTCCAGGCATTTATGAGGTTTCTCTCTTGAATGGATCTTTTGATGTGTATAAAGGTGGCTCCTCCAACTGAAGCTCTTTCCACACTCCGGCATTTATGAGGTTTCTCTCCTGTGTGGATCCTTTGATGTGTAGAGAAGTTGCTCCTCTGACTGAAGCTCTTTCCACACTCCAGGCATTTATGAGGTTTCTCTCTTGAATGGATCCTTTGATGTGTATAAAGGATGCTCCTCAGAGTGAAGCTCTTTCCACACTCCAAGCATTTATGTGGTTTCTCTCCTGTGTGGATCTTTTGATGTGTAGAGAAGTTGCTCCTCTGACTGAAGCTCTTTCCACACTCCAGGCATTTATGAGGTTTCTCTCCTGTGTGGATCCTTTGATGTGTAGATAAGTTGCTCCTCTGACTGAAGCTCTTTCCACACTCCAGGCATTTATGTGGTTTCTCTCCTGAATGGATCCTTTGATGTCTATAAAGGTGGCTCCTCCAACTGAATCTCTTTCCACACTCCAGGCATTTATGAGGTTTCTCTCCTGAATGGATCTTTTGATGTTTATAAAGGTTGCTCCTCTCACTGAAGCTCTTTCCACACTCCAGGCATTTATGAGGTTTCTCTCCTGTGTGGATCCTTTGATGTGTAGATAAGTTGCTCCTCTGACTGAAGCTCTTTCCACACTCCAGGCATTTATGAGGTTTCTCTCTTGAATGGATCCTTTGATGTGTATAAAGGATGCTCCTCAGAGTGAAGCTCTTTCCACACTCCAAGCATTTATGAGGTTTCTCTCTTGAATGGATCCTTTGATGTCTATAAAGATGGCTCCTCCAACTGAAGCTCTTTCCACACTCCAGGCATTTATGAGGTTTCTCTCCTGAATGGATCTTTTGATGTGTATAAAGGTTGCTCCTCCAACTGAAGCTCTTTCCACACTCCAGGCATTTATGAGGTTTCTCTCCTGAATGGATCCTTTGATGTGCATAAAGGATGCTCCTCTGAGTGAAGCTCTTTCCACACTCCAGGCATTTATAAGGTTTTTCTCCTGTGTGGATCATTTGATGTGTATAAAGGCTGTTCCTCCGACTGAAGCTCTTTCCACACTGCAGGCATTTATGAAGTTTTTCTCCTGTGTGGATATTTTGATGTGTATAAAGGTTGCTCCTCCGACTGAAGCTCTTTCCACACTGCAGGCATTTATGAGGCTTCTCTCCTGAATGGATTTTTTGATGTGTATAAAGGTGGCTCCTCTGACTGAAGCTCTTTCCACACTCCAGGCATTTATGAGGTTTCTCTTCTGAATGGACCGTTTGATGGCTCTGAAGATGCCCTATTCTCTTGAAGGATTTTTCACATTCCGGGCACTGATATTCCCTTCCTTCCTCGTGGATCCTTTGGGGACTCCGGGGTCTTTCGAAGGACCCTCCGCTCTCCAGGACCATCTTGGGGTCTCCGCCCATTTCCTTCTTCCTCAATTGACCTCTAGGCAGTTGCCTTTTTTGGGGTCCCCCTGGGCTCATCCCTCCTGCTGCCTCAGAGACTCCCGGCCTTTCCCCTCCGTCTCCAGGGGCTGCTCCGCGTAGCCTCCTTCTCATCCTTGGCGGCGCTTCCTTCCCCCGCCGAGCTCCTCCGTCCTCCTGCAGGGGAGAAAAATAGGCCTTATTCCTTTCCCCGCAAAAGAGGCCCGCCTGAAGCCTCCGCCTCTCAATGTCAGTGTCCCCTCTCTTCCCTCAGAAGCCTCCCTTCTCCGGAGGACCCTCCTGGACTGCAACTCCCGGCATCCCCTGCTCCCTACCTGCATCAAGCCGCAAGCGCACCTGAATCGGAAGTCTTTCCGTCATTTGTATTTTGTATTTGTATTTATTTAAATTTATACCCCGCCCTTCTCCACAGAGGACCCAGGGCGGCGCACAGGAAATTTAAAAAACATACAAAAATACAATAAATATAATTTAAAAAACTATTAAATAGCCCCATCCTGCGCTAAAACCAAAATTTTAAAACCCAATTTAAAACTATCTTAAGTCCCCAAGGGAGGTTAGGCTAGGCCGGCTTGTTGAAACAGATATGTCTTAAGACATTGGCGGAAGAGGCGGAGGTCGGTGATGGTACGTAATTCAGGGGGTAGGTCATTCCAAAGGGCTGGCCCCGCCACAGAGAAGGCTCTTCCCCTGGGCGTCGCCAGTCGGCATTGTCCGGCCGACGGTACCCTGAGGAGGCCCTCTCTGTGGGAGCGGATTGGTCTGAGGGATGTATGGGGCAGGAGGCGGTCTCGCATATAACTAGGCCCCGAGCCATGTCTCGGATTCTGACCCCATTTTGCCTAAGCACCGCCTCTTCCTCTCCTGGCACTGCCCCCTGTAGCTTTCCTCTCTTGGTGCGATTGCGGAAGTCGGAAAGAATGCGCTTTTCCTACCAGATTGTGTCATTTGCCTCGTGACAGTTTCCACGCCATCCCATTGGCTTCTGGGTGCAGGACCACGCCTTCTGCTCAACTCTATTGCTGCTGCCTTCCTGGCTTCCCCTCCCGTCTTTGTCCCTCCCTCGCTTGGTTCTTCCTTTGCCGCGCCGGCTCCACCATGCTGGCCCCTTCAAGGGGGGAGGAATTGGGGGTGGGGAGTGGGGAATGGGATGAATGGGGGATTCGCAAAGGGGCTGCAATGGACATGAACGATGGAGGTTTCCCTCGTTTTCCTGTTCTGGAACCCTTTCTGCCCCTCTGGAGCTGCTTCCTACCCCACCCCATTAAGCCTGCAGCCCGGTGGGCATCTCCAGGTGGTCCCTTTCCTCCTGGGGGGTGGGGGAGCAGGGAGATTGCAGCTGGGTCTCCCCTTCCAGCGCCTCCAGTTCAGGTGCTCCTGGCATCAAGAGCCGCTTTCTCTCCTTGCTGGAAGGAAGGGCGAGGTCGCTAAATTTACCATTCACTAGGGCTGCCTTACTATTAGTTTTCTCATCGTTCCTATCACCCATCTCCTGCCACTTATGACCACAGGACTGTGACTTTGTTGCTTATATCCTTATGATTTATACTATTCTTTCCTGATTGGTTACTTGCACCCTATGACTATCGTGAAGTGTTGTATCTTGTGATTCTTGACCTTTTGTGTACCCTGAGAGCATCTGCACCAAAGACAAATTCCTTGTGTGTCCAATCATACTTGGCCAATAAAGAATTATATCTATTCTATTTATTGCCAGTCTGAAGGAAGCCTTGAATGCAGCGATCATTTCTTGTATTATCATGATTATGAGTTAAATTTCTTGGCCCCCTGATCCGCAGAGACTCCTGGCAGTTTGCAAGTGTTAAAACGCAGATTTACACTTGTGGCGTGCCTACAATGTGGGAGGGGAGACGGGAGAAATCATTAAGGGAACAAAAGTGGTTTCAGAATAACGATGGACTTTTTTTTTTCATTTTGTGGTTCAGGAACTTCTGTGTGGTTTCTCTTCTTGCCTTATTTTCGGTTGGGTTTTTTTTGTGTGGTATACTCTTCATGATACCTGAGCATAATCATAATTTAGTCCACCTTCCAGGGTGCTTACCTGGCCTTCCTCACTTCTCATTCTGGACCCTTGAATTTTCTTGCAATTGTTTTCTGAACCATGCAATCTCCCTTACAAGAAAACCCCCAAAGCCACATAGCTAGAACAGGAACCTAGAAACCTTGCAAGATACATGTCACCTGGGGTAGGCAACAGGTGGCCTGAAATTTAGTTACCGTATTTTTTGGAGTACAAGACGCACCTTTTTTCCTCTAAAATGGGGCGGATAATCTGGGTGCATTTCATATACCGAATACAGCGTTTTTTGCCTCCTAAAGCCCCGGCTCCTTCGCCAAAATGCCTTATAGAAGCCTTATTGAGGCTTTCAAAGAGCTCCTGGGGGCTGAGAAGGGCAGAAATAAGTAAAAAACAGCCCGTATTTCCCCCACCCCCCACCAGCATTCTGTAAGCCTCCATATCGCTATGCCTGCTATTTTTATGATAGAAAAACTGGCCTGTTTTTAAACCCCCCCCCCCTTTGGAAGGCTGTTTAGTTAGAAAGATTGATGAGAATCATATTGGTCAAGTGCTGTGCCAGCAGAAAGAAAGTTTTAGATGCTACAGGATATCAGTGATTTCCTTCTCCAGCACATGGATAAATACACCTGGAAACATCAACCTACCTATCTACCTCCCCTCTCTCCCCCCCTCATTACCTATCTACTGTATATCTATTTTTCTCTTTATCCCTCTACATAGCAACCTACCTACCAACTCTCTCTCCCTATCTATCTACTGTATCTCTCTTTCTCTCTTCTACCCACCTATCTACACTCTCTCCCCCTACCTACTTACTTTTTTCTCTCTCCCTCTATTTCTCTCCCTCCTTCCCTCCCTATTGTATTTTTCTCTCTCTCTCCTCTATTGAACAAAATCGCCTCTTCCAAACCTGGGTGGGGAAAATGGGGCCTTGTGCATAGAAAGCAGGAAAACCTTTGGGGGGGGCGATGGGGGGGCTGCAACCCAGAGACCCCATCCATATCAGGAGCATCATCAGGGGGGCTCTTCCTACAAGAGGGGCGTCGTGGGGCAGGAGGCCCTTCTCAAACACCGGCGAGGGAACCCAGGGCGCCCATGGGGAGGGAAGCCTAGGAAAGCAGGCCAAGGGGGGAAGGAAAGGCCCCCATTTCTCCTGGGGAAGAAAGCACGGAAGGGCCGCCAGTTCTGGGCCTGGCGTGGCCGGAGGAAGGGGGAGGAGGAGCCCCTCCGAGGAGAGACGCAGGCGCCCTCTGTGAGGAATCCCCCAGAAGGAAGGGCGGGCTCAGGGCCGAGAGCCACGGCCGCTTCCCACGGGGCAGCCCAGGGCCTACCCAGAGAAGACGAGGCCTGGGCTGGGCTGGGCGCTCCTCCGTCCTCCTCCAGGGCAGCGGGAGAGAGAGAGGCGGCGGAAGGCTCCGTCCCTTTCCCAGCCGCCTCTCCTCCCTCACGGGGCTCCCTTCTGAGGAGGCCCCTCCAGCACCGCCACTCCCGGCGTCCCCTGCGCCTCACCTGCCTCGCGCCTCCACCGCCCCCGGATCGGAAGAGCCGCTCCTCGGATGCCGGAAGTGAGGGCCAGAGCGGCCTCCCTCCCGTTTCCAGACAAGCTCCGCCCGGAAAACGAAAGTCGTTTCCTGCCAGATGACGTCATTTGCATCGGGGAAACCTCTCCGCCATCCCATTGGCGGACGGGCGCGGGACCACGCCCCCTGCTGGTCTCTGCAGCTGCCGCCTTCCCAGCTTTCCTGGCCTCCCTTGGCTCCTCCCTTGCGCCGCTGGCCCCGCCCCTCCGCCCTATTATCGTTTTGTGCAATGCTCTTCATGATATCTGAGCATGATCATATGCTTACCTGGGACTTCCTTAGCCAAACGGCAACGCAGTCAGGCGGGGGCAGTCAGGGGGCGCGGGGGGTCCCAAATGGCCGCGGGGGCGGGCGGGGGGGGGGTGTTACACGTCTGCGGGCGGCGGCAAGTGAAGAGAGAGCGGCTGCTAAGGAGGCGACCGTCACAGGTGTGACGCAAGCGGCGCATGCAAGTGACGTTGGTGGAAAGCGGCCGGGTGGGAGGGGCCGCAAAGGGGAGGGGGGAGAGGGAGCGTGCAAGTGGCACCGGTGTGCCAGCCACACAATATGGACGTTTCATTGGTGCTGCACATGTAAGGAACGTTGTGTGAAAATGTGGTGGCGATTGGTGTAATTGTTTTGGAGATTAGCGGTTTTGAACAAACTCATTGTTATTTTTTTATTTATATAGATGTACAATCCTTTTATTGATTGCATGTAATATTCTAATTTTATGAGATTGTGAATTTGGGGTTTTCACGCGCTGTAAGCCATAATCATCCACAATTATGACGAATCAGGGCTTGAACTATCTTGCTTCGCATGTAGAGTCTTTTTTTTTTATTGAAAAGGTTTTATTCAAACAGATTTCCCCCCTTTTTACACCTCCCACACATATAATATAAATCACATACAAGTACTATACCCCCTCCCCTCCCCCGTTTTAGAATAAATTTCTAATTCAGCTAATATACCCCCTCGCCTCCCAGCAAACACAATATAAATTTCTCTTAATATATCAATATCCCATTAACGCCATTTTCTAGATTAATTAAACATATGTAAAACATAATATAAATTTCTCTTAAAATAACCGTGCCCCATTATTCCCATCTCTAAATTAAACATACATATATATTGAAATAAATAAACTTTTCCATGATATTCTAATTTTTCGAGTTTCACCTGTATATGCCAATCCTTTTTCATATCATAGGAAGGCATGCCATCCATCCAGTAAAACTCAAAGGAAAATGGAGGATTTGGCCTTCCAGGCTGGAAACTTTACTATTTTGCAGCTATTCTTGCAGGGATAAAGGAATGGATAATGTTAAGAAACAAAAGATTACTCAAATTGGAAGGCCAGGACCTCCAAGCTGGATGGCATGCCTTCCTATGATATGAAAAAGGTCTCGTCATTCCCTCCCATAATGGAGGCTCCCCACAACCACAAAGACGTCTTTGAACCTCTGCAAAGTGCCCGGAGTCTCCGGGGATCAGGTGGGCAAGAGATTGAACTCTGCTTTGTTCTCATGCAGGGAAGGATGGCTGCATCCAAGGCTTCCTCCAGGCTGGCAAGAGCCATGGCGACCTCGCCCTCCCTCCCTCCCCTCCTTCCTTCCTTCCTCCCTCCCTCCCTCCCTCCCTCCCTCCCTTCCTTCCAGCGGGGAGAGGAAGAGGCTCTGGATGCCAGGCGGGAAGGAGCCCCTGGACTGGGGGGGCTGGAGGGGGAGACCCAGCTGCAGCCCCCCTTCTTCCCCCAGGAGGACAGGGGGCCACGCGGAGATGCCCTCGGGGCTGCTGCAGGCATGAAGGGGGCGGGGACGGAGGAGGAGCTCCGGGGAGGCGGAAGCCCCTTTGGGAAGCCCCCCATCGCCCCCCCGCCCCCATTTCCCCAAGGCGCCCGGAGGGGGAGGGGGCGGAGGGGCGGGGCCCGCCAATCGGATAGCACAGAAGCTGCCCCGATGCAAATGAACGCGACGAGGGCAAAGTTCTTTCTTCCTGTCTTCCGCAATCGGGCCAAGAACTACAGGGGGCGGTGCCAGGAGAGGAAGAGGTGGAGCTTGGCTGAAAAAGGGACGGAGGTCGATCTGGCTTCCACTTCCGGATACAGAGAAGCGACGGAAGGACTTTTTCCGATGCAGGTAGGGCGCGGGGGACGCCGGGATTGGCAGTCCGGGAGGGTTAAGTCTCGCGTTGAGGTAAAAGTGGAGACAATAGGCAAGCAGCCACGTTTATTAACTTAGGAGCAGGAGAACTAAAGGCTGTCTGAGGCTCTATGTCTATCCGAGCTGTCCAGGTAACAGCCAATGAGAACCCGTCAATTCTCCCGCCCGAATGCCAGCTGCGCCAGAACCAATCCGCTTGCAGGCCTGGTTTGATTGACACTCCTGGGCAGAGCCCAGTGGCCAGAGGAGCCTGTGAGGGAGGAGAGGGCGGGGCGCTTGGTCTGAGGGGGGAATGGAGGCTGACAGGGAGGCCCGAGAGAGGCGGAGGCTTCGGCCTGGGCCTCCCCTGAGGGGAATTATAATAATAATTAATAATTCATTAAATTTATAAACCGCCCCCCTCTCCCCGAAGGGACTCTGGGCGGTGTACAGGAATATTTAAAAAGCATCTCAAAACATACAATACATACAAAGTTAAAAACGAATTAAATCACCCTGTACTAAAATTTATGAACATTAAAATCGCAACCCATTAAAACCAAATAGACAATTTGAAATTACAGACAGGGGCGAGAAGCGTAAGTTAGGCCAAGCCTAGGTCGCAAAAACCAGGCACACCACAGACTGGTTCTAACGAAGGAATGAGAGACCACGAAGGTAGTAGAGAAACAGGATTTATTGACATGTCAAGAGTTCAGAGTGCTCTCACACTAAAGACTGAACTGGGCAACGCCCAGGGAGTTAGTTTTATACCTTCGTCCTTAATACAGAAACATATATGGATAAAAGCAGAAGTTAACTTTGGAATAGTACAGAAACAGAAGTTAATAGCTTCAGTTGGTCCAGAATGCAGCCGCGCGAGCAATAATGGGTACCGCAAGGTATACCCATGTAACACCGCTCTTGCGCGAGCTGCACTGGCTACCTGTCGTCTTTCGGGTGCGCTTCAAGGTGTTAGTTCTCATCTTTAAAGCGCTCCATGGCTCGGGACCTAGCTATCTGCGGGATTGGATTCTGCCCCATACATCCTCCCGGCCGATTCGCTCCCACAGAGAGGGACTTCTCCGGGTGCCGTCCATTAGACTTTGTCAGCGGGCGACGCCCAGGGGAAGGGCCTTCTCTGTGGCGGGGCCAGCCCTCTGGAACGACTACGGACCTCCGCTCCTTCCGTCAGAAATTAAAAACTCACTTTTTCTGCTTGGCCGGGCTAGGTTAGTCTCTACCCAGGGATTAGGGATTGCTAATTTTAAATGGGAATTTTAGTGCAGGGATAGTTAAATTTAATTTGTTTTTATTGTATTTATGTATATATTTTATGCTGTTTTAATTTCTCCCTGTACACCGCTCCAAGTCCCCTTGGGGAGAGGATGCGGTTATACAAATAAATATTCAAATATTCAACTAACATTTACCACTTATTAATTTAATACATATCTCTAATAAAAAAGACAGAAAAAAGAAATATATGAAAGAAACCAGGACAAAGTGAAGGAGTGTAATCAAAGCATATAAAGATTCTAAATCAACAGCCTTTTTGGAAGTCTGTTTAGTTAGAAGGATTGATGAGAATCATATTGGTCAAGTGCTGTGCCAGCAGAAAGAAAGTTTTAGATGCTACAGGATATCAGTGATTTCCTTCTCCAGCACATGGATAAATACACCTGGAAACATCAACCTACCTATCTACCTTCCCTCTCCCCCCGCTTACCTATCTACTGTATATCTATTTTTCTCTTTATCCTTCTACATAGCAACCTACCTACTCTCTCTCCCTATCTATCTACTGTATCTCTCTCTTTCTCTCTTCTACCCACCTATCTACACACTCTCTCTCTACCTACTTACTTTTTCTCTCTCTCCTCTATTGAACAAGATCGCCTCTTCCAAACCTGGGTGGGGAAAATGGGGCCTTGTGCATAGGAAGCAGGAAAGCCTTTGGGGGGGGCGATGGGGGGGCTGCAACCCAGAGACCCCATCCATATCAGGAGCATCATCAGGGGGGCTCTTCCTACAAGAGGGGCGTCGTGGGGCAGGAGGCCCTTCTCAAACACCGGCGAGGGAACCCAGGGCGCCCATGGGGAGGGAAGCCTAGGAAAGCAGGCCAAGGGGGGAAGGAAAGGCCCCCATTTCTCCTGGGGAAGAAAGCACGGAAGGGCCGCCAGTTCTGGGCCTGGCGTGGCCGGAGGAAGGGGGAGGAGGAGCCCCTCCGAGGAGAGACGCAGGCGCCCTCTGTGAGGAATCCCCCAGAAGGAAGGGCGGGCTCAGGGCCGAGAGCCACGGCCGCTTCCCACGGGGCAGCCCAGGGCCTCCCCAGAGAAGACGAGGCCTGGGCTGGGCGCTCCTCCGTCCTCCTCCAGGGCAGCGGGAGAGAGAGAGGCGGCGGAAGGCTCCGTCCCTTTCCCAGCCGCCTCTCCTCCCTCACGGGGTTCCCTTCTGAGGAGGCCCCTCCAGCACCGCCACTCCCGGCGTCCAAGGCTTCCTCCAGGCTGGCAAGAGCCATGGCGACCCCTCCCTCCTTCCCTCCTTCCTTCCTTCCCTCCTTCCCTCCTTCTTTCCTTCCTTCCTTCCTCCCTCCCTCCCTTCCTTCCAGCGGGGAGAGGAAGAGGCTCTGGATGCCAGGCGGGAAGGAGCCCCTGGACTGGGGGGGCTGGAGGAGGAGACCCAGCTGCAGCCCCCCTTCTTCCCCCAGGAGGACAGGAGGCCACCCGGAGATGCCCCCGGGGCTGCTGCAGGCATGAAGGGAGAAGGGAGGGAGGAGGAGCTCCGGGGAGGCAGAGGAAAGCCTCCCTCCCTTCCCCTCCATTGAAGCCCCTTTGGGAAGCCCCCCATCGCCCCCCCGCCCCCATTTCCCCAAGGCGCCCGGAGGGGAGGGGGCGGAGGGGCGGGGCCAGCGGGGAAAGGGAGGAGCCAAGCGAGGCCAGGAAAGCTGGGAAGGCGGCAGCTGCAGAGACCAGCAGGGGGCGTGGTCCCGCGCCCGCCCGCCAATGGGATGGCGGAGAGGTTTCCCCGATGCAAATGACGTCATCTGGCAGGAAAGGTCCTTTTGTTTCCCGGCGGAGCTTTTCCGGAAACGGGAGGGAGGCCGCTCTGGCCCTCACTTCCGGCATCCGAGGAGCGGCCCTTCCGATCCGGGGGCGGGGGAGGCGCGAGGCAGGTGAGGCGCAGGGGACGCCGGGAGTTGCGGTGCTGGAGGGGCCTCCTCAGAAGGGAGCCCCGTGAGGGAGGAGAGGCGGCTGGGAAAGGGACGGAGCCTTCCGCCGCCTCTCTCTCTCCCGCTGCCCTGGAGGAGGACGGAGGAGCGCCCAGCCCAGGCCTCGTCTTCTCTGGGGAGGCCCTGGGCTGCCCCGTGGGAAGCGGCCGTGGCTCTCGGCCCTGAGCCCGCCCTTCCTTCTGGGGGATTCCTCACAGAGGGCGCCTGCGTCTCTCCTCGGAGGGGCTCCTCCTCCCCCTTCCTCCGGCCACGCCAGGCCCAGAACTGGCGGCCCTTCCGTGCTTTCTTCCCCAGGAGAAATGGGGGCCTTTCCTTCCCCCCTTGGCCTGCTTTCCTCGGCTTCCCTCCCCATGGGCGCCCTGGGTTCCCTCGCCGGTGTTTGAGAAGGGCCTCCTGCCCCACGACGCCCCTCTTGTAGGAAGAGCCCCCCTGATGATGCTCCTGATATGGATGGGGTCTCTGGGTTGCAGCCCCCCCATCGCACCCCCCAAAGGCTTTCCTGCTTCCTATGCACAAGGCCCCATTTTCCCCACCCAGGTTTGGAAGAGGCGATTTTGTTCAATAGAGGAGAGAGAGGAAAAAATGAAGGAGGGAGAGAAATAGAGAGAGAGAAAAAAGTAAGGTAGGGGGAGAGAGTGTAGATAGGTGGGTAGAAGAGAGAGAGAGACAGTAGATAGATAGGGAGAGAGAGTTGGTAGGTAGGTTGCTATGTAGAAGGATAAAGAGAAAAATAGATATACAGTAGATAGATAAAGGGGGGGGGGAGAGAGAGGGAAGGTAGATAGGTAGGTTGATGTTTCCAGGTGTATTTATCCATGTGCTAGAGAAGGAAATCACTGATATCCTGTAGCATCTAAAATTTTCTTTCTGCTGGCACAGCACTTGACCAATATGATTCTCATCAATCCTTCTAACTAAACAGACTTCCAAAAAGGCTGTTGATTTAGAATCTTTATATGCTTTGATTACACTCCTTCACTTTGTCCTGGTTTCTTTCATATATTTCTTTTTTCTGTCTTTTTTATTAGAGATATGTATTAAATTAATAAGTGGTAAATGTTAGTTATAGTGTTATAACTCTAGTTATATTGTAATACTCTCTGCAATCACTCTGTATCATTTAATGTCTTATTCTGTAAGCTTTTGTTTCTTAATGATTCAATAAATTTTTTTAAAAAGGGGGGGTAGGGTTAAGTTTTGGCACTCTGCAAACCTCCAGAAAATGGCCCGTTTTTCACGAAAATGGTCCTTTTAAAAAAAAATAAAAGGCATGAATAGCCGTGGGGGGGTCTTGCAGAGTGCTCCTGTGGGGGGACAAAAAGTAGCCAAAAATGGCCCGATTTTCACAAAAACATACCAGTTTTGTTATCATAAAAAATAGCATGCATAGCCTTATGGAGGCTTACGGAATGCTGCTGGGGCTCGGGGGGCAAAACACAAGCTGTTTTTTTACTTATTTTTGCCCTTCTCAGCCCCCAGGAGCTCTTTGAAAGCCTCCCTAAGGCTTCTTTAAGGCATTTTGGTGAAGGAGGCGGGACTTTAGTAGGCAAAAAATGCTGTATTCGGTATATAAAACCCACCAGATTTTCCGCCCCATTTTAGAAGAAAAAAGGTGCGTCTTGGCGTCTTGTACTCCAAAAAATACGGTAGCTAAATTTCAGGCCACCTATTGCCTACCCCAGGTCCCAGGTATCTTGCAAAGTTTCTAGGTTCCTGTTCTAGCTATGTGGCTTTGGGGGTTTTCTTGTAAGGGAGATTGGATGGTTCAGAAAACAATTGCAAGAAAATTCAAGGGTCCAGAATGAGAAGTGAGGAAGGCCAGGTAAGAACCCTGGAAGGTGGACTAAATTATGATTATGCTCAGGTATCATGAAGAGTATTCCGCAAACAAATGAAAATAAGGCAAGGAGAGAAATCACACAGAAGTTCCTGAACCACAAAATGAAAAAAAAAGTCCATCATTATTCTGAAACCACTTTTGTCTTCTTCCCTTAATGATTTCTCTCCCCGTCTCCCCTCCCACATTGTAGGTGCCCCACAAGTGCAAATATGCGTTTTAACACTTGCAAACTGCCAGGAGTCTCTGCGGATTAAGGGGCCAAGAAATTTAACTCATAATCATGATAATACAAGGAAGGATCCCTGCATTCAAGGCTTCCTTCAAACTGGCAATAAATAGAATAGAATTCTTTATTGGCCAAGTATGATTGGACACACAAGGAATTTGTCTTTGGTGCAGATGCTCTCAGGGTACACAAAAGGTCAAGAATCACCAGATACAACACTTCATGATAGTCATAGGGTGCAAGTAACCAACCAGGAAACAGTAGTATAAATCATAAGGATATAAGCAACAAAGTCACAGTCCTGTGGTCATAAGTGGCAGGAGATGGGTGATAGGAACGATGAGACGGCTAATAGTAAGGCAGCCTTAGTGAATGGTAAATTTAGTGACCTCGCCCTTCCTTCCAGCGGGGGAAGAAAGCAGCTCTTGATGCCAGGAGCACCTGAACTGGTGGTGCTGGAAGGGGAGACCCAGCTGCAACCTCCCTTCTCCCCCACCCCCCAGGAGGAAAGGGGACCATCTGGAGATGCCAGGCTGCAGCCTTAATGGGGCGGGATAGGAAGCAACTCCAGAGGGGCAGAAAGGTATCCAGCACAGGAAAACGAGGGAAACCTCCATCGTTCACTTCCCTTGCAGCCCCTTTGCGAATCCCCCATTCAACGCATTCCCCCCACCCCCAATTCCGCCAAGCTGGAACGGGGCAGCGGGGTGGAACCGGTGCGGCAAAGGAAGAACCAAGCGAGGGAGGGACGAAGACATTGGAAAGCCAGGAAGGCATCAGCTATAGAGGTAAAGTAGATAGGTAGGGGGGCGTGGTCGCAGGCCCATCAGCCAATGGTATGGCGTGGAAACTGCCACGAGGCAAATGAGACGATCTGGTAGGAAAAGCACATTCTTTCCAACTTCCACAATCGGACCAACAGAACAGAGCTGCAGGGGGCGGTGCCAGGAGAGGAAGAGGTGGAGCTTGGGCAAAAAGGGAACAGAGGCGAGTCTGGCCCTCACTTTTGTAATCCGAGAAGCAACAGAGAGACTTTTCTGATTCAGGTGTGCATGCGGCTTGATGCAGGTACGGAGCAGGGGACACTGGGAGATGCACTCCAGGAGGGTCCTACGGAGAAGGGAAGCTTCTGAGGGAGAAGAGGGGACAGTGAGAGGCGGAGGCCGTGACCAACCTATTTTTCTCCCCTGCAGGAGGACGGAGGAGCTCGGCGGGGGAAGGAAGGAAGCACCACCCGGGATGAGAAGGAGGCTACGCGGAGCAGCCCCGGGAGATGGAGGGGAAAGGCTGGGAGTCTCTGAGGCAGCAGGAGGGATGAGCCCAGAGGGACCCCAGGAAAGGCGGCTGCCTAGAGGTCAATTAAGGAAGGAGGAAACGGGCGGAGTCCCCGAGATGGTCCTGGAGGGCGGAGGGTCCTTCGAAAGACCCTGGAGTCCCCAAAGGATCCATGAGGAAGGAAGGGAATATCAGTGCCCGGAATGTGAGAAATCCTTCAAGAGAAACCACCATTTTGAAAAATATCTAAGAATCCACACAGGAGAAAAACCTTATGAATGCCTGGAGTGTGGAAAGAGCTTCAATTGGAGGAGCCATCTTTATATTCATCAAAGGATCCACACAGGAGAAAAACCTCACAAGTGCCTGGAGTGTGGAAAGACCTTCAGTTGGAGCAGCAGCCTTTATACACATCAAAGGATCCACTCAGGAGAGAAACCTCATAAATGCCTGGAGTGTGGAAAGAGCTTCAGTCAGAGGAGCCACCTTTATACACATCAAAAGATCCACACAGGAGAAAAACCTCATAAATCCCTGGAGTGTGGAAAGAGCTTCAGTCAGAGGAGCAGCCTTTATACACATCAAAAGATCCATTCAGGAGTAAAACCTCATAAATGCCTGGAGTGTGGAAAGAGCTTCAGTCGGAGTAGCCACCTTTATACACATCAAAAGATCCATTCAGGAGAGAAACCTCATAAATGCCTGGAGTGTGGAAAGAGCTTCCGTCAGAGGAGCAGCCTTTATACACATGAAAAGATCCATTCAGGAGAGAAACCACATAAATCCCTGGAGTGTGGAAAGAGCTTCAGTCAGAGGAGCAACCTTTATACACATCAAAAGATCCATTCAGGAGAGAAACCTCATAAATGCCTGGAGTGTGGAAAGAGCTTCAGTCGGAGGAGCAACCTTAATACACATCAAAAGATCCATTCAGGAGAGAAACCACATAAATGCCTGGAGTGTGGAAAGAGCTTCCGTCAGAGGAGCAGCCTTTATACGCATGAAAAGATCCATTCAGGCGAGAAACCACATAAATCCCTGGAGTGTGGAAAGAGCTTCAGTCAGAGGAGCAACCTTTATACACATCAAAGGATCCATTCAGGAGAGAAACCTCATAAATGCCTGGAGTGTGGAAAGAGCTTTAGTCAGAGGAGCCACCTTTATACACATCAAAGGATCCATTCAGGAGAGAAACCTCATAAATGCCTGGAGTGTGGAAAGAGCTTTAGTCAGAGGAGCCACCTTAATACACATCAAAAGATCCATTCAGGAGAGAAACCTCATAAATGCCTGGAGTGTGGAAAGAGCTTCAGTCGGAGGAGCCACCTTTATACACATCAAAAGATTTATTCAGGAGAGAAACCTCATAAATGCCTGGAGTGTGGAAAGAGCTTCAGTCAGAGGAGCAATCTTTATACACATCAAAGGATCCATTCAGGAGAGAAACCTCATAAATGCCTGGAGTGTGGAAAGAGCTTCAGTCAGAGTAGCCACCTTTATACACATCACAAGATCCATTCAGGAAAGAAACCTCATAAATGCCTGGAGTGTGGAAAGAGCTTTAGTCAGAGGAGCCACCTTAATACACATCAAAAGATCCATTCAGGAGAGAAACCTCATAAATGCCTGGAGTGTGGAAAGAGCTTCAGTCGGAGGAGCCACCTTTATACACATCAAAAGATTTATTCAGGAGAGAAACCTCATAAATGCCTGGAGTGTGGAAAGAGCTTCAGTCAGAGGAGCAATCTTTATACACATCAAAGGATCCATTCAGGAGAGAAACCTCATAAATGCCTGGAGTGTGGAAAGAGCTTTAGTCAGAGGAGCCACATTAATACACATCAAAAGATCCATTCAGGAGAGAAACCTCATAAATGCCTGGAGTGTGGAAAGAGCTTCAGTCGGAGGAGCCACCTTTATACACATCAAAAGATTTATTCAGGAGAGAAACCTCATAAATGCCTGGAGTGTGGAAAGAGCTTCAGTCAGAGGAGCAATCTTTATACACATCAAAGGATCCATTCAGGAGAGAAACCTCATAAATGCCTGGAGTGTGGAAAGAGCTTCAGTCAGAGTAGCCACCTTTATACACATCACAAGATCCATTCAGGAAAGAAACCTCATAAATGCCTGGAGTGTGGAAAGAGCTTTAGTCAGAGGAGCAACTTTTATACACATCAAAGGATCCATTCAGGAGAGAAACCTCATAAATGCCTGGAGTGTGGAAAGAGCTTCAGTCAGAGGAGCAGCCTTTATACACATCAAAGGATCCATTCAGGAGAGAAACCTCATAAATGCCTGGAGTGTGGAAAGAGCTTCAGTCGGAGGAGCCACCTTTATACACATCAAAAGATCCATTCAGGAGAGAAACCTCATAAACGCCTGGAGTGTGGAAAGAGCTTCAGTGAGAGGAGCACTCTTTATAGACATCAAAGAATCCATTGGAGAGAGAAACCGAATGAGTGCCTGGAGGGGCCTTCAGAAGACCCAGGAGTCCCCAAAGGGTCCAGGAGGCAGAAGAGGAATATCATTGGCCAGAATGTGGAAAATCTTTCAGAGCAAAAGACTCCTTCAAAGCCATCTAAGAATCCACTCAGGAGAAAAACCTCAGAAGGGCTTGGAGTTTTCAAAGGGCTTCAGTGAAAAGGGAAAGCTTGTTAAACATCATATAATCCACACTAGAGAAAAAACTCTTCAAATGCCTTGAGTGTGGAAAGGGCTATGCTGAGCACAGAGGGCTCCATCCATCCACACCAAATCATTCACAAGGGAGTGTGAGACGTCAGAGAGTGTATCTCAGGAATTGAATTGAATGGCGTATTCAATTTGACCAACTGTAAATAGATTTGCTAGCAATTTTTCCCCAGTGCACAGGCTCTCAGTGTCCTTACAAACGAACAGAATTATGATATTCATGATAATTATAATTCCAATAAGAGGGTTGAGTAAAAAAAGACATTAAGAAAAGTAAATAATATTTGCCAAATAAGGGACTTTCCATGCTGAATAATAAAGGGCTTTTTCTATTGTACATGCGAGATGTTTCAACTGGCTGAAATTGTACCTTTTCACAACAGACTGAGAAGACTCAGGATGCCACTTCCTATATGAGCGTTCTCTTTTTAATGGAATAATCCTTCCAATGCTTCTGCTTAATATAATGGGATGTTACTGTCCATGTCTCTGATGTAACTGTAGCTGAGCAGGATGATTTCTTCCATGCGTTAAAAAAAGCCTGATTTAAATTTAAAAAATATATATTTTCTATTTTAAAAAAAAACATCTGTTTTTATCCATTTTGATTTATTCCATGGAATAAATGTTTCCTTTATACTTTTTCTACTGTGTGGAGTATAAAATGAAACCAGATCCTGTGACCTGGATTCCCTGTTTTCATTCATTTTCATTCTTAATACTCTAATAAATTGCTTTTAAATGGACATCCCACTTGGTGCCTAATTGAATCAAGTGTGCTTTGCCTTGAATCTAGGGCTACTTTGGCCTTCAGTTGGATTCCCTGAATGGTCCCCTTGTCTTCCAGCAGAAACCGCTACGAGGGACCCTCGAAGGCCAACAAAGCTTTATGAGATACTCACCATATTCTCAAAGGGCCTCCATCCTTTTAGCCTTAAACACCTGTTTTTTCCTCCAGGTACTGGGGGATCAGACAATGAGATGTTGGCATGGATGGGAGCCGGGTTTAAGGGGTGTTTTTTTTCCAATTTTGTGTTTAATGTGTTTGATAGTTTTTAAAATGGCTTTTTGGGAGCTGCAGTGACTTGATTGATGGATGGGCAGCTATAAGAATGTTTTAGATGAATAAGACTGTTTAGGAAGCTGTTTGATGTCACACTACATGTAGAGATGAGGTATATCGCAGTGGTCAGGATCATAAAAGTCTCCCATTTATGTGTTTTTTGTTAATCAGCTAAACAGCTATCAAAAGGTGCCTCTTTCTAGTTCCTCTGGTTGGGTAGTCTGGAGTTTTCACCTACGGGAACCTCACTCTGTTTTCCTTTCATATTAACCCAAGTGCATTCAATGAGGTTTTCTTTTTCTTCTTCTTTTTTGCAATTCTAAAAAGGAGTAGCTGTTCAAGTGCAACTCCACCGCCTCTTCTATTAGGTCTGTTTTGAAAAATTGAAATCCTCCTGGGTTTCATCCCCTCACGTTTCAGTCATGGCAACAATGTCCCATTTGCTCTCGTGTGCTAAGAGTACATGACATAAGGTGGATATAAACACAATGTCTTCCATCCTATGAAGTGATGCTATCAACAATTTACCCAATCAATGATCAGAACAACATGGATGTCCTTTACAAAATACACGGGTAATAACTTTCGCCTTAATAGCAAAAGCACTTACACTTACATACCGGTTTACAGAGTCAGCATTTTGCCTTCAGCAATCTGGGTCCTCATTTTGCCGACCTCAGAAGGATGGAAGTCTGATGATCATTGAACTGTTGAACTCATGGCAGTCAGCAGAATTAGCCTGCAATACTACATTCTGACCACAGCCTCACCGTGGCTTAAAGAAGCTAAATGCTGCAGAATTACATTCCTTGACTTAGGAACGAAAGAGTTCTTTCTCATTATTATACTCTGCATCTTTGGCTTTTATGCTGCTTCCTGCTGGAAGATCCATGTGAGACTCAGTAGCCGGAATGTATAGTCATGATAAAGGAATGTTGTTTGGGCTGCACCATAAGGAGGTCACTCTACCCTGCACCCCATTTGGAGAGCCATTGGAGAAGACTTTGACATTGAGAAAGCATGGTACCAGGAATGGACAACTTTTAATTCAGGTCTGTTTACTTTAGTGTCTGACCCAGTACAATGGCCCTCTGGCTTTGATCTTCTAAGGACAAACTGGACAGAAGCAACGTTGCTCCAGGTGCCAATATTGGAAACATAAATGGGAGCTGAATGTTCTTATTAATTGTGACTTGGGAAAGACCCACTAAATTCACATAGTGTGAAAGACTGCTCTTTGTAGGGGTTCCTCTCCTGATTTAAGAAAGTGAAGACTCTTGAAATGGAGTATTTCAAAAGGAACCTTTTATTAAGAAGAATGGAAAACCGTTAAGTTCAAAGCAACATCTGAATCCCCTTAGGCAATGCAAGTAGAATTTAAGCAGTAGAGACCCCTCCCATTAGTTAGAATGCAGATTTTAGCCGATACACAAGTGTGAAGATGTTTCCTTTACCAACTGTTCTGAGAACCGAATAAACATACATATTCCCATGGCCATCTTCATTTGGACATTAAAGTGAAACATCCCGCATGGCCATCATAAACATTCCCCCAGAAGGTGAGGGATCTCAAGGCACTTCAGCACCAGGAAACCAATTGTAAAATATCAGTTGTCACGGGCACTGCTAATAAATTGACACCAAGGCCGCCTCCTCCCAATTGAATGGCAGTATCACTTTTAGGGATCTGACAGCTCCCTCCAAAGGTTGCCGGGATCTCTGCCAAAATGATCACATCTTGATGGTACTCCTGTCCAAAGGCTAAATGTTTTAGATATCCAGCCATAGATTGAGCCACTCCAATAAACACTCATGATGCAATTTTAATCATAATAGTATTCATTCGTATTTTTGGTTTTTAAAATAATTGTTTTGTTGTTTTATATTTTGATACACATTTTGTATATTTTTTTGTTTTTGCACTAATGCTGACTTTTACTACGTCATACAACATAAATAAATAAACTTTTATGGGTTTTCTGAATGTTGGTGCTCTGCAAAACCATCCCCAGTTATTTGAAACTCTAAACTTGCCATTTGGATTCTCTAAGTCAGGGGTCTCCAACCTTTGCAACTTTTAGTCTGAAGGACTTCAGGTCCCAGAATTCTCCAGCCAGGCGGGAAGGAGCCCCTGGACTGGGGGGGCTGGAGGGGGAGACCCAGCTGCAGCCCCCCTTCTTCCCCCAGGAGGACAGGGGGCCACCCGGAGATGCCCCCGGGGCTGCTGCAGGCCTGAAGGGGGCGGGGAGGGAGGGGGAGCTCCGGGGAGGCAGAGGAAAGCCTCCCTCCCTTCCCCTCCATTGAAGCCCCTTTGGGAAGCCCCCCATCGCCCCCCCGTCCCCATTTCCCCAAGGCGCCCGGAGGGGAGGCGGCGGAGGGGCGGGGCCAGCGGCGCAAGGGAGGAGCCAAGCGAGGCGGGGAAAGCTGGGAAGGCGGCAGCTGCAGAGACCAGCAGGGGGCGTGGTCCCGCGGCCGCCCGCCAATGGGATGGCGGAGAGGTTTCCCCCATGCAAATGACGTCATCTGGCAGGAAAGGTCTTTTTGTTTTCCGAGCGGAGCTTGTCCGGAAACGGGAGGGAGGCCGCTCTGGCCCTCACTTCCGGCATCCGAGGAGCGGCCCTTCCGATCCGGGGGCGGCGGAGGCGCGAGGCAGGTGAGGCGCAGGGGACGTCGGGAGTTGCGGTGCGGGAGGGGCCTCCTCAGAAGGGAGCCCCGTGAGGGAGGAGAGGCGGCTGGGAAAGGGACGGAGCCTTCCGCCGCCTCTCTCTCTCCCGCTGCCCTGGAGGAGGCCGGAGGAGCGCCCAGCCCAGGCCTCGTCTTCTCTGGGGAGGCCCTGGGCTGCCCCGTGGGAAGCGGCCGTGGCTCTCGGCCCTGAGCCCGCCCTTCCTTCTGGGGGATTCCTCACAGAGGGCGCCTGCGTCTCTCCTCGGAGGGGCTCCTCCTCCCCCTTCCTCCGGCCACGCCAGGCCCAGAACTGGCGGCCCTTCCGTGCTTTCTTCCCCAGGAGAAATGGGGGCCTTTCCTTCCCCCCTTGGCCTGCTTTCCTCGGCTTCCCTCCCCATGGGCGCCCTGGGTTCCCTCGCCGGTGTTTGAGAAGGGCCTCCTGCCCCACGACGCCCCTCTTGTAGGAAGAGCCCCCCTGATGATGCTCCTGATATGGATGGGGTCTCTGGGTTGCAGCCCCCCCATCGCACCCCCCAAAGGCTTTCCTGCTTCCTATGCACAAGGCCCCATTTTCCCCACCCAGGTTTGGAAGAGGCGATTTTGTTCAATAGAGGAGAGAGAGGAAAAAATGAAGGAGGGAGAGAAATAGAGAGAGAGAAAAAAGTAAGGTAGGGGGAGAGAGTGTAGATAGGTGGGTAGAAGAGAGAGAGAGACAGTAGATAGATAGGGAGAGAGAGTTGGTAGGTAGGTTGCTATGTAGAAGGATAAAGAGAAAAATAGATATACAGTAGATAGATAAAGGGGGGGGGAGAGAGAGGGAAGGTAGATAGGTAGGTTGATGTTTCCAGGTGTATTTATCCATGTGCTGGAGAAGGAAATCACTGATATCCTGTAGCATCTAAAACTTTCTTTCTGCTGGCACAGCACTTGACCAATATGATTCTCATCAATCCTTCTAACTAAACAGACTTCCAAAAAGGCTGTTGATTTAGAATCTTTATATGCTTTGATTACACTCCTTCACTTTGTCCTGGTTTCTTTCATATATTTCTTTTTTCTGTCTTTTTTATTAGAGATATGTATTAAATTAATAAGTGGTAAATGTTAGTTATAGTGTTATAACTCTAGTTATATTGTAATACTCTCTGCAATCACTCTGTATCATTTAATGTCTTATTCTGTAAGCTTTTGTTTCTTAATGATTCAATAAATTTTTTTAAAAAGGGGGGGTAGGGTTAAGTTTTGGCACTCTGCAAACCTCCAGAAAATGGCCCGTTTTTCACGAAAATGGTCCTTTTTAAAAAAAATAAAAGGCATGAATAGCCGTGGGGGGGTCTTGCAGAGTGCTCCTGTGGGGGGACAAAAAGTAGCCAAAAATGGCCCGATTTTCACAAAAACATACCAGTTTTGTTATCATAAAAATAGCATGCATAGCCTTATGGAGGCTTACGGAATGCTGCTGGGGCTCGGGGGGCAAAACACAAGCTGTTTTTTTACTTATTTTTGCCCTTCTCAGCCCCCAGGAGCTCTTTGAAAGCCTCCCTAAGGCTTCTTTAAGGCATTTTGGTGAAGGAGGCGGGACTTTAGTAGGCAAAAAATGCTGTATTCGGTATATAAAACCCACCAGATTTTCCGCCCCATTTTAGAAGAAAAAAGGTGCGTCTTGGCGTCTTGTACTCCAAAAAATACGGTAGCTAAATTTCAGGCCACCTATTGCCTACCCCAGGTCCCAGGTATCTTGCAAAGTTTCTAGGTTCCTGTTCTAGCTATGTGGCTTTGGGGGTTTTCTTGTAAGGGAGATTGGATGGTTCAGAAAACAATTGCGAGAGAGTCCAAGGGTCTGGAATGAGAAGCGAGGAAGGTCCAGGTAAACACCCAGGAAGGTGGACTAAATTATGATTACGCTCAGGTATCATGAACACTATTACGCAAAAGAAAAATAAGACAAGGAGGGAAACTACACAGAAGTTCCTGAACCAGAAAATGGGGGGGAAAGCAGAATTCTGAAATTACTTTTATCTTCTTTCTTTAATGATTTCTGCCATCAACTCCTCCCATAATGTAGACATCCTTCCAGCGGGGAGAGGAAGAGGGTCTCGATGCCAGGCGGGAAGGAGCCCCTGGACTGAGGGAGCTGGAGGGGGAGACCCAGCTGCAACCCCCCCTTCTTCCTCCAGGAGGACAGGGGGCCACCCGGAGATGCCCCCGGGGCTGCTGCAGGCATGAAGGGAACGGGGAGGGAGGAGGAGCTCCAGGGAGGCAGAGAGAGTTCCTGCACAGGAAAGCAAGGGGAACCTCCGTCCATTCCAGACGCTTTGGGAACCCCCCTCCCCCCCCCTTCCATCCTCCCCCACTTTAACTTCACAAAGGCAGGCAGAGAAATCACACAGAAGTTCCTGAACCACAAAATGAAAAAAAAAGTCCATCATTATTCTGAAACCACTTTTGTCTTCTTTCCTTAATGATTTCTCCCGTCCCCCCTCCCACATTGTAGGCGCCCCACAAGTGCAAATCTGCGTTTTAACACTTGCAAACTGCCAGGAGTCTCTGCGGATCAGGGGGCCAAGAAATTTAACTCATAATCATGATAATAGAAGGAAGGATCGCTGCATTCAAGGCTTCCTTCAGACTGGCAATAAATAGAATAGATAGAATTCTTTATTGGCCAAGTATGATTGGACACACAAGGAATTTGTCTTTGGTGCAGATGCTCTCAGGGTACACAAAAGGTCAAGAATCACAAGGTACAACACTTCACGATAGTCATAGGGTGCAAGTAACCAACCAGGAAACAATAGTATAAATCATAAGGATATAAGCAACAAAGTCACAGTCCTGTGGTCATAAGTGGCAGGAGATGGGTGATAGGAACGATGAGACGGCTAATAGTAAGGCAGCCTTAGTGAATGGTAAATTTAGTGACCTCGCCCTTCCAGCGAGGGAAGAAAGCAGCTCTTGATGCCAGGAGCACCTGAACTGGTGGTGCTGGAAGGGGAGACCCAGCTGCAACCTCCCTTCTCCCCCACCCCCCAGGAGGAAAGGGGACCATCCGGAGATGCCAGGCTGCAGCCTTAATGGGGCGGGATAGGAAGCAACTCCAGAGGGGCAGAAAGGTATCGAGCACAGGAAAGCGAGGGAAACCTCCATCGTTCACGTTCCTTGCAGCCCCTTTGCGAATCCCCCATTCAACGCATTCCCCCCACCCCCAATTCCGCCAAGCTGGAACGGGACAGCGGGGTGGAACCGGTGAGGCAAAGGAAGAACCAAGCGAGGGAGGGACGAAGACATTGGAAAGCCAGGAAGGCATCAGCTATAGAGGTAAAGTAGATAGGTAGGGGGGCGTGGTCGCAGGCCCATCAGCCAATGGTATGGCGTGGAAACTGCCACGAGGCAAATGAGACGATCTGGTAGGAAAAGCGCATTCTTTCCAACTTCCACAATCGGACCAACAGAACAGAGCTGCAGGGGGTGGTGCCAGGAGAGGAAGAGGTGGAGCTTGGGCAAAAAGGGAACAGAGGCGAGTCTGGCCCTCACTTTTGTAATCCGAGAAGCAACAGAGAGACTTTTCTGATTCAGGTGTGCATGCGGCTTGATGCAGGTACGGAGCAGGGGACACTGGGAGATGCACTCCAGGAGGGTCCTACGGAGAAGGGAAGCTTCTGAGGGAGAAGAGGGGACAGTGAGAGGCGGAGGCCGTGACCAACCTATTTTTCTCCCCTGCAGGAGGACGGAGGAGCTCGGCGGGGGAAGGAAGGAAGCACCACCCGGGATGAGAAGGAGGCTACGCGGAGCAGCCCCGGGAGATGGAGGGGAAAGGCTGGGAGTCTCTGAGGCAGCAGGAGGGATGAGCCCAGAGGGACCCCAGGAAAGGCGGCTGCCTAGAGGTCAATTAAGGAAGGAGGAAACGGGCGGAGTCCCCGAGATGGTCCTGGAGGGCGGAGGGTCCTTCGAAAGACCCTGGAGTCCCCAAAGGATCCATGAGGAAGGAAGGGAATATCAGTGCCCGGAATGTGAGAAATCCTTCAAGAGAAACCACCATTTTGAAAAACATCTAAGAATCCACACAGGAGAAAAACCTTATGAATGCCTGGAGTGTGGAAAGAGCTTCAATTGGAGGAGCCATCTTTATATTCATCAAAGGATCCATTCAGGAGAAAAACCTCACAAGTGCCTGGAGTGTGGAAAGACCTTCAGTTGGAGCAGCAGCCTTTATACACATCAAAGGATCCATTCAGGAGAGAAACCTCATAAATGCCTGGAGTGTGGAAAGAGCTTCAGTCAGAGTAGCCGCCTTTATACACATCAAAAGATCCATTCAGGAGAGAAACCTCATAAATGCCTGGAGTGTGGAAAGAGCTTCAGTCGGAGGAGCAGCCTTTATACACATCAAAGGATCCATTCAGGAGAGAAACCTCATAAATGCCTGGAGTGTGGAAAGAGCTTCAGTCAGAGGAGCCACCTTTATACACATCAAAAGATCCACACAGGAGAAAAACCTCATAAATGCCTGGAGTGTGGAAAGAGCTTTAGTCAGAGGAGCAGCCTTTATACACATCAAAAGATCCACACAGGAGAAAAACCTCATAAATGCCTGGAGTGTGGAAAGAGCTTTAGTCAGAGGAGCAGCCTTTATACACATCAAAAGATCCATTCAGGAGTAAAACCTCATAAATGCCTGGAGTGTGGAAAGAGCTTCAGTCGGAGTAGCCACCTTTATACACATCAAAAGATCCATTCAGGAGAGAAACCACATAAATGCCTGGAGTGTGGAAAGAGCTTCCGTCAGAGGAGCAGCCTTTATACGCATGAAAAGATCCATTCAGGCGAGAAACCACATAAATCCCTGGAGTGTGGAAAGAGCTTCAGTCAGAGGAGCAACCTTTATAGACATCAAAAGATCTATTCAGGAGAGAAACCTCATAAATGCCTGGAGTGTGGAAAGAGCTTTAGTCAGAGGAGCCACCTTTATACACATCAAAGGATCCATTCAGGAGAGAAACCTCATAAATGCCTGGAGTGTGGAAAGAGCTTTAGTCAGAGGAGCCACCTTAATACACATCTAAAGATCCATTCAGGAGAGAAACCTCATAAATGCCTGGAGTGTGGAAAGAGCTTCAGTCAGAGGAGCCACCTTTATACACATCAAAAGATTTATTCAGGAGAGAAACCTCATAAATGCCTGGAGTGTGGAAAGAGCTTCAGTCAGAGGAGCAACCTTTATACACATCAAAGGATCCATTCAGGAGAGAAACCTCATAAATGCCTGGAGTGTGGAAAGAGCTTCAGTCAGAGTAGCCACCTTTATACACATCACAAGATCCATTCAGGAAAGAAACCTCATAAATGCCTGGAGTGTGGAAAGAGCTTTAGTCAGAGGAGCAACCTTTATACACATCAAAGGATCCATTCAGGAGAGAAACCTCATAAACGTCTGGAGTGTGGAAAGAGCTTCAGTGAGAGGAGCACTCTTTATAGACATCAAAGAATCCATTGGAGAGAGAAACCGAATGAGTGCCTGGAGGGGCCTTCAGAAGACCCAGGAGTCCCCAAAGGGTCCAGGAGGCAGAAGAGGAATATCATTGGCCAGAATGTGGAAAATCCTTCAGAGCAAAAGACTCCTTCAAAGCCATCTAAGAATCCACTCAGGAGAAAAACCTCAGAAGGGCTTGGAGTTTTCAAAGGGCTTCAGTGAAAAGGGAAAGCTTGTTAAACATCATATAATCCACACTAGAGAAAAAACTCTTCAAATGCCTTGAGTGTGGAAAGGGCTATGCTGAGCACAGAGGGCTCCATCCATCCACACCAAATCATTCACAAGGGAGTGTGAGACGTCAGAGAGTGTATCTCAGGAATTGAATTGAATGGCGTATTCAATTTGACCAACTCTAAATAGACATGCTAGCAATTTATCCCCAGTGCACAGGCTCTCAGTGTCCTTACAAACGAACAGAATTATGATATTCATGATAATTATAATTCCAATAAGAGGGTTGAGTAAAAAAAGACATTAAGAAAAGTAAATAATATTTGCCAAATAAGGGACTTTCCATGCTGAATAATAAAGGACTTTTTCTATTGTACATATGAGATGTTTCAACTGGCTGAAATTGTACCTTTTCACAACAGACTGAGAAGACTCAGGATGCCACTTCCTATATGAGCGTTCTCTTTTTAGTGGAATAATCCTTCCAATGCTTCTGCTTAATATAATGGGATGTTACTGTCCATGTCTCTGATGTAACTGTGGCTGAGCAGGATGATTTCTTCCATGCGTTAAAAAAAGCCTGATTTAAATTTTACAAAAATATGTTTTCTATTTTAAAAAAAAACATCTGTTTTTATCCATTTTGATTTATTCCATGGAATAAATGTTTCCTTTATACTTTTTCTACTGTGTGGAGTATAAAATGAAACCAGATCCTGTGACCTGGATTCCCTGTTTTCATTCATTTTCATTCTTAATACTCTAATAAATTGCTTTTAAATGGACATCCCACTTGGTGCCTAATTGAATCAAGTGTGCTTTGCCTTGAATCTAGGGCTACTTTGGCCTTCAGTTGGATTCCCTGAATGGTCCCCTTGTCTTCCAGCAGAAACCGCTACGAGGGACCCTCGAAGGCCAACAAAGCTTTATGAGATACTCACCATATTCTCAAAGGGCCTCCATCCTTTTAGCCTTAAACACCTGTTTTTTCCTCCAGGTACTGGGGGATCAGACAATGAGATGTTGGCATGGATGGGAGCCGGGTTTAAGGGGTGTTTTTTTTCAATTTTGTGTTTTAATGTGTTTGATAGTTTTTAAAATGGCTTTTTGGGAGCTGCAGTGACTTGATTGATGGATGGGCAGCTATAAGAATGTTTTAGATGAATAAGACTGTTTAGGAAGCTGTTTGATGTCACACTACATGTAGAGATGAGGTATATCGCAGTGGTCAGGATCATAAAAGTCTCCCATTTATGTGTTTTTTGTTAATCAGCTAAACAGCTATCAAAAGGTGCCTCTTTCTAGTTCCTCTGGTTGGGTAGTCTGGAGTTTTCACCTACGGGAACCTCACTCTGTTTTCCTTTCATATTAACCCAAGTGCATTCAATGAGGTTTTCTTTTTCTTCTTCTTTTTTGCAATTCTAAAAAGGAGTAGCTGTTCAAGTGCAACTCCACCACCTCTTCTATTAGGTCTGTTTTGAAAAATTGAAATCCTCCTGGGTTTCATCCCCTCACGTTTCAGTCATGGCAACAATGTCCCATTTGCTCTCGTGTGCTAAGAGTACATGACATAAGGTGGATATAAACACAATGTCTTCCATCCTATGAAGTGATGCTATCAACAATTTACCCAATCAATGATCAGAACAACATGGATGTCCTTTACAAAATACACGGGTAATAACTTTCGCCTTAATAGCAAAAGCACTTACACTTACATACCGGTTTACAGAGTCAGCATTTTGCCTTCAGCAATCTGGGTCCTCATTTTGCCGACCTCAGAAGGATGGAAGTCTGATGATCATTGAACTGTTGAACTCATGGCAGTCAGCAGAATTAGCCTGCAATACTACATTCTGACCACAGCCTCACCGTGGCTTAAAGAAGCTAAATGCTGCAGAATTACATTCCTTGACTTAGGAACGAAAGAGTTCTTTCTCATTATTATACTCTGCATCTTTGGCTTTTATGCTGCTTCCTGCTGGAAGATCCATGTGAGACTCAGTAGCCGGAATGTATAGTCATGATAAAGGCATGTTGTTTGGGCTGCACCATAAGGAGGTCACTCTACCCTGCACCCCATTTGGAGAGCCATTGGAGAAGACTTTGACTGAGAAAGCATGGTACCAGGAATGGACAACTTTTAATTCAGGTCTGTTTACTTTAGTGTCTGACCCAGTACAATGGCCCTCTGTCTTTGATCTTCTAAGGACAAACTGGACAGAAGCAACGTTGCTCCAGGTGCCAATATTGGAAACATAAATGGGAGCTGAATGTTCTTATTAATTGTGACTTGGGAAAGACCCACTAAATTCACATAGTGTGAAAGACTGCTCTTTGTAGGGGTTCCTCTCCTGATTTAAGAAAGTGAAGACTCTTGAAATGGAGTATTTCAAAAGGAACCTTTTATTAAGAAGAATGGAAAACCGTTAAGTTCAAAGCAATATCTGAATCCCCTTAGGCAATGCAAGTAGAATTTAAGCAGTAGAGACCCCTCCCATTAGTTAGAATGCAGATTTTAGCCGATACACAAGTGTGAAGATGTTTCCTTTACCAACTGTTCTGAGAACCGAATAAACATACATATTCCCATGGCCATCTTCATTTGGACATTAAAGTGAAACATCCCGCATGGCCATCATAAACATTCCCCCAGAAGGTGAGGGGATCTCAAGGCACTTCAGCGCCAGGAAACCAATTGTAAAATATCAGTTGTCACGGGCACTGCTAATAAATTGACACCAAGGCCGCCTCCTCCCAATTGAATGGCAGTATCACTTTTAGGGATCTGACAGCTCCCTCCAAAGGTTGCCGGGATCTCTGCCAAAATGATCACATCTTGATGGTACTCCTGTCCAAAGGCTAAATGTTTTAGATATCCAGCCATAGATTGAGCCACTCCAATAAACACTCATGATGCAATTTTAATCATCATAGTATTCATTCGTATTTTTGGTTTTTAAAATAATTGTTTTGTTGTTTTATATTTTGATACACATTTTGTATATTTTTTTGTTTTTGCACTAATGCTGACTTTTACTACGTCCTACAACATAAATAAATAATAATGCCTGGAGTGTGGAAAGAGCTTTAATCTGATGGGAAACTTTTATAAACATGAAAGGATCCATTACTGAGAGAAATCATATGAATGGCAGTAGGGCAGAGGGTCCTTCATCTGGGAGTCCCCAAAGGATCAAGGAGGTAGAAAGGATATAGTGCCAGAATATAAAAAATCTTTCAGAACAAAGGATCTTCTTCAAAGCTACCTAAGAATCCACACAGGAGAAAAATCTCATAAATGCCTGGAGTGTGGAAAGACCTATCAAAGGCAAAAGCTTGTTAAGCATCAAACAATCCACACTGGAGAGAAACTCTACAAATCCTTGCGCATAGAGCTATACTGAGGGTAGAGGCCTCTATCGACACCAAATAATCCACAAGGGAGTGTGAGAAGTCAGAGAGTGTATCTCGGGAATTGAATTGAATTACGCATTCAATTTGGCCAACTATAAATACACACATTAACAATTTGTCCCGAGTACACAAGCTCTCAGTGTCCTTACAAATGAACAGAATTAATGATATCCATTATTACAATCCTAATACGAGGGTTGAGTAAAGAAGATTTTAAGAAAAGTAAATAATAATTGCCAAATAAGTGACTTTGCCATGCTGATTAATAAAGGTTTTTTTCTTTTTTCTTTTTTTTTTGTTTGAAAAAGTTTTATTGGTTTTAACAATTTATATTAGGAAAGGGGTAAATAAGGTACTAGATAATATTTGGAGCTTCCACATCGGGTTTGATGACCGCCTCCGAGGCTTCATACATATTCGATTAAAAAGAAATTATTAAAGGGAAGCGGTACATACATTTTAAAATCATAAATTTTCATATTATTTTATACATTCAATTACTTTGTACTATTGACATCCGTACAGGAATTACCATCATAAAGAAATATAACAACTTGTTTTTGCGATCTGAGCCTCTTTGCTATAGTCTCTTCCTCCTCCCCCCCACCAGCAGGCGGACCCGTGGCCCCTCCTGTTCCCATCTCATCGTCATCCAGGATTGAGAAGTGTTTTTTGAGAAAATTATAACTGTTTGGATTCTAACTCTTCCTCCCTCCCAGAATACCAGCATCCCTTCAGGCATCAACCACTCGAACCACACCCCCTTTTTGAATAATTTTTTAGTTAAGAAGGAATAATTCCTTATATCTCTTATTTTCTTTGGGATCTGCTTCAATATGGCCACCTCGTTTTGCTGATACATCAAAGGGCCCTGTCAGCCTTCGCTATGCTGCTGCTTGGCTGCCATGGAAACGGGGAGGGCGGGATTACGGGGTTAACTATGAGTGCTGGTGGAAGATGGTACGGGCCGGTGTTATCTCTATCCTAACGGTATCACATTCCATTCTGATGATGGCGTTGGACGTAAGGCCCACCTGATGTCCTGGAAGAAAATGCATTGGACACTGCTGGGGGCTTGGGGGGGCTTAAGCTTTAATATATACGCTTCACGCCTAAACTAGTTACTTCCTGCTTCACCTTGGTTCGCTGATCTTCTGTATTCAGTAAAAGTAGCCTTATTCATTCCAAACTATGTTTAAGTGTGGTCTTTCTTGAGTATTCGAAGAAATGAGCCCTGACAGGCCCCCTCTTTGCGCTCTCAGTATCTCTTCTCTCGTTGACCTTATAAATTTAATATATATCTCTCTGGGTACCTCATTTATTCTGGCAAATGCTGAATTAATTCTATAAATCAAATCAATGTCGCCCCAAATAAATTCCTTATCTTTCTTAATATAGTCCGCTAACATAGTAGCCATCAGCTCTCTTAAATTCTCATTCGGTAATTTTGGAACATTTGGAAATCTTAAAAAGAAAGACATGCGTTCAAAATCAATTTTAGACATTTGACCAGTAATATCTGTACGTCTTTTATCTCTTCCTTCATCTCAACCGCCCTCCCCTTCCAGCCCCACAATTTTTTGTTTATTATTTGTTATTTCTCTTTGCGCCTCCAATAATTCCAATCTTGTGCTTAAATTGTCTTTCCGGATTTGTTGCATTTCATTCATTATTCTTTGAAACATCTCTACATTTAATGGCTGAGGGCTTGGTGACTTAGGATCCTCTGCTTCTGCTTCCTTCTGTAACAAAGCTGAAATCTTTGGTTGTGAGGATGGGCTGGGTTTTGTAGATGCTGGAGCAGAGCTTGGTTTCCCAGATGGGGGTTTCCTCGATGCCATAATTAAAGTTTTAGGTGTTAGTGCATAGAGAAGAAGGAAGGGGAAAAAATGGCGCTGTTCGGCGGGCAGTCTGTGAAGTTCGAGACAAAAACAGCTGCAGTTCAAATTAAGTTTACAACGTCCAGAGAGAAAAAAGGAAAAAAAATTCCAAACAAAAGCAGAAAGTTTCACGAAGGGAGAGAACACCGAAAGACACCAGAGCAGGTCCTTTTCTTATATATTTTGAAATTAGTCTAATTTGGTTGAAATAGAGGAATGCTTATTTTCAAAAAAGAAAAGTTCCGTCCTGGGAACAAAGAGAACGCCATCTTTCCGCCTTGCCGGCAGGGTGGAAAAACCAAAAGTAGGAACAATCAATTTAAAATGTAGCAAGGCTCAGGATACATTGTCTAACAGCAATCCCTTAGTTAACAAGAAACTTCCTTTTTCAATAAATCCAACGGAAGTCACTTTCACTCTCTCTACAGCGCGGGGCTCTTTATCCAATGCCGCTTTATTTCCAGGGGGGTTGTTTCCAATTCCCCCCTATCTTCTCTTCATCGAATTGAATGTAAAAAAAATCCAAATAAGGCACATACCATTTTTTAAATCTGGAGCCTCGGTGCAGCCATTCAGCTCCGGAGTTTCAGCTCCTTTTTACATCCTCCATGTTCCAGCTTCTTCGGCGAAAGGGAAACTCCCCCCGCAAAAGTTCCCCAGCCCTTAGGGCGAGGCGGGAGCAGCCCCCAGACCGCCGTAGAGATGGGGGCCCGCACCACAAGCCGCCCGTGCTGTGAGGCAACACAGCGGCGGACATGAGGAATCCACGTCCGTCTGCGTCCGAAGCCGGAAACGATCTCCCAATAAAGGTTTTTTCCAATTGTACATGTGAGATGTTTCAACTGGCTGAAATTGTAGGAAGAGCACCCCTAATAATGCACATAATATTGATTGGTTATCTAGATCACAGCACCCCCTCTCCCCAAATGCTTATACGCCTCTAATGCTAAATAGCTAAATCTCAGGCCACATGTTTATTTTTTATTTATTTTTATTTTATTAAATTTATACCCCACCCTTCTCCTTGTTAGGACACAGGGCGGCACACAGGCATTATTTAAAACCACAAAATACAATAAATATCAATTAAAATATATTAAATGAATGAACCCGTGCTAAAACCCATGTTAAAACCATTACCAAATTATAAATTATTTTTCTTAAAAAGTCAGAAACGGGGGTCTATCCTAGGCCGGCTTGTTGGAATAAATACGTCTTAAGACGTTGGCGGAAGAGGCGGAGGTCCGAGATAGTGTGAAGGTCGGGGGGTAGGTCGTTCCAGAGGGCCGGGCCCGCCACAGAGAAGGCCCTTCCCCTGTGTGTCGCCAACCGGCATTGCCCCGCCGACGGCACCCGAAGGAGACCCTCTTTGTGGGAGCGGATCGGACGAAGGGATGTATGGGGCAGGATGCGGTCTCGTATAAAGCTAGGCCCCGAGCCATGGAGCGATTTAAAGATGGTCATACGAACCTTGAAGCGCACTCGAAAAGCCACAGACAGCCAGTGCAGCTCGCGCAGGAGAGGTGTTACGTGGGTTTACCTTGAGGCACCCATAATCATCCGCGCGGCCGCATTCTGTACTAACTGTAGCTTTCGAGTGCACCTCAAGGGGAGCCCCATTTAGAGAGCTTTACAGTAATCCAGCCGGGATGTCACAAGCGCTTGAGTGACTGTGCAAAGGGCTCCCCGGTCCAGTAAGAGGCGCAACTGGCGTATCAGGTGTACCTGATAGAACGCCCCCCTGGCCACGGCCGCCACGTGGTCCTCCATGGACAGCCGGGAATCCAGGAGGACACCCAAGTTGCGCGCCCTCTCCACGGGGGCCAGTTGTTCGCCCCCAATGGCCAGTGTTCGACTTATCTGGCTGAACCGGGGTGCCGGAAACCACAGCCACTTGGTCTTGGACGGGTTGAATTTGAGTTTGTTACTACCCATCCAGATCCGTACGGTCTCCAGACATTGGGACAGTACCTCGACGGCATCGCTGGGGTGGTTTGGGGTGGATATGTACAACTGAGTGTCATCAGCGTACAGATGGTATTCCACCCCAAAACCACAGATGATCTCACCCAGCGGCTTCATGTAGGTGTTAAACAGGAGTGGCGAGAGGACCGACCCCTGAGGAACCCCACATGTGAGGGGCCTCGGGGACGACCTCTGCCCTCCTGCCAACACCCATTGCGACCGACCAGAGAGGTAGGATAAGAACCACCGTAGAACGGTGCCTCTCAGCCCCAACCCCCCCAATCGGTGCAATAAGATACCATGGTCGATGGTATCAAAAGCCGCTGAGAGGTCTAATAGGACAAGGATATAGGAACAACCTCTATCCCGTGCCCTCCAGAGATCATCCACCAACGCGACCAATGCCGTCTCAGTGCTGTGACTGGGCCGGAAGTCGAACTGGTGCGGGTCTAGATAATCAACTTCCTCCAGATGTCGGGGAAACTGTTGAGCCACCACACTCTCAACAACCTTCACTAAAAAGTGAAGGTTGGAGACAGGACGATAGTTCTCTAAAAAAGCTGGGTCCAGGGATGGCTTCTTGAGGAGGGGCCTCACCACCGCTTCTTTAAGACGGTAGGCAAGGACCCCTCACTCAGAGATGAATTCACAATGCCCTGGAGCCAGCCTCGTGTCACCTCCCAGGATGCGAGTACAAGCCAGGATGGGCACGGGTCCAATAAACATGTAGTGGCTCTAAGGTTCCTCCGCAACCTGTCCATATCCTCGATAGTAACAAAGTCGAACTCCTCCCAAGGTGTTATCTCAAGACCAGCACCGGACACCTCGACCGGACCACTAGTGGAGGGCAACTCGTTCCGAATCTGAATGATTTTGTCCTGCAGAAATACTCCAAATTCCTCTGCTCGACCCTGCAGAGGGGCTTCCCGCGGCCTCAAATGAAGGAGGGAGCGGGTCACCCCAAACAGGGCGGCAGGGCGGTTTTCCGCGGACGCGACAAGGGTGGCACAATACTCACGTTTGGCCACTCTTAGCGCCACTAAGTAAGTCTTAATATGGTCTCTCACTAGTGTTTGGTCAGCTTCGGATCGAGAAGATCTCCACCTACTCTCTAGGTGTCTCTTGCGGCGTTTCATCTCCCGAAGCTCCTCAGTAAACCGAGGAGTTTGGGTGACTTGACGCCGCATGAGAGGCCGCAAGGACGCGACTTGGTCCAAGGCCCCCGTGGCCGCACTATACCATGTGGCCACTAGATCCTCAGTCGAGCCGCAGGGCAGGGACACAGGTACTGGCCCAAGCTCCCTCTGGAACCTTTCCAGGTCCATCAGGTGCCTGGGGCAGAACCAACTCGATGTTTCTGGTTCCGCCTCCCTGCGGTGGGGTGTGACGGTTGGAAAGTCTATCCGAAGGAGAGAGTGATCTGTGCATGACAAGGGTAAGATGACTAAATCCCCTGTTCTGAGATCACTAATCCAGTGTCCAGAGACAAAAATCAGATCCAGCGTGTGTCCTCCCTCATGAGTGGGGCCCTGAACTACTTGGGTCAGATCCATGGCCGTCATGGAAGCCATGAACTCCTGAGCTGCCTCGGATGTTTCGCCCGCCGATGGCAGGTTAAAGTTCCCCATGACTATAAGTCTGGGGGTCTCCACCGCCATCGCGGCGATCACCTCGAGTAGCTCGGGCAGGGCTGCTGTTACATAGCGGGGAGCCAGGTATACAACCAGCAGGCCCAACTGCCTCTCTAGTCCCCACTTCACAAAGAGGGACTCACAGCCGGTCGTCTGAGGCACAGTGGTCTCCTTCGGCTCCAGACTTTCCTTAACAATAACTGCCACCCCTCCACCCCTGCCTAGGGCCCTAGGCTGATGAAATGCACAGTAGCCTGGTGGGCACATTTCCACGAGGAGTAAGCCCCCCTCGGGGCCCAACCAGGTCTCCGTAATTCCCACCAGGTCCGGGTCCCCCTGTCAGGCCTGCTTCTTCGTTGACTTAGGAAAGACCACACTTAGACATTGTTTTGAAATGAATAAGGCTCCTTTTACTAAGTAACAATAGCTTACAGACCAATTAAAGCTGAGAGTGAATAGTTTAGGCGCGAACAGAAAGTATTAAACTTAAGCCCATCCCAATCCCCAAACCCCCCCTTTGCATTGTCCAATATGCTTTCGTCTCCAACATCAGGTGGGCAGGTCTTCACCATCCTGGAATGCAGGTCCGTTAACCAAGAGATAACACCAACCATCAACATTGTCCACCAGCAGAACACACTCATCCCAACGCCCCCCACCCTCCCCGTTTCCATGGCAGCTAAGCAGGAACTAGCGAGGCTGACATCCGGACCTCCTCCAGGAACAGCGGGAAATCCGGGACAGCATGCAGAATACGAAAGGCTACACCTGAAAGACAAAGAAGGACAGACAAAACAACAGATAGGAGAGGGGAAAAAACTCAGGGTTTGTGCGGATACTTGGCATAAAACTGGTGTACCAGTTTAGGAGCTTTGAGATGCTCTTTATCCACCCATTCGTTGTGAGAAGGGGGAAAATCTTTCCACATGACTAGGAATTGAGTCTTATTTCTGCGGATTCTGGAATCCAAAATATCACGGACTTCATAGTGCTGGTGCCCGTCCACTATGGTAGGTGCAGGAGTATCAGGCAAAGGTTTGCGGAGATGCGAGGTACGTGCAGGTTTCAGCAAGTGAACATGGAACACAGGGTATAATCGCAGGTAGGTCTTTGGGAGATCCAAACGGACCGACACAGAGCTGATGATCTTGGTTATTGTGAAAGGACCAACAAACTTGGGACCCAGTTTCCTGCATTTCTGGGGGCTATCTAAATTCTTGGTAGATACATAAACCTGATCACCAACTTTGTAGGAGGGGGGAACCGCCCGTTTCCTGTCAGCGTACAATTTGTGGGAATCATGGGCATCGTTCAAAGTTTTTCGGAGAACTGGCCAGACAGAAGACAACGTAGAGGACCATTCGGCTAACGAGGGGACAGTTGGCGAGTCATGTGGCAGTTCGGGGATGGGTACAAAGTCTTGTCCGTAGATGATTTTAAAGGGGGTCATATTCGTACTGGAGTGAACGGAGTTATTATATGCCACTTCGGCATGTATGAGGAGATCAGCCCAATCATCTTGTTGAAAATTAATAAAACAACGTAAGTATTGTTCCAAAACGGAATTAACCCTCTCACAAGAGCCATTCGTCTGAGGGTGGTAGGCGGAGCTTAAGCTTTGGGCGGAGCCAATCAGTCTCAAAAACTCTTTCCAAAAAAGAGATGTAAATTGAGTACCCCTATCAGAAATGATGCGTTGCGGGACTCCATGAAAGCGATAGATATGAGAAACGAATAATCGAGCCAGAGATTTGGAAGAAGGAATTTTTGTACAGGGGACAAAATGAACTTGTTTGGAGAAAAGATCGGTAACGACCCAAATAACGGTATAGCCCTGACTAGGCGGAAGGTCAACTATAAAGTCCATTGAAATTTCTTTCCAAGGTGTCTCTGGCGTAGCTACAGACTGGAGGAGTCCATGTGGCTTCCCCGGCGCACGTTTGGAAGCCGCACAAACAGGGCAACTGGCAATATATGATTCAACATCTTTTTTCAGCGAGGGCCACCAGAACTGTCTTTTGACAAGATGAACAGTTTTAACGAAACCAAAATGGCCAGCCAGACGTGAGTCGTGTGCGCGTTGCAAGACAAACGGACGTAATGTAACAGGTACATAAATCTTTGAACCAATCCAGGGAAGATCGTCCCTAATAGTACAGTCTCCAGAATGTGCGGAATACCAATCGTCAGTAAGAAGTTCATCCTTAATACGAGCAATCAGGTCTGCGGGTGGAGTAGTTTGGACTGTAGCATGGCTTCTAGTAGACACTGGAGAAGCCGGCAAAGTGAGTGGCATGATGGGCTGTACCGTAGTGAGTTTGGAAACATCATATTGTGGTAATCTGGAAAGAGCATCAGCCATAAAGTTCTTGCCACCAGGAATATACTTAAGATGGAAATTGAAACGATGGAAGTAGTGAGCCCAGCGAAGTTGTCTGGGGGACAATTTACGAGAGGAGGTAAGAGCTTCCAAATTTTTATGATCCGTCCAGACCTCAAATGGATGGGGAGCACCCTCAAGAAAATGACGCCAGGTCATGAGAGCCCAACGAACAGCAAAAGCTTCCTTTTCCCAAATCGCCCATCCACGTTCGGACGTAGTGAGTTTCCGAGATGTGTAGGCACAGGGTTGTAATTGGCCACGGTGGTTGAGTTGTAATAAGACCGCTCCCACAGCGACATCACTGGCATCCGCCTGAATCACAAACGGGGAATTTACATCGGAGTGCTTAAGAACAGGTTCAGCCGCAAACAAACGTTTAAGCTTCTCGAAAGCGGCCTGACATTCCATGGTCCATTTAAGTGGGGATCCTGGACGAGGCTTACCTTCCCCTCTTGTTTTTAGTAGGTTTGTAATGGGTAAGGCAATGTTTGCGAACGACGGAATAAATTGCCGGTAAAAGTTTGCAAATCCCAAAAAGCTCTGTAGTTGTTTACGAGTTCGGGGAGGAGCCCACTCCGTCACCGCCTTGACTTTAGCAGGATCCATTTCAATCCCCTCAGAAGAGATGCGGTAACCCAAATAGTCAATTGTTTCCTGGTGAAACTCACATTTAGAGAGCTTGGCGTAAAGTTCAGCGGAACGTAATTTGTTTAACACAGAACGTACCAGTCTAACATGGTCGTCATGTGTTTGTGAGTAAACAACTATGTCATCAATGTAAACAATAACTCCCTTGTAAAGGTGCTCGTGGAGAACCTCATTTATTAGTTGCATAAACACAGAAGGAGCACCTTGAAGACCAAAAGGGAGGACTTTAAATTGAAAACTTCCAAGCGGGCAGTTAAAAGCGGTTTTCCATTCGTCCCCCTCCTTAATTCTGACCCTGTAATAGGCCTCACGTAGGTCTAATTTAGTAAAGATTTTTCCGGTAGCCAGGTGAGCAAGCATGTCCTTCATTAGCGGAAGGGGGTAGACATTGTGTTCACAAATGGTGTTTAGATAGGAGTAGTCTTGTACTAATCTTAGAGTGCCATCTTTTTTTTCTCTAAACATAACTGGCGCAGCTACACGTGGCCTAGCCGGTTCAATGAAACCCCTTTGAAGGTTTTTATCGATGAACGTACGCAATTCCTCCATTTCTCGTGGGGTCATGGAGTACAAGCGGGGTTTAGGTAATTGAACCCCAGGGAGGAAATCAATTGAACAATCAGTAGCTCTATGAGGGGGAAGGGAGTCACAAGATCTCTCACTGAAAACATCCTTTAGGTCCCAATATTCTTTGGGAATTTTCTCCTCGCCTGGTATGACTTCAGGTGACGGAAAGTCCAGCAAAGGTGCAGCAGATTCAATTAAAAGAGGTGGGTTACTGGGCGGGGGGTGATCAGCTTCTGATGGTAGAGAGGTATGTTCAGGTAGGGACAAAGGTATGCGTACCCAACCTTCCCTCCAGTTGATTAGAGGATTCCATTTCCGAAGCCAATTTACTCCCAAAATTACAGCATTTTCGGCAATGGCTGTTACAATAAAGTTGATGGTCTCAGTATGACCAGTGCCAATAGAAACCTGAATTGGTTCGGTGATAAAAGATGCTGGGGTTCCCCCTGCGACAGAACCATCCATTTGGCAAAAAGCTATGGGAGTTTTTAAAGTCTTCAGGTGGAAACCCATTGAGGACACTATATCTTGGCTTATGAGGCATTTTGAACAACCAGAATCAATTAAGGCCTGCACATTGCACGTACGACCAGTAGATGGAGCCAAAAGCTTTAAATTAATATAAAGGGGCCCGGAGCGGTGACTCACCAGATTGTCGTCAGAAGAGTTTGAAGACGCCTCCCAGTCATCAGGGTTGGTGCTGGGCTGGTCAGCAGAGAGGTTGATAGGCTCCACCCCACTCATTGCCGGTTTAGTGCGCACTGTTGGTGTCTTTGGATGTTTCTGGTCCGAGGAGGCGAGTGGGCGTGGAGGTTGCCTTGATCTGCATTTGTCGGCCCAGTGCCCCTCCTTTCCACAACGATAACAAACAGTTGAGCGCGGTTGAGCAGGTCTTCGGCCCCCCCCACTTTTCTGGATGGGTGAAAACTTTTCAGGGGAATGAGGTCTGGGACTCTCTCTTTGCAGCTTCCGCTCATGACGGACTGAATCTTGTAATTGGGCTTGATCCAGCTCAACGTCACCCGCGAGATCTATCCATTGTTCTAAGGTTTCGGGGCGAAATCTATTCATGCATGTTTGATAAATGTTCTTATCAAGACCCTCAGTATATAAGTCCATTAATGCCCGGTCACTGTAACCGGTCATGAACACGGCCAGATCCTTAAAATTCTGCGTGTATTCTTGAACTGATTTTTCCCCCTGGCGTAAATTTCTCATTCTCATTTTAGCTTTCCTTTCAATACGGGGGTCCTCAAAGCGCCTTCTCAGGGCAGTCATGAAACACTCAAAATCATGCAACACGGGTGAATGGCTATTATGCAGTGAGACCAACCATTGGGAAGCATTTTTCTCCAAGGCCATAGAGACAATTCTAATTTTGAATTCATCTTCAAGATCAGCTGCATAAAATTGTACAAAATTATCGACGTGAATCAGAAAAAATGCCAGGCCCTCGGCACTGCCGTCGAATTTCACACCCAGGGGAGGAAGCTTTGCAAGCCGGCGGGGAGAGGCTGGGCGGACATCTCTCTGCATACCTCTGCTGACCCGGGCAGGGGGGGGTGGAGAATCTCTGACATCCTTAACAGCTGCAGCTCCCTGCATATTTAACTGTTTGCTTCCCTGCTGTTGTCCCCTCCCCAAAAGTTCATCCCGGGCCGCCCGTTTCTCAGCTGCCAGTTGAAGGTAATGCTGGCCCCATTCCTTAAATTCCCTTTCCTCTTTTAAGAGTTCAGGTATGAGTTGTTTGGGGGAAAGGCGACGCCGGGTTACAGTAACTCCTGAGGCTTGGCTTCCAGTCATTCCCACTCCCTCTGACCAGCGACGAGATTTGGAAGAATCTTCGGCTGGCTGGCTTAAATCTAGGTCGGCTAAACATTCCAACACTGACCTCGTATCTCCTGTTGGTGCATGAGCTCCCAGTTCCGTTTCGGGCCGGACTTCCACCAAGGGAATTTCTTGTTTCGAGGGGTCCGACATGGTGTAGGATTTTTTTTTGTGACTCTCAGCTTTCTGTCAGGCCTGCTTCTTCGTTGACTTAGGAAAGACCACACTTAGACATTGTTTTGAAATGAATAAGGCTCCTTTTACTAAGTAACAATAGCTTACAGACCAATTAAAGCTGAGAGTGAATAGTTTAGGCGCGAACAGAAAGTATTAAACTTAAGCCCATCCCAATCCCCAAACCCCCCCTTTGCATTGTCCAATATGCTTTCGTCTCCAACATCAGGTGGGCAGGTCTTCACCATCCTGGAATGCAGGTCTGTTAACCAAGAGATAACACCAACCATCAACATTGTCCACCAGCAGAACACACTCATCCCAACGCCCCCCACCCTCCCCGTTTCCATGGCAGCTAAGCAGGAACTAGCGAGGCTGACACCCCCTCTGACACAAGGTCATTTATGAGGGTGGCTTTGTTCACCACGGACCTGATGTTGCAGAACATCAGCCTAGGGCCCCGGCTCTGTAATCCCTGACTGCCTAGCACACGAGTGGAGCACAGTGGGTTGGGGCAAGCAATCGCTCGTTGCCAGCGACCACCAGCCCCCAACCCACGATGGACATCCTGTCTCCCACCGCCCCTTCCCCTCCCTAAGACCAACCGAATGGGACGGCCCTCAACAGAGACGACCCCTGATCCCCCCTCCCTAGTGGACTCCTCCTTTATCCTACTTCCGCCAGCCGGCCCTATATCTTGACCCCCCTCTGACTGAATAAACCCTCCCCCCACCCCAGAACCCCTTAAAAGCCGAATAAAAATTTGCATAAAAAACCCCTTAGTTTGCACCTCGCCCACCTCTCTGGATCTATCAATCCATCCTCGAGGTGGGCCCGTGTTAGACTGGGGGGGAGGGGGCAGGCCTGCGAGAGTGGAAGCTCCCGCAGGCGGAGAAGGTCTACCCCAGGACACAGGTATCTTGCAAAGTTTCTAATTTCATCTTCTAGCTATGTGATTTTGGAGGTCTCCTTGTAAGGGAGCGATTTTTGAATTCAACATCCTGGCGAATGAAAACAATTGCAGGAAAGTGCAAGGGTCCAAAATGAGAAGCGAGGAAGGTCCAGGTAAACACCCAGGAAGGTGGACTAAATTATGATTGCGCTCAGATATCATGAAGAGTATTCCACAAAAGCAAAACAAGGCAAGGAGAGAAACTGCACAGAAGTTACTGAACCACAAAATGGAAAAAGACCAGTATTGTGAAATCCCTTTTATCTTCTTCCCTTAATGATTTGTCACGTCACCCCCTCCCACAATGGAGGCTCCCCACAAGGGCAGCTACGTGTTTTTACATTTGCAAATGCCAGAAGTCTCCAGGGACCAGGAAATTTAACTCACAATTATTACAAGGAAGTTTCGCTGTATCCAAGGCTTCATTGAAGCTGGCAATAAATAGAACAGGTAGATCATCATAAGGACAAAGTTACAGTCCTGCAGTCCTAAGTGGCTGGAAATGGGTGATAGGAACGATGAGAAGAGTAATAGTAAGGCAGCCTTAGTGAATGGTAAAGATAGCGACCTTGTCCTTCCTTCCAGCAGGGATGGAAAGCAGGTGTTCATGCCAAGCAGCTAGGGGCATCTGGACCCAGCTGCAATCCTCCCCTTCTCCCCCAGGAGGAAAGGTGGCCACCCGGAGATGCCCACGTGGCTGCAGACTTAATGGGGTAGGGTAGGGAGCTGTTCCGGGGATGCAGAAAATTTCCGGGCACATGAAAGCCAAGGCCGGCGAGGGAAACCTCCATCCGTTCCAGTCCATTGCAGCCCCTTTGGGAATCCTCCTCGACCCCCCATTCCTCCCCCAATTTCGCCCAGAGTTCGATGCAGAGTCAAGCAGAGAGAGTGGTCCCACATATTGAGCAGGAATTCTGAGGGATCACGTTCCCACATTTCAAGCCACATTCCCACCCAACCCCTCCCCTGTGTATCTTATAAGAGGTGAAGATTTTCCAGACTTGTCAGGTTTACTGAGGAATTGAGAAGAGTATGGGAAAGTAGCAGGTCTAAATATGGCAAGGGCTAAAATGTCAGTTAAAAATATGACTCCTGACTTGAAAGAGGATTTAATGAAGAAATTTCGTATTCAAATCATCAAAAATGAAATATCTAGGTATGCATTTAACGACGAGCTTTTTGTCCATCGAAGAAGACAATTATATTTGATTAATAAAACTAAGCAAGATTTTTTTTTAAAAAACTTTTTTTTGCTTTTACAGTATATAAAAGGACAAAGGGATATATGGTATATAATTTATTTATTTTTTTAATGAAAAAAAAGTTTTATTGGTTTTTACAAAATTTTTAAAAATAGGAAAAGAGTATAAGGTATTACAAAGATATGAGGACCTCTATGTTGGAGGTGTCGGCCCCCTCCGAGGCTTCTTACAAAAAATAAATAAGATAATACAAATCATTTTTCATTTCCCTACAAAGTGGAAGAGATACAAATATTTTATATTCATGCAATCAATCATTAATTCTATAAACATCCAGATAGGGGTTACACTATATAGAAAAAAGTCATTTGTGAGATCTAAGTCTTTTGGCAATTGTATCTTCTTCTCCCTGACCTCCAGTGGGCGGAGCCATGGCCCCCTCCGCTCCCCCATTTTCATCCTCCAGGATTGGGGAGAGTTTTTTTAGAAAGGCTTCCACCTCTACAATTGTTTTAATTCTTACTCTCCTCCCTTCCCAGAACACTAACATTCCCTCTGGCATCAACCACTTGAACCACACCCCCTTTTTATATAATCTTTTTGATAAGAAGGAACATTTCCTCCTTATTTCTCTAATTTAGTTTTTAGGTGTCTCCCACCCCAACGGCCTGCATCCATTGCCTGAGGTTGTTCAAGAGGCAGCATAGAGAAAGAGGGATTTATGACTCCCAATGTGCATGCCCCTCTCCAACCAAAAGGAAGGACGCCATTATTCCACAAATCCAATGTACTCCCGCGGGTGCCTTTTGCAGTTCTATACACATCTCAGAACCTATGGCATATGAACGGGTAATGTAGGGTCTGTTGTGTGGCCTGCACCATTGTCCTAAGTTTCTAATACACATATCATTTCCTAGCACACTAAAGGTTAGTATAAGCAAAAGTACCACTTTTTCCATTGCTTCTTCACCCGTGCGTAGAAAGTCAGCTTCCGGGGTGACTTAGCAGGGGTTGCTTCACTGCTGTGCGTAGAGAAATCTATTGCCGGTAAGGTTTCAGCAGAGCAGCCTGCAGTTAGGAGGGTTATATTAGGCTCATAGAAAGAGATATATGTATATGACGATGTATATATATAAGCTTAGCATACTAATGTTTAGTTTATTTAGTTTATTTCGGATTTATATTCGGATTTAGAACTTATGGACGGGAACAACTATGGACGCCCAAATGAACATTGCGAACTAACTTTAACTTTATTACGAACTAAAGTTTATTTAACTTTATTACGAACTAATTCTCACTGTGCACTTTCTCATTTTAATACCAACTGAATCAAATCAAAATCAAATCAAATTCGGATTTATTGACCGCACCCTCTCCCCACAGGGACCCGGGGCGGTGCACAGGAGAAACTAAAAACAATATACAATAAATACAAAATACATACTTTAAAACATAATTAAACAATGTTACCCGTGCTAAAAATGATTAAGAACCCATTAAGATGCATTTGGAATCAATAGACAGAGAGAATTATTCAAGGCCGGCCAGTCGAAAGAAATAGGTCTTCAATTTCGTACGGAAGGAGCGGAGGTCAGTGGTCGTTCTGATGTCAGGGGGAAGGTCGTTCCAGAGGGCCGGGCCCGCCACAGAGAGAGCCCTTCCCCTGGGCGTCGCCCGCTGACAAAGTCTAGTGGACGGCACCCGGAGAAGTCCCTCTCTGTGGGAGCGAATCGGTCGTGAGGATGAATGAACTTATTTTAATCATGGCTAACAACTTTTAACATCTTTGTATTTTATTCCAAGACCCACTTATGAATTCCATCTACATTGCTTATTTTTAGATAATTAGTTTTAGTTATTTATTTATAAAGCATGTACTCTAGAGCGAATCTTCTATCTCTGCGGGAGTCCCCGCTCTCGCAGGTTTGGCCCTTTGATCTATCTAGGGCCCATCTTGATGATAGTTTTATTAACCTGGAGAGATGGGCGAAGCGCGGCCTCAGGGGATTTTTAGTGCGTAAATTGCGTAAATTGTCTTTTTTAGGGGGTACCAGGGAGGGGGGTGGGCAGAGACAGATAGAGACGGAAGACCAGACAAGTAGGAAGGGCCAGGCCAGCAGCCGACGGAGGGAAGCGGAAGGAGCCGATAGGAGGGGGGACACACGAGTCGTTCCGCAGGAGGGCATACCAATCCAGAGGGTCGTGGGGAGAGGCAGGGCCGAGGGGAGACAAATTTCATCCTCCCGGTTGGTGGCACGTAGCCGTTGGCTGCAAATGGTCGGGTGCCACAACCCCCGCAGGCTAGGTGGTCAGGGAGTACAGAGCCAGGGCCTGCGGCTGATGTTCTGCAATGCCAGGTCCGTTGTCAACAAAGCCCCCCTCATCAGTGACCTTGTGTCAGAGGGGGAGCCGGACCTGGCTGGAATTGCGGAGACCTGGTTGGGCCACGAGGGAGGACTCCCCCTCGTTGAAATGCGCCCACCAGGCTACCGCGCTTTTCATCAGCCCCGGGCCCTAGGCAGGGGTGGTGGGGTAGCGGTCATTGTTAAGGAAGGTCTTGAGCCGAGAGAGACCATTGTGCCACAGACCACCGGCTGTGAGTCCCTCTGCGTGAAGTGGGGCCTAGGGAGGCAGTTGGGCTTGCTGGTTGTATACCTGGCTCCCCGCTATGTAGCAGCAGCCCTGCCCGAGCTCCTGGAGGTGATCGCTACGGTGGCAGTGGAGACCCCCAGACTTGTAGTCATGGGGGACTTTAATCTGCCATCGTTGGGCGAATCATCCGAGGCAGCTCGGGAGTTCATGGCTTCCATGACGGCCATGGACCTGACCCAACTAATTCAAGGCCCCACTCACGAGGGTGGACATACGCCGGACCTCATCTTCGCCTCAGGCCAATGGAAGAGTGATCTGGGTATAGGGGATATAGTCCTCACGCCCTTGTCATGGTCAGATCACACTTCTCCGGCTCGACTTTCCGACCGCTGATCCCCTCCGCGGGGAGGCGGAACCGGAGTCACCAATTTGGTTCCGCCCCAGGCGCCTGATGGACCCGGATGGGTTCCAGATGGTGCTTGGGCCATTTCCTGTACCCTTGACCCGTGCCCCGATGGAGGACCTCACGGCCGCATTTAATAGTGCGGCCGTGGGAGCCTTGGATCGGGTCGCGCCCTTGCGGCCTCTCTTGCAGCGGCGAACCACCCTGGCTCCTTGGTTTACCGAGGAGCTGCGGATGATGAAACGCCGCAAGAGATGCCTAGAGAGAAGATGGAGGTCTACCCGATCTGAATCTGACCAGACACAGGTAAGAGCCCATTTACGGACTTACATTGTGGCGCTGAGAGTGGCCAAACGCCATCATTGTGCTACTCTCATAGCATCCGCAGAAAACCGCCCTGCCGCCCTGTTTAGGGTGACCCGCTCCCTACTTCAACAGAGGGTGCGGGAAGCCCCGCTACAGGGTAGAGCAGAGGAATTTGTGATTTTTCTGCAGGAGAAAACCGCTCAGATACAGAACGAGCTAGCCCCCATTGATGGCCCAGTGGGATGCCACGAGGCAGATCTTGTTTGGGAGGAGTTTGACTCCGTTACTTCCGAAGATATGGACAGGTTACGTGGGCGACTGCGAGCCACCACATGTTCATTGGACCCGTGTCCCTCCTGGCTTGTACTGGCATCCTGGGAGGTGACACGAGGCTGGCTCCAAGAGGTTGTCAATGCATCCTTAAGTGAGGGTTCCTTGCCTGCTTCCCTAAAAGAAGCGATGGTGAGGCCCCTCCTTAAGAAGCCCTCTTTGGATCCAGCTCTTTTAAACAACTACGGTCCAGTCTCCAACCTTCCCTTTCTGGCGAAGGCTGTTGAGAGTGTGTTGGCACAACAGTTTCCCCGTCACCTGGAGGAAGTTGACTATCTAGATCCGCGCCAGTCCGGCTTTTGGCCCGGGCATAGCACCGAGACGGCATTGGTCACGTTTGATGATCTCTGGAGGGCCAGAGATGGGGGTTGTTCCTCCATCCTGGTCCTATTAGACCTCTCGGCGGCTTTCGATACCATCTACCATGGTATCCTATTGAATCGGCTGGGGAGGTTGGGGGTGGGAGGCACCGTTTTACGGTGGTTCTCCTCCTACCTCTCTGGCCGATCGCAATTTGTGTTGGCAGGAGGGCAGAGGTCGACCTCGAGACCCCTCACATGTGGGGTGCCTCAGGGGTCGGTCCTCTCGCCCCTCCTGTTTAACACATACATGAAGCCGCTGGGTGAGATCATCCATGGTTTTGGGGTAGAGTACCATCTATACGCTGATGACACTCAGTTGTATATATCTACCCCAAACCACCCCAACGATGCCGTAACGGTGATGTGCCAGTGCCTGGAAGCCGTGCAGATCTGGATGGGAAGTAACGGACTCAGGCTCAACCCGACCAAGACCGAGTGGCTGTGGTTTCCGGCTGCCCGATTCAACCAGCTCACTCCATCGCTGGCCATAGGGGGTGAACATCTTGCCCCTGTGGATGGGGCGCACAATTTGGGTGTCCTCCTGGATGCCCGGCTGTCCATGGAAGATCAAGTGACAGCCATGGCCAGGAGGGTGTTTTACCAGGTTCGCCTGGTTCGCCAATTGCGCCCCCTATTGGATCGGGACGCCCTTCGCACAGTCACTCACATGCTCGTGACATCCCGACTGGACTATTGTAACTCTCTCTACATGGGGCTTCCCTTGAGGTGCACCCGGAGACTTCAGCTAGTCCAGAACGCAGCCGCGCTAGCAATTATGGGTACCGCCAGGTCTACCCATGTAACACCGCTCTTGCGCGAGCTGCTCTGGCTACCTGTCGTCTTCCGGGTGCACTTCAAGGTGCTAGTTCTCATCTTTAAAGCGCTCCATGGCTCGGGACCTAGCTATCTGCGGGATCGGATCCTGCCTCATACATCCTCACGGCCGATTCGCTCCCACAGAGAGGGACTTTTCCGGGTGCCGTCCACTAGACTTTGTCAGCGGGCGACACCCAGGGGAAGGGCTGTCTCTGTGGCAGGCCCGGCCATCTGGAACGACCTACCCCCGGATATTAGGACGACCACGGACCTCCGCTCCTTCCGTCTTAAATTAAAAACTCATCTTTTCTGTCTGGCCGGCCTGGGATAGTCTCTCTGTCTCTGGGGTTTTATTGGGTAGTTTTTAGTATAGTTTAGTTTTAACGGGGAATTTTAGCGCAGGTTAGGTTTAATTTGTTTTTAAGAAATGTCTGTATATTTTTATTGGTTTTATTCTACCTGTGCACCGCCCCGAGTCCCTATGGGGAGAGGGAGCGGTTTATAAATATTAAATAATAATAATAATAATAATAATAATAATAATAATAATAATAATAATAATAATAATAATAATAATTATTATTATTATTATTATTATTATTATTATTATTATTATTATTATTATTATTATTATTATTATTATTATTATTATTATATCCAATGTACACATCAACTGTCACCAACATTGCCTTATATAAACCACACCCAGTCATGTCCATAAAATCCACCGTCAAGTAATCCATAGGGTAATAGGATTGCACTGCATGTGGGGTGTGAGCTGTTATTGGGCTTGAAAAGGAAACATTTGGCAGTCTTGTACCAATTGCAGCAATTGCTAGTATTTTTAGACAATGGGGCACCCCCTTTTTACTCCATTCAATTGCTTGGAAAGGTAAGCTACTGGGCATTGCCACTGTCCGAGCGTCTGTGTTAGCACCCCCAATGCTGTATTTCTATTAGTGTCCACCTATAAGAGAAATGGCTTTACCAGAGTAAGCAAGGCTAAGGCGGGTGCTGTAGTCAGTGCTTGATTAATGTTTCTAAAAGCATTTCTTTCCTTGTTCCCCCATCCAACAGAAAGGATCTGCATAGCTCCTTTGGTGGCCGCATAGAGCGGAGCAACCATCAAAGCAAAATAGCCTGTTTCCTTCCTGTCCCTGCTCAATATCATACCCCAAATACCGCACTCTGTCTGAGCCTTTCGTCTTGACACTCTATATCCATATTCCATCAAGAATATCACATCTCCTCCGATTGTCCGGTCACCGAAACATCATCCACATCCCCTCTCTGGAGAGGCACTGCTAACCCTTCACGGTACCAAAAGGGTAGGTGACTTTTTAAATCCTTGAGGCAGACGGGTCCATGCGAACTGCATTTCTGTCCCTGTCTAGGGATCCTCCCATGCAAATGCAAAAGTCATGAAATTACTGGATGTACGGAGATGGTGAAAAAACATCCTTCAAATCAGTTACAGACAACCACTTTGCACATGGGGGGCAGAAGACCTATGAACTCTGTGGCGGGCCCAGCCCTCTGGAACGACTTCCCCCTGAACTCCGCCCCATCTCCGACCTCCGCCTCCTCCGCAAGTGTCTGAAGACACATCTATTCCATCTAGCCGGCCTAGCGTAACCTCCATTACTGACTATTTAGACAGTTTTAAATTTGGGATTTTTAATTCGGTTTTTAGTGCAGGGTCTATTAGAATAAGTTTTTTAAATTTTATATATTTTGTATGTATTTTAACATCCCTGTTCACCGCCCTGGGTCCGTTTGGAGAAGGGCGGGGTATAAATTTAATAAAAGAAAAAGAACAGGTGAAGCTGTGAGCTTCAATTCCACAATCACAGAGGGGTGATGTGATGCAATATACAGAAATTCATGTTGAACCTCCGGTCCTTTAAAAACACAAGTTACAGGTTTCTGTTGCCCACAAATCTGTCCAGACACCCCCTGGACCTGTATCCTATGCAGTCCTGGGGCAACAATTCTGCTATTCACCCCCGACGTCCAGCTCCTGTATCCACCAAAAAGGTAGTCTGCTGGCCCCCATATCCATAGTAACTAATGGCTCGGGTGGGGCCTCTTCCAAGCCAGGTCCCCTTCAGTCCGTCCATCCAATATCCACCATTCCAATCTCTTCCACCTTTGCCAGCCACTTTCACCACGCTCCCTCATGCCACGTCCTCTCATTCCTCTACCAGGGAATCGGGTTGGGGTTCCAGTTTCCCTATCGAACCCCTGTCATCCACCAAATCCCCTACCTGAACTGCCCTCTTCGGACACTCTTTCTGCCAATGACCTTCTCCCTTACAATACGCACACTGGTTTGGTCCTAACCTAGCACTCTGCAATGCCTCTGCCAACACCTTTGTTTTCTTATGCATCCACATATCCTTCTTTTCCCCACCTTATCCCTGTCCACCTACACTTTCCTTGCCACTTCCAACAACTCACTTGTATTCGTTCCCAATGCTCCTTCCCACCTCTGTAGCTTTCTCCAAATACACCCATAACTCTATAAACCTTTTATTTAACATCCTCACATTATCCACATGCTGAGGATCTACCCCATAGGCTTCAATCAGCCTTTGCAAAAAGCTTTCTGGACCTTCATCAGCTCTCTGAGTCACCAAAGACGGCTTAGGCATAGTCACCGGAGGTTTTCCTGCCCTTCTGAGAGCTTCCACTGTCAAGCTCTGATATTCCTCGAGGAGGGGCATGCGTGCCCCCTGTCTAGGTTTCCCTCTCCTCTGGAGTTAACAATGTTTTCAACAACTGCTGCACAACCTGCCAGGTAGGATTGTGCGTCCACATGACAGGTCCATCTCAGTCACATATTGAAACATAGCCATGAATCCTGTCAGACCCTGGTGATTAATTGCCTGCCGATCCATTTGTCACAAGAGGCTACAACCCGCCCCCCTGCTGCTGTCTCCCAAGCAGCTGCCGAACGAGTCCGTATGCCCACGGCCTCCTCACCCCCCACAGCACCAAGTCCTCCCCCTCCTCCTCCTCACTTCCATCCGAATGAGCAGCTTCAGTGTTGGGAGCAAACGCCGCCCCTCTCCTTGGACTCCCAGCAAACCCAGATGGGCCAGCCACTCCATCACCACCCCCCTGTCCTTGAGGCGGTGGCTGAGGCAGCAGGGGCTGCACTGGGGATGGACGCGGAACATATGGTGGGGGTCATAAAACTTCTTCAGCTTCCTCCTGCAAAATCTTTTCTCTCAACCCCCTTGCTATCCCCTGCTTCCCCTATTTCTGTCTAAGAGCTTCGGCGAGGAAAAAATGTGTTTCCTTTTGAGGTTCCTTTTTCTCTGGTGCCTTTCCTGGCCCCCCTTCTTGTCTTCTGTAACTTTTGCCCTACTGTCATCTGCAGAGGCCAATAATGACCATTTATTGACCATTCTCCTATTTTTCTCCAACCTCAGGATCTAAATCGGTCTTTTCATCCTGTTTCTGTTGACTTTAACAGGACAAAAAGGACCTGCATCCCATCTGGATGTTCTCTATACTTAGGAGTTCGATTTTAACAATCATATAAATCAGCCAGTGAGAATGGAGCATACATTCAAGCTGCTCTCCCTCAGCCCCTGGCATTCACGCTCCTGCCCTGTGGTCTTGCCACACCCAACCTAATCATTTCTACCTGACATTGTAACCTCACAGCCAGCTCATGTATGGTTACCGATTTGGATGTTTCATCTTGGCTGCTCTCTCTTTCCAGAGATCATCTATAAGCTATAACTATAACACCCCTTGAGGGGACCATCTTCTCTCCTTATTACTCTTCAGATATGGGGTGTTACATTTAGTTCAACAGTAATATTCATCAAACCCCTGTAACATGCACTCAAGCGGTGTGCTGGCCGGTGCTCTGCTTCCCACCCATTCTGGCACAAGTTACTGACCCCCCCGTCCCGGATGTTCAACGGTCACGGACGGGAACTGCAGCAACCAAACCTCCCACACAGGGCTACTTTAGGGACGACACCCCGAGCCCAGGAGGGTGATCAGCCTCCCTCTTCTGCCTCCAAGCGTGGCAGGTATTCAACTCTTAATGTATACTCGCCTGAGGAGTCTTCACTGTTGTCCTGGCCAGGAGATGGCTCAGACAGCCTTTCCTACGATGAAGGGTTCTTGGACTAGCTGTCAGCACTGTCATCCTCGTGGAGAGGTCGCTGCTGTCTCCCGGAGGTCAAGCCCCCGTGGCGCCTGGAGAATGTTCAGAAACGGCCTCTCAACGGACCCGAGGGGTGAAGCTGTCCTCAGCGAAACATCGCCCCATCTGTATTCCCGGCCAATGCACCAATTGTTGTAGGAAAGCCAAGACACACAGACAAGCTCTTCAATGCAGCAAAGAGTTTATTGTGGACAGATTCAGAGATGGGCTCGTAGCCCATACAAAATGTCTGAACCCCCATATATTGACAAGGATTGTCTCTTATAACCTTGGTGACGTAGGCATTCCCGTTCTCCTACATCTGCCCAAATATGGAGTTGGGGGACTCGAAAACCCACCAGTTGACACAGTTTGCTTAAGTCGACAAGATATATACATTCAGAGGCTATTTGTGGCTAGCAAGGAGATAAATGGGGAAGTTGCTGGGAAAAGATCGTGGGAGCAACCCAGCAAACAGGATGCTGTCTGGGGCAGGACCTTTTTGCAAATACAGCAGTATATTGAGCATAGCTTGCGTTCTTACTTCTTGACCAAAGTTTACTTGACCAATGTTTCAGGCCTAGGCCAGACCTCTGTATCTTCCGTTGCTACCTCATTTGGACAACAAGTGATACCACGAGTATTGTCCAAGACACATTTTTTAGTACCTCCAGTGAGAGAAAATAAGAAACATAAGACTTAAAAAAAATCAATTTCTGTTTAATCGTCTATGAAAGTGAGAGAAGAATTGACCTAAATAATTTCCTGTCTGATGTTCAGAACCATCCTAGGAATCTTTATTATTTGATGTATGTAATGAATCAGTTCCACTTCCTTCGTCCAGTGTGACCCACCATCCTGAGTGGAGAAGGTCCCCTCCGGACAAGGAACGCAGTCATAGCAGCAAACTGGCTCTCCTTCTCAAGCCCTCTTGACAAATCCAGGATGACAACTTTCCACACATCTGGACTGAGGCAGGGACTGAGCAGAAAAACAAGGATGGGCAAAGAAAATGCGTTAGGACTCTCCATGCATGGAAAATCGGGGTAGATTTAGACATTACCCACGTAGCCTCTAGGATTCACTTAGATAAATTTGAAATTTCTAAGTGATTCAAAATAATTTTAGCACATGCAATTAGTGCAGATTCTTCATTTAATTCCTTTATTTTGCTTCTGGCGTATCATATAGCAATAAAGAAAGTTTCTATTTAATAAAATATTAGCGGATGGAATTGAGAAGATATTTAAGCAGTAAGTGAAGGCCAGGAATTCCTCTCCATGAAGAAAGAAACTTCTGACCAATAGGATCTGGAAACTTTTCTTCTAGAGTACGTAAAGCATTGCACACCTTCTCTCCTTTGAAAGAAGTCCAAAACTGCCTTGAATTTAAAATACAAAGGGAAGAGTCCTTGGAAATTAGGACTGTCAATTTTAACAGAAATGTTCTTTGTTGATTTGCATACTTATTTGTTCAATTTTTGTGTCTGCCATACTGGAGAAGTCAGACTAAAACGGACTGCCTATTTTCTACAACTGGAGTGAGTTGAGATGGGTGTGAGATAATGAGAACGTGTCCCTCAAACAGGATCCTCTTACAAGCGAAAGCCAAGTGTGCTGTCCCAACAGTATATAGCTAGTGTAGGAATTAGGAACGGTCTCCTTTAAGAAACTACCTCATATGAAATGTAGCTACCTTATGGGAAATGTAGGCAAACACACAAACCTTGGAAACATGGCCTTAAATTTGGCGCAGCTCACTTAACTTCCTTCTGTAGACCCAATTGGAGTTGTGAAGATCCCGTGGAGCTCCTGCCTCACAAATCAGGAGGCTGTGAGATCGATCCTAGGTAGAGGCAGCTATTTCCTTCTCTGTGCCACAATGAGCATTTATCTGCTGAAACAAACTCCATCTTGGTGACAGGAAGGGCATCTGGCCAGTAACAGCTGTTGAACTTCAAGTAAAAAAAACAATGAGGGAGACTGAACAAGCACAGGAGTCGAAATAGGGAAGGAAGCAGTAAGAGAATCCATCCTGAATATCTACAAAACACCTGGCTCAGGAATTCTGGGACTTGAAGTCCACAGGGCATAAAGGGGGCATAGCTCCACACCTCTGCCTCAATGGAACTTCCCTTCCTCTTTAATTATCAGGGTAGGACAAGGATAGGATGGAGAATGGAAGGGAAGAGAACAGAGCTGGAAGGGACATTGCGTTGCCCCCCAATCTGGGCCTTCGCTTGGTGTCAAAGCCAACTGATCTTGAAACACAAGGTGTGAGACCAGAATATACTTTTATACTTTTGGTGCCAAGAGAGAAGGACCCAGGCTTTGAAAGCCTCCAAGTCCCAGATTACACTTTTACACTCAATGTTTATACTCCAAGATGAGTCACACACACACCTTTGGCCTCACACTAACAACGCCTCTAATATTTATTGGTTACCTGAGTTACAGCCCACCCCTCTCCAAAAGCTTTTATGCCTGTTCTGCTAAATAGCTAAATCTCAGGTCCACCTGTTGCCTACCTCAGGACACAGGTATCTTGCAGAGTTCCCAGTTTCATCTTCCAGCTATGTGGCTTTGGGGGTTTCCTTGTAAGGGTTTCCTTGCATTCAACATCTAAGTGGCTAAGTGGTTTCTGACAGGTAAATTGTTTCCTTCTGTGGAAGCCCAATGATTCAGAAGACAATTGAGGGAGAGTCCAAGGGTCCAGAATGAGAAGCGAGGAAGGCCCAGATAAGCACCCAGGAAGGTGGACTGAACTATGATTTACCTTCAGGTACCAGGAAGAGCATTGCACAAAAGGAAAATGAGGCAAGGAGGGAAACTCCACAGAAGAGCCTGAACTCCAAAAAGGGGAAAAAACCAGAATTCTGAAATCCCTTTGATCTTCTTTATTGAATGGAGTGTCTCGTCATTCCCTCCCATAATGAAGGCTCCCCACAACCACAAAGACGTCTTTGAACCTCTGCAAAGTGCCCGGAGTCTCTGGGGATCAGGTGGGCAGGAGATTGAACTCTGCTCTGTTCTCATGCAGGGAAGGATGGCTGCCTCCAAGGCTTCCTGGAGGCTGGCAAGAGCCATGGCGACCCCTCCCTCCTTCCCTCCTTCCTTCCCTCCCTCCTTCCTTCTTTCCTTCCTTCCTCCCTCCCTCCCTCCCGCCCTTCCTCCCTCCCTCCCTCCCTTCCTCCCTCCCTTCCCTCCCTCCTTCCTCCCACCCTTCCTCCCTCCCTCCCTTCCCTCCTTCCTTCCCCCCTGCCTCCCTCCCTCCCTTCCTTCCCTCCTCCCTCCCTCCCTCCCTCCCTCCCTCCCTCCCTTCCTTCCTCCCTCCCACCCTCCCTCCCTCCCTCCCTCCCTTCCTTCCCTCCTTCCTTCCTTCCTCCCTCCCTCCCTCTCTCCCTCCCTCCCTCCCTTCCTTCCTTCCAGCGGGGAGAGGAAGAGGCTCTGGATGCCAGGCGGGAAGGAGCCCCTGGACTGGGGGGGCTGGAGGGGGAGACCCAGCTGCAGCCCCCCTTCTTCCCCCAGGAGGACAGGGGGCCACGCGGAGATGCCCCCGGGGCTCCTGCAGGCATGAAGGGGGCGGGGAGGGAGGGGGAGCTCCGGGGAGGCGGAGGAAAGCCTCCCTCCCTTCCCCTCCATTGAAGCCCCTTTGAGAAGCCCCCCATCGCCCCCCGCCCCCATTTCCCCAAGGCGCCCGGAGGGGAGGGGGCGGAGGGGCGGGGCCAGCGGCGCAAGGGAGGAGCCAAGCGAGCCAATGGGATGGTGGAGAAGTTAACCCAATGTAAATGACGTCATCTGGCAGGAAAGGTCCTTTTGTTTCCGGGCGGAGCTTTTCCGGAAACGGGAGGGAGGCCGCTCTGGCCCTCACTTCCGGCATCCGAGGAGCGGCCCTTCCGATCCGGGGGCGGGGGAGGCGCGAGGCAGGTGAGGCGCAGGGGACGCCGGGAGTTGCGGTGCTGGAGGGGCCTCCTCAGAAGGGAGCCCCGTGAGGGAGGAGAGGCGGCTGGGAAAGGGACGGAGCCTTCCGCCGCCTCTCTCTCTCCCGCTGCCCTGGAGGAGGCCGGAGGAGCGCCCAGCCCAGGCCTCGTCTTCTCTGGGGAGGCCCTGGGCTGCCCCGTGGGAAGCGGCCGTGGCTCTCGGCCCTGAGCCCGCCCTTCCTTCTGGGGGATTCCTCACAGAGGGCGCCTGCGTCTCTCCTCGGAGGGGCTCCTCCTCCCCCTTCCTCCGGCCACGCCAGGCCCAGAACTGGCGGCCCTTCCGTGCTTTCTTCCCCAGGAGAAATGGGGGCCTTTCCTTCCCCCCTTGGCCTGCTTTCCTCGGCTTCCCTCCCCATGGGCGCCCTGGGTTCCCTCGCCGGTGTTTGAGAAGGGCCTTCTGCCCCACGACGCCCCTCTTGTAGGAAGAGCCCCCCTGATGATGCTCCTGATATGGATGGGGTCTCTGGGTTGCAGCCACCCCCATCCCCCCCCCCCCCCAAAGGCTTTCCTGCTTCCTATGCACAAGGCCCCATTTTCCCCACCCAGGTTTGGAAGAGGCGATTTTGTTCAATAGAGGAGAGAGAGGAAAAAATACAGTAGAGAGGGAGAGAAATAGAGGGAGAGAAAAAAAGTAAGGTGGGGGGAGAGAGTGTAGATAGGTGAGTAGAAGGATAGAGAGAAATAGAGAGAGAGAGAGACACAGTAGATGGGTAGGAAGGGAGAGTAGGTAAGTAGGTTGCTATGTAGAGGGATAAAGAGAAAAATACAGGTACAGTAGATAGGTAAGGGGAGAGACAGAGAGAGAGAGTAGGTAGGTAGGTAAGTTGATGTTTCCAGGTGTATTTATCCATTTGCTGGAGAAGGAAATCACAACCTGTAGCATCTAAAACTTTGTGTCTGCTGGCACAGCACTTGACCAATAGAATTCTCATCAATCTTTCTAAGTAAACAGCCTTCCAAAGGGGGGGGGGGGGGGTTAAAAACAGGCCAGGTTTTTTTATCATAAAAATAGCATGCATAGCCTTATGGAGGCTTACAGAATGCTGCTGGAGGGGGGACAAAACATGGACTGTTTTTTACTTATTTCTGCCCTTCTCAGCCCCCATGAGCTCTTTGAAAGCCTCCATAAGGCTTCTATAAGGCATTTTGGCGAAGGAGCCGGGGCTTTAGGAGTAAAAAATGCTGTATTCGGTATATGAAACGCACCCAGATTTTCCACCCCATTTTAGAGGAAAAAATGTGCGTCTTGTACTCCAAAAAATACGGTAACTAAATTTCAGGCCACCTTTTGCCTACCCAGGTCACAGGTATCTTGCAAAATTTCTAGGTTCCTGTTCTAGCTATGTGGCTTTGGGGGTTTTCTTGTAATGGAGATTGGATGGTTCAGAAAACAATTGCAAGAAAATTCAAGGGTCCAGAATGAGAAGTGAGGAAGGCCAGGTAAGAACCCTGGAAGGTGGACTAAATTATGATTATTCTCAGGTATCATGAAGAGTATACCACATAAAAAAAAACAACCGAAAATAAGGCAAGAAGAGAAACCACACAGAAGTTGCTGAACCACAAAATGAAAAAAAAAAGTCCATCATTATTCTGAAACCACTTTTGTTCCCTTAATGATTTCTCCCGTCCCCCCCTCCCACATTGTAGGCGCCCCATAAGTGCAAATATGCGTTTTAATACTGCCAGGAGTCTCTGCGGATCAGGGGGCCAAGAAATTTAACTCATAATCATGATAATAGAAGGAAGGATCGCTGCATTCAAGGCTTCCTTCAGACTGGCAATAAATAGAATAGATAGAATTCTTTATTGGCCAAGTATGATTGGACACACAAGGAATTTGTCTTTGGTGCAGATGCTCTCAGGGTACACAAAAGGTCAAGAATCACAAGATACAACACTTCACGATAGTCATAAGGTGCAAGTAACCAATCAGGAAACAATAGTATAAATCATAAGGATATAAGCAACAAAGTCACAGTCCTGGGGTCATAAGTGGCAGGAGATGGGTGATAGGAACGATGAGAAGGCTAATAGTAAGGCAGCCCTAGTGAATGGTAAACTTAGCGACCTTGCCCACCCAGCGGGGAGAGAATGGAGGTTCTGGAAGGGGAGACCAAGCTGCAACCTCCCTTCTCCCCCACCCCCCAGGAGGAAAGGGGACCACCCGGAGATGCCCACCGAGCTGCAAGCTTAATGGGGAGGGGTAGGGAGCAGCTCCAGAAGGGCAGAAAGAGTTCGAGCACAGGAAAGCGAGGGAAACCTCCATTGCAGCCCCTTTGCGAATCCCCCATTCAACCCAGGGTGGGACAAAGACGGGGAGGGGAAGGACTAGGGGAGACATGATAGCAGTGTTCCGATATCTCAGAGGGTGCCACAAAGAAGAGGGAGTCAAACTATTCTCCAAGGTACTTGGGGACAGGACAAGAAGCAATGGGTGGAAACTAATCAAGGAGAGAAGCAACTTAGAACTAAGGAGAAATTTCCTGACAGTTATAACAATTAACCTCTGGAACAGCTTGCCTCCAGAAGTTGTGAATGCCCCAACCCTGGAAGTTGTTGGATAGCCATTTGTCTGAAATAGTATAAGGTTCCTGCCTACGCAGGGGTTGTACTAGAAGACCTACAAGGTCCCTTCCAACTCTGCTGTTGTATTGTAAGCCAGGAAGGTGGCAGCTATAGAGTTGAGCAGGGGGTGTGGTGCTGCACCCAGCAGCCAATGGGATGGCGTGGAAACTGCCAAGAGGCAAATGACCCGATCTGGTAGGAAAAGCGCATTCTTTGTGACTTCCGCAATCGGACCAAGAGAACAGAGCTACAGGGGGCGGTGTCAGGAGAGGAAGAGGTGGAGCTTGGGCAAAAAGGGGACAGAGTCTGGTTCTCACTTTCGGAATCTGAGAAGCAACGGAAAGACTTTTCCAATTTGGTTGCGTATACGGCTTGATGCAGGTAGGGAGCAGGGATGCCGGGAGTTGCAGTCCAGGAGGGTCCTCCAGAGAAGGGAGGCTTCTGAGGGAAGAGAGGGGACGCTGACAGTGAGAGGCAGAGGTTTTAGGCAGGCCTCTCTTGCGGGGAAGGGAATAACGCCTATTTTTCTTCCCCGCAGGAGGACGGAAGAGCTCAGCGGGGGAAGGAAGGAAGCGCCACCCAGGATGAGAAGGAGGCTACGCGGAGCAGCCCCGGGAGACGGGGAAAGGCTGGGAGTCTCTGAGGCAGCAGGAGGGATGAGCCCAAGAGGACCCCAAAAAAGGCGGCTGCCTAGAGGTCAATTGAGGAAGGAGGAAAAGGGCGGAGACCCCGATATGGTCCTGGAGGGCGGAGGGTCCTTCGAAAGACCCCGGAGTCCCCAAAGGATCCATGAGGAAGGAAGGGAATATCAGTGCCCGGAATGTGAGAAATCCTTCAAGAGAATAGGGCATCTTCAGAGACATCAAACGGTCCATTCAGGAGAGAAACCTCATAAATGCCTGGAGTGTGGAAAGATCTTCAGTCAGAGGGGCCACCTTTATACACATCAAAAGATCCATTCAGGAGAGAAACCTCATAAATGCCTGGAGTGTGGAAAGAGCTTCAGTCAGAGTAGCCACCTTTATACACATCAAAAGATCCATTTTGGAGAAAAACCTCATAAATGCCTGGAGTGTGGAAAGAGCTTTAGTCAGAGGGGCAACCTTTATACACATCAAAAGATCCATTCAGGAGAGAAACCTTATAAATGTCTGGAGTGTGGAAAGAGCTTCGGTTGGTGGAGCTACCTTTATGCACATCAAAAGATCCATTTTGGAGAGAAACCTCATAAATGCCTGGAGTGTGGAAAGAGCTTCAGACAGAGGAGCCACCTTTATACCCATCAAAAGATCCATTCAGGAGAGAAACCACATAAATGCTTGGAATGTGGAAAGAGCTTCAGTTGGAGGAGCAACCTTTATGCACATCAAAGGATCCATTCAGGAGAGAAACCTCATAAATGCCTGGAATGTGGAAAGAGCTTCAGTTGGAGGAGCAACCTTTATGCACATCAAAAGATCCATTCAGGAGAGAAATCACATGTATGCCTGAAGTGTGGAAAGAGCTTCAGTCAGAGGAGGAGCCTTTATACACATGAAAAGATCCATTCAGGCGAGAAACCACATAAATGCCTGGAGTGTGGAAAGAGATTCAGTTGGAGGAGCAACCTTTATACACATGAAAAGATCCATTCAGGCGAGAAACCACATAAATGCCTGGAGTGTGGAAAGAGCTTCAGTCAGAGGAGCCACCTTTATACACATCAAAAGATCCATTCAGGAGAGAAACCACATAAATCCCAGAAGTGCGGAAAGAGCTTCAGTCGGAGGAGCCGCCTTAATACACATCAAAAGATCCATTCAGGAGAGAAACCACATAAATGCTTGGAGTGTGGAAAGATCTTCAGTTGGAGGAGCAGCCTTTATACACATGAAAAGATCCATTCAGGAGAGAAACCTCATAAATGCCTGGAGTGTGGAAAGAGCTTCAGTTGGAGGAGCCATCTTTATACACATGAAAAGATCCATTCAGGCGAGAAACCACATAAATGCCTGGAGTGTGGAAAGAGCTTCAGTCAGAGGAGCAACCTTTATACACATCAAAAGATCCATTCAGGAGAGAAACCACATAAATCCCAGAAGTGTGGAAAGAGCTTCAGTCAGAGGAGCCGCCTTATTACACATCAAAAGATCCATTCAGGAGAGAAACCACATAAATGCTTGGAGTGTGGAAAGATCTTCAGTCAGAGGAGCAACCTTTATACACATCAAAAGATTCATTCAGGAGAGAAACCTCATAAATGCCTGGAGTGTGGAAAGAGCTTCAGTTGGAGGAGCAACCTTTATACACATCAAAGGATCCATTCAGGAGAGAAACCTCATAAATGCCTGGAGTGTGGAAAGATCTTCAGTCAGAGGGGCAACCTTTATACACATCAAAAGATTCATTCAGGAGAGAAACCTCATAAATGCCTGCAGTGTGGAAAGAACTTCAGTCAGAGGAGCAACCTTTATAGACATCAAAAGATCCATTCAGGAGAGAAACCTCATAAATGCCTTCAGTGTGGAAAGAACTTCAGTCAGAGGAGCATCCTTTATAGACATCAAAGGATCCACACAGGAGAAAAACCTCATAAATGCCTGGAGTGTGGAAAGAGCTTCAGTCGGAGGAGCTACCTTTATACACATCAAAAGATCCATTCAGAAGAGAGGATATATGAATGGCCAGAATTAGAAAAATCATCTTAAAATCCACTTAAGAATCCACACGGAAGAAAAACCTCATAAATGCCTGGGGGGTGGAAAGACCTATCAAAGGGGAAAGCTTGTTAAGCATCAAACAATCCACACTGGAGAGGAACTCTACAAATCCTTGAGCATAGAGCTATACTGAGGGTAGAAGCCTCCATCCTCACCAAATAATCCACAAGGGAGTGTGAGAAGTCACAGAGTGTATCTCGGGAATTGAATTGAATTACGCATTCAATTTGGCTAACTATAAATAGACATGTTAGCAATTTGTCTCGAGTGCACAAGCTCTCACTGTACTTACAAATGAATAGAATTATATATCCATGATTATTACAATTCCAATACGAAGGTTGAGTAAAGCAGGGGTCCCCAACCCCCGGTCCGCGGACCGGTGCCGGTCCGCGGCTTCATAAGAACTGGGCCGCAGGGCCGGAGAGGAGGAGGAGGGAGCAGCCACCGCGGCGCACTTTCCGGGGCTACCCGGAGGGGCCAGCATGTCAGTGAGGAGGTGGCGGCTGCCTCATCCCAAGCGGGCGGGTGGGCGGAGGACCTGAGCTGCGGCTACCTTAAGCACCATCTGGGCGTGCACACCCACCTCCGTTCCAGCCGCGTGTGGCGCCCGGACGGCCTCGGCGACGTTTAAGGTAGCAGCAGCTCGGATCCTCCGCCCGCCCGTCCGCTCGCTCGTTCGCTCGTTGCGGGATAACCTCCACTCTGCTGCTTCCCGGGGGGAGGGGGAGGGAGAGAATGACAGACACACAGAGCGACAGACTTAGACAGAAATAGAGAGAGGGAGAGAGGTAATCACACACACACACACAGAGTGACAGAGATGGGTGGAGGGAGGAGAGAGAGAGAAACAAAGAGAAAGAAAGAAAAATAGAAAAAGATGAATGGAGGGTGGGAGGGAGGGAGTGAAGGAAAGAAGGGGGAGGGAGGAGGAAGGGAGGGGTGAAAGAAGGAAGGAAGGAAGAAAGGGATGGAGGGTAGGAGGGAGGGAAGGAAAGAAGGGAGGAAGGGGGAGGGAGGCAATGGAAGGAAGGAAAGGAAATAATCTATTTTCCTATTTCCTTCCACCTCAAGTTACCTGTTTGGTTAACCAGGTTAAAGATCTATTTTTCTCCCAGTGGTCATTTCAAAGGAATCACATCCTCTGAGTCATTTCCTGGATTCAAACCAGCATCCCAAAGAGTCACATAACGAGTGCCCATAAATCCATTTTTACCATCTTCAGAAGACCAAAGACCAGCCACAAATGGAAGGAAGGAAGGAAGGAAGGACGAACTTATGACCACAATTAAGGCCAAAATTTTGGTTGCTAAGCATTAAGTGAGTTTCACCACATTTTCCAAGTTGGCCACGCCCACTGGGTTACATGACAACTGAGCCACTCCCATAAAACAGGCCACAATTTTTGGCTCTCAAAAGAAATTTCAGTAGTGGTACTGTTGATATTTGGCTCTATTGACTAATAAGTTTGCCCACCACTGCCCTAGAGGGCCAAGTGAGCCGACTCCCCCCCCTCCCGCGTGCGCTTGCACCGCCTGTTCCCCCTCCCTGCCGCCTCCTCTAGGCCAGCCGGTCCGCAGAATTTTCTTTAAAATGAAACCGGTCCCTGGTGCAAAAAAGGTTGGGGACCCCTGGAGTAAAGAACATTTTAAGAAAATTAAATAATAATTGCCAAATAGGTGACTTTCCTATGCTGATTAATAAAGGTCTTTCTCAATTGTCCATGTGAGATGTTTCAAGTGGCTGAAATTGTAGGAACAGCACCCCTAATAATGCACATAATATTGATTGGTTATCTGGATCACAGCCCCCCCTCCCCAAAAGCTTTTACGCCTGTTATGCTAAATAGCTAAATCTCAGGCCACCTGTTATCTACCCTGGGACACAGGTATCTTGCAACGTTTCTAGTTTCATCTTCTAGCTATGTGGTTTTGGAGGTTTCCTTGTAAGGGAGCTATTCCTCAATTCAACCTCCTGGCTAAGAGGTTTCCGACAGGTAGGTTGTTTCCTTCGGTGGAGTTCGGATGGTCAAGAAAACAATTGCAGGAGAGTGCAAGGGTCCAAAATGAGAAGTGAGGAAGTCCCAGGTAAACACCCAGGAAGGTGGACTAAATAATGATTACGCTCAGGTATCCCGAACATTATTCCACAAAAGCAAAATAAGGCAAGGAGAGAAACTACACAGAAGTTACTGGACCACAAAATGGAAAAAGACCAGTATTGTGAAATCCCTTTTATCTTCTTCCCTTAATGATATGTTACATCACCCCCTCCCACAATCTGGACTCCCCACAAGGGCAGTTACGTGTTTTTACATTTGCCAACTGCCAGAACTCTCAGGGAACCAGGAAATTTAACTCATAATTATTGGAAGGAAGGATTGCTGTATTCAAGGCTTCGTTCAAGCTGGCAATAAATGGAACAGGTAGATCATCATAGGGAGAAAGTTACAGTTCTGCATTCCTTCGGCGAGAGGAATTGTTCCCCCCGCTCTCAGCCCTCCAGCTCCAGGGGCGAAGCAGGAACGACACTCCACCGACCGCTGTCAAGGTGGGGGTCTCCTGCAAGTCGCCCGTACGGTGGGAGGGGTCGCAACGAGACCCCCCCGTGCCCCTGAAGGTGCCCACTAGAGAAAGCAAGCGGTGGACGTGTAGTAGACGTCTGTAACCTCTGAAAGCTGGAAGCGCTCTCCAAAGCTAAGCAAGATTTAGAAAGGTGGAAAAATTTACCATTGTCCCTGATGGGTAGGATTGTGGTCATAAAGATGAATGCACTACCAAAATGTCTTTTCTTGTTTCACAACATTCCCATCAAATTAGAAAAAGGCTTTTTAAAGAATTTGACCCAATTGGCCTCTAAATTTAAATGGAAGGGTGACAAAATAAAGAGTAAAACTCAAACCTGTGCAAGAGACCAAGGAAAACGGAGAATTTGGCCTTCCAGGCTGGGAAATTTACTATATTGCGGCTATTCTTACATGGATAAAGGAATGGATAATGTTAAGAAACAAAAGATTACTCAAATTGGAAGGCCAGGACCTCCAAGCTGGATGGCATGCCTTCCTATGATATGAAAAAAGATTGGCATATACAGGTGAGACTCAAAAAATTAGAATATCATGCAAAAGTTTATTTAGTTCAGTAATGCAACATAAAAGGTGAAACTAATATATGAGATAAGACTCTTTACATGCAAAGCAAGATAGTTCAAGCCGTGATTTGTCATAATTGTGATGATTATGGCTTACAGCTCATGAAAACCCCAAATTCACAATCTCAGAAAATTAGAATATTACATGCAATCAATAAAACAAGGATTGTACATAGAACAATATCAGACCTCTGGAAAGTATAAGCATGCATTTGTACTCAGTACTTGGTTTGGGACCCTTTGGCAGCAATTACTGCCTCAATGCGGCGTGGCATGGAAGCTATCAGCATGTGGCACTGCTGAGATGTTATGGATGGCCAGGATGCTTGAATAGCAGCTTTCAGCTCTTCTGCATTGTTCGGTCTCATGTCTCTCATCTTTCTCTTGGCCATAGATTCTCCACAGGGTTCAGATCAGGCGAGTTTTCTAGCCAATCAAGCACAATAATCCCACGGTCATTGAACCAGGTTTTGGTGCTTTTGGCAGTGTGGGCATCTGGAAAATGAAGTCAGCATCCCCATAAAGCTCGTCTGTGGAAGGAAGCATGAAGTGCTCCAAAATCTCCTGGTAGACGGCTGTGTTGACCCTGAACTTAAAGAAGCACAGTGGTCCAACGTCCTCTTTTCTGATGAGAGCAACTTTTGCATCTCGTTTGGAAACCAAGGACCCAGCGTATGGAGGAAGAATAGAGAGGCACACACTGCAAGACGCAAGTCCAGGGTGAAGTTTCCACAGTCTGTGTTGATTTGGGGAGCCATCTCATCTGCTGGTGATGGTCCATGCAAGACAAGACATAGAAAGGAGGAAGAACAAAATGCATCCAATCCACACACACACCCTATTCATCCACCAAAGAATGGCACCTCCATGGATCTGACGGTGACACAAGAATCTACTTTTGTTTTGGTACCAAGATAGAAGGACGAGGCCTTCGGAAGCCCCCCTCATTAGTTTTATAGCAATTTTTACGGGGAAGGAGAGCAGGCTCTCTCGCCCCTTGGCCTTCCTGGAGGGGGCATGCTGCCATCCTGGAAGTGGGCGCCATTTTGTGGCAGTCACAGTTTCCTAATGAAGGAGCCATCGTGGAAACCGTTCCCCCTCCCACAAAACACTGGCAGCTACATACGAGCAGAGAAAACCCCACACGTGATAGCAGTGACGAGGTTACCTACCGTACTGAGGTCACAAAACCTACCAAAGCCAGCCATGTTCCGAGAGCCCCAAGTGTCCCACGGTTCAACCCTGAGCTAGAGATACAGCTAGTCCTTGACTTACAACCATTCATTTAACCACGATTAGCTGGTTAAAGCTAATCAGCTAATCAGCAGAAGCTGAATGGATTTCCCAATGGCTGTATTCACTTAATAACAGGATTCACTTAATGGCTGCTATGATTTTCTTTACAACGTCCTTGTAAGTGGCTTAGAGTCGCATGGTCAAAATTCCGGTGCATCTATTTACAATGTTTTTGGTGACATTGGGTCATTTGATCAACATGTTGCCTTCTAACAAGCAAAGTCAATGGGGAAGCTGAATGGATTTCCCAATGGCTGGATTCGCTTAATAACAGGATTCACAATGGCTGCTATAATTTTCTTTCCAACCTCCTTGTAAGCAGCCTAGAGTCGCTGCGAAGGAGCAGGTGGCTATATAAACAAACACACAAACCTTGGAAACATGGCCTTAAATTTGGCGCAACTCACTTAACTTCCTTCCGTAGACCCAATTGGAGTTGTGAAGATGCCATGGAGCTCCTGCCTCACAATCAGGAGGCTGTGAGATCGATCCTAGGTAGAGACAGCTAGTTCTTTCTCTGTGGCACAATCAGAATATAGCTGCTGAAACAAACTCCATCTTGGTGACAGGAAGGGCATCTGGCCAGTAACAACTCAGCTCTTGAACTTCAAGTAAAAAAAAACATTGAGGGAGATTGAATAAGTACGCAAGTCAAAATAGGGAAGGAAACACACACACCCTTGCCCTCACACTAACAATTCCTCTAATATTTATTGGTTACCTGAGTTACAGCCCCCCCTCCCCAAAAGCTCTTACGACTGTTCTGCTAAATGGCTAAATCTCAGGCCACCTGTTGCCTACCCCAGGACACAAGTATCTTGCAGAGTTTCCAGTTTCATCTTCTAGCTATGTGGGTTTGGGGGTTTCCTTGTAAGGGAGCTATTCTTGCATTCAACATCCTGGCTAAGTGGTTTCTGACAGGTAGGTTGTTTCCTTCTGTGGAAGTCGGATGCTTCAGAACACAATTAGAAGAGACTCCAAGGGTCCAGAATGAGAAGTGAGGAAGGCCCAGATAAGCATCCAGGAAAGTGGACTAAATTATGATTATGCTCAGGTATCATGTAGAGCATTCCACAGAAGGAAAATAAGGCAAGGAGGGAAACTCCACAGAAGTGCCTGAACTACAAAAAGGAAAAAAAAGAGTATTCTGAAATCACTTTGATCTTCTTTATTTAATGGTGTGCCTCGTCATTACCTCCCATAATGGAGGCTCCCCACAACCATAAAGACGTGTTTTAACCTCTGCAAACTGCCCGGAGTCTCCGGGGATCAGGTGGGCAGGAGATTGAACTCTGATCTATTCTAATACAGGGAAGGATGACTGCATCCAAGGCTTCCTCCAGGCTGGCAAGAGCCATGGCGAACTCGCCCTTCCTTCCTTCCTTCCAGCGGGGAGAGGAAGAGGGTCTGGATGCCAGGCGGGAAGGAGCCCCTGGACTGGGGGGGGCTGGAGGGGGAGACCCAGCTGCAACCCCATATTATCCCTTCTCAAGTTTGCCAATGAACCTTGTGTGTGTGTGTGTGTGTGTGTGTGTGTGTGTGTACATAGAAAGTAAGAACGTTCCAGGCATCAAGGTGGGAACCAAGGACACTTAAGCTAGTGTTTGCCATAACTGTTCCCATAACAATACCAAGAAACTTCATTGGACAATGTGAGGTGGGGAAGGGAATGGGTACAGAGAGAGTAAGAAAGTTCCAGGTATCAAGATGGGAGCCAGGGGCCCTTCAGCAGGTGTTTGCCAATGTTAGGAGTATACGCCTAGTGTTGGGTATATATACCATATATACCATGATGACAAATGGTCTTTGTTGCTTTAAATGTTTGAATGTAATCAGCAGCTGTAATTATCTCCACAATAACAGGAAGTCAGGAGAGCTCATTCTCTCTCTCTGCTTGATCGTTCTCTGCTCGCTTGCTGACTGACATTGACTGACTGATTTATGGAAGAAGGAAGAATCGTGTATTGCGACTGTAAGCAATTGTTCGTTTGTTAAGGACTTTGTTTGGTTCGATATCTACTATCACTGCTTGTGAAGCAGTAGTTTAGTTTTACACACCAGTGAAGCTACTTGTTTTTACTAAGAGTGTCTGGTACTCTATTTGTGTGTCTAGTAGCAACGGGTTTTCTCTAGCCGCACATTCTGCTGCACAACTTCCTGTCTCCCAAAGGAAAGATTCCCCCAACAGCCAGAACTTTACCAGACGTTCCCATGACAATACCAAGAAACTCCATTGGACAATGTGACTGTCAGCCTTCGCTTTGCCTTCGCTTTGCCGCTGCTTGGCTGCCATGGAAACGGGGAGGGTGGGGTTATGGGGTTAACTATGAGTGCTGGTGGAAGATGGTACGGGCCAGTGTTATCTCAAACCTAACGGTATCACATTCCATTCTGATGATGGCGCTGGACGTAAGGCCCACCTGATGTCCTGGAGGAAGATGCATTGGACACTGTTGTGGGGGCATGGGTTATTGGGGTTGGCTTAAGCTTTGATATACACGCTTCGCGCCTAAACTAGTCACTTCCTGCTTGACCCTGGTTTGCTGTTCTTCTGTATTCAGTAAAAGTAACCTTATTCATTCTAAACTATGATTAAGTGTGGTCTTTCTTGAGTATTCGAAGAAGCGAACCCTGACATTAAGCAGGAAGTCACTACGCTCGTTACCCCATGTCGGAGCCTGCAAAAGACGAACCGATGGGAGAGGCCGCCTCTCACCCCTCAGCCCAAAAGGAGGATTCGAGGTCAGTGATGGAGCTGTTAGCGGGCCTTAACTTAGAGCCAACCCCCCAAGAAAGTTTAACAAGCCATCGCTGGTCCGAGGGAGTGGGGATGACGGATGATATCGGCTCCGGGGTCACGACCACAAGGTGCCGGTATGCTTACCAGCCGCCCTCCATAACAGAATTGCTAAAGGAAGAGAGGGACTTAAGAGATATGGCAAGAGATTTACTGCGTCAAGCAGAAGACAGGAAAGAAACCATAGATAAGATGCTGGAAGGGGAAGGAATAAAAGAGCAGGAAGCTGCCTCCAAAGAACCGAGAGGAGCGAGCCCCCAACCCCCTGCGGATACCCCTAGAGAATCACAAAAGGAAGAACCCACTCCCCCCCTCGTTGGTCGTCAAAACCTCCCCCTCTGGGTGTTAAATTTGGCGGAGATGCTGAGGAGTTGAGTTTCTTTTTACTGCATGTCAGCAACTTTGTGAAACAATATGCAAGTGACTTGAGAGATGATGCAAAGATAAGAATTGTTTCCATGGCGCTAGAAAACAAAGCCTCTAAGTGGCTGGTGTCCTTGCATAATAATCATTCCCCGCTATTGAGGAATTTTGACGGATTTATGACTGCTCTTAGAAGGAGATTTGAAGACCCCCGTATTGAGAGAAAGGCAAGAATGGAAATGAGAAATCTGCGCCAGGGCAATAGATCTGTTCAGGAGTACACGCAACGTTTTCAGGAACTTTCAGCGTACATGAGGGGGTGGAGTGAAACCGCTTTAATTGATATCTACACCAAAGGTTTAGACCCCCCGCTGTATGAGACTTGCGTTAACAGACGTACACCTCGATCCCTTGAAGATTGGTACCAGCTTGTGGGAGATGTTGAGCTGGATCAGGCTCGGTCAAAGCCTCTGTCTCACTTTGAAAAGAAATCCCAAGGTGCTCCCCAACCTTATGAGAGAGATCCCCAGAGACAAGGTAAAGAGCGCAGATCTGCCCCTACTCCCTCTGGTGCTTGTTTTCATTGTGGGAAAGAGGGACACTGGGCCAATAACTGCAGAATGAAACAATCGCCACGCCCGCATTCTACTGAGGGGAAGAAACCAGCGAAAGCTCCGAGCGTGCGCACTAAACCAGTGATGATTGGAGGAGAGCCTCTGGATCTCTCTAGCGGTGATCAGCAGAATAAGGAAGTCGACGATTGGGAAAAAAACTCCTCCTCCTCCTTGGAACGAGAACTGGGTGAGTCCCCATTCTGGGCCCCTTACTATTCCTTTACAGCTTTTGGCTCCATCTAATGGGCGCAACTGCAAAATACAGGCTCTTATTGATTCTGGCTGTTCACGTTGCTTAATCAGTCATGAGTTAGTACAGTACATGGGTTTTCACCTAAAAAATTTAAAGGTACCAATTGCTTTGTGCCAAATGGATGGCTCCATAGCAGGAGGAAATCCGGCATCATATGTCACTGAACCAATTCAAGTGTCTATTGGTGACTCCCATAAGGAAACTATTAACTTCATTGTTGCGCCCATTGCTGATAACGCTGTTATTTTGGGTATTAACTGGCTACGTAAATGGAATCCTCTGATTAACTGGCAGGAAGGATGGGTTCGTATCCCTTTAGTGCTAACTGAACACCCCTCCAATGAGGACTGCCCCACCCCGATCCCCACTAATGCTCTCCTACTTGATCTGGCACCGATCAATGAGCCCGTGGGTTCCACCGTAGCCCTACCAGCCCCTGAAGTCATTCCAGGTGAAGAAAAAATTCCTGAAGAATACTGGGACCTTAAAGATGTTTTTAGTGAGAAATCCTGTGACACTCTTCCACCCCACCGACCCACAGACTGCTCTATTGATTTCCTCCCTGGGGTGCAACTTCCAAAACCCCGCATTTACTCTACGACACCACGTGAAATGGATGAGCTTCGCAGTTTCATAGACAAAAATCTGAAGAGGGGTTTCATTGAACCTGCTAGGCCACGTATGGCTGCCCCAGATGTTTAGGGAAAAGAAAGATGGCACTCTTCGTTTGGTTCAAAACTACAAATATCTGAATACTATTTGTGAACATAATGTCTACCCACTCCCACTCATGAAGGACATGCTAGCTCATCTTGCTTCAGGCAAGATTTTTACTAAACTTGATTTGAGGGAAGCTTATTACAGAGTAAGAATTAAAGAAGGAGACGAATGGAAGACTGCTTTTAACTGCCCTTTAGGGTGCTTTCAATTTAAAGTTTTGCCTTTTGGTCTGCAAGGTGCGCCCTCTGTGTTTATGCAGCTGATCAATGACGTTCTCCACGAGCACCTGTACAACGGCGTTATCGTTTATCTTGATGACATCGTCATATACACAAAAACATGTGATGAACACGTTAAACTGGTCCGCTCTGTTTTACGGAAACTTCGTGCTGCTGAACTCTATGCTAAACTTTCTAAATGCAAATTTCACCAGGAAAAAATTGATTACCTAGGTTATCGCATTTCTTCAGCCGGAATTGAGATGGACCCTGCCAAAGTTAAAGCTGTCAAGGAGTGGGCTCCACCTCGCACTCGTAAACAATTACAAAGTTTTTTGGGTTTCGCCAATTTTTACCGCCAATTTATACCTTCTTTTGCTAGCATTGCGCTGCCCATCACGAACATACTTAAAACGAACGGGGACAGCAAACCCCGACCTGGTTCTCCTCTGAACTGGACCATGGAGTGCCAGGCTGCGTTTGAGAAGCTTAAATGCTTATTTGCAGCTGAACCGGTTCTGAAGCATCCTGATGTCAATTCCCCCTTCGTAATTCAAGCGGACGCTAGTGATGTGGCTGTAGGAATTGTCTTGTTGCAACGTAACCAACAGGGACAACTACAACCTTGTGCTTACACTTCCCGTAAGTTATCCAACACTGAACGCAGATGGGCTATTGGGGAAAAAGAAGCTTTCGCTGTCCGCTGGGCTCTCATGACTTGGCGTCATTTTCTCGAAGGAGCTCCTCACCCGTTTGAGGTTTGGACTGACCACAAAAATTTGGAGTCTCTCACGACGTCCTGCAAGTTGTCCCCGAAACAACTGCGTTGGGCACACTACTTTCATCGCTTTAACTTCACCCTCAAGTACATTCCTGGAGGGAAGAATTTCATGGCTGATGCTCTTTCCAGATTGCCTCAATATGACAGTTCAAAGCTCACAGTTGTTCAGCCTGTATTACCACGTACGTTAATAGCTACTCCCGTTACGACCAGGGGTCAATCCACGATTCAAGCTGACCCACCTAAGGAACTAATTGCTAAGATTAAGTCAGAGCTGCTTACTGATGACTGGTATTCCACGCATTCTGCAGACTGCACTATGGATTGGTTCGAAAATTTATGTTCCCTCTACCCTTCGACCTTTTGTGTTATAGCGAGCACATGATTCTAGACTAGCTGGACATTTTGCTTTTGTAAAGACTATACATTTAGTTAAACGCCAGTTTTGGTGGCCTTCCCTCAAAAAAGACGTTGAGTCCTATATCGTCAGTTGTCCTGTTTGCGCTGCTTCTAAACGTGCCCCGGGAAAACCCCATGGTCTCCTCCAATCTGTGGCGCGACCAGAGGCTCCTTGGAAGGAAATTTCTATGGACTTTATTGTTGACCTTCCAAGTAGCCAAGGCTATACTGTCATCTGGGTAGTTACTGACCTGTTCTCCAAGCAAGTTCATTTTGTACCGTGCTCCAAGATTCCGTCCTCTAAGTCTTTGGCTAAACTTTTCCTTACTCACATTTATCAGTTGCACGGAGTTCCCAAGCGTATCATCTCTGATAGAGGTACTCAATTTACTTCACAGTTCTGGAAGGAGTTTTTGAAATTGATTGGCTCTTCTCAAGGCTTGAGCTCCTCCTACCACCCGCAGACTAATGGCGTCTGTGAGAGGGCTAATTCCGTCCTGGAACAATACCTGCTTTGTTTTATAAACTTTCAACAAGATGATTGGGCTGATCTTCTGATACATGCTGAGGTAGCATATAATAACTCGGTTCATACCAGTACTGGAATGACCCCATTCAAAGTAATTTATGGTCAGGACTTTGTACCTATCCCTGAGTTGCCACACGACCCTCCTGCCATTCGTTCTCTGGCAGATTGGAGTAGTAAATTATCTTCGGTTTGGCCCATCATAAGTAAAACATTGGATGATGCTCATCAATCTCATAAGTTTTATGCCGATAAGAAATGGTCCGCTCCGCCAGAATACAAAGTCGGGGATAGAGTATATGTTTCTACTAAGCATTTCGACAGTCCACAGAAATGCAAGAAACTAAGCCCTAAGTTTGTAGGTCCTTTCACAATAACAAAAATAATCAGTTCTGTCTCTGTTCGTTTGGACCTACCAAAAACCTACCGTCGGCTGTACCCAGTGTTTCATGTCCACCTGTTGAAACCTGAGCGCTCGTCATATCTTCGTAAGCCTCATCCTGATGCCCCTGCACCCCTGATTGTGGATGGACAACAACACTACGAAGTCCGAGACATTTTAGACTCCAGAGTGCATAGAAATAAGATTCAATATCTTGTAATGTGGAAAGATTTTCCCCCATCCCATAATGAATGGGTGGATAAGCAGCATCTAAAAGCCCCAAAGCTACTACGACAATTTTATGCTAAATATCCAACCAAGCCCTAACATTTTCCCCCTTTTCTATATGTTGTTGTGTGTCTATTGTTGTCTATTTTGCAGAACTAAATCCCCTGCTTCTGGAGGAGGTCCGGATGTCAGCCTTTGCTTTGCTTTCGCTTTGCCGCTGCTTGGCTGCCATGGAAACGGGGAGGGTGGGGTTATGGGGTTAACTATGAGTGCTGGTGGAAGATGGTATGGGCCAGTGTTATCTCAAACCTAACGGTATCACATTCCATTCTGATGATGGCGCTGGACGTAAGGCCCACCTGATGTCCTGGAGGAAGATGCATTGGACACTGTTGTGGGGGCATGGGTTATTGGGGTTGGCTTAAGCTTTGATATACACGCTTCGCGCCTAAACTAGTCACTTCCTGCTTGACCTGGTTTGCTGTTCTTCTGTATTCAGTAAAAGTAACCTTATTCATTCTAGACTATGATTAAGTGTGGTCTTTCTTGAGTATTCGAAGAAGCGAACCCTGACAGTGACTTGGTCTCATAGGGGGAGGGAGAACCTGAACTTGAACTATATGGGTCTGTGCGGGAATGACTTGGATCTGGTTTTGCTTTCATTCTCTGCCGAAAGGGTGTACTCAACGAAGCTTTGCATGAAGAGGCTGGATCGTCTCGTCAGTGCTTGCTAGATTGGGTTCATCAATCAGAACCTTGACATGGACTTCAGTTGAGCAAAGATGGACCTATGATGTCACCGGAAGGCCTCAGCAGAGCTACCAGAACAAAAGCATTACCTATTATCATGGAGAAGATAATGGGGTCATTGCCAGTTATTTTCTTGTAGAGATGCGGGTAGTACAACTCCAGACTCTCCAGGAAAGCCACAAAACCCTTTTTGCCCGTCCTCTGGAGCAATCCTGAAAAGATGGACAGAGCACAAACTCTTTAAAACCTCAACTTCCGGACTGCTCAGATGGCTGGATTTAATGGTCCAAATCATTCATTTCTAATATTTTGCCTCTCTTTAAATGCCTGAAGATTACAAAGAAGTTCCAGGCGGGATCCTCGGAGCCCAGTTATAAATAAATAATAGCAACAGACTTGGAAGGGATCTGGTAGGTCATCTAGTCCAATCCCCATCCCACCCAAGCAGGTGCGACACTCAATTCTCAAGAAATGAGATTTCTCACTGATTTCTCCATAGCTTCCTATCAGATAAATAAATGTTCCTATGGAGCCCATCAGGTGCAAAGTACGACTTTATCTTGAGTCAATTACAGATTTTTACTAAAGTGTGGAATTTAGCCGATATTACATTCTGCCATTTTTGAGGCCAAATGCTTCCCTATTAGCAATTATGAATTGTGAAATGCAAAATTCAAAATGATCAGAACAAAGGAGGGGTCAGAGTTTTGCAGCAATCAAAACCCCCATTTTACCAACAGGGATAGGATAGGATAGGATGCAGAATATAGACTAAAGTAGAGTGAAATGGAGTGGAATAGAATAGAATAGAATAATATAGGGTAGGATAGGATGCACAATATAGTAGAATAAAGTAGAGTGGAGTGGCATGGAATAGAATAATATAGGATAGGATAGGAAATAAGAAAAATGAAGAATGGAATAGAATAGAATAGAATAATATAGAATAGAATTAAGATAAGAATTAGAAATAGAATAGAACTAGGACAAGGACAGAGCAGAGCAGAGCAGAACAGAACGAGCTGAAGGAATCTTGGAGATTGTCTAGTCCATCTAGCATCAAAGCCATCATTCTGAAGTTTATGATTTTAACCCTAAGCAGAAAATACCTTCTGAGGTTGACAGCTTGACTCATTTTGATATGCTCTGCCTTTGTACGGTTTTATATATTCTTCAAAAAGATTCTAAGGAAAGAGTCGACTTTCCTCTTGGGGTGGAATCCCACTGTTCTTCAGGAAGGCAGGAAGAAAACTTCCCAGAGGTTTCAGGGGAATGCGATGAAGCTCAGTTTTAAGGAGAAGAATATGGGACAGGATGAAACGGAAGAGAGGAAGAAGATTTTCTGGTCCCTGTCAGGTTCTCCCATGAAGAGAGAAGGATGGAAGATCAGATAAGCTCCTTTTGCTTCTGATTCTTAAAAAGGGTGCCAGCCAAGACTCCATCTTGGAAGCTTCTTGTTTGAGATCTATGGAGGTTCTCAGTCATCCAGGTCATGGTTGTCCCAGAGGTGATTTTTCAGGAGACAACTGGACTGCCTAGGGGGTTTTTTAAAGACATTTTGCTTCTCATTCAAGAAGCTTCCTCAGCTCTGACTGAATGGTGGGGAATGGAAGGATTTATGTTTCTTTCAGGCAGCTGATCATTTGCATCCTTCCATTCTCCACTATCCTGTCAGAGCTGAAGAAGCTACTGGGATGAGAAGCGAAATGACTTCAAAAGAAAAAAAAAACAAAGTCTAGTTGCCTCCTGAAAAAAAAAGCACCTTTGAGACAGCCATGATCTCTGGATGACGGAGAATCTCTACAGACTTTTAGCTCTGCAATTTGGGATGAAGGCCCTTGGAATGGGGTGGGAATAGGAACGGATTCCCAGAGGAAAAATTGCATACTACAGGAACCATTTGCGCCACTCAGGTGGCCCTGAGGACACAGGTAAACCTCCAAGTGGCCTCAAGGACCCTCCAAAAGGATGCAAAGGACCAGCTGTCTGCAAGGAACATCAATCCTTCCACTCCCCACCATCATCCAGTCCCAGCTGAAGAAGCTTCTTGGAGGAGAAGCAAAAGGTCTTTAAAGAAGACACAGATAAACCTCCAGGTGGCCTCAAGGACCTCCAAAAGGATGCAAAGGACCAGCTGTCTGCAAGGAACATAAATACTACCATTGCCTACCATCCAGCTTCTTGGATGAGAAGCCAAACGTCTTCAAAGAAAAACCAGAAGGTCCAGTTGCCTCTTGAAAAAAGCACCTTGGGATGTTCTTGCAAACTCAAATTTCTTCCCAAGGCAGAAAATGAGCAGGTACCTGTCTTCCTTTTCCGGAGCACCAGGCTGGGATCATTTAGGACCTGCTCCTCGTCATCGTGGTTGATGACTCGGCACTGCCGGAGGTAAGGCATTATTCTGGAAGGGTCGATCACCGAAATCAGCTTCACGCGGAAGCTTTCCAGGTCGTTCCAACAGGTTTCACCATCCTCATCCTCTGGGTCGGACATGGTGGAGGCAGAAAAACCAAGGCTGGACTCAGGATCTTCTCGGAAAATGCAGGCGTGGTGGGTGTCTCCAACTGAGAAGCAAATGGGCCGTTAGCAGAATTATAACTTCTTCATTGACACTTTCCTTCCTTTTTCCTTCTTTCCTTCCTTCCTCCTTCCCTTCCCCCTTTCTTCCTTCTTTCTTCCTTCCCTTCCTCCTTTCTTCCTCCCTTCCCTTCCTATTTCCCTCCCTCCTATTTCTTCCTTCTTTTCCTTCCTTCAACCATTCCTCATATGTTCATAAATGGTCTATTCCATTCCATTTCTATTCTATTGAAATAATATAGGCCCCTGAGGCATTATCGAATTATATTGTGTCACTGAAATTAAGCACCAAGAAAACCTCGAACTGATGAGGCTACCTGGTTGGGTAGAGAAATATCTACAAGAAATGAGTCCACAAGGAAAAGAGTCAACCAAATTTAAAATCATGTTTAAAAGGAGTGGGGGGCTTGCTGATGTTTCCTGATATTTTGGCCAACAGGCCAGCTCTGACTCCAGGACATTTATCTGGACAAGTCCCAGCTGTTTTTGCTGGCAAAATGTGTCAGATGGGGTACACCCGCCCCCCTTTGCCAACTTCTTCCTAAGATGGGGGGGGGCTGTGTCACATCCCTAAAAGTGATACAGCCATTCAATTGGGAGGAGGGGGGCCTTGGAGTCCATTTATTAGCAGTGCCTGTGACAACTGATATTTTACAACTGGATTCCTGGTGCCGAAGCACCTCAAAATCCCCTCACCTTTTGGAGGAATGTTTATGATGGCCATGTGGGATGTTTCCCTTTAATGTCTAATGGAAGATAACCATGGTATTATGTATGTTTATTCTGTTCTCAGGGCAGTTGGTCAAGGAGCCATCTTCACACTTGTGTATTGGCTAAAATCTGACTAATGGGAGGGGTCTCTACTGCTTTAATGCTACTTGCATTACCTAAGGGGATTCAGACGGGTTTATAGGAGCCTGGGGAGGGTGAAAACAGCCTTCCCCCACCTCCAGAGGGCAAAAAATGGCCTCAAAAGAAGGCCTAAATCAGCTGGCCAGGGCACACATACAAACTGAAGCTGACAGGGCAATGTCTCGAGTGGCCTAAGAAATGGTTCCGTGTGCCACTTGTGGCACCCGTGCCATAGGTTCGCCATCATGGGTATAGGGCTTCCTGCCTAGCAGGGAGTTGGACTAGATAAATAAAAAAATAAATAAGAAATACGGTAGGTAGGTAGGTGTATAGATAGCGAGAAATACAGTAGGTAGGTAGGTAGAGGGATAGAGGGGGGGAAATACAGTAGGTAGGTAGGTAAGTAGAGGAAAAAAGAAAGAAATACAGTAGGTAGGTAGAGGGATAGAGAGAGGGAGAAATACAGTAGGTAGGTAGGTAGAGGGATAGAGGGGGGAAATACAGTAGGTAGGTAGGTAGGTAGGTAGGTAGGTAGAGGAAAAAAGAAAGAAATACAGTAGGTAGGTAGGTAGAGGGATAGACAGAGAGGGAGAAATACAGTAGGTAGGTATGTATGTATGTATGTATGTAGGTAGGTAGGTAGAGGGATAGAGGGGGGGAAATACAATAGGTAGGTATGTAGGTAGGTAGGTAGAGGGATAGAGAGGGGGAAATACAATAGGTAGGTATGTAGGTAGGTAGGTAGAGGGATAGAGAGGGAGAAATACAGTAGGTAGGTATGTAGGTAGGTAGGTAGAGGGATAGAGGGGGGAAAATACAATAGGTAGGTAGATAGGTAGGTAGGTAGAGGAAAAAAAGAAATACAGTAGGTAGGTAGGTAGAGGGATAGATAGAGAGGGAGAAATATAGTAGGTAGGTATGTAGGTAGGTAGGTAGAGGGATAGAGGGGGAAATACAATAGGTAGGTAGGTAGAGGGAGAAAAAGAAATACAGTAGATAGGTAGGTAGAGGGATAGATAGGGAGAAATATAGTAGGTAGGTATGTAGGTAGAGGGATAGAGAGGGGGAAATACAATAGGTAGGTAGGTAGGTAGGTAGGTAGGTAGGTAGAGGGAGAAAGAAAGAAATACAGTAGGTAGGTAGGTAGAGGGATAGATAGAGAAAAATACAGTAGGTAGGTAGGTTGGGGCTTATATGGTGGTTGGGTGTATGTGTGCAGGTGTAGATCTACACACAGATTGGTTGGCCATTTAACCAGACCGGGCCACAGCAACACGTGGCCAGGTATAGCTAGTTATGAATAAAATTATATTGTAACCGCTTATTGGAGTGGCTCAACCTATGGCTGGATATATTTTAGCCCTTGGACAAAAATAGCCTCAAGATGCGATTGTTCTGGCAGAGATCCCAAAACCTTCTGAGGGAGCTGTCAGATCCCTAAAAGTGATACTGAACCCCAAAAACACATTAAAACACAAAATTGAAAATAAAAATTTAAACCCAGCTCCCATCCATGCCAACATCTCATTGTCTGATCCCCCAGTACCTGGAGGAAAAAACAGGTGTTTAAGGCTAAAAGGATGGAGGCCCTTTGAGAATATGGCGAGTATCTCACAAAGCTTTGTTGGCCTTAGAGAGTCCCTCGTAGCGGTTTCTGCTGGAAGACAAGGGGACCATTCAGGGAATCCAACTGACAAAAGTGTCGGATATCTGGGGATGGACTTATATGGCACGGACCTTTGGAAAACCCATATAGATAATATCAAATAATGACAGGAAGAAGCTTCTTCGCACCCACAAAAATGAAGGCCAAATTAGCCCTAGATTCAAGGCAAAGCACACTTGATTCAATTAGGCACCAAGTGGGATTTCCATTTAAAGGCAATTTATTAGAGTATTAAGAATGAAAATGAATGAAAACAGGGAATCCAGGTCACAGAATCTGGTTTCATTTTATACTCCACACAATAGAAAAAGTACAAAGGAAACATTTATTCCATGGAAGAAATCAGAATGGATAAAAACAGATGTTTTTTTTTTAGTAGGAAACATATTTTTTAAAAATTTAAATCAGGCTTTTTTAACGCATGGAAGAAATCATCCTGCTCAGCTACAGTTACATCAGAGACATGGACAGTAACATCCCATTATATTAAGCAGAAGCATTGGAAGGATTATACCATTAAAAAGAGAACGCTCATATAGGAAGTGGCATCCGGAGTCTCCTAAGTCTGTTGTGAAAAGGTACAATTTCAGCCAGTTGAAACATCTTGCATGTACAATAGAAAAAGTCCTTTATTAATCAGCATGGGAAAGTACCTTATTTGGCGAATATTGTTTACTTTTCTTAATGTCTTTTTTTACTCAACCCTCTTATTGGAATTATAATTATCATGAATATCATAATTCTTTTCATTTGTAAGGACACTGAGAGCTTGTCCACTGGGGACAAATTGCTAGCATGTCTATTTACAGTTGGTCAAATTGAATACGCCATTCAATTCAATTCCTGAGATACACTCTTTGCCATCTCACACTCCATTGTGAATGATTTGGTGTGGATGGATGGAGCCCTATGTGCTCAGCATAGCTCTTTCCACACTCAAGGCATTTGAAGAGTTTTTTCTCTAGTGTGGATTATATGATTTTTAACAAGCTTTCCCTTTTCACTGAAGCCCTTTGAAAACTCCAAGCCCTTATGAGGTTTTTCTCCTGAGTAGATTCTTAGATGGCTTTGAAGGAGTCTTTTGCTCTGAAGGATTTTTCACATTCTGGACACTGATATTTCTCTTTTGCCTCCTGGACCCTTTGGGGACTCCTGGGTCTTCTGAAGGCCCCTCCAGGCACTCATTCGGTTTCTCTCTCCAATAGATTCTTTGATGTCTATAAAGAGTGCTCCTCCGACTAAAGGTCTTTCCACACTCTATAGGCATTTATGAGGTTTCTCTCCTGAATGGATCCTTTGATGTGTATAAAGGTTGCTCCTCTCACTGAAGCTCTTTCCACACTCCAGGCATTTATAAGGTTTTTCTCCTGTGTGGATCCTTTGATGGCTCTGAAGACAGTCCTTTCTCTTGAAGGATTTCTCACATTCCGGGCACTGATATTTCCTTTCTACCTCGTACATCCTTTGGGGATTCTGGTGTCTTCTGAAGGACCCTCTGCCCTGCAGGCATTCCTTTCCTTTCTCTCCACAATATTTGCTTTGATGTCTATAAAGTTTGCTTCTCTGACTGAAGCTCTTTCCACACTCCAAGCATTTATGCGGATTTTCTTCTTTGTGGATCCTTTGATGAACATAAAGGCTCCTCCTCCAACTGAAGCTCTTTCCACACTCCAGGCACTTATGAGGTTTGTCTCCTGAATGGATCTTTTGATGTTTATAAAGGTTGCCCTCTCACTGAAGCTCTTTCCACACTCAAGGCATTTATGAGGTTATTCTTCTGAAAGAAGGAAGGAAGGAAGGAAGGAAGGAAGGAAGGAAGGAAGGAAGGAAGGAAGGAAGGAAGGAAGGAAGGAAGGAAGGAAAGAAAGAAAGAAAGAAAGAAAGAAAGAAAGAACTAACTTATGACCACAATTGAGGCCAAAATTTTGGTTGCTAATCAAGACAGTTAAGTGAGTTTCATCACATTTTCCAAGTTGGCCACACCCACCGGGTCACATGACCACTGAGCCACTCCCACAAAACAGGCCACATCTTTTGGCTCTCAAAAGAAATTTCAGTAGTGGTACTGTGATATTTGGCTCTATCGACTAATAGGTTTGCCCACCACTGCCCTAGAGGGCCAAGTGGATTGGATGCATTTCGTTCTCCCTCCTTTCTGTGTCTTGTCTTGCATGGACCAACACCAGCAGATGAGATGGCTCCCCAAATCAACACAGACTGTGGAAACCTCACCCTGGACTTGCGTCTTGCAGTGTGTGCCTCTCCATTCTTCCTCCATACTCTGGGTCCTTGGTTTCCAAATGAGATGCAAAAGTTGCTCTCATCAGAAAAGAGGACTTTGGACCACTGTGCTTCATTAAGTTCAGGGTCAACACAGCCGTCTACCAGGAGATTTTGGAGCACTTCATGCTTCCTTCCACAGACGAGCTTTATGGGGTGCTGACTTCATTTTCCAGCTGCCCACACTGCCAATAGCACCAAAACCTGCTTCAATGACCGTGGGATTATTGTGCTTGATTGGCTAGAAAACTCGCCTGACCTGAACCCCGTGGAGAATCTATGGCCAAGAGAAAGATGAGAGACATGAGACCGAACAATGCAGAAGAGCTGAAAGCTGCTATTGAAGCATCCTGGTCATCCATAACATCTCAGCAGTGCCACATGCTGATAGCTTCCATGCCACCCCGCATTGAGGCAGTAATTGCTGCCAAAGGGTCCCAAACCAAGTACTGAGTACATATGCATGCTTATACTTTTGAGAGGTCTGATATTGTTCTATGTATAATCCTTGTTTTATTGATTGCATGTAATATTCTAATTTTCTGAGATTGTGAATTTGGGGTTTTCATGAACTGTAAGCCATAATCATCACAATTATGACAAATCACGGCTTGAGCTATCTTGCTTTGCATGTAAAGTCTTATCTCATATATTAGCTTCACCTTTTAAGTTGCATTACTGAAATAAACTTTTGCATGATATTCTAATTTATCGAGTTTCACCTGTATATGCCAATCCTTTTCCATATCATAGGAAGGCATGCCATCCAGCTTGGAGGTCATGGCCTTCCAATTTGAGTAATCTTTTGCTTCTTAACATTATCCATTCCTTTACCCATGTAAGAATAGCCGCAATATACTAAAGTTCCCAGCCTGGAAGGCCAAATCCTTCATTTTCCTTGGTCTCTTGCACAACTTTGATTTTTACTCTTTATTTTTTCCCCTTCCATTTAAATTTAGAGGCCAATTGGGTCAAATTCTTTAAAAAGCCTTTTTCTAATTTGATGGGAATGTTGTGAAACAAGAAAAGACATTTTGGTAGTGCATTCATCTTTATGACCGCAATCCTACCCATCAGGGACAATGGTAAATTTTTCCACCTTTCTAAATCTTGCTTAGTTTTATTAATCAAATATAATTGTCTTCTTCGATGGACAAACACGACAACTTGGACATTTATGAGGTTTCTCTCCTGAGTGGATCCTTTGATGGGCATAAAGATAGCTCCTCTCACTGAAGTTCTTTCCACATTCCAAGCATTTATGTGGTTTCTCTCCTGAATGGATCTTTTCATGTGTATGAAGGCTGCTCCTCCGACTGAAGCTCTTTCCACACTCCAGGCATTTATGTGGTTTCTCGCCTGAATGGATCTTTTCATGTGTATAAAGGTGGCTCCTCCGACTGAAGCCCTTTCCACACTGAAGGCATTTATGTGGTTTCTCTCCTGAATGAATCTTTTGATGTGTATAAAGGGTGCTCCTCCAACTGAAGCTTTTCCCACATTCCAGGCATTTATGAGGTTTCTCTCCTGAATGGATCCTTTGATGTGCATAAAGATAGCTCCTCTTACTGAAGCTCTTTCCACATTCCAAGCATTTATGTGGTTTCTCTCCTGAATGGATCTTTTGATGTGTATAAAGGTTGCTCCTCTGACTGAAGCTCTTCCCACATTCCAGGCATTTATGAGGTTTCTCTCCTGAATGGATCCTTTGATGTGCATAAAGATAGCTCCTCTCACTGAAGCTCTTTCCACATTCCAAGCATTTATGTGGTTTCTCTCCTGAATGGATCCTTTGATGTGTATAAAGGTTGCTCCTCTGACTGAAGTTCTTTCCACACTCCAGGCATTTATGAGGTTTCTCTCCTGAATGGATCCTTTGATGTGTATAAAGGGTGCTCCTCCAGCTGAAGCTCTTTCCACACTCCAGGCATTTATGAGGTTTCTCTCCTGAATGGATCCTTTGATGTGTATAAAGGCTGCTCCTGTGACAGAAGCTATTTCTATGCTTCTGGGATTTACATGGTTTCTCTCCTGAATGGATCTTTTGATGTGTATAAAGGCTGTTCCTCCAACTGAAGCTTTTCCCACATTCCAGGCATTTATGAGGTTTCTCTCCTGAATGGATCCTTTGATGTGCATAAAGATAGCTCCTCTCACTGAAGCTCTTTCCACATTCCAAGCATTTATGTGGTTTCTCTCCTGAATGGATCTTTTGATGTGTATAAAGGTGGCTACTCTGACTGAAGCTCTTTCCACACTCCAGGCATTTATGAGGTTTTTCTCTTGAATGGATCTTTTGATGTTTATAAAGGTTGCCCCTCTGACTGAAGCTTTTTCCACACTCCAGGCATTTATGTGGTTTCTCTCCTGAATGGATCTTTTGATGTTTATAAAGGTTGCCCCTCTGACTGAAGCTTTTTCCACACTCCAGGCATTTATGTGGTTTCTCTCCTGAATGGATCTTTTGATGTGTATAAAGGTGGCTACTCTGACTGAAGCTCTTTCCACACTCCAGGCATTTATGAGGTTTCTCTCCTGTGTGGATTCTTTCATGTTTATAAAGGTTGCTCCTCTCACTGAAGCTCTTTCCACACTCCAAGCATTTATGAGGTTTCTCTCCTGAATGAATCTTTTGATGTGTATAAAGGTGGCTCCTCCGACTGAAGCTCTTTCCACACTCCAGGCATTTATGAGGTCTCTCTCCAAAATGGATCTTTTGATGTGTATAAAGGTGGCTACTCTGACTGAAGCTCTTTCCACACTCCAGGCATTTAAAAGGTTTTTCTCCTGTGTGGATTCTTTCATGTTTATAAAGGTTGCTCCTCTGACTGAAGCTCTTTCCACACTCCAGGCATTTATGAGGTTTCTCTCCTGAATGGATCTTTTCATGTTTATAAAGGTGGCTCCTCCAACTGAAGCTCTGATATTCCCTTCCTTCCTCGTGGATCCTTTGGGGACTCCGGGGTCTTTCGAAGGACCCTCCGCCCTCCAGGACCATCTCGGGGTCTCCGCCCTTTTCCTCCTTCCTCAATTGACCTCTAGGCAGTTGCCTTTTTTGGGGTCCTCTTGGGCTCATCCCTTCCGCTGCCCCAGAGACTCCCAGCCTTTCCCCTCCGTCTCCCGGAGCTGCTCTGCGTAGCCTCCTTCTCATCCTGGGCAGCGCTTCCTTCCTTCCCCCGCCGAGCTTCTCCGTCCTCCTTTAGGGGAGAAAAATAGGGATTATTCCCTTCCTCGCAAGAGAGGCCTGCCTAAAACCTCTGCCTCTCACTGTCAGCGTCCCCTCTCATCCCTCAGAAGCCTCCCTTCTCCGGAAGACCCTCCTGGACTGCAACTCCCGGCGTCCCCTGTTCCCTACCTGCATCAAGCCGCATACGCAACCGAATCAGAAAAGTCTTTCCGTCGCTTCTCGGATTCCGAAAGTGAGGGCCAGACTCTGTCCCCTTTTTGCCCAAGCTCCACCTCTTCCTCTCCTGGCACCGCCCCCTGTAGCTCTGTTCTCTTGGTCCGCAAGCTGTTCCACTGGTTAATTGTTCTAACTGTCAGGAAATTTCTCCTTAGTTCTAAGTTGCTTCTTTCCTTGATTAGTTTCCACCCATTGCTTCTTGTCCTGCCCCCAAGTACCTTGGAGAATAGTTTGACTCCCTCTTCTTTGTGGCACCCTCTGAGATATCTGAACACTGCTATCCAGTCTCCCCTGGTCCTTCCCCTCCCCGTCTTTGTCCCTCCCCGGGTTGAATGGGGGATTCGCAAAGGGGCTGCAATGGAGGTTTCCCTCGCTTTCCTGTGCTCAAACTCTTTCGGCCCTTCTGGAGTTGCTCCCTACCCCTCCCCACTAAGCCTGCAGCTCGGTGGGCATCTCGGAGGCGCGAGGCAGGGAGAAGGGAGGTTGCAGCTTGGTCTCCCCTTCCAGCACCTCCAGTTCAGGTGCTCCTGGCATCATTCTCTCCCCGCTGGAAGGAAGGGCGGGCAAGGTCGCTAAATTTACCATTCACTAGGGCTGCCTTACTATTAGTTTTCTCATCGTTCCTATTACCCATCTCCTGCCATTTATGACCGCAAGACTGTGACTTTGTTACTTATATCCTTATGATTTATACTATTGTTTCCTAATTGGTTACTTGCACCCTATGACTATCATGAAGTGTTGTATCTTGTGATTCTTGACCTTTTGTGTATCCTGAGAGCATCTGCACCAAAGACAAATTCCTTGTGTGTCCAATCATACTTGGCCAATAAAGAATTCTATCTATTCTATTTGTTGCCCGTCTGAAGGAAGCCTTGAATGCAGGGATCCTTCCTTGTATTATCATGATTATGAGTTAAATTTCTTGGCCCCTTGATCCGCAGAGACTCCTGGCAGTTTGCAAGTGTTAAAACGCAGATTTGCACTTGTGGGGCGCCTACAATGTGGGAGGGGAGACGGGAGAAATCATTAAGGGAAGACAAAACTGATTTCAGAATAATGATGGATTTTTTTTTCCATTTTGTGGTTCAGGAACTTCTGGGTGGTTTCTCTCCTTGCCTTATTTTCATTTGTTTGCGGAATACTCTTCATGATACCTGAGCATAATCATAATTTAGTCCACCTTCCAGGGTTCTTACCTGGCCTTCCTCACTTCTCGTTCTGGACCCTTGAATTTTCTTGCAATTGTTTTCTGAACCATCCAATCTCCCTTACAAGAAAACCCCCAAAGCCACATAGCTATAACAGGAACCTAGAAACCTTGCAAGATACATGTCACCTGGGGGAGGCAACAGGTGGACTGAAATTTAGCTACCGTACTTTTTGGAGTACAAGCAGAACCTTTTTTCCTCTTAAATGGGGTGGAATACAGCATTTTTTGCCTCCTACACCAAAATGCCTTATAGAAGCCTTACGGAGGCTTTCAAAGAGCCCCTGGGGGCTGAGAAGGGCAGAAATGAGTAAAAAACAGCCCGTATTTCTCCCACCCCCACCCAGCACCCAGCAGCATTCTGTAAGCCTCCATATGGCTATGCATGCTATTTTTATGAAAATCGGCCCATTTTTTGCTACTTTTTGCCCCCGCCCAAGCACTCTGCAAGCCCCCCCAAGGCTATTCATGACCTTTATTCGAAAAACGGGCCTATTTTTGTGAAAAACGGGCCGTTTTTGTGGAGGTTTGCAGAGTGCAAAAACTTTCTCCCCCTTCTCCTGCACCTTTGGAAGGCTGTTTAGTTAGAAAGATTGATGAGAAATATATTGGTCAAGTGCTGTGCCAGCAGAAACAGTTTTAGATACTACAGGTTGTGATTTCCTTCTCCAGCACATGGATAAATACACCTGGAAACATCAACTTATCTACCTATCTATGTACCTACCTACTCTCTCTCTCTTATTATTATTTTTATTTATTATATATTAGATTTATACCCCGCCCTTCTCCAAATGGATCCAGGGCAGCGCACAGGAATGTTAAAATACATACAAATATATAAAATATATAAAATTTAAAAAAACTTATTCTAATAAATAAACCCTGCTATCTTTCTACGCATCTATCTACACTCTCTCCCCCCACCTACTTACATTTTTTCTCTCCATCTATTTCTCTCCCTCCTGTATTTTTTCCTCTCTCTCCTCGATTGAAAAAAACTGCCTCTTCTGGATGGGGAAAATGGGGCCTTGTGCATAGGAAGCAGGAAAGCCTTTGGGGGGGGCGATGGGGGGGCTGCAACCCAGAGACCCCATCCATATCAGGAGCGTCATCAGGGGGGCTCTTCCTACAAGAGGGGCGTCGTGGGGCAGAAGGCCCTTCTCAAACACCGGCGAGGGAACCCAGGGCGCCCATGGGGAGGGAAGCCTAGGAAAGCAGGCCAAGGGGGGAAGGAAAGGCCCCCATTTCTCCTGGGGAAGAAAGCACGGAAGGGCCGCCAGTTCTGGGCCTGGCGTGGCCGGAGGAAGGGGGAGGAGGAGCCCCTCCGAGGAGAGACGCAGGCGCCCTCTGTGAGGAATCCCCCAGAAGGAAGGGCGGGCTCAGGGCCGAGAGCCACGGCCGCTTCCCACGGGGCAGCCCAGGGCCTCCCCAGAGAAGACGAGGCCTGGGCTGGGCGCTCTTCCGGCCTCCTGCAGGGCAGCGGGAGAGAGAGAGGCGGCGGAAGGCTCCGTCCCTTTCCCAGCCGCCTCTCCTCCCTCACGGGGCTCCCTTCTGAGGAGGCCCCTCCCGCACCGCAACTCCCGGCGTCCCCTGCGCCTCACCTGCCTCGCGCCTCCGCCGCCCCCGGATCGGAAGGGCCGCTCCTCGGATGCCGGAAGTGAGGGCCAGAGCGGCCTCCCTCCCGTTTCCGGACAAGCTCCGCCCGGAAAACAAAAGGACCTTTCCTGCCAGATGACGTCATTTGCATCGGGGAAACGTCTCCGCCATCCCATTGGCGGGCGGGCGCGGGACCACGCCCCCTGCTCGTCTCTGCAGCTGCCGCCTTCCCAGCTTTCCTCGCCTCTCTTGGCTCCTCCCTTGCGCCGCTGGCTCCGCCCCTCCGCCCCCTCCCCTCCGGGCGCCTTGGGGAAATGGGGGCGGGGGGCGGCGGGGGGCTTCCCAAAGGGGCTTCAATGGAGGGGAAGGGAGGGAGGCTTTCCTCCGCCTCCCCGGAGCTCCCCCTCCCTCCCCGCCCCCTTCAGGCCTGCAGCAGCCCCGGGGGCATCTCCGGGTGGCCTCCTGTCCTCCTGGGGGAAGAAGGGGGGCTGCAGCTGGGTCTCCCCCTCCAGCCCCCCCAGTCCAGGGGCTCCTTCCCGCCTGGCATCCAGAGCCTCCTCCTCTCCCCGCTGGAAGGAAGGGAGGGAGGGGTCGCCATGGCTCTTGCCAGCCTGGAGGAAGCCTTGGAGGCAGCCATCCTTCCCTGCATGAGAACAGAGCAGAGTTCAATCTCCTGCCCACCTGATCCCCGGAGACTCCGGGCACTTTGCAGAGGTTCAAAGACGTCTTTGTGGTTGTGGGGAGCCTCCATTATGGGAGGGAATGACGAGACACTCCATTCAATAAAGAAGATCAAAGGGATTTCAGAATTCTGGTTTTTTCCTTTTTGTAGTTCAGGCTCTTCTGTGGAGTTTCCCTCCTTGCCTCATTTTCCTTTTGTGCAATGCTCTTCCTGGTACCTGAAGGTAAATCATAGTTCAGTCCACCTTCCTGGGTGCTTATCTGGGCCTTCCTCGCTTCTCCTTCTGGACCCTTGGACTCTCTCGCAATTGTGTTCTGAATCATTGGGCTTCCACAGAAGGAAACAATTTACCTGTCAGAAACCACTTAGCCAGGATGTTGAATGCAAGAATAGCTCCCTTACAAGGAAACCCCCAAACAGCATAGCTAGAAGATGAAACTGGAAACTTTGCAAGATACCTGTGTCCTGAGGTAGGCAACAGGTGGCCTGAGATTTAGCTGTTTAGCAGAACAGGCCTAAAAGCTTTGGTGAGTGGAGGCTGTAACTCAGGTAACCAATAAATATTAGAGGCATTGTTAGTGTGAGGGCAAGTGTGTGTTTTTCCTTCCCTCTTTTGAGTCTTGTACTTTTTCAATCTCCCTCAATGTTTTTTTTTGCTTGAAGTTCAAGAGCTGAGTTGTTACTGGCCAGATGCCCTTCCTGTCACCGAGATGGAATTCGTGTCAGCAGATATATTCTCATTGTGGCACAAAGAAATAGCTGCCTCTACCTAGGATCGATCTCACAGCCTCCTGATTGTGAGGCAGGACCTCCACGGCATCTTCACAACTCCAATTGGGTCTACGGAAGGAAGTTAAGTGAGTTGCGCCAAATTTAAGGCCATGTTTCAAAGGTTTGTGTATTTGTTTATATAGCCACCTGCTCCTTCACAGCGACTCTAGGCTGTTTACAAGGAGGTTGCAAAGGAAATCACAGCAGCCATTAAGTGAATCCTGTTATTAAGCGAATCCAGCCATTGGGAAATCCATTCAGCTTCCCCATTGACTTTGCTTGTTAGAAGTGATCATCACACCGAAAACATCGTAAATAGATGCGCCGGAATGTTGACCAGGTGATTATGGGGAGAGGTGTGCCAGTCGTACCTACAAGGACCAACTGGAACTCCCTTTCAGTGCACTTGTACCTTTGAAGGGTTCGTAAATGAATGGTTGTAAGTCCAGGATTCACATGTGTGTCTTTGTGTCTCACACTGCAACCGTCGTAAATACATGCGCCTCAATTTTGACCATGCGACTGTGGGGAATGCTGTGGCCGTCGTTAAGTTTGAGGACCGGCTGTAACTCACTTTCTATGTGGTTGTATCTTTGAATCGTGGTTAAATGAATGGTTGTAAGTCAAGGACCAGCTGTATCTCTAGCTCAGGGTTGAACCGTGGGACACTTGGGGCTCTCGGAACATGGCTGGCTTTGGTAGGTTTTGTGACCTCAGTACGGTAGGTAACCTCGTCACTGCTATCACGTGTGGGGTTTTCTCTGCTCGTATGTAGCTGCCAGTGTTTTGTGGGAGGGGGAACGGTTTCCACGATGACTGCCACAAAATGGCGCCCACTTCCAGGATGGCAGCATGCCCCCTCCAGGAAGGCCAAGGGGCGAGAGAGCCTGCTCTCCTTCCCTGTAAAAATGGATGTAAAACTAATGAGGGGGGCTTCCGAAGGCCTCGTCCTTCTATCTTGGGACCAAAACAAAAGTAGATTCTTGTGTCACCGCCGGATCCATGGAGCTGCCATTCTTTGGTGGATGAATAGGGTTTGTGTGTGGATTGGATGCATTTCGTTCTCCCTCCTTTCTGTGTCTTGTTTTGCATGGACCAACACCAGCAGATGAGATGGCTCCCCAAATCAACACAGACTGTGGAAGCTTCACTCTGGACTTGCGTCTTGCAGTGTGTGCCTCTCCATTCTTCCTCCATACGCTGGGTCCTTGGTTTCCAAGTGAGATGCAAAAGTTGCTCTCATCAGAAAAGAGGACTTTGGACCACTGTGCTTCATTAAGTTCAGGGTCAACACAGCCGTCTACCAGGAGATTTTGGAGCACTTCATGCTTCCTTCCACAGACGAGCTTTATGGGGATGCTGACTTCATTTTCCAGATGCCCACACTGCCAAAAGCACCAAACCTGGTTCAATGACCGTGGGATTATTGTGCTTGATTGGCTAGAAAACTCGCCTGACCTGAACCCCGTGGAGAATCTATGGGGCATGGCCGAGAGAAAGATGAGAGACGTGAGACTGAACAATGCAGAAGAGCTGAAAGCTGCTATTGAAGCATCCTGGTCATCCATAACATCTCAGCAGTGCCACAGGCTGATAGCTTCCATGCCACCCCGCATTGAGGCAGTAATTGCTGCAAAATGGTCCCAAACCAAGTACTGAGTACATATGCATGCTTATACTTTTCAGAGGTCTGATATTGTTCTATGTATAATCCTTGTTTTATTGATTGCATGTAATATTCTAATTTTCTGAGATTGTGAATTTGGGGTTTTCATGAGCTGTAAGCCATAATCATCACAATTGTGACAAATCACGGCTTGAACTATCTTGCTTTGCATGTAAAGAGTCTTAACTCATATATGTTTCACCTTTTAAGTTGCATTACTGAACTAAATAAACTTTTGCATGATATTCTAATTTATCGAGTTTCACCTGTATATGCCAATCCTTTTTCATATCATAGGAAGGCATGCCATCCAGCTTGGAGGTCCTGGCCTTCCAATTTGAATAATCTTTTGTTTCTTAACATTATCCATTCCTTTACCCATGTAAGAATAGCCACAATATAGTAAAGTTCCCAGCCTGGAAGGCCAAATCCTTCATTTTCCTTGGTCTCTTGCACAGCTTTGAGTTTTACTCTTTATTTTTTTCCCCTTCCATTTAAATTTAGAGGCCAATTGGGTCAAATTCTTTAAAAAGCCTTTTTCTAATTTGATGGGAATGTTGTGAAACAAGAAAAGACATTTTGGTAGTGCATTCATCTTTATGACCGCAATCCTACCCATCAGGGACAATTGTAAATTTTTCCACCTTTCTAAATCTTGCTTAGTTTTATTAATCAAATATAATTGTCTTCTTCGATGGACAAACACCTCGTCGTTAAATGCATACCTAGATATTTCATTTTTTGATGATTTGAATACCCAATTTCTTCATTAAATCCTCTTTCAAGTCAGGAGTCATATTTTTAACTGACATTTTAGCCCTTATTGTATTTATTTTGAGACTTGCTACTTTCCCATACTCTTGTCAATTCCTTAGTAAGCCTCAGGAGTCTGGAAAATCTTCACCTCTTACAGGACGCAAAGGGGAGGGGTTGGGTGGGAATGTGGCTTGAAATGTGGGAACGTGATCCCTCAGAATTCCTGCTCGATATGTGGGACCACTCTCTCTGCTTGACTGCATCAAACTCTGGGCGAAATTGGGGCAGGAATGGGGGTGAAGTGGAATCCCAAAGGGGCTGCCATGGACTGGAACAGATGGAGGTTTCCCTCGCCGGCCTTGGCTTTCATGTGGCCGGAAATTTTCTGCATCCCCAGAACTGCTCCCTACCCCACCCCATTAAGTCCGCAGCCACGTGGGCATCTCTACTGGCATCCTGGGAGGTGACACGAGGCTGGCTCCAAGAGGTTATCAACGCATCCTTGAGTGAGGGTTCCTTGCCTGCCTCCCTAAAAGAGGCTATGATGAGGCCCCTCCTCAAGAAGCCCTCTTTGGACCCAGCTCTTTTGAACAACTACCGTCCAGTCTCCAACCTTCCCTTCTTGGCGAAGGTTGTTGAGAGTGGTGGCACAACAGTTTCCCCGTCACCTGGAGGAAGTTGACTATCTAGATCCGCGCCAGTCCGGCTTTCGGCCCGGGCATAGCACCGAGACGGCATTGGTCGCGTTGGTAGATGATCTCTGGAGGGCCAGAGATGGGGGATGTTCCTCCATCCTGGTCCTATTAGACCTCTCGGCGGCTTTCGATACCATCGACCATGGTATCCTATTGCATCGGCTGGGGGGGTTGGGGGTGGGAGGCACCGTTTTACGGTGGTTCTCCTCCTACCTCTCTGGCCGATCGCAATTTGTGCGGGCAGGAGAGCAGAGGTGGACCCCGAGACCCCTCACATGCGGGGTGCCTCAGGGGTCGGTCCTCTCGCCTCTCCTGTTTAATGCATACATGAAGCCGCTGGGTGATCCGTGCCATCCGTGGTTTTGGGGTAGAGTACCACCTGTACGCTGATGACACCCAGCTGTACATATCTACCCCAAACCACCCCAACGATGCCGTAGCGGTGATGTGCCAGTGCCTGGAAGCCGTGCGGATCTGGATGGGAAGTAACGGACTTAGGCTCAACCCGACCAAGACCGAGTGGCTGTGGTTTCCGGCTGCCCGATTCAACCAGCTTTCTCCAACGCTGGCTATAGGGGGCGAACATCTTGCCCCTGTGGATGGGGCGCGCAATTTGGGTGTCCTCCTGGATACCCGGCTGTCTATGGAAGAGCAAGTGACAGCCGTGGCCAGGAGGGCGTTCTACCAGGTTCGCCTGGTTCGCCAATTGCGCCCCCTATTGGATCGGGACGCCCTTCGCACAGTCACTCATGCCCTCGTGACATCCCGACTGGACTATTGTAACTCTCTCTACATGGGGCTCCCCTTGAGGTGCACCCGGAGGCTTCAGTTAGTTCAGAATGCAGCCGCGCGAGCAATTATGGGGACCACCAGGTTTACCCACGTTACACCGCTCTTGCGCGAGCTGCACTGGCTACCTGTCGTCTTCCGGGTGCGCTTCAAGGTGTTAGTTATCATCTTCAAAGCGCTCCATGGCTCGGGACCTAGCTATCTGCGAGATCGGATCCTGCCCCACACATCCTCACGACCGATTCGCTCCCACAGAGAGGGGCTTCTCCGGGTGCCGTCCACTAGACTTTGTCAGCGGGCGACGCCCAGGGGAAGGGCGCTCTCTGTGGCGGGCCCGGCCCTCTGGAACGACCTTCCCCCTGATATTAGAACGACCATGACCTCCGCTCCTTCCGTGTAAAATTGAAGACCTATCTCTTTCGACTGGCCGGCCTTGAATAGTTCTCTCTGTCTATTGATTCCAAATATTTTAATGGGTTCTTAATCTTATATTTTTAGCACGGGTAATACTATTTAATTCTATTTTAAAGTATGTATTTTGTATTTATTGTATATTGTTTTTAGTTCTGCCTGTGCACCGCCCCGGGTCCCTGTGGGGAGAGGGTGCGGTTAATAAATTTCAATTTCAATTTCAATTTCCAGGTGGCCACCTTTCCTCCTGGGGGAGAAGGGGAGAATTGCAGCTGGGTCCAGATGCCCCTAGCTGCCTGGCATGAATACCCGCTTTCTCTCCCTGCTGGAAGGAAGGACAAGGTCGCTATCTTTACCATTCACTAAGGCTGCCTTACTATTACTCTTCTCATCGTTCTTATCACCCATTTCCTGCCACTTAGGACTGCAAGACTGTAACTTTGTCCTTATGATGATCTACCTGTTCTATTTATTGCCAGCTTGAACGAAGCCTTGGATACAGCGATCCTTCCTTGTAATAATTATGACTTAAATTTCCTGGTCCCCTGATCCCCGGAGACTTCTGGCATTTGCAAATGTAAAAACATGTAACTGCCCTTGTGGGGAGCCTCCATTGTGGGAGGGGGTGACGTGACAAATCATTAAGGGAAGAAGATAAAAGTGATTTCACAATACTGGTCTTTTTCCATTTTGTGGTTCAGTAACTTCTGCGTAGTTTCTCTCCTTGCCTTATTTTTCTTTTGTGGAATACTCTTCGTGATACCTGAGCATAATCATAATTTAGTCCACCTTCCTGGGCGTTTACCTGGGACTTCCTCACTTCTCATTTTGGACCCTTGCACTCTCCTGCAATTGTTTTCTTGACCATCCGATCTCCACCGAAACAACCTACTTGTCAGAAAACACTTAGCCAGGATGTTGAATTCAAGAATCGCTCCCTTAACTATTTACATAAACCTAAGGATGAGATCAGGGGGGACATTGACCTAGCCTACAGAATAAACTCTGCATATGCCAGGATAAATGAAGTACCCAGAGAGATACATGTTAAATTTGTTAGAAGGTCAACCAGAGAGGAAATCTTGAAAGTGCAAAGAGGAGGTCCGTTAATTTACCAACAAAAGGAGGTTGCCATCCTGAAGCAGATCCCAAGAAAGATTAGAGAAGCAAGAAGGAAATTTTCCTTCTTGTCTAAAAAATTGTTTGACCACGGGATCTGGTTCAAGTGGGTGATGCCCGAAGGGATGCTGGTGTTCTGGGAAGGAGGAAGAGTGAGGATTAAAACAGTTGCTGAGGCGGAAGCCTTTCTTAAAAAACATTCCTCTGTGCTGGGGGAAGATCCGGGGGGGCAGGGGGGGCCACAGCCCCGCCCGCTGGGGGCCTGGAAGGAGAGATAGAAGATACAATTGCCAAGAGACTTAGATCTAAAAAATAACTTTGCCTTGATTTTTTGAATAATATTGTATAACATGTGTATCTGGATTTTTGTAAATGACTGACAGCATAGAACTGAGAACTTAGAAATATGTACTTGCTTTCACTTTGTAGTATTATGAAAAATGTTTTTTGTTAATGATCTATTTTGATGTCCCGGTAGGGCCGACGACTTGGACGTGAATGCTCTCAAAATTTCTTTGTATCCCTTACCCTATCCTATTGAAAAATTGTAAAACCAATAAAACTTTTTCAATATATAAGAATAGCTCCCTTACAAGGAAACCCCCAAAACCACATAGCTAGAAGATGAAACTAGAAACGTTGCAAGATACCTGTCTCCTGGGGTAGGCAACAGGTGGCCTGAGATTTAGCTATTTAGCATAACAGGCGTAAAAGCTTTTGGGGAGGGGGGGGGGCTGTGATCCAGATAACCAATCAATATTATGTCCATTATTAGGGGTGCTCTTCCTACAATTTCAGCCACTCAAAACATCTCACATTTACAATTGAGAAAGACCTTTATTAATCAGCATGGGAAAGTCACTTATTTGGCAATTATTATTTAATTTTCTTAAAATCTTCTTTACTCAACCCTCTTATTGGAATTGTAATAATCACGGATATCATAATTCTGTTCATTTGTAAGCACAGTGAGAGCTTGTGCACTCAGGACAAATTGCTAATGTGTCTATTTATAGTTAGCCAAATTGAATGCGTAATTCAATTCAATTCCCGAGATACACTCTGTGACTTCTCACACTCCCTTGTGGATTATTTGGTGTCGATAGAGGCCTCTACCCTCAGTATAGCTCTATGCTCAAGGATTTGTAGAGTTTCCCTCCAGTGTGGATTGTTTGATGCTTAACAATTTTTCCCTTTGATAGGTCTTTCCACACTCCAGGCATTTATGAGGTTTTTCTTCCGTGTGGATTCTTAGGTGGCTTTGAAGAAGATCCTTTGTTTTGAAAGATTTTTTATCTTCTGGCGTTATTTCCTTTCTACCTCCTTGATCCTTTGGGGACTCCCAGATGAAGGACCCTCTGCCCTACTGCCATTCATATGATTTCTCTCAGCAATGGATCCTTTCATGTTTATAAGTTTCCCCTCTGATTAAAGCTCTTTCCACACTCCAGGCATTTATGAGGTTTTTCTTCCGTGTGGATTCTTAAGTGGGTTTTAAGATGATTTTTCTAATTCTGGGCACTCATATATCTTCTCTCCTGAATGGATCTTTTGATGTCTATAAAGGTGGCTACTCCGACTGAAGCTCTTTCCACACTGAAGGCATTTATAAGGTTTCTCTCCTGAATGGACCCTTTGATGTCTATAAAGGCTGCTCCTCTGACTGAAGCTCTTTCCACACTCCAGGCATTTATGAGGTATCTCTCCTGAATGGATCTTTTGATGTGTATAAAGGGTGCTCCTCCAACTGAAGCTTTTCCCACATTCCAGGCATTTATGAGGTTTCTCTCCTGAGTGGATCCTTTGATGGGCATAAAGATAGCTCCTCTCACTGAAGTTCTTTCCACATTCCAAGCATTTATGTGGTTTCTCTCCTGAATGGATCTTTTCATGTGTATGAAGGCTGCTCCTCCGACTGAAGCTCTTTCCACACTCCAGGCATTTATGTGGTTTCTCGCCTGAATGGATCTTTTCATGTGTATAAAGGTGGCTCCTCCGACTGAAGCTCTTTCCACACTGAAGGCATATATGTGGTTTCTCTCCTGAATGGATCTTTTGATGTGTATAAAGGGTGCTCCTCCAACTGAAGCTTTTCCCACATTCCAGGCATTTATGAGGTTTCTCTCCTGAATGGATCCTTTGATGTGCATAAAGATAGCTCCTCTCACTGAAGCTCTTTCCACATTCCAAGCATTTATGTGGTTTCTCTCCTGAATGGATCCTTTGATGTGTATAAAGGTTGCTCCTCTGACTGAAGCTCTTCCCACATTCCAGGCATTTATGAGGTTTCTCTCCTGAATGGATCCTTTGATGTGCATAAAGATAGCTCCTCTCACTGAAGCTCTTTCCACATTCCAAGCATTTATGTGGTTTCTCTCCTGAATGGATCCTTTGATGTGTATAAAGGTTGCTCCTCTGACTGAAGCTCTTTCCACACTCCAGGCATTTATGAGGTTTCTCTCCTGAATGGATCCTTTGATGTGTATAAAGGGTGCTCCTCCAGCTGAAGCTCTTTCCACACTCCAGGCATTTATGAGGTTTCTCTCCTGAATGGATCCTTTGATGTGTATAAAGGCTTCTCCTCTGACAGAAGCTCTTTCTATGCTTCTGGGATTTACGTGGTTTCTCTCCTGAATGGATCTTTTGATGTGTATAAAGGCTGTTCCTCCAACTGAAGCTTTTCCCACATTCCAGGCATTTATGAGGTTTCTCTCCTGAATGGATCCTTTGATGTGCATAAAGATAGCTCCTCTGACTGAAGCTCTTTCCACATTCCAAGCATTTATGTGGTTTCTCTCCTGAATGGATCTTTTGATGTGTATAAAGGTGGCTACTCTGACTGAAGCTCTTTCCACACTCCAGGCATTTATGAGGTTTTTCTCTTGAATGGATCCTTTGATGTGTATGAAGGTGGCTACTCTGACTGAAGCTCTTTCCACACTCCAGGCATTTATGAGGTTTTTCTCTTGAATGGATCCTTTGATGTGTATGAAGGTGGCTACTCTGACTGAAGCTCTTTCCACACTCCAGGCATTTATGAGGCTTCTCTCCTGAATGGATCTTTTCATGTGTATGAAGGTGGCTCCTCCAACTGAAGCTTTGATATTCCCTTCCTTCCTCGTGGATCCTTTGGGGACTCCGGGGTCTTTCGAAGGACCCTCCGCTCTCCAGGACCATCTCGGGGACTCCGCCCATTTCCTCCTTCCTTAATTGACCTCTAGGCAGTTGCCTTTTTTGGGGTCCCCCTGGGCTCATCCCTCCTGCTGCCTCAGAGACTCCCGGCCTTTCCCCTCCGTCTCCAGGGGCTGCTCCGCGTAGCCTCCTTCTCATCCTGGGCGGAGCTTCCTTCCCCCGCCGAGCTCCTCCGTCCTCCTGCAGGTGAGAAAAATAGGCCTTATTCCTTTCCCCGCAAAAGAGGCCTGCCTGAAGCCTCCGCCTCTCAATGTCAGTGTCCCCTCTCTTCCCTCAGAAGCCTCCCTTCTCCGGAGGACTGCAACTCCCGGGGTCCCCTGCTCCCTACCTGCATCAAGCCGCAAGCGCACCTGAATCGGAAGTCTTTCCGTTGTGTCTCGGATTCTGACCCCATTTTGCCCAAGCACCGCCTCTTCCTCTCCTGGCACCGCCCCCTATAGCTCTCCTCTCTTGGTGCGATTGCGGAAGTCGGAAAGAATGCGCTTTTCCTACCAGATTGTGTCATTTGCCTTGTGGCAGTTTCCACGCCATCCCATTGGCTTCTGGGTGCAGGACCACGCCTTCTGCTCAACTCTATTGCTGTTGCCTTCCTGGCTTCCCCTCCCATCTTTGTCCCTCCCTCGCTTGGTTCTTCCTTTGCCGCGCCGGCTCCACCACGCTGCCCCCTTCAAGCTGGGAGGAATTGGGGGTGGGGAGTGGGATGAATGGGGGATTCGCAAAGGGGCTGCAATGTACGTGAACGATGGAGGTTTCCCTCGCTTTCCTGTTCTGGAACCCTTTCTGCCCCTCTGGAGCTGCTTCCTACCCCGCCCCATTAAGCCTGCAGCCCGATGGGCATCTCCAGGTGGTCCCTTTCCTCCTGGGGGGTGGGGGAGCAGGGAGATTGCAGCTGGGTCTCCCCTTCCAGCGCCTCCAGTTCAGGTGCTCCTGGCATCAAGAGCCGCTTTCTTCCCCCGCTTGAAGGGCGAGGTTGCTAAATTTACCATTCACTAGGGCTGCCTTACTATTAGTTTTCTCATCGTTCCTATCACCCATCTCCTGCCACTTATGACCGCAGGACTGTGACTTTGTTGCTTATATCCTTATGATTTATACTACTGTTTCCTGATTGGTTACTTGCACCCTATGACCCTATGACTATGAAGTGTTGTATCTTGTGATTCTTGACCTTTTGTGTACCCTGAGAGCATCTGCACCAAAGACAAATTCCTTGTGTGTCCAATCATACTTGGCCAATAAAGAATTCTATCTATTCTATTTATTGCCAGTTTGAAGGAAGCCTTGAATGCAGGGATCCTTCCTTCTATTATCATGATTATGAGTTAAATTTCTTGGCCCCCTGATCCCTAGAGACTCCTGGCAGTTTGCAAGTGTTAAAACGCATATTTGCACTTGTGGGGCGCCTACAATGTGGGAGGGAGGGACAGGAGAAATCATTAAGGGAACAAAAGTGGTTTCAGAATGATGATGGACTTTTTTTTTTCATTTTGTGGTTCAGGAACTTCTGTGTGGTTTCTCTTCTTGCCTTATTTTCGGTTAGTTTTTTGTGTGTGGTATACTCTTCATGATACCTGAGCATAATCATAATTTAGTCCACCTTCCAGGTTTCTTACCTGGCCTTCCTCACTTCTCATTCTGGACCCTTGAATTTTCTTGCAATTGTTTTCTGAACCATCCAATCTCCCTTACAAGAAAACCCCCAAAGCCACATAGCTAGAACAGGAACCTAGAAATTTTGCAAGATACCTGTGACCTGGGGTAGGCAACAGGTGGCCTGAAATTTAGTTACCGTATTTTTTGGAGTACAAGACGCACATTTTTTCCTCTAAAATGGGGTGGAAAATCTGGGTGCGTTTCATATACCGAATACAGCATTTTTTACTCCTAAAGCCCCGGCTCCTTCGCCAAAATGTCTTATAGAAGCCTTATGGAGGCTTTCAAAGAGCTCCTGGGGGCTGAGAAGGGCAGAAATAAGTAAAAAACAGTCCATGTTTTGTCCCCCCTCCAGCAGCATTCTGTAAGCCTCCATAAGGCTATGCATGCTATTTTTATGATAAAAAAACCTGGCCTGTTTTTAACCCCCCCCCCCCCTTTGGAAGGCTGTTTACTTAGAAAGATTGATGAGAATTCTATTGGTCAAGTGCTGTGCCAGCAGACACAAAGTTTTAGATGCTACAGGTTGTGATTTCCTTCTCCAGCAAATGGATAAATACACCTGGAAACATCAACTTACCTACCTACCTACTCTCTCTCTCTGTGTCTCTCTCTCCCCTTACCTATCTACTGTACCTGTATTTTCCTCTTTATCCCTCTACATAGCAACCTACTTACCTACTCTCCCTTCCTACCCATCTACTGTGTCTCTCTCTCTATTTCTCTCTATCCTTCTACCCACCTATCTACACTCTCTCCCCCCACCTACTTACTTTTTCTCTCTCCCTCTATTTCTCTCCCTCCTTCCCTCCCTACTGTATTTTTCCTCTCTCTCCTCTATTGAACAAAATCGCCTCTTCCAAACCTGGGTGGGGAAAATGGGGCCTTGTGCATAGGAAGCAGGAAAGCCTTTGGGGGGGAGGCGATGGGGGGGCTGCAACCCAGAGACCCCATCCATATCAGGAGCATCATCAGGGGGGCTCTTCCTACAAGAGGGGCGTCGTGGGGCAGGAGGCCCTTCTCAAACACCGGCGAGGGAACCCAGGGCGCCCATGGGGAGGGAAGCCGAGGAAAGCAGGCCAAGGGGGGAAGGAAAGGCCCCCATTTCTCCTGGGGAAGAAAGCACGGAAGGGCCGCCAGTTCTGGGCCTGGCGTGGCCGGAGGAAGGGGGAGGAGGAGGCCCTCCGAGGAGAGACGCAGGCGCCCTCTGTGAGGAATCCCCCAGAAGGAAGGGCGGGCTCAGGGCCGAGAGCCACGGCCGCTTCCCACGGGGCAGCCCAGGGCCTCCCCAGAGAAGACGAGGCCTGGGCTGGGCGCTCCTCCGTCCTCCTCCAGGGCAGCGGGAGAGAGAGAGGCGGCGGAAGGCTCCGTCCCTTTCCCAGCCGCCTCTCCTCCCTCACGGGGCTCCCTTCTGAGGAGGCCCCTCCCGCACCGCCACTCCCGGCGTCCCCTGCGCCTCACCTGCCTCGCGCCTCCACCGCCCCCGGATCGGAAGGGCCGCTCCTCGGATGCCGGAAGTGAGGGCCAGAGCGGCCCAATCCCGTTTCCGGAAAAGCTCCGCCCGGAAAACGAAAGGACCTTTCCTGCCAGATGATGTCATTTGCATCGGGGAAACCTCTCCGCCATCCCATTGGCTCGCTTGGCTCCTCCCTTGCGCCGCTGGCCCCGCCCCTCCGCCCCCTCCCCTCCGGGCGCCTTGGGGAAATGGGGGCGGGGGGCGATGGGGGGCTTCCCAAAGGGGCTTCAATGGAGGGGAAGGGAGGGAGGCTTTCTTCCGCCTCCCCGGAGCTCCTCCTCCGTCCCCGCCCCCTTCATGCCTGCAGCAGCCCCGGGGGCATCTCCGCGTGGCCCCCTGTCCTCCTGGGGGAAGAAGGGGGGCTGCAGCTGGGTCTCCCCCTCCAGCCCCCCCAGTCCAGGGGCTCCTTCCCGCCTGGCATCCAGAGCCTCCTCCTCTCCCCGCTGGAAGGAAGGGAGGGAGGGAGGGAGGGAGGGAGGAAGGAAGGAAGGAAGGGAGGGAGGGAGGAAGGAGGGAGGGAAGGAAGGAGGGAAGGAGGGCGGGGTCGCCATGGCTCTTGCCAGCCTGGAGGAAGCCTTGGAGGCAGCCATCCTTCCCTGCATGAGAACAGAGCAGAGTTCAATCTCCTGCCCACCTGATCCCCGGAGACTCCGGGCACTTTGCAGAGGTTCAAAGACGTCTTTGTGGTTGTGGGGAGCCTCCATTATGGGAGGGAAGGACGAGACAGTCCATTCAATAAAGAAGATCAAAGGGATCTCAGAATTCTGGTTTTTTCCTTTTGGTAGTTCAGGCACTTCTGTGGAGTTTCCCTCCTTGCCTCATTTTCCTTTTGTGCAATGCTCTTCCTGGTACCTGAAGGTAAATCATAGTTCAGTCCACCTTCCTGGGTGCTTATCTGGGCCTTCCTCGCTTCTCCTTCTGGACCCTTGGACTCTCCCTCAATTGTGTTCTGAATCATTGGGCTTCCACAGAAGGAAACAATTTACCTGTCAGAAACCACTTGTGTGTTGAATGCAAGGAAACCCTGAAGAGGAAACATTGGGGGGAGAGGCTGTAACTCACGTAAGCAATAAATATTATAGGCTTTATTAGTGGGAGAACAAGGGTGTGTGTGTGACTCTCCTATGAGTATAAAAACTGGGTGTAAAACTGTAACCTGGGACTTGGCAGCTTTCAAAGCCAGGGTTGTCCTATCCTGGTACCGAAATAACATATTCTGGTTTCACACCTTGTGATTGGCCATCAATTGGCTTTTAGAATAACTGAGCACCCAGGTCCCTTCCAGCTCCGCTCTGTCCCTTCCCCATTTACCTAGTTAATGCTAATTAGTATTCCTAAGGAAAGAGCATTGGGCCCCAGGGAGAACCGTGCAGGCGGAAGGGAAGCTCCATTAAGGCAGATCATAAGTCCTTCCTAATATGATCTCCAGAATCCCAATAAAGGAGGATGCTGGAAGAGAGCAGCTGCATTGGCCCTCAGCTTCCCTATAGAGTGGAAGCCCTAGAGCAGTGGTCCAAACTTTTTTCAAAGAGGGCCAGATTGGATGAAGTGAACATGATGGAGGGGCGAACATTTTTCCGAACATTCTTTGAACCATTACAATTAAATGCAAATAAATTATTTTATGCCAAGTTAATTGCAAATGACATACTTTTCATTTCATAACATTAAGATCAACTGACAGTTGAGTTTTCACAATGTATTGAAAATAAATTTTAAAAAAACTTACCTCTCTCTTTCTTCCTCTCTCTCTCTCCATTTCTCTGGCTCTTTCTCTCTTTCTTTCTCTCTCTCTCCATTTCTCTCTCTCTCTTTCTTTCTTTTTCTCTTTCTTTCTGTCACCCTTTCTCTCTCACTCTCTCTCTCTTTCTCTTTCTTCCTCTCTCTCTTTCTCTCTCTCTTTCTCTTTCTTTCTGTCTCTTTCTTTCTCTCTCTCTCTTTCGCTCTTTCTTTCCCTTTTTCTCTCTCTCTTCCTTTCTCTCTCTCTCTCTTTCTGTTTCTTTCTTTCTCTTTCTCTTTCTTTCTCTTTCACTTTCTTTCTCTTTCCCTTTCTCTTTCTCTCTTTCTCTCTGTCACTCTGTGTGTGTGTCTGTCTGTCTGTCTGTCTGTCTCTCACTCACTTAATCAGTCTCTATCTATCTGTCTCTCCCTCCCTCTCTCTGTCTCTCCCTGTCTCTGTGTGTGTCACTCTCTCTGATTCTCTCCCTCCCTCTCTCTGTATGTCTGTCTCTCCCTCTTTCCCCGTCTGTCTCCGATTCAATCCCTCCCTGTGTCATTCTCTATCTGTGTCTCTCTCCGTCTCCCTCCCTCCCTCCCTTTCTCTCTGTCTGTCTCTCTGTCTTTCCCTCCCTCCCCTTCTGTCTCTCTCTGTGTCTGTCAGTCACTCCCTCTCTCCCCTCTCCTCCCCTCCCCCACCCCAGGAAGCAGCAGAAGGGCCGGTATGCCGGAGGTTATGGACGCCTCTTCCCACAGCGGGCGAGGGAGCAGGCGGGGTGAGCACCCAAGGCTACCGTCTTCTTAAGCACTACCGAGGCTGTCGCCCGGCAGGGGCGTCAGGCAGGGAAGCCGGTCCATCGCGGCTCCCTCCGGCAGGCACCACGGCTTACGTTCTGAGGCCGCGCGTCCGGCTTCCCTGCCTGACGCCCCTGCCGGGCGACCTTGTGCAGCGGGAGCTGCACGTTCTGGGGCTGCGTGGCTGGGAGGGAGGTGAACGCGCAGCCCCAGAATGTAAGCCGTGGTGCCCGCCGGAGGGAACCGTGATGGAGACGCAACCGGCTTTCCTGCCTGACGCCCCTGCCGGGTGACCTTGTGCGAGCACCCAAGGCTACCATCATCTTAAGCACCACCGAGGCTGTCGCCCAGCAGGTCGCCCGGCAGGGGCGTCAGGCAGGGAAGCTCCCTCCGGCAGGCACCAAGCGCACGTTCTGGGGCCGCGCATCAACCTCCCTCCTAGCCACACAGCCCCAGAAACAGAGGGAGGAAGAGAAGGCCACATTTACACAGACCAGGGAGGGCTGTTGGAGGGCCATATTAAACCGACCCCCGGGCCGCAAATGGCCCGCAGGCCGGACTTTGGACATGCCTGCCCTAGAGTGCTGTCCACAGAGTGGCTGCCATTTTGGAGTGGCCAAAAATCACTGCAGTTGCTCTGAGAATGGTGCCCGCTTTCAGGACAGCAGCATAAATCCTCTTGTCACGAAGGCCATGCGCTGCAGCAGCTCTTTCCTGAAGAGACCTATTCAGAAGATTTGCTCTAGGAGTTAAGGGAAAGGGCCGGAAAGCAAGAGACGCAGACTTCTAATACGCCTTGGGCATAGAAGCCAGATGACCTAAACCAACCACCCCATCTCACCCCAACTGACCTTACAGGGTCCTTGCAGGAAAATGAGGAAACATGATGGATATATTCACCGCCTTGCAAAAATAATAAGAGTGGGATATAAATAAATGAAATTGAGCAATGACAGGCAGAAGGGGATGAGGCCATGGGACCCCAGGGGGACAGGAAAGCAGGCCCAATACTTTTTGGGACTGAGTGGGGCTGCAAGCAGTGCCCAGGAGGTCTCAGGGTGAAGGAGGTCTTTTCAAGGCCACAGGTGCGCTGGGGAGGTGCTGCAGTGTGGGGCCCTATTTGAGCCTTTAGGTTATGTTATCTACATTTTCAAAGGGACATCTGACACTAAGTGGACCACTTAGAGCAGAGGTCTCTAACCTTTGCAACTTTAAGTCTGAAGGACTTCAGCTCCCAGAATTTTCCAGCCGGCAAAGCTGGGACCTGAAGTCCTTCAGACTAAAAGTTGCAAAGGTTGGAGACCCCTGACTTAGAGAATCCAAATGACAAGTTTAGAGTTTCAAATAACTGGGGTGTCAGCCTCGCTAGTTCTTCTGCTTAGCTGCCATGGAAACGGGGAGGGTGGGGGGCGTTGGGATGAGTGTGTTCTGCTGGTGGACAATGTTGATGGTTGGTGTTATCTCTTGGTTAACGGACCTGCATTCCAGGATGGTGAAGACCTGCCCACCTGATGTTGGAGACGAAAGCATATTGGACAATGCAAAGGGGGGGTTTGGGGATTGGGATGGGCTTAAGCTTAATACTTTCTGTTCGCGCCTAAACTATTCACTCTCAGCTTTACTTGGTCTGTAAGCTATTGTTACTTAGTAAAAGGAGCCTTATTCATTTCAAAACAATGTCTAAGTGTGGTCTTTCCTAAGCCAACGAAGAAGCAGGCCTGACAAGAAGCTGAGAGTCACAAAAACCGTTACCTGATGTCGGACCCTTCACAAGAGGAGCCTCCGTTGGTGGAAGTCCTGCCTGAAACTTCTATGGGAGCAGAAGCATCGCACCCCCCTGTTCAATCTGAAGATACCAGGTCAGTGATGGACTGTTTGGCTGGCCTAGATCTTAATCTGCCAGCCGAAGATTCAGTCAAACCAAAACGTTGGTCCGAAGGGGTAGGAATGACTGGGGTAACCGTCTCCAGGCGTCGTCTTTCCCCAAAGAAGGTCATTCCGGAGCTCTTAAGAGAAGAAAGGGAGTTGAAAGAAATGGCCCAAGATTTGCTCCGCCAGGCAGACGAGAAACGGGAGGCCCTGGATAAGCTCTGGGGGAGGGAGGCGGAACGCAAACAGTTAAAAGAATCACATTCAGCCGCTGCCAGCCAAAGCAGGAGTTCAACACCATCCCCCCCTGCTCGGGCCAGCAGGGAATTGCGGAGAGAGGCCAATCCCTCTTCCCCCCGTCGACTTGCAAAACTTCCTCCCTTGGGTGTGAAATACGACGGGAGTGCCGATAAACTGGCGTTTTTTCTAATTCACGTCGATAATTTCATGCAGTTTTACGCAGCTGATTTGGAGGATGAAATCAAAATCAGAATTGTTTCTATGACTTTAGAAGATCAAGCTTCTGGGTGGCTGGTTTCGCTGCATAATTGCCGATCACCCGCGCTGCGGGATTTCGATCGTTTTATGAATGCCCTTAGAAGGCGTTTTGAAGACCCCCGTGTTGAGAGGGAAGCTAAAATGAAACTAAAAACCGTACGACAGGGGAGCAATAGTGTCCAGGCGTACACGCAGATTTTCCAGGAATTATCGGTGTTTATGACCGGATATAGTGAACAAGCTTTGATGGACATTTATGTTGAAGGGCTAAATAAGGACATTTATCAAACTTGTGTGAACAGATTTCGCCCCGAAACTTTAAATGAATGGATAGATCTCGCTTCAGATGTTGAGTTGGATCAAGCCCACTTGCAGGATCCAGTCCTTCCTGAGAAAAAACCACAGAAAGACACCCCCAAATCTCACTCCTTTGAGAAGGATGCCCACTTGCAAAAAGGGGGGGGGGGAAACAACTCAACCTCGCTCAGGCAGTTGTTATCGCTGTGGAAAGGAGGGGCACTGGGCAGACAAATGCAGATCAAGACAACCTCCACGCCCGCCCCCTTCTTCGGACCGGAAGCATCCAAAGACACCAATCGTGCGCACAAAACCGGCCATGAGTGGGGTGGAGCCTCTTAATCTCTCTACTGACCAGCCCAGCACTACACCTGATGACTGGGAGGCGTCTTCAGACTCTTCTGACGACAATCTGGTGAGTCACCGCTCCGGGCCCCTTTATATAAATTTAAAGCTTTTGGCTCCATCTACTGGTCGTACATGCAATGTGCAGGCTCTCATTGATTCTGGCTGTTCAAAATGTCTCATAAGCCAAGAGACGGTATCCTCTATGGGTTTCCACTTAAAAACCCTAAAAAAACCCATAGCCTTTTGCCAAATGGATGGTTCTGTAGCAGGGGGAACCCCAGCATCTTTTATCACCGAACCAATTCAAGTTTCTATTGGCACTAGTCATACTGAGACCATCAACTTTATTGTAACTGCCATTGCCGAAAATCCTGTAATTTTGGGGGTTAATTGGCTTCGGAAATGGAATCCTCTAATAAACTGGAAGGAAGGTTGGGTACGCATACCTTTATCCCTACCTGAACATACCTCTCTACCATCAGAAGCTAATCGCCCACCCCCCAGTAACCCACCTCTTTTAATCGAATCTGCTGCACCTTTGTTAGACGTTCCGTCACCTGAAGTCATACCAGGCGAGGAGAAAATTCCCAAAGAATATTGGGACCTAAAAGATGTTTTCAGTGAAAGATCTTGTGATTCCCTTCCTCCTCATAGAGCTACTGATTGTTCAATTGATTTCCTCCCTGGAGTTCAATTACCTAAACCTCGTTTATACTCCATAACCCCACGGGAGATGGAGGAATTACGTAAATTCATCGATAAGAACCTTCAAAGGGGTTTCATTGAACCAGCTAGGCCACGTGTAGCTGCGCCAGTTATGTTTAGGGAGAAAAAAGATGGTACTCTGAGATTAGTACAAGACTACTCCTATCTAAACACCATTTGTGAACACAATATCTACCCCCTTCCGCTTATGAAGGACATGCTTGCTCACCTAGCTACCGGTAGGATCTTCACTAAACTGGACTTACGTGAGGCCTATTACAGGGTCAGAATTAAAGAGGGGGACGAATGGAAAACCGCTTTTAACTGCCCACTTGGATGTTTTCAATTTAAAGTCCTTCCTTTTGGTCTTCAAGGTGCCCCTTCTGTATTTATGCAACTAATAAATGAGGTTCTCCACGAGCACCTTTACAAGGGAGTTATTGTCTATATTGATGACATAATGGTTTACTCACAAACACATGACGAGCATGTTAAACTGGTGCGCTCGGTATTAAACAAACTACGTTCCGCTGAACTTTACGCCAAGCTCTCTAAATGTGAGTTTCACCAGGAAACAATTGACTATTTGGGCTACCGCATCTCTTCTGAGGGAATTGAAATGGATCCTGCTAAAGTCAAGGCAGTGACGGAGTGGGCTCCTCCCCGTACCCGTAAACAACTACAGAGTTTTTTGGGATTTGCAAATTTTTACCGCCAATTTATTCCGTCATTCGCCAACATTGCCTTACCCATTACAAACCTACTAAAAACAAAAGGAGAAGGTAAACCTCGTCCAGGATCTCCACTTAAATGGACCATGGAATGTCAAGCCGCTTTCGAGAAGCTTAAACGTTTGTTTGCGGCTGAACCTGTTCTTAAACACCCCGATGTAAATTCCCCGTTTGTAATTCAAGCGGATGCCAGTGACGTCGCTGTGGGAGCGGTCCTATTACAACTCAACAACCGTGGCCAATTGCAACCCTGTGCCTACACCTCTCGGAAACTCACTACGTCCGAACGTGGTTGGGCGATTTGGGAAAAGGAGGCTTTTGCTGTTCGTTGGGCTCTCATGACTTGGCGTCATTTTCTTGAGGGCGCTCCCCATCCATTTGAGGTCTGGACGGACCATAAAAATTTGGAAGCTCTTACCTCCTCGCGGAAATTGTCCCCAAGGCAACTTCGCTGGGCTCACTACTTCCATCGTTTCAATTTCCACCTTAAATATATTCCGGGTGGAAAGAATTTCATGGCGGATGCGCTTTCCAGATTACCACAATATGATGTTTCTAAACTCACTATTGTTCAGCCCATCATACCACTCACTTTGCAAGCTTCTCCAGTATCTACTAGTAGTCATGCTACAGTCCAAACTACTCCACCTGCAGACCTGATTGCTCGTATTAAGGACGAACTACTTACTGATGAATGGTATTCCGCACATTCTGGTGATTGTACCATTAGAGACGATCTTCCCTGGATTGGCTCAAAGATTTATGTACCTGCTACATTACGTCCTTTTGTCTTGCAACGCGCACACGACTCACGTTTAGCTGGCCATTTCGGCTTCGTTAAGACTGTACATCTTGTCAAAAGACAGTTCTGGTGGCCCTCACTGAAAAAAGATGTTGAATCTTATATTGCCAGTTGCCCCATATGTGCAGCTTCCAAACGTGCGCCGGGGAAGCCACATGGACTCCTCCAGTCTGTAGCTACGCCAGAGAGACCTTGGAAGGAAATTTCAATGGACTTTATAGTTGACCTTCCGCCTAGTCAGGGCTATACCGTTATTTGGGTCGTTACCGATCTTTTCTCCAAACAAGTTCATTTTGTCCCCTGTACAAAAATTCCTTCTTCCAAATCTCTGGCTCGATTATTCGTTTCTCATATCTATCGCTTTCATGGCGTCCCGCAACGCATCATCTCTGATAGGGGTACTCAATTTACTTCTCTTTTTTGGAAAGAGTTTTTGAGACTGATTGGCTCCGCCCAGAGCTTAAGCTCCGCCTACCACCCTCAGACGAATGGCTCTTGTGAAAGGGTTAATTCCGTTTTGGAGCAATACTTACGTTGATTTATTAATTTTCAACAGGATGATTGGGCTGATCTCCTCATACATGCCGAAGTGGCATATAATAACTCCGTTCACTCCAGTACGAATATGACCCCTTTTAAGATCATCTACGGACAAGACTTTGTACCCATCCCCGAACTGCCTCATGATTCGCCGACAGTCCCCTCGTTAGCCGAATGGTCCTCTAGGCTATCTTCTGTCTGGCCAGTTCTCCGGAAAACTTTGAACGATGCCCATGACTCACACAAATTGTACGCTGACAGGAAACGGGCGGTTCCCCCCTCTTACAAAGTTGGTGATCAAGTCTATGTATCTACCAAGAATTTAGATAGCCCCCAGAGATGCAGGAAACTGGGTCCCAAGTTTGTTGGTCCTTTCACAATAACCAAGATCATCAGCTCTGTGTCGGTCCGTTTGGATCTCCCAAAGACCTACCGGCGATTATACCCTGTGTTCCATGTTCACCTGCTGAAACCTGCACGTACCTCGCATCTCCGCAAACCTTTGCCTGATACACCTGCACCTACCATGGTGGGTGGGCACCAGCACTATGAAGTCCGTGATATTTTGGACTCCAGAGTCCGCAGAAATAAGACTCAGTTCCTAGTCATGTGGAAAGATTTTCCCCCTTCTCACAACGAATGGGTGGATAAAGAGCATCTCAAAGCTCCTAAACTGGTACGCCAGTTTTATGCCAAGTATCCGCATAAACCCTGATTTTTTTCCCCTCTCCTATCTGTTGTTTTGTTTGTCCTTCTTTGTCTTTCAGGTGTAGCCTTCCGTGTTCCGCATGCTGTCCTGGATTTCCCGCTTTTCCTGGAGGAGGTCCGGATGTCAGCCTCGCTAGTTCTTCTGCTTAGCTGCCATGGAAACGGGGAGGGTGGGGGGCGTTGGGATGAGTGTGTTCTGCTGGTGGACAATGTTGATGGTTGGTGTTATCTCTTGGTTAACGGACCTGCATTCCAGGATGGTGAAGACCTGCCCACCTGATGTTGGAGACGAAAGCATATTGGACAATGCAAAGGGGGGGTTTGGGGATTGGGATGGGCTTAAGCTTAATACTTTCTGTTCGCGCCTAAACTATTCACTCTCAGCTTTACTTGGTCTGTAAGCTATTGTTACTTAGTAAAAGGAGCCTTATTCATTTCAAAACAATGTCTAAGTGTGGTCTTTCCTAAGCCAACGAAGAAGCAGGCCTGACACTGGGGATGGTTTTGCAGAGCACCAACATTCAGAAAACCCATAAAAGTTTATTTATTTATATTGTATGACATAGTAAAAGTCAGCATTAGTGCAAAAACAAAAAAATATACAAAATGTGTATCAAAATATAAAGCAACAGAACAATTATTTTAAAAACCAAAAATACGAATGAATACTATTATGATTAAAATTGCATCATGAGTGTTTATTGGAGTGGCTCAATCTATGGCTGGATATCTAAAACATTTAGCCTTTGGACAAGAGTACCACATCAAGATGTGGTCCTTTTGGCAGAGATCCTGGCAACCTTTGGAGGGAGCTGTCAGATCCCTAAAAGTGATACTGACATTCAATTGGGTGGAGGCGGCCTTGGTGTCAATTTATTAGCAGTGCCCGTGACAACTGATATTTTACAATTGGTTTCCTGGCGCTGAAGTTCCTTGAGAGCCCCTCACCTTCTGGGGGGATGTTTATGATGGCCATGCAGGATGTTTCACTTTAATGTCCAAATGAAGATAGCCATGGGAATATGTATGTTTATTCGGTTCTCAGGGCAGTCGGTAAAGGAAACATCTTCACACTTGTGTATCGGCTAAAATCTGCATTCTAAACTGGTATGTAAGTGTAAGTGCTTTTGCTATTAAGGCGAAAGTTATTGCCCGTGTATTTTGTAAAGGACATCCATGTTGTTCTGATCATTGATTGGGTAAATTGTTGATAGCATCACTTCATAGGATGGAAGACATTGTGTTTATATCCTCCTTATGTCATGTACTCTTAGCACACGAGAGCAAATGGGACATTGTTGTCATTACTGAAACGTGAGGGGATGAAACCCAGGAGGATTTCAATTTTTCAAAACAGACCTAATAGAAGAGGCGGTGGAGTTGCACTTGAACAGCTACTCCTTTGTAGAATTGCAAAAAAAAAGTAGAAAAAGAGAACCTCATTGAATGCACTTGGGTTAATATGAAAGGAAAACAGAGTGAGGTTCCCATAGGTGAAAACTCTGGACTACCCAATCAGAGGAGCTAGAAAGAGGCACCTTTTGATAACCGTTTAGCTGATTAACAAAAAACATAGAAATGAGGGACTTTTATGATCCTGACCACTGCGATATACCTCATCTCTACATGTAGTGTGACATCAAACAGCTTCCTAAACAGTCTTATTCATCTAAAACATTCTTATAGCTGCCCATCCATCAATCAAGTCACTGCAGCTCCCAAAAAGCCATTTTAAAAACTATCAAACACATTAAACACAAAATTGAAAAAAAACCACCCTTAAACCCAGCTCTCATCCATGCCAACATCTCATTGTCTGATCCCCCAGTACCTGGAGGAAAAAACAGGCGTTTAAGGCTAAAAGGATGGAGGCCCTTTGAGAATATGGCTAGTATCTCACAAAGCTTTCTTGGCCTTAAGAGAGTCCCTCGTAGCGGTTTCTGCTGGAAGACAAGGGGACCATTCAGGGAATCCAACTGACAAAAGTGTTGGATGTCTGGGGATGGACTTATATGGCACGGACCTTTGGAAAACCCATATAGATAATATCAAATAATGACAGGAAGAAGCTTCTTCGCACCCACAAAAATGAAGGCCAAAGTAGCCCTAGATTCAAGGCAAAGCACACTTGATTCAATTAGGCACCAAGTGGGATGTCCATTTAAAGGCAATTTATTAGAGTATTAAGAATGAAAATGAATGAAAACAGGGAATCCAGGTCACAGAATGTGGTTTCATTTTATACTCCACACAGTAGAAAAAGTACAAAGGAAACATTTATTCCATGGAAGAAATCAAAATGGATAAAAACAGATGTTTTTTTAAAAAATAGAAAACATATTTTTTTTAAATTTAAATCAGGCTTTTTTTAACGCATGGAAGAAATCATCCTGCTCAGCTACAGTTACATCAGAGACATGGACAGTAACATCCCATTATATTAAGCAGAAGCATTGGAAGGATTATACCATTAAAAAGAGAACGCTCATATAGGAAGTGGCATCCTGAGTCTTCTCAGTCTGTTGTGAAAAGGTACAATTTCAGCCAGTTGAAACATCTCGCATGTACAATAGAAAAAGTCCTTTATTATTCAGCATGGAAAGTCCCTTATTTGGCGAATATTATTTACTTTTCTTAATGTCTTTTTTACTCAACCCTCTTATTGGAATTATAATTATCATGAATATCATAATTCTGTTCGTTTGTAAGGACACTGAGAGCTTGTGCACTGGGGACAAATTGCTAGCATGTCTATTTACAGTTGGTCAAATTGAATACGCCATTCAATTCAATTCCTGAGATACACTCTCTGCCGTCTCACACTCCGTTGTGAATGATTTGGTGTGAATGGATGGAGCCCTCTATGCTCAGCATAGCTCTTTCCACACTCAAGGCATTTGAAGAGTTTTTTCTCTAGTGTGGATGATATGATTTTTAACAAGCTTTCCCTTTTCACTGAAGCCCTTTGAAAACTCCAAACCCTTATGAGGTTTTTCTCCTGAGTGGATTCTTAGATGGCTTTGAAGGAATCTTTTGCTCTGAAGGATTTTTCACATTCTGGGCACTGATATTCCTCTTCTGCCTCCTGGACCCTTTGGGGACTCCTGGGTCTTCTGAAGGCCCCTCCAGGCACTCATTCGGTTTCTCTCTCCAATGGATTCTTTGATGTCTATAAAGAGTGCTCCTCCGACTAAAGGTCTTTCCACACTCTATAGGCATTTATGAGGTTTCTCTCCTGAATGGATCCTTTGATGTTTATAAAGGCTGCTTGTCTGACTGAAGCTCTTTCCACACTCCAGGCATTCATGACGTTTTTCTCCTGTGTGGATCCTTTGATGGTTCTGAAGATATTGATTTGTTTTGAAGGATTTATCACATTCAGGACACTGATATTTCCTTCCTTCCTCCTGGATCCTTTGGGGATTCTGGGGTCTTCCGAAGGACCCTCCGCCCTCCAGGACCGTCTCAGGTTCTCCACCCGTTTCCTCCTCCCAGCATCGCCCCCCATGCAGCCGCCTTTCCTGGGATACCTCTGGGCTCATCCCGCCTGCAGCCCGAGCCTCCTGGCCAATCCACGCCGTCATCCGGGGAAGCCGCCTCAGGACAAGGCAAGGCTGCTGCGCGGGGCCCGCTCTCCTCCTCCTCCTCCTCCTCCTCTCAGACGGCGCTTCCTTCCTTCCCCTGTCGGGCTCCTCCGTCCTCCTGCAGGGGAGAAAAATAGAGGTGGGTCAGGGCTGCCAGTGGATGAGTGATCTGGGATTTGGGGATTTAGTCATCGTGCCCCTGTCATGGTCAGATCACTCACTTCTCCGGCTTGACATTCCCACCGCTACACCCCACTGCAAGGAGGCGGAACCGGAATATCCAAGATGGTTCCGCCCCAGGCGCCTGATGGAACCCGAAAGGTTCCAGACGGAGCTTGGGCCATTACCTGTAGCCCTGACCCGTGCCCGGATGGAGGACCTAGTGGCTGCATGGAATAGTGCGGCCACTGGGGCCTTAGAACAGGTCGCGCCTTTGCGGCCTCTCTTGCAGCAGCGAACCACTCAGGCTCCCTGGTTCTCCAAAGAGCTGAGGGTGATGAAGCGCCGCAAGAGACGCCTAGAGAGGAGATGGAGATCCCCACGCTCTGAATCGGTCCGAACACAGGTAAGATCCCATTTGAGGACTTACGTTGTGGCGGTAAGAGTGGCCAAGCGTCGGTATTGTGCCACTCATCGCGTCCGCAGATAACCGCCCTGCCGCCCTGTTTGGGGTGACCCGCTCCCTCCTTCACCAGAGGCCGCGGGAAGCCCCCTTACAAGGCAGAGCAGAGGAATTTGGAGAGTATCTGCAGGACAAAATCGCTCAGATTCGGAGCGAGTTGGTCTCCACCGAAAGTGTTCCGGAGGAGGCGTCGGAAGCGGGTCTTGAGGCACCATTCTGGGAGGAGTTTGACTCTGTTACTTCTGATGATATGGACAGGTTGCGTAAGAGACTGAGGGCCACCACATGTTTATTGGACCCGTGTCTCTCCTGGCTTGTACTCGCATCCTGGGAGGTTACACGAGGCTGGCTCCAGGAAATAGTGAGGGCTTCTTTGAGTGAGGGATTCTTGCCTACCATCTTGAAAGAGGCGGTGGTGAGGCCTCTCCTCAAGAAGCCTTCCCTGGACCCAGCATTGTTAGTAAATTACCGTCCGGTCTCCAACCTTCACTTTTTGGCGAAGGTTGTAGAGAGTGTGGTGGCACAAAAGTTTCCACGTCATCTGGAGGAAATTGATTATCTGGACCCGCGCCAGTCCGGCTTCTGGCCCGGTCACAGCACCGAGACGGCATTGGTCGCGTTGGTGGATGATCTCTGGAGGGCCAGAGATGGGGGTTGTTCCTCCATCCTGGTCCTATTAGACCTCTCAGCGGCTTTTGATACCATCGACCATGGTATCCTATTGCATAGGCTGGAGGGGTTGGGGGTGGGAGGCACCGTTTTACGGTGGTTCTCCTCCTACCTCTCCAGTCGGTTGCAATTTGTATTGGCAGGGGGGCAGAGGTCGGCCTCGAGGCCTCTCACTTGTGGGGTGCCTCAGGAGTCGGTCCTCTCGCCTCTCTTGTTCAATACATATATGAAGCCACTGGGTGAGATCATACGTGGGTTTGGGGAAGATTACCATCTCTACACAGATGACACCCAGCTGTACATCTCTACCCCATACCACCCCAACGATGCCGTCGAAATGATGTCCCGGTGTCTGGAACCTGTGCGGATCTGGATGGGAAGGAACAGACTCAAGCTCAACCCATCCAGGACTGAGTGGCCGTGGCCAGGGGGGCATATTACCAGGTTCGCCTGGTGTGCCAGTTGCGTCCCCTATTGGACCATGATGCCCTTCGCACGGTCACTCATGCGCTTGTGACGTCTTGGCTGGACTACTGCAATGCTCTCTATATGGGGCTCTCCTTGAGATGCACTCGAAGGCTACAGCTGGTCCAGAACACGGCCGCGCCGGCAGTTATGGGTGTTACTAGATACTCCCATGTAACACCTCTCCTGCGCGAGCTGCACTGGCTGCCTGTGGCCTTTCGGGTGCGTTTCAATTCCTGGACCCTGGGTCAACCCTGACCCCTTGGGAGATTTGCCCGCTTGCCCTTTGGACAGCTTGGGAAAGATGCGTGGGTGTACTTCTCTGTTCTTAAAAGTTCTCAAAGTATTACAAATATTGCTGGATGGGAAGAGGAAGTAACTGGGGGAGAAGGGGAGGTGTAAACCCTATATGGGAACTATAGTTGGCATTAAACAAATGACTATGCATTTATAGGACACGTGTTAATTTTTTTGCTATTAACTTCTGTTTCTGTACTATTCCAAAGTTAACTTCTGCTTTTATCCATATGTGTTTCTGTATTAAGGACGAAGGTATAAAACTAACTCCCTGGGCGTTGCCCAGGCAGTTCAGTCTTTAGTGTGAGAGCACTCTGAACTCTTGACATGTCAATAAATCCTGTTTCTCTACTACCTTTGTGGTCTCTCGTTCCTTTGTTAGAACCAGTCTGTGGTGTGCCTGGTTTTTGCCGCTACATTCTGGTTCCCTGACTGGGAACTGAGGGGTCGTTGGGACCCTCTGGGGTGCTCACCCCGGTGCTGGGACGCTCCCGGCTGGAGGGAATTTCCCAGGCGCCAACGGACCATTTTGTTCCAAGGGACTTCCCCCTGGCTGAGGAGACTCTCGAGCACCAGCGGCTGACAACCCCAAGAACCGCTTGAGAAGGACCAGAGACCAGGATCTCTCCAGCCGGCTGGCCAAGGAGTGGAGGAAAAGCCCTGCAGGCAAGTATTGTGGGACCCATACCCGGCTGGCATGCCGATGCCTGGCTGACGAGCCAGAAGCCCCGGACAGTAACACCCGACTGGCGAGTCGGAGGCGAGGCCCGATTCCCCTCGCTACTAGCCGATACCAACCCGGACTCCAAGAGAGCCGGAGACGGATGCTAATCCCATCACGTTATCCCATCATGTTTTGAGGGAAGGGGTATTGGCAGGGGAGGACTGTCCATAAGTGAGACTTGTCACTGTTGCTGCTACGTTTTCCTACGGTGACCGTTGAGTTGGCCGGCACCCTAGGCCAGTGGCGTGTGTGTGTGTGTGTGTGTGTGTGTGTGTGTGTGTGTGTGTGTGTGTGTTCCGGCTCCCTGGGTCAGGCGTGAGTGGTTGAGAAGCTCCCTTGTGTCATCCTGAGAGGAACGGACCCCTTACCTTCCTCTCATCCCTTTTCCTATCACGTCTGTCTGGTGCCCTGGGAGGACCATGGGAGGTGGTAGTTCTCAACCCGACACACCCCTACAGTGCATGTTGACTCACTTTAAGGCGGCTTATCAGTCGCAGGACTATGGCATTGAATGGAGCAGACGCAAGCTCCGGGCATTTTGCCAGGCCGAATGGCCCTTTTGGCTGTACGCTATGCTCCCTCCAAATCCTTAGGGGTCTCCCCCTTTGAGTTACTCTTTGGCCGTGTGCCCAACCTTGTGGCCCCTCAGACCCCGGCTACTGTCCAGTTGCGGGATTTGGTCTGGCTTAAGCAATTGCGAGCCCTCAATGCCATAGTCCACTCGTTGCAGAAATACGTGTTTTCTGCCCGTCCCCATTTGATTGACACCCCCGCTCACTCCTTTACCCCGGGACAGGAGGTTTGGGTTAAGGCAGGCATATCCAAAGTCCGGCCCGGGGGCCATTTGCGGCCCAGGGGTCGGTTTAACACGGCCCTCCAACAGCCCTCCCTGCTCTGTGTAAATGTGGCCCTCCCTTCCTCCCTCTGTCTCTGGGGCTGTGTGGCTGGGAGGGAGGTGGACGGAGGTTACGGATGCCTCCTCCCGCAGCGGTCGAGGGAGCAAGCGGGGTGAGCACCCAAGGCTACCATCATCCTAAGCACCACCGAGGCTGTCGCCCGGCAGGGGCATCAGGCAGGGAAGCCGGTCGCGCCTCCATCGCTGCACGTTCTGGGGCTGCGAAGCTGGGAGGGAGGTGAACGTGCGGCCCCAGAACGTCTGCTTGGTGCCTGCCGGAGGGAGCCGCAATGGAGATGCGACCGGCTTCCCTGCCTGCGTCAGGCAGGGAAGCCAGTCACGTCTCCATCGCGGCTCCCTCCGGCGGGCACCACGGCTTACGTTCTGGGGCCGCGCGTTCACCTCCTTCCCAGCCACGCAGCCCCAGAACGTGCAGCTCCCGCCGCACAAGGTCGCCCGGCAGGGGCGTCAGGCAGGGAAGACGGACGCGTGGCCTCAGAACGTAAGCCGTGGTGCCTGCCGGAGGGAGCCGCGATGGAGCCGCGACCGGCTTCCCTGCCTGACGCCCCTGCCGGGCGACAGCCTCGGTGGTGCTTAAGATGACGGTAGCCTTGGACTTCCGGTTCCGGCTCCTGCGGCACCGAGCGAGCCTAGCGCTCGCTCGCCGTTTTGTTGCTTCTTCTGCCCCCCCACGGGGGCGAGACGCCCCTTTTTTGGGGGTCTCCCGTAGGGCCGGCTCGGCAGGGACGCCCCCCCTCACGGCGGTGGGGGAGGCGACCCTTTTGCCGCGGCCTAGGTGAAGGAGAACATGCTGCGGGGGGTTCTCCCTTCGCCAACGGCTGTCGGCGCCATTCACTTTAATGAAGAGGGCTGAGCGGAAGAGATCGGAAGGTCTGCCGAGGCTTCAGCTGCGAGGGAGAGTGAGTTTAAAAAAAGACTTTTTTTCCTTGCTGCCAGCCAGGCTGAATGGACTGGGAGGGGGGTGTTTGTTTTCAAAAAAAAACCCTCGGACTTAAGCGGCACTTAAAAATGGCTTCTCTGGAAGAGAAAGCGGAAATCTTAAATCCGGACTGTCTTTAACAAGGGAAAGTGGAATGCGGCTATTTGCAACATTGTTTCTAGGTCTGGCTGGTTTAAAAAAAAATTTATTTTACTACTTTCTCCTCTGGGCTCTGAGATGGGCGGTGGAAAGTGGCTTCTCTTTGTACCTGCCTGACTATTTTAACTATGGAAAATTGGTATTATCTCTGGATATTAATGAAGAATTTTTTTCTTGTTTTTCTTGCCAAGAGACTTAGATCGAAAAAATAACTTTGCCTTGATTTTCCTGAACAATTTTGCATAATATTTTCTGGATTTTTTGTAAATGTCTGACAGCATGGAATTGAGAATTTAGGTATATGTACTTGCTTTTACCTTGTAGTGTTATGAAAAATGGTTTTTTTTTGTTATTTTTTTATTGTGTATTTTGAGGTCTCGGAAGGGCCGACGACTCTGACGTGAATGCTCTCAAAATTTCTTTGTATCCCTTACCCTACCCTACAGAAAAAATGTAAAACCAATAAAACTTTTTCAATATAAAAAAAAGATGATGGTAGCCTTGGGTGCTCACCCCGCCTGCTCCCTCGCCCGCTGCGGGAGGAGGCGTCCGTAACCTCCGGCATAGAGAGAATGACACAGGGAGAATGACACAGGGAGGGATTGAATCGGAGACAGACGGGGAAAGAGGGAGAGACAGACATACAGAGAGAGGGAGGGAGGGAGAGAATCAGAGAGAGTGACACACACAGAGGGAGGGAGAGACAGATAGAGACTGATTAAGTGAGTGAGAGACAGACAGACAGACACACACACACACAGAGTGACAGAGAGAAAGAGAGAAAGAGAAAGAAAGAGAGAAAGAAAGAAAGAAAGAAAGAAAGAAAGAGAAAGAAAGAGAGAGAGAGAAAGAGACAGAAAGAGAGACAGAAAGAAAGAAAAAGAGAGAGAGAGAAAGAAAGAGAGAGAGAAAAACGGAAAGAAAGAGCGAAAGAGAGAGAGAGAGAGAAAGAGAGACAGAAAGAAAGAGAAAGAGAGAGAGAAAGAAAGAGAGAAAGAGAGAGAAATGGAGAGAGAGAGAGAGGAAGAAAGAGAGAGAAAGAGAGAGAGAGAGTGAGAGAGAAAGGGAGACAGAAAGAAAGAGAAAGAGAGAGAGAAAGAAAGAGAGAAATGGAGAGAGAGAGAGGAAGAAAGAGAGAGAGAGAGAAAGAAAGAGAGACAGAAAGAAAGAGAAAAAGAGAGAGAGAGAGAAAGAGAGAAAGAGTGAGATAAATGGAGAAAGAGAGGAAGAAAGAGAGAAAGAGGTAGGTAAGTTTTTTTAAATTTTATTTTCAATACATTGTGAAAACTCAACTGTCAGTTGATCTTAATGTTATGAAATGAAAAGTATGTCATTTGCAATTAACTTGGCATAAAATAGTTTATTTGCATTTAATTGTAATGGTTCAAAGAATGTTGGGAAAAATGTTCGGCCCTCCACCATGTTCACTTCATCCAATCTGGCCCTCTTTGAAAAAAGTTTGGACACCACTGGTTTAAGTGTTAAAAAAAAGGGGGGGGGGTTCCTTAAGAGACAGATCAAGTGGACCACAAACCCGGTCCAAGGGAGTAGTTGAGACAAAAACTCAAATTGCCTCTAAGAGAAATTTTATTGCCAGGAGCTGAGGGGGAGCAGCGTAAAATGTGAGAATGGTCAGTATGGTCTTCGTTGGTCACTGTGCAGATAACATTAGGAAAAAGAAATTACAGGAGACGAGAAGGGGGCCCCAAGAAAGGCATCTCTGAATTTGTGGAATGAGCATACAAAATGTATATTAATTGGGCTCGAAACCTCAAAGAAGAAACCTCAAAGAGGAAACACATTTTTTCCTTGCCGAAGCTCTTAGAAAGGTGGGAGGCCAGGGGACCTGCCGGAAGAATTGTGTGGGAGGTTAAGTTACCCCTGGCACCCCAGGCCGGTGACAGTGTCTTAGCAATAGAACATGGGTGGTGAACGAAGCATTCCTCGAATGCCTCTTTAATACATGCTACTCTATACATCTGGATCTTTAAAAATACGCTAGCGTCTGCTAGGAGGTTCCAAAGGATATGTATAGAGAACTTTGAATCTTTAAAAATAGGCCAGCGTTCGCTGGGAGGTTCAAAGAAATTAATTACAACAGAGAAGACACTGAAAATCTGAATTTTGCCCTGCTGGCCAAACCACTGTATGAATCCACAAAAGAGACATAGATAAGAGAAGAGAAAAGATGTAGAGGAGACATGATAGCAGTGTTCCAATATCTCAGGGGTTACCACAATGAAGAGGGAGTCAAACTATTCTCCAAGGCACCTGAGGGTAGAAAAAGAAGCAATGGGTGGAAACTAATCAAGGAGAGAAGCAACTTAGAAATGAGGAGGAATTTCCTGACAGTTAGAATAATTAATCAATGGAGCAGCTTGCCTCCAGAGGTTGTGAATGCCCCAACCCTGGAAGCCTTTAAGAAGAGGTTGGATGGCCACTTGTCTGAAATGGTATAGGGTTTCCTGCCTAAGTAGGGGGTTGGACTAGAAGACCTCCAAGGTCCCTTCCAACTCTGGTATTGTATTGTATTATCTTAACAAGGAGGAAACCTTCATAATTAGACCTCTAAGAATCTATAAATGTATGTGGCATGGAGTGCAGATGCTGAAAAATAGTTATAGCATAAACTAGCTGAGAGAGGAATGCCCCTTTAAATATTTAGTAATCATTTTAGGCATTTTATTGTTGATTGCGGCTGTAGCAGCCAAAATAGAACAGTCCTACCATAACCTTTTAAGTAATCTTCATCTATTAGTGGACTGGTTAAAATATTAGTGGGAAAAAAGGAGCCCTTTGGTTGGACACAGGAACAAAAACAGGCATTTTAAAATTGAAAGTGAGAATAACTTACCAACTTTGAGAAAACTTTTCAATTTGTAAGCGGGCGGAAAAGGCAACACAGCTCTGGAAGTCCGGACTCAAGAAAAGGGGAAGTGGCAACATCCCCTAAAGTTAGCAAAAGGGAGGGGCACTTTGCCCTAAAATCCTTGATGCAATCGCTCTTCTGATCAAGGAAGCTGATAAATTGGCTTTTAGGCTGCCAATTACTATATTTACTAGTCATGCAATTCAGGGAGTATTAGAAACAAAGAGCATTAGTGTTCAAGTAGCAGAGTAGTGGGCTTTAATACGAGCACTAGAAAGGGCACAGAATGAAAGTATAAACATTTGGACTGATTCTAAATATGCAATCCTCACATTACATGTCCATGCTTGATAGCCCTCTTTTAAGGAAGAGCAACTAGTGTGCTTGCTCAGGGAAATTAAAGATTCCATTTGAGGGAATCTGCACAATTTCTCCAAGCTGGATGGTCGGATCCAGCAGAAAAGGGAACATGTCAGTGACCTGGGATGATCCTACTCAAGGACAAAGTGTGTCTTGAAACTCACCTTGAATGGGTGAATGCATTGTCACTGGCACTTTGGTCTTGTGCAATGCACTCTGAAGGAGGGAATGTGGTTATCTCCTTTTGAAATGATGTTTGGGAGGCCAACAGTAGTAAGTGCTAATTTGAAAAATCACATATGGCACCTAGTCAATTAGGGGCCTCATGGGTGAACCAAATGGTGAGAGAATTAAAGCAACAAATACAAGGAATCCAAAAATATTGTGTGTCCCTCAGTCTACCATGTCTAGTCACCCCTAGTCATAATATTCAGGTGGCAGACAGATTATGGGTAAAACAGTGGAAAGCGAACAATTTGTCAATTGGGAGGTAGACCAGGTTGAGGCCCAACATCTAGTGCTTGAAGAAGCGCCCCCTATAACTGTCCTACCGGCAATGGGCAGGCTACATACGGGGCAGAAGAGGCCCTACTGAAATCACCCCTGGAAGCTGATTTCTCAACGTACGGCTGAAGATTTGGAGGAGGAAGACAACATTCTATTTATTAGATATAAGACATATTAGAAAGTTCTAGCACCTGTCAGGGTATGGCAAGCCAAATATTCGTAGTCATAACTGCATTATCTCTTGCTTTAGTGAGTGTGCTTGACCTTATTGTGATTTGTTGTATTGGATATTCATTCTTTTGGGATTGCCTCTTCTTTGGAAAGACGGGTGCTGTGTCTTTGAGAAATCAGGGAGTGGACTCTCTGTAGTACTGTGTTGGTCCTAGGACTCTGGACATTGTATGTTACGAACAAGAGGTGGTTTTGTGGAACGCCTAAGACTGATATTGCCCTTACCCAAATCATAAATAACACCCGCCTTCTCCCTAATGTGGTAGGTTAAGAGAGTTGTGTTTGGCGACGTTTTGTTAAAGGACAATTATTGGCTTTGGCTGTTATTGGCAAAGGGCCTGTTAAATGACAAGGTCCTGAATATTAGTTCCCAATGTTGTGTGGAGGCCCGACCGACCCCCTTGCCCTTGAAGGAGGTTCTGAGGATGTTGAGAATCCCAAGGACCAGGGCGGGATCAGGTTGCAGGGTGTGGACGCTTTGGGACAGGTCCGTTCCCGCAAAAGGTGCATAGTCTATGCGTAGGAAGGGAATGGTAGGCCAGACCCAAGATAAAAGGTCAAGCATTTGACCATCCCGGTACCAATTGGGAATGTTACAAATATTGGGACTGGGTCCAATCTGACCCTGCCCTGAGTCAAAATTGTTGAGTGTGTTTGTCTACTGGCCCTTCATCTTACAATGCTGTTCCAAGCAAGCCAGTTCTGTGGGGAAAGACCAGGACCACAATACTCCTTGAAAGGGATGGCGATGAGCTGCCTCCCCATTTTTGGCCCTAGAGCTGTTGGTGTAGAAATTTTAGAGTCACCCTCCTGGTGATTTACGGGCTTGATGGAATCATCAGGCTACAGGCAGTACTTGACCTCACTGATCAAAGGCTAGACAAATCTCTGGATATTTTGTCGGAAGCCACGGGTAAACTGAGGACTGCGGTCCATCAGAATAGACTAGCACTGGACTATATTGTGGTCAAGGAATGTGGGGTTTGTGGTAAGTTTTATCTTTCTAATTGTTTTCTCCAGATGGATGAGACAGGAAAAGTCATTAAACAACTAACCATTGATGTGCGGCAGTTTTGTTGGCCAGGAGAGACCTCGTCTCTGCCTTTGGCTCCTGGTTCCCCAACTTGCCAGGCCTCCAGGCCATGGTCACTCTCGTTGGGCTTATTGCTGCAGGCTGTGTCATTCTCCCTTATATCCTCCCTGTTTTTGTATGAACCATTTCAACCACTGTTTCCTTACTGGTAGAGAAGAATGCTAAGGTTAGGGCAATGGCTATATGGGAATATATAGACTTGGCTACAGAAAATCCAAAGTTTAACATTTGTGAAACTCCACTGTAATCTTTTGATTATGGTGGACTTCCAAAGGGGGGAATGTGGCAGAGGGGCCAGGGACCCCAATTCCTGGACCCTGGGTCAACCCTGACCCCTTGGGAGATTTGCCCGCTTGCCCTTTGGACAGCTTGGGAAAGATGCGTGGGTGTACTTCTCTGTTCTTAAAAGTTCTCAAAGTATTACAAATATTGCTGGATGGGAAGAGGAAGTAACTGGGGGAGAAGGGGAGGTGTAAACCCTATATGGGAACTATAGTTGGCATTAAACAAATGACTATGCATTTATAGGACACGTGTTAATTTTTTTGCTATTAACTTCTGTTTCTGTACTATTCCAAAGTTAACTTCTGCTTTTATCCATATGTGTTTCTGTATTAAGGACGAAGGTATAAAACTAACTCCCTGGGCGTTGCCCAGGCAGTTCAGTCTTTAGTGTGAGAGCACTCTGAACTCTTGACATGTCAATAAATCCTGTTTCTCTACTACCTTCGTGGTCTCTCGTTCCTTCGTTAGAACCAGTCTGTGGTGTGCCTGGTTTTTGCCGCTACAATCATCTTTAAAGTGCTCCATGGCACAGGACCTCGCTATCTGCGAGATCGTATCCTGCCCCATACATCCCTGTGGCCGATCCGCTCCCACAGAGAGGGACTTCTCCAGGTGCCGCCCACCAGGCAATGCCAGCGGGCGACGCCCAGCGGAAGGGCCTTCTCTGTGATGGGCCCGACCCTCTGGAACGACCTAGGCTTGGCCTAACTTATGCTTCTCGGCCCTGTCTGTAATTTCAAATTGTCTATTTGGTTTTAATGGGTTGCGATTTTAATGTTCATAAATTTTAGTACAGGGTGATTTAATTCGTTTTTAACTTTGTATGTATTGTATGTTTTGAGATGCTTTTTAAATATTCCTGTACATCGCCCAGAGTCCCTTCGGGGAGAGGGGGCGGTTTATAAATTTAATGAATTATTAATTATTATTATAATTCCCCTCAGGGGAGGCCCAGGCCGAAGCCTCCGCCTCTCTCGGGCCTCCCTGTCAGCCTCCATTCCCCCCTCAGACCAAGCGCCCCGCCCTCTCCTCCCTCACAGGCTCCTCTGCCCACTGGGCTCTGCCCAGGAGTGTCAATCAAACCAGGCCTGCAAGCGGATTGGTTCTGGCGCAGCTGGCATTCGGGCGGGAGAATTGACGGGTTCTCATTGGCTGTTACCTGGACAGCTCGGATAGACATAGAGCCTCAGACAGCCTTTGGTTCTCCTGCTCCTAAGTTAATAAACGTGGCTGCTTGCCTATTGTCTCCTCTTTTACCTCAACGCGAGACTTAACCCTCCCGGACTGCCAATCCCGGCGTCCCCCGCGCCCTACCTGCATCGGAAAAAGTCCTTCCGTCGCTTCTCTGTATCCGGAAGTGGAAGCCAGATCGACCTCTGTCCCTTTTTCAGCCAAGCTCCACCTCTTCCTCTCCTGGCACCGCCCCCTGTAGTTCTTGGCCCCATTGCGGAAGACAGGAAGAAAGAACTTTGCCCTCGTCGCGTTCATTTGCATCGGGGCAGCTTCTGTGCTATCCGATTGGCGGGCCGCTGCCAGGCCGCTGCCGGGCCACACCCCCTGCTCGACTCTGCAGTGGCCGCCATGCTTGCTTCCTCTCCATGCTTGGCTCCTCCCTTTCACCACTGGCTCCGCCCCCTCCCTTTTATACTCTGAAAAATACGGTAGCTAAATCTCAGGCCAAGATCATTGCACAAAAGGAAAATGAGGCAAGGAGGGAAACTCCACAGAAGAGCCTGAACTACAAAAAGGAAAAAAAGTATTCTGAGATCCCTTTGATCTTCTTTATTGAATGGAGTGTCTCGTCATTCCCTCCCATAATGAAGGCTCCCCACAACCACAAAGACGTCTTTGAACCTCTGCAAAGTGCCCGGAGTCTCCGGGGATCAGGTGGGCAGGAGATTGAACTCTGCTCTGTTCTCATTCAGGGAAGGATGGCTGCATCCAAGGCTTCCTCCAGGCTGGCAAGAGCCATGGCGACCTCGCCCTTCCTTCCTTCCTTCCTTCCTCCCTCCCTCCCTCCCTTACTCCCTCCCTCCCTTCCTCCATCCCTCCCTTCCTTCCTCCCTCCCTCCCTTCCTTCCTTACTCCCTCCCTCCCTCCCTCCCTTCCTCCCTCCCTTCTTTCCTCCCTTCCTCCCTCCCTCCCTCCCTCCCTCCCTTCCTTACTCCCTCCCTTCCTTACTCCCTCCCTCCCTCCCTTCCTCCGTCCCTCCCTTCCTCACTATCTCCCTCCCTTCCTTCCTCCCTCCCTTCCTCCCTTCCTTCCAGCGGGGAGAGGAAGAGCCTCTGGATGCCAGGCGGGAAGGAGCCCCTGGACTGGGGGGGCTGGAGGAGGAGACCCAGCTGCAGCCCCCCTTCTTCCCCCAGGAGGACAGGGGGCCACCCGGAGATGCCCCCGGGGCTGCTGCAGGCATGAAGGGAGAAGGGAGGGAGGAGGAGCTCCGGGGAGGCGGAGGAAAGCCTCCCTCCCTTCCCCTCCATTGAAGCCCCTTTGGGAAGCCCCCCATCGCCCCCCGCCCCCATTTCCCCAAGGCGCCCGGAGGGGAGGGGGCGGAGGGGCGGGGCCAGCGGCGCAAGGGAGGAGCCAAGCGAGGCCAGGAAAGCTGGGAAGGCGGCAGCTGCAGAGACCAGCAGGGGGCGTGGTCCCGCGCCCGTCCGCCAATGGGATGGCGGAGAGGTTTCCCCGATGCAAATGACGTCATCTGGCAGGAAAAGGCCTTTTGTTTCCGGGCGGAGCTTGTCCGGAAACGGGAGGGAGGCCGGTCTGGCCCTCACTTCCGGCATCCGAGGAGCGGCCCTTCCGATCCGGGGGCGGCGGAGGCGCAAGGCAGGTGAGGCGCAGGGGACGCCGGGAGTTGCGGTGCTGGAGGGGCCTCCTCAGCTATAACTATAACACCCCTTGAGGGGACCATCTTCTCTCCTTATTACTCTTCAGATATGGGGTGTTACATTTAGTTCAACAGTAATATTCATCACACCCCTGTAACATGCATTCCAGCGGTGTGCTGGCCGGTGCTCTGCTTCCCACCCATTCTGGCACAAGTTACTGACCCCCGCCGTCCCGGATGTTCAACGGTCACGGACGGGAACTGCAGCAACCAAACCTCCCACACAGGGCTACTTTAGGGACGACACCCCGAGCCCAGGAGGGTGATCAGCCTCCCTCTTCTGCCTCCAAGCGTGGCAGGTATTCAACTCTTAATGTATACTCGCCTGAGGAGTCTTCACTGTTGTCCTGGCCAGGAGATGGTTCAGACAGCCTTTCCTACGATGAAGGGTTCTTGGACTAGCTGTCAGCACTGTCAGCCTCGTGGAGAGGTCGCTGCTGTCTCCCGGAGGTCAAGCCCCCGTGGCGCCTGGAGAATGTTCAGGAACGGCCTCTCAACGGACCCGAGGGGTGAAGCTGTCCTCAGCGAAACATCGCCCCATCTGTATTCCCGGCCAATGCACCAATTGTTGTAGGAAAGCCAAGACACACAGACAAGCTCTTCAATGCAGCAAAGAGTTTATTGTGGACAGATTCAGAGATGGGCTCGTAGCCCATACAAAATGTCTGAACCCCCATATATTGACAAGGATTGTCTCTTATACCCTTGGTGACGTAGGCATTCCCGTTCTCCTACATCTGCCCAAATATGGAGTTGGGGGACTCGAAAACCCACCAGTTGACACAGTTTGCGTAAGTCGACAAGATATATGCATTCAGAGGCTATTTGTGGCTAGCAAGGAGATAAATGGGGAAGTTGCTGGGAAAAGATCGTGGGAGCAACCCAGCAAACAGCATGCTGTCTGGGGCAGGACCTTTTTGCAAATACAGCAGTATATTGAGCATAGCTTGCGTTCTTACTTCTTGACCAAAGTTTACTTGACCAATGTTTCAGGCCTAGGCCAGACCTCTGTATCTTCCGTTGCTACCTCATTTGGACAACAAGTGATACCACGAGTATTGTCCAAGACACATTTTTTAGTACCTCCAGTGAGAGAAAATAAGAAACATAAGACTTAAAAAAAATCAATTTCTGTTTAATCGTCTATGAAAGTGAGAGAAGAATTGACCTAAATAATTTCCTGTCTGATGTTCAGAACCATCCTAGGAACCTTTATTATTTGATGTATGTAATGAATCAGTTCCACTTCCTTCGTCCAGTGTGACCCACCATCCTGAGTGGAGAAGGTCCCCTCCGGACAAGGAACACAGTCATAGCAGCAAACTGGCTCTCCTTCTCGAGCCCTCTTGACAAATCCAGGATGACAACTTTCCACACATCTGGACTGAGGCAGGGACTGAGCAGAAAAACAAGGAAGGGCAAAGAAAATGCGTTAGGACTCTCCATGCATGGAAAATCGGGGTAGATTTAGACATTACCCACGTAGCCTCTAGGATTCACTTAGAAAATTTGAAATCTCTAAGTGATTAAAAATAATTTTAGCACATGCAATTAGTGCAGATTCTTCATTTAATTCCTTTATTTTGCTTCTGGCGTATCATATAGCAATAAAGAACGTTTCTATTTAATAAAATATTAGCGGATGGAATTGAGAAGATATTTAAGCAGTAAGTGAAGGCCAGGAGTTCCTCTCCATGAAGAAAGAAACTTCTGACCAATAGGATCTGGAAACTTTTCTTCTAGAGTATGTAAAGCATTGCACACCTTCTCTCCTTTGAAAGAAGTCCAAAACTGCCTTGAATTTAAAATACAAAGGGAAGAGTCCTTGGAAATTAGGACTGTCAATTTTAACAGAAATGTTCTTTGTTGATTTGCATACTTATTTGTTCAATTTTTGTGTCTGCCATACTGGAGAAGTCAGACTAAAACGGACTGCCTATTTTCTACAACTGGAGTGAGTTGAGATGGGTGTGAGATAATGAGAACGTGTCCCTCAAACAGGATCCTCTTACAAGCGAAAGCCAAGTGTGCTGTCCCAACAGTATATAGCTAGTGTAGGAATTAGGAACGGTCTCCTTTAAGAAACTACCTCATATGAAATGTAGCTACCTTATGGGAAATGTAGGCAAACACACAAACCTTGGAAACATGGCCTTAAATTTGGCGCAGCTCACTTAACTTCCTTCTGTAGACCCAATTGGAGTTGTGAAGATGCCATGGAGCTCCTGCCTCACAAATCAGGAGGCTGTGAGATCGATCCTAGGTAGAGGCAGCTATTTCCTTCTCTGTGCCACAATGAGCATTTATCTGCTGAAACAAACTCCATCTTGGGGACAGGAAGGGCATCTGGCCAGTAACAGCTGTTGAACTTCAAGTAAAAAAAACAATGAGGGAGATTGAACAAGCACAGGAGTCGAAATAGGGAAGGAAGCAGTAAGAGAATCCATCCCGAATATCTACAAAACACCTGGCTCAGGAATTCTGGGACTTGAAGTCCACAGGGCATAAAGGGGGCATAGCTCCACACCTCTGCCTCAATGGAACTTCCCTTCCTCTTTAATTATCAGGGTAGGACAAGGATAGGATGGAGAATGGAAGGGAAGAGAACAGAGCTGGAAGGGACATTGCGTTGCCCCCCAATCTGGGCCTTCGCTTGGTGTCAAAGCCAACTGATCTTTTTTTATTGAAAAAGTTTTATTGGTTTTACATTTTTTCTATAGGGTAGGGTAAGGGATACAAAGAAATTTTGAGAGCATTCACGTCAGAGTCGTCGGCCCTTCCGAGACCTCAAAATACACAGTAATAAAATAACAAAAAAAAAACATTTTTCATAACACTACAAGGTAAAAGCAAGTACATATACCTAAATTCTCAATTCCATGCTGTCAGACATTTACAAAAAATCCAGATACAAATATTATGCAAAATTGTTCAGAAAAGTCAAGGCAAAGTTATTTCTTCGATCTAAGTCTCTTGGCTATTGTATCTTCTTTTTCTCCTCCCTGGCCCCCAGCGGGCGGGGCCGTGGCCCCCTCCGTCCCCCCTGGATCTTCCCCCAGGACAGAGGAATGTTTTTTAAGAAAGGCTTCCGCCTCAGCAACTGTTTTAATCCTCACTCTTCCTCCTTCCCAGAACACCAGCATCCCTTCGGGTGTCACCCACTTGAACCAAATCCCATGATCAAATAAAATTTTAGACAAGAAGGAAAATTTCCTCCTTGCTTCTCGAATCTTTCTAGGAATCTGCTTCAAGATAGTGACCGTTTTTTGTTGGTAAATTAAAGGGTTCTCTCTCTGCGCCTTCAAGATTTCCTCTCTGGTTGACCTTCTAACAAATTTCACATGTATCTCTCTAGGCATTTCATTTATCCTGGCATATGCTGAGTTAATTCTATAAGCCAGGTCAATATCCCCCCTGATCTCATCTTTAGATTTTTGTAAATAGTCTGTTAAAATTGTACTCATAAGATCAGGGAGGAATTCACCAGGTTGCTCGAGAACATTCTGAAATCTCAAAAAATATGTCATTCTTTCCATATCAATCCTAGACACAAGCCCATTTGTTTCCCCAAACTCTTTAGTAACATTTTTAATCTCTCCCTTAACCCCCACCAACCCCCCTTCCAATTCTTCAGTCTTCTGTGTGTTTTCCAGCACTTGCTTCCGTGTATCCAATAGCTCCTTCTTGAAAATGATGTTTTCTGCCCTCTGAGCCTGAATTTCTTGAACCAAAGTTTGTATAACAGTTTCAAGAGAAGCCATCCGTTGTTCTAAACTTGTCAGTGCTGTTTCTTGAGCCATCTTAACTGTTAGAGTCAGTGCCACCAAAATGGCGTTTTCAGGGTGGGGTTGGTGAGACTAACCGGGAGCCAAAAGTTCAGATCAAGGTTGAAACGTTGTAAAATTCAGGAACCAAGAGAGAGACAATTTTCCAACTCAATAGTTATAATAGCGAAGGTAATCCAGAAAGGAACCACAAATCCAACAAGAAAAAAATTCTTCATTAATATCCAGAGAGAGTCCCAATTGTAAAGAGACGCTGGGAATTTTCCATGGTTAAAATAGTCAGGCAGGGACAAAGAAAAGCCACTTTCCACCGCCCATCTCAGAGCCCAGAGGAGAGAGTAGAAAAATAATTTTTTTTTAACCAGCCAGACCTAGACACAATGTTGCAAGTAGCCGCATACCACTTTCCCTTGTTAGAGACAGTCCGGATTTAAGATTTCCGCTTTCTCTTCCAGAGAAGCCATTTTAAAGTGCCGCTTAAGTCCGAGGTTTTTTTTTTGAAAACAAACACCCCCCTCCCAGTCCGTTCAGCCTGGCTGGCAGCAAGGAAAAAAAAAGTCTTTTTAAACTCACTCTCCCTCGCAGCTGAAGCCTCGGCAAGCCTTCCGATCTCTTCCGCTCAGCCCTCTACATTGAAGTGAATGGCGCCGACAGCCGTTGGCGAAGGGAGAACCCCCCGCAGCATGTTCCTCCTCACCTAGGTCGTGGAGGGGATCGCTCTCCCCACCGCCGTGAGGAAGAACGTCTCCTCCGAGCCGACCCTACGGGAGACCTCCGGTAACCGGAGTGTCCCACCCCCGTGGGGGGGCAGAAAAGGCAACAAAGCGGCGAGCGAGCCCCAGGCTCGCCCGTTGCCGCTGGAGCCGGAACCGGAAGCCAAAGCCAACTGATCTTGAAACACAAGGCGTGAGACAAGAATATACTTTTATACTTTTGGTGCCAAGAGAGAAGGACCCAGGCTTTGAAAGCCTCCAAGTCCCAGATTACATTTTTACACTCAATGTTTATACTCCAAGATGAGTCACACACACTCCCTTGCCCTCACACTAACAATGCCTCTAATATTTATTGGTTACCTGAGTTACAGCCCCCCCCCCTCTCCAAAAGCTTTTATGCCTGTTCTGCTAAATAGCTAAATCTCAGGTCCACCTGTTGCCTACCCCAGGACACAGGTATCTTGCAGAGTTCCCAGTTTCATCTTCCAGCTATGTGGCTTTGGGGGTTTCCTTGTAAGGGTTTTCTTGCATTCAACATCCTGGCTAAGTGGTTTCTGACAGGTAAATTGTTTCCTTCTGTGGAAGCCCAATGATTCAGAAGACAATTGAGGGAGAGTCCAAGGGTCCAGAAGGAGAAGCGAGGAAGGCCCAGATAAGCATCCAGGAAGGTGGACTGAATTATGATTTACCTTCAGGTACCAGGAAGAGCATTGCACAAAAGGAAAATGAGGCAAGGAGGGAAACTCCACAGAAGAGCCTGAACTACAAAAAGGAAAAAAATTATTCTGAGATCCCTTTGATCTTCTTTATTGAATGGACTGTCTCGTCCTTCCCTCCCATAATGGAGGCTCCCCACAACCACAAAGACGTCTTTGAACCTCTGCAAAGTGCCCGGAGTCTCCGGGGATCAGGTGGGCAGGAGATTGAACTCTGCTCTGTTCTCATGCAGGGAAGGATGGCTGCCTCCAAGGCTTCCTCCAGGCTGGCAAGAGCCATGGCGACCCCTCCCTCCCTCCTTCCTTCCCTCCTTCCTTCCTTCTTTCCTTCCTTCCTTCCTCCCTCCCTCCCTCCCTTCCTTCCCTCCCTCCTTCCTTCCTTCCCTCCTTCCTTCCTTCTTTCCTTCCTTCCTTCCTTCCTTCCTCCCTCCCTCCCTCCCTCCCTTCCTTCCAGCGGGGAGAGGAAGAGGCTCTGGATGCCAGGCGGGAAGGAGCCCCTGGACTGGGGGGGCTGGAGGAGGAGACCCAGCTGCAGCCCCCCTTCTTCCCCCAGGAGGACAGGGGGCCACGCGGAGATGCCCCCGGGGCTGCTGCAGGCATGAAGGGAGAAGGGAGGGAGGAGGAGCTCCGGGGAGGCAGAGGAAAGCCTCCCTCCCTTCCCCTCCATTGAAGCCCCTTTGGGAAGCCCCCCATCGCCCCCCGCCCCCAGCCCCCATTTCCCCAAGGCGCCCGGAGGGGAGGGGGCGGAGGGGGCGGGGCCAGCGGGGAAAGGGAGGAGCCAAGCGAGGCCAGGAAAGCTGGGAAGGCGGCAGCTGCAGAGACCAGCAGGGGGCGTGGTCCCGCGCCCGCCCGCCAATGGGATGGCGGAGACGTTTCCCCGATGCAAATGACGTCATCTGGCAGGAAAGGTCCTTTTGTTTCCCGGCGGAGCTTTTCCGGAAACGGGAGGGAGGCCGCTCTGGCCTTCACTTCCGGCATCCGAGGAGCGGCCCTTCCGATCCGGGGGCGGTGGAGGCGCGAGGCAGGTGAGGCGCAGGGGACGCCGGGAGTTGCGGTGCGGGAGGGGCCTCCTCAGAAGGGAGCCCCGTGAGGGAGGAGAGGCGGCTGGGAAAGGGACGGAGCCTTCCGCCGCCTCTCTCTCTCCCGCTGCCCTGGAGGAGGACGGAGGAGCGCCCAGCCCAGGCCTCGTCTTCTCTGGGGAGGCCCTGGGCTGCCCCGTGGGAAGCGGCCGTGGCTCTCGGCCCTGAGCCCGCCCTTCCTTCTGGGGGATTCCTCACAGAGGGCGCCTGCGTCTCTCCTCGGAGGGCCTCCTCCTCCCCCTTCCTCCGGCCACGCCAGGCCCAGAACTGGCGGCCCTTCCGTGCTTTCTTCCCCAGGAGAAATGGGGGCCTTTCCTTCCCCCCTTGGCCTGCTTTCCTCGGCTTCCCTCCCCATGGGCGCCCTGGGTTCCGTCGCCGGTGTTTGAGAAGGGCCTTCTGCCCCACGACGCCCCTCTTGTAGGAAGAGCCCCCCTGATGATGCTCCTGATATGGATGGGGTCTCTGGGTTGCAGCCCCCCCCCCATCGCCCCCCCCCCAAAGGCTTTCCTGCTTCCTATGCACAAGGCCCCATTTTCCCCACCCAGGTTTGGAAGAGGCGATTTTGTTCAATAGAGGGAGAGAGAGGAAAAAATACAGGAGGGAGAGAAATAGAGGGAGAGAAAAAAAAGTAAGTAGGTAGGGGGAGAGAGTGTAGATAGGTGGGTAGAAGAGAGAAAGAGAGAGAGAGATACAGTAGATAGATAGGGAGAGAGAGTTGGTAGGTAGGTTGCTATGTAGAGGGATAAAGAGAAAAATAGATATACAGTAGATAGGTAAGGGGGGGGGGGAGAGAGAGGGAAGGTAGATAGGTAGGTTGATGTTTCCAGGTGTATTTATCCATGTGCTGGAGAAGGAAATCACTGATATCCTGTAGCATCTAAAATTTTCTTTCTGCTGGCACAGCACTTGACCAATATGATTCTCATCAATCCTTCTAACTAAACAGACTTCCAAAAAGGCTGTTGATTTAGAATCTTTATATGCTTTGATTACACTCCTTCACTTTGTCCTGGTTTCTTTCATATATTTCTTTTTTCCGTCTTTTTTATTAGAGATATGTATTAAATTAATAAGTGGTAAATGTTAGTTATAGTGTTATAACTCTAGTTATATTGTAATACTCTCTGCAATCACTCTGTATCATTTAATGTCTTATTCTGTAAGCTTTTGTTTCTTAATGATTCAATAAAAATTTTTAAAAAGGGGGGTAGGGTTAAGTTTTGGCACTCTGCAAACCTCCAGAAAATGGCCCGTTTTTCACGAAAATGGTCCTTTTTAAAAAAAATAAAAGGCATGAATAGCCGTGGGGGGGTCTTGCAGAGTGCTCCTGTGGGGGGACAAAAAGTAGCCAAAAATGGCCCGATTTTCACAAAAACATACCAGTTTTGTTATCATAAAAATAGCATGCATAGCCTTATGGAGGCTTACGGAATGCTGCTGGGGCTCGGGGGGGCAAAACACAAGCTGTTTTTTTACTTATTTTTGCCCTTCTCAGCCCCCAGGAGCTCTTTGAAAGCCTCCCTAAGGCTTCTTTAAGGCATTTTGGTGAAGGAGGCGGGACTTTAGTAGGCAAAAAATGCTGTATTCGGTATATAAAACCCACCAGATTTTCCGCCCCATTTTAGAGGAAAAAAGGTGCGTCTTGGCATCTTGTACTCCAAAAAATACGGTAGCTAAATTTCAGGCCACCTATTGCCTACCCCAGGTCCCAGGTATCTTGCAAAGTTTCTAGGTTCCTGTTCTAGCTATGTGGCTTTGGGGGTTTTCTTGTAAGGGAGATTGGATGGTTCAGAAAACAATTGCGAGAGAGTCCAAGGGTCTGGAATGAGAAGCGAGGAAGGTCCAGGTAAACACCCAGGAAGGTGGACTAAATTATGATTACGCTCAGGTATCATGAACACTATTACACAAAAGAAAAATAAGACAAGGAGGGAAACTACACAGAAGTTCCTGAACCAGAAAATGGGGGGGAAAGCAGAATTCTGAAATTACTTTTATCTTCTTTCTGTAATGATTTCTGCCATCAACTCCTCCCATAATGTAGGCATCCTTCCAGCGGGGAGAGGAAGAGGGTCTCGATGCCAGGCGGGAAGGAGCCCCTGGACTGAGGGAGCTGGAGGGGGAGACCCAGCTGCAACCCCCCCTTCTTCCTCCAGGAGGACAGGGGGCCACCCGGAGATGCCCCCGGGGCTGCTGCAGGCATGAAGGGAACGGGGAGGGAGGAGGAGCTCCAGGGAGGCAGAGAGAGTTCCTGCACAGGAAAGCAAGGGGAACCTCCGTCCATTCCAGACGCTTTGGGAACCCCCCTCCCCCCCCTTCCATCCTCCCCCACTTTAACTTCACAAAGGCAGGCAGAGAAATCACACAGAAGTTCCTGAACCACAAAATGAAAAAAAAAAGTCCATCATTATTCTGAAACCACTTTTGTCTTCTTTCCTTAATGATTTCTCCCGTCCCCCCTCCCACATTGTAGGCGCCCCACAAGTGCAAATCTGCGTTTTAACACTTGCAAACTGCCAGGAGTCTCTGCGGATCAGGGGGCCAAGAAATTTAACTCATAATCATGATAATAGAAGGAAGGATTGCTGCATTCAAGGCTTCCTTCAGACTGGCAATAAATAGAATAGATAGAATTCTTTATTGGCCAAGTATGATTGGACACACAAGGAATTTGTCTTTGGTGCAGATGCTCTCAGGGTACACAAAAGGTCAAGAATCACAAGGTACAACACTTCACGATAGTCATAGGGTGCAAGTAACCAACCAGGAAACAATAGTATAAATCATAAGGATATAAGCAACAAAGTCACAGTCCTGTGGTCATAAGTGGCAGGAGATGGGTGATAGGAACGATGAGACGGCTAATAGTAAGGCAGCCTTAGTGAATGGTAAATTTAGTGACCTCGCCCTTCCTTCCAGCGGGGGAAGAAAGCAGCTCTTGATGCCAGGAGCACCTGAACTGGTGGTGCTGGAAGGGGAGACCCAGCTGCAACCTCCCTTCTCCCCCACCCCCCAGGAGGAAAGGGGACCATCCGGAGATGCCAGGCTGCAGCCTTAATGGGGCGGGATAGGAAGCAACTCCAGAGGGGCAGAAAGGTATCGAGCACAGGAAAGCGAGGGAAACCTCCATCGTTCACGTTCCTTGCAGCCCCTTTGCGAATCCCCCATTCAACGCATTCCCCCCACCCCCAATTCCGCCAAGCTGGAACGGGACAGCGGGGTGGAACCGGTGAGGCAAAGGAAGAACCAAGCGAGGGAGGGACGAAGACATTGGAAAGCCAGGAAGGCATCAGCTATAGAGGTAAAGTAGATAGGTAGGGGGGCGTGGTCGCAGGCCCATCAGCCAATGGGATGGCGTGGAAACTGCCACGAGGCAAATGAGACGATCTGGTAGGAAAAGCGCATTCTTTCCAAATTCCACAATCGGACCAACAGAACAGAGCTGCAGGGGGTGGTGCCAGGAGAGGAAGAGGTGGAGCTTGGGCAAAAAGGGAACAGAGGCGAGTCTGGCCCTCACTTTTGTAATCCGAGAAGCAACAGAGAGACTTTTCTGATTCAGGTGTGCATGCGGCTTGATGCAGGTACGGAGCAGGGGACACTGGGAGATGCACTCCAGGAGGGTCCTACGGAGAAGGGAAGCTTCTGAGGGAGAAGAGGGGACAGTGAGAGGCGGAGGCCGTGACCAACCTATTTTTCTCCCCTGCAGGAGGACGGAGGAGCTCGGCGGGGGAAGGAAGGAAGCACCACCCGGGATGAGAAGGAGGCTACGCAGAGCAGCCCCGGGAGATGGAGGGGAAAGGCTGGGAGTCTCTGAGGCAGCAGGAGGGATGAGCCCAGAGGGACCCCAGGAAAGGCGGCTGCCTAGAGGTCAATTAAGGAAGGAGGAAACGGGCGGAGTCCCCGAGATGGTCCTGGAGGGCGGAGGGTCCTTCGAAAGACCCTGGAGTCCCCAAAGGATCCATGAGGAAGGAAGGGAATATCAGTGCCCGGAATGTGAGAAATCCTTCAAGAGAAACCACCATTTTGAAAAACATCTAAGAATCCACACAGGAGAAAAACCTTATGAATGCCTGGAGTGTGGAAAGAGCTTCAATTGGAGGAGCTACCTTTATATTCATCAAAGGATCCACACAGGAGAAAAACCTCACAAGTGCCTGGAGTGTGGAAAGAGCTTCAGTTGGAGCAGCAGCCTTTATACACATCAAAGGATCCATTCAGGAGAGAAACCTCATAAATGCCTGGAGTGTGGAAAGAGCTTCAGTCAGAGGAGCAGCCTTTATACACATCAAAAGATCCATTCAGGAGAGAAACCTCATAAATGCCTGGAGTGTGGAAAGAGCTTCAGTCGGAGGAGCAGCCTTTATACACATCAAAGGATCCATTCAGGAGAGAAACCTCATAAATGCCTGGAGTGTGGAAAGAGCTTCAGTCAGAGGAGCCACCTTTATACACATCAAAAGATCCACACAGGAGAAAAACCTCATAAATGCCTGGAGTGTGGAAAGAGCTTTAGTCAGAGGAGCAGCCTTTATACACATCAAAAGATCCACACAGGAGAAAAACCTCATAAATGCCTGGAGTGTGGAAAGAGCTTTAGTCAGAGGAGCAGCCTTTATACACATCAAAAGATCCATTCAGGAGTAAAACCTCATAAATGCCTGGAGTGTGGAAAGAGCTTCAGTCGGAGTAGCCACCTTTATACACATCAAAAGATCCATTCAGGAGAGAAACCACATAAATGCCTGGAGTGTGGAAAGAGCTTCCGTCAGAGGAGCAGCCTTTATACGCATGAAAAGATCCATTCAGGCGAGAAACCACATAAATCCCTGGAGTGTGGAAAGAGCTTCAGTCAGAGGAGCAACCTTTATAGACATCAAAAGATCTATTCAGGAGAGAAACCTCATAAATGCCTGGAGTGTGGAAAGAGCTTTAGTCAGAGGAGCCACCTTTATACACATCAAAGGATCCATTCAGGAGAGAAACCTCATAAATGCCTGGAGTGTGGAAAGAGCTTTAGTCAGAGGAGCCACCTTAATACACATCAAAAGATCCATTCAGGAGAGAAACCTCATAAATGCCTGGAGTGTGGAAAGAGCTTCAGTCAGAGGAGCCACCTTTATACACATCAAAAGATTTATTCAGGAGAGAAACCTCATAAATGCCTGGAGTGTGGAAAGAGCTTCAGTCAGAGGAGCAACCTTTATACACATCAAAGGATCCATTCAGGAGAGAAACCTCATAAATGCCTGGAGTGTGGAAAGAGCTTCAGTCAGAGTAGCCACCTTTATACACATCACAAGATCCATTCAGGAAAGAAACCTCATAAATGCCTGGAGTGTGGAAAGAGCTTTAGTCAGAGGAGCAACCTTTATACACATCAAAGGATCCATTCAGGAGAGAAACCTCATAAATGCCTGGAGTGTGGAAAGAGCTTCAGTCAGAGGAGCAGCCTTTATACACATCAAAGGATCCATTCAGGAGAGAAACCTCATAAATGCCTGGAGTGTGGAAAGAGCTTCAGTCGGAGGAGCCACCTTTATACACATCAAAAGATCCATTCAGGAGAGAAACCTCATAAACGCCTGGAGTGTGGAAAGAGCTTCAGTGAGAGGAGCACTCTTTATACACATCAAAGAATCCATTGGAGAGAGAAACCGAATGAGTGCCTGGAGGGGCCTTCAGAAGACCCAGGAGTCCCCAAAGGGTACAGGAGGCAGAAGAGGAATATCATTGGCCAGAATGTGGAAAATCTTTCAGAGCAAAAGACTCCTTCAAAGCCATCTAAGAATCCACTCAGGAGAAAAACCCCAGAAGAGCTTGGAGTTTTCAAAGGGCTTCAGTGAAAAGGGAAAGCTTGTTAAAAATCATATAATCCACACTAGAGAAAAAACTCTTCAAATGCCTTGAGTGTGGAAAGAGCTATGCTGAGCATAGAGGGCTCCATCCATCCACACCAAATCATTCACAATGGAGTGTGAGACGTCAGAGAGTGTATCTCAGGAATTGAATTGAATGGCGTATTCAATTTGACCAACTGTAAATAGATTTGCTAGCAATTTTTCCCCAGTGCACAGGCTCTCAGTGTCCTTACAAACGAACAGAATTATGATATTCATGATAATTATAATTCCAATAAGAGGGTTGAGTAAAAAAAGACATTAAGAAAAGTAAATAATATTTGCCAAATAAGGGACTTTCCATGCTGAATAATAAAGGGCTTTTTCTATTGTACATGCGAGATGTTTCAACTGGCTGAAATTGTACCTTTTCACAACAGACTGAGGAGACTCAGGATGCCACTTCCTATATGAGCGTTCTCTTTTTAATGGAATAATCCTTCCAATGCTTCTGCTTAATATAATGGGATGTTACTGTCCATGTCTCTGATGTAACTGTAGCTGAGCAGGATGATTTCTTCCATGCGTTAAAAAAAGCCTGATTTAAATTTAAAAAAAATATGTTTTCTATTTTAAAAAAAAAACATCTGTTTTTATCCATTTTGATTTATTCCATGGAATAAATGTTTCCTTTATACTTTTTCTACTGTGTGGAGTATAAAATGAAACCAGATTCTGTGACCTGGATTCCCTGTTTTCATTCATTTTCATTCTTAATACTCTAATAAATTGCTTTTAAATGGACATCCCACTTGGTGCCTAATTGAATCAAGTGTGCTTTGCCTTGAATCTAGGGCTACTTTGGCCTTCAGTTGGATTCCCTGAATGGTCCCCTTGTCTTCCAGCAGAAACCGCTACGAGGGACCCTCGAAGGCCAACAAAGCTTTATGAGATACTCACCATATTCTCAAAGGGCCTCCATCCTTTTAGCCTTAAACACCTGTTTTTTCCTCCAGGTACTGGGGGATCAGACAATGAGATGTTGGCATGGATGGGAGCCGGGTTTAAGGGGTGTTTTTTTTCAATTTTGTGTTTTAATGTGTTTGATAGTTTTTAAAATGGCTTTTTGGGAGCTGCAGTGACTTGATTGATGGATGGGCAGCTATAAGAATGTTTTAGATGAATAAGACTGTTTAGGAAGCTGTTTGATGTCACACTACATGTAGAGATGAGGTATATCGCAGTGGTCAGGATCATAAAAGTCTCCCATTTATGTGTTTTTTGTTAATCAGCTAAACAGCTATCAAAAGGTGCCTCTTTCTAGTTCCTCTAATTGTGTAGTCTGGAGTTTTCACCTACGGAAACCTCATTCTGTTTTCCTTTCATATTAACCCAAGTGCATTCAATGAGGTTTTCTTTTTCTTCTTCTTTTTTGCAATTCTAAAAAGGAGTAGCTGTTCAAGTGCAACTCCACCGCCTCTTCTATTAGGTCTGTTTTGAAAAATTGAAATCCTCCTGGGTTTCATCCCCTCACGTTTCAGTCATGGCAACAATGTCCCATTTGCTCTCTTGTGCTAAGAGTACATGACATAAGGTGGATATAAACACAATGTCTTCCATCCTATGAAGTGATGCTATCAACAATTTACCCAATCAATGATCAGAACAACATGGATGTCCTTTACAAAATACACGGGTAATAACTTTCGCCTTAATAGCAAAAGCACTTACACTTACATACCGGTTTACAGAGTCAGCATTTTGCCTTCAGCAATCTGGGTCCTCATTTTGCCGACCTCAGAAGGATGGAAGTCTGATGATAATTGAACTGTTGAACTCATGGCAGTCAGCAGAATTAGCCTGCAATACTACATTCTGACCACAGCACCACCGTGGCTTAAAGAAGCTAAATGCTGCAGAATTACATTCCTTGACTTAGGAACGAAAGAGTTCTTTCTCATTATTATACTCTGCATCTTTGGCTTTTATGCTGCTTCCTGCTGGAAGATCCTTGTCAGGCTCAGTAGCCGGAATGTATAGTCATGATAAAGGCATGTTGTTTGGGCTGCACCATAAGGAGGTTAGTCTACCCTGCACCCCACTTGGAGAGCCATTGGAGAAGACTTTGACATTGAGAAAGCATAGTACCAGGAATGGACAACTTTTAATTCAGGTCTGTTTAGTTTAGTGTCTGACCCAGTACAATAGCCCTCTGTCTTTGATCTTCTAAGGACAAACTGGACAGAAGCAACGTTGCTCCAGGTGCCAATATTGGAAACATAAATGGGAGCTGAATGTTCTTATTAATTGTGACTTGGGAAAGACCCACTAAATTCACATAGTGTGAAAGACTGCTCTTTGTAGGGGTTCCTCTCCTGATTTAAGAAAGTGAAGACTCTTGAAATGGAGTATTTCAAAAGGAACCTTTTATTAAGAAGAATGGAAAACCGTTAAGTTCAAAGCAACATCTGAATCCCCTTAGGCAATGCAAGTAGAATTTAAGCAGTAGAGACCCCTCCCATTAGTTAGAATGCAGATTTTAGCCGATACACAAGTGTGAAGATGTTTCCTTTACCAACTGTTCTGAGAACCGAATAAACATACATATTCCCATGGCCATCTTCATTTGGACATTAAAGTGAAACATCCCGCATGGCCATCATAAACATTCCCCCAGAAGGTGAGGGGATCTCAAGGCACTTCAGCGCCAGGAAACCAATTGTAAAATATCAGTTGTCACGGGCACTGCTAATAAATTGACACGAAGGCCGCCTCCTCCCAATTGAATGGCAGTATCACTTTTAGGGATCTGACAGCTCCCTCCAAAGGTTGCCGGGATCTCTGCCAAAATGATCACATCTTGATGGTACTCCTGTCCAAAGGCTAAATGTTTTAGATATCCAGCCATAGATTGAGCCACTCCAATAAACACTCATGATGCAATTTTAATCATAATAGTATTCATTCGTATTTTTGGTTTTTAAAATAATTGTTTTGTTGTTTTATATTTTGATACACATTTTGTATATTTTTTTGTTTTTGCACTAATGCTGACTTTTACTACGTCATACAACATAAATAAATAAAAATGCCTGGAGTGTGGAAAGAGCTTTAATCTGATGGGAAACTTTTATAAACATGAAAGGATCCATTACTGAGAGAAATCATATGAATGGCAGTAGGGCAGAGGGTCCTTCATCTGGGAGTCCCCAAAGGATCAAGGAGGTAGAAAGGATATAGTGCCAGAATATAAAAAATCTTTCAGAACAAAGGATCTTCTTCAAAGCCACCTAAGAATCCACACAGGAGAAAAATCTCATAAATGCCTGGAGTGTGGAAAGACCTATCAAAGGCAAAAGCTTGTTAAGCATCAAACAATCCACACTGGAGAGAAACTCTACAAATCCTTGCGCATAGAGCTATACTGAGGGTAGAGGCCTCTATCGACACCAAATAATCCACAAGGGAGTGTGAGAAGTCAGAGAGTGTATCTCGGGAATTGAATTGAATTACGCATTCAATTTGGCCAACTATAAATACACACGTTAACAATTTGTCCCGAGTACACAAGCTCTCAGTGTCCTTACAAATGAACAGAATTAATGATATCCATTATTACAATCCTAATACGAGGGTTGAGTAAAGAAGATTTTAAGAAAAGTAAATAATAATTGCCAAATAAGTGACTTTGCCATGCTGATTAATAAAGGTTTTTTTCTTTTTTTTTGTTTGTTTGAAAAAGTTTCATTGGTTTTAACAATTTATATTAGGAAAGGGGTAAATAAGGTACTAGATAATATTTGGAGCTTCCACATCGGGTTTGATGACCGCCTCCGAGTTTTCATACATATTCGATTAAAAAGAAATTATTAAAGGGAAGCGGTACATACATTTTAAAATCATAAATTTTCATATTATTTTATACATTCAATTACTTTGTACTATTGACATCCGTACAGGAATTACCATCATAAAGAAATATAACAAATTATTTTTGCGATCTGAGCCTCTTTGCTATAGTCTCTTCCTCCTCCCCCCCACCAGCAGGCGGACCCGTGGCCCCTCCTGTTCCCATCTCATCGTCATCCAGGATTGAGAAGTGTTTTTTGAGAAAATTATAACTGTTTTGATTCTAACTCCTCCTCCCTCCCAGAATACCAGCATCCCTTCAGGCATCAACCACTTGAACCACACCCCCTTTTTGAATAATTTTTTAGTTAAGAAGGAATAATTCCTTATATCTCTTATTTTCTTTGGGATCTGCTTCAATATGGCCACCTCGTTTTGCTGATACATCAAAGGGCCCTGTCAGCCTTCGCTATGCTGCTGCTTGGCTGCCATGGAAACGGGGAGGGCGGGATTACGGGGTTAACTATGAGTGCTGGTGGAAGATGGTACGGGCCGGTGTTATCTCTATCCTAACGGTATCACATTCCATTCTGATGATGGCGTTGGACGTAAGGCCCACCTGATGTCCTGGAAGAAAATGCATTGGACACTGCTGGGGGCTTGGGGGGGGCTTAAGCTTTAATATATACGCTTCACGCCTAAACTAGTTACTTCCTGCTTCACCTTGGTTCGCTGATCTTCTGTATTCAGTAAAAGTAGCCTTATTCATTCCAAACTATGTTTAAGTGTGGTCTTTCTTGAGTATTCGAAGAAATGAGCCCTGACAGGCCCCCTCTTTGCGCTCTCAGTATCTCTTCTCTCGTTGACCTTATAAATTTAATATATATCTCTCTGGGTACCTCATTTATTCTGGCAAATGCTGAATTAATTCTATAAATCAAATCAATGTCGCCCCAAATAAATTCCTTATCTTTCTTAATATAGTCCGCTAACATAGTAGCCATCAGCTCTCTTAAATTCTCATTCGGTAATTTTGGAACATTTGGAAATCTTAAAAAGAAAGACATGCGTTCAAAATCAATTTTAGACATTTAACCAGTAATATCTGTACGTCTTTTATCTCTTCCTTCATCTCAACCGCCCTCCCCTTCCAGCCCCACAATTTTTTGTTTATTATTTGTTATTTCTCTTTGCGCCTCCAATAATTCCAATCTTGTGCTTAAATTGTCTTTCCGGATTTGTTGCATTTCATTCATTATTCTTTGAAACATCTCTACATTTAATGGCTGAGGGCTTGGTGACTTAGGATCCTCTGCTTCTGCTTCCTTCTGTAACAAAGCTGAAATCTTTGGTTGTGAGGATGGGCTGGGTTTTGTAGATGCTGGAGCAGAGCTTGGTTTCCCAGATGGGGGTTTCCTCGATGCCATAATTAAAGTTTTAGGTGTTAGTGCATAGAGAAGAAGGAAGGGGAAAAAATGGCGCTGTTCGACGGGCAGTCTGTGAAGTTCGAGACAAAAACAGCTGCAGTTCAAATTAAGTTTACAACGTCCAGAGAGAAAAAAGGAAAAAAAATTCCAAACAAAAGCAGAAAGTTTCACGAAGGGAGAGAACACCGAAAGACACCAGAGCAGGTCCTTTTCTTATATATTTTGAAATTAGTCTAATTTGGTTGAAATAGAGGAATGCTTATTTTCAAAAAAGAAAAGTTCCGTCCTGGGAACAAAGAGAACGCCATCTTTCCGCCAAAAGTAGGAACAATCAATTTAAAATGTAGCAAGGCTCAGGATACATTGTCTAACAGCAATCCCTTAGTTAACAAGAAACTTCCTTTTTCAATAAATCCGACGGAAGTCACTTTCACTCTCTCTACAGCGCGGGGCTCTTTATCCAATGCCGCTTTATTTCCAGGGGGGTTGTTTCCAATTCCCCCCTATCTTCTCTTCATCGAATTGAATGTAAAAAAAATCCAAATAAGGCACATACCATTTTTTAAATCTGGAGCCTCGGTGCAGCTATTCAGCTCCGGAGTTTCAGCTCCTTTTTACATCCTCCATGTTCCAGCTTCTTCGGCGAAAGGGAAACTCCCCCCGCAAAAGTTCCCCAGCCCTTAGGGCGAGGCGGGAGCAGCCCCCAGACCGCCATAGAGATGGGGGCCCGCACCACAAGCCGCCCGTGCTGTGAGGCAACACAGCGGCGGACATGAGGAATCCACGTCCGTCTGCGTCCGAAGCCGGAAACGATCTCCCAATAAAGGTTTTTTCCAATTGTACATGTGAGATGTTTCAACTGGCTGAAATTGTAGGAAGAGCACCCCTAATAATGCACATAATATTGATTGGTTATCTAGATCACAGCACCCCCTCTCCCCAAATGCTTATACGCCTCTAATGCTAAATAGCTAAATCTCAGGCCACATGTTTATTTTATTTTTTATTTTTATTTTATTAAATTTATACCCCACCCTTCTCCTTGTTACGACACAGGGCGGCACACAGGCATTATTTAAAACCACAAAATACAATAAATATCAATTAAAATATATTAAATGAATGAACCCGTGCTAAAACCCATGTTAAAACCATTACCAAATTATAAATTATTTTTCTTAAAAAGTCAGAAACGGGGGTCTATCCTAGGCCGGCTTGTTGGAATAAATACGTCTTAAGACGTTGGCGGAAGAGGCGGAGGTCCGAGATAGTGTGAAGGTCGGGGGGTAGGTCGTTCCAGAGGGCCGGGCCCGCCACAGAGAAGGCCCTTCCCCTGTGTGTCGCCAACCGGCATTGCCCCGCCGACGGCACCCGAAGGAGACCCTCTTTGTGGGAGCGGATCGGACGAAGGGATGTATGGGGCAGGATGCGGTCTCGTATATAGCTAGGCCCCGAGCCATGGAGCGATTTAAAGATGGTCATACGAACCTTGAAGCGCACTCGAAAAGCCACAGACAGCCAGTGCAGCTCGCGCAGGAGAGGTGTTACGTGGGTTTACCTTGAGGCACCCATAATCATCCGCGCGGCCGCATTCTGTACTAACTGTAGCTTTCGAGTGCACCTCAAGGGGAGCCCCATTTAGAGAGCTTTACAGTAATCCAGCCGGGATGTCACAAGCGCTTGAGTGACTGTGCAAAGGGCTCCCCGGTCCAGTAAGAGGTGCAACTGGCGTATCAGGTGTACCTGATAGAACGCCCCCCTGGCCACGGCCGCCACGTGGTCCTCCATGGACAGCCGGGAATCCAGGAGGACACCCAAGTTGTGCGCCCTCTCCACGGGGGCCAGTTGTTCGCCCCCAATGGCCAGTGTTCGACTTATCTGGCTGAACCGGGGTGCCGGAAACCACAGCCACTTGGTCTTGGACGGGTTGAATTTGAGTTTGTTACTACCCATCCAGATCCGTACGGTCTCCAGACATTGGGACAGTACCTCGACGGCATCGCTGGGGTGGTTTGGGGTGGATATGTACAACTGAGTGTCATCAGCGTACAGATGGTATTCCACCCCAAAACCACAGATGATCTCACCCAGCGGCTTCATGTAGGTGTTAAACAGGAGTGGCGAGAGGACCGACCCCTGAGGAACCCCACATGTGAGGGGCCTCGGGGACGACCTCTGCCCTCCTGCCAACACCCATTGCGACCGACCAGAGAGGTAGGATGAGAACCACCGTAGAACGGTGCCTCTCAGCCCCAACCCCCCCAATCGGTGCAATAAGATACCATGGTCGATGGTATCAAAAGCCGCTGAGAGGTCTAATAGGACAAGGATATAGGAACAACCTCTATCCCGTGCCCTCCAGAGATCATCCACCAACGCGACCAATGCCGTCTCAGTGCTGTGACTGGGCCGGAAGTCGAACTGGTGCGGGTCTAGATAATCAACTTCCTCCAGATGTCGGGGAAACTGTTGAGCCACCACACTCTCAACAACCTTCACTAAAAAGTGAAGGTTGGAGACAGGACGATAGTTCTCTAATAAAGCTGGATCCAGGGATGGCTTCTTGAGGAGGGGCCTCACCACCGCCTCTTTCAAGATGGTAGGCAAGGACCCCTCACTCAGAGATGAATTCACAATGCCCTGGAGCCAGCCTCGTGTCACCTCCCAGGATGCGAGTACAAGCCAGGATGGGCACGGGTCCAATAAACATGTAGTGGCTCTAAGGTTCCTCCGCAACCTGTCCATATCCTCGATAGTAACAAAGTCGAACTCCTCCCAAGGTGTTATCTCAAGACCAGCACCGGACACCTCGACCGGACCACTAGTGGAGGGCAACTCGTTCCGAATCTGAATGATTTTGTCCTGCAGAAATACTCCAAATTCCTCTGCTCGACCCTGCAGAGGGGCTTCCCGCGGCCTCAAATGAAGGAGGGAGCGGGTCACCCCAAACAGGGCGGCAGGGCGGTTTTCCGCGGACGCGACAAGGGTGGCACAATACTCACGTTTGGCCACTCTTAGCGCCACTAAGTAAGTCTTAATATGGTCTCTCACTAGTGTTTGGTCAGCTTCGGATCGAGAAGATCTCCACCTACTCTCTAGGCGTCTCTTGCGGCGTTTCATCTCCCGAAGCTCCTCAGTAAACCGAGGAGTTTGGGTGACTTGACGCCGCATGAGAGGCCGCAAGGACGCGACTTGGTCCAAGGCCCCCGTGGCCGCACTATACCATGTGGCCACTAGATCCTCAGTCGAGCCGCAGGGCAGGGACACAGGTACTGGCCCAAGCTCCCTCTGGAACCTTTCCAGGTCCATCAGGTGCCTGGGGCAGAACCAACTCGGTGTTTCTGGTTCCGCCTCCCTGCGGTGGGGTGTGACGGTTGGAAAGTCTATCCGAAGGAGAGAGTGATCTGTGCATGACAAGGGTAAGATGACTAAATCCCCTGTTCCGAGATCACTAATCCAGTGTCCAGAGACAAAAATCAGATCCAGCGTGTGTCCTCCCTCATGAGTGGGGCCCTGAACTACTTGGGTCAGATCCATGGCCGTCATGGAAGCCATGAACTCCTGAGCTGCCTCGGATGTTTCGCCCGCCGATGGCAGGTTAAAGTTCCCCATGACTATAAGTCTGGGGGTCTCCACCGCCATCGCGGCGATCACCTCGAGTAGCTCGGGCAGGGCTGCTGTTACATAGCGGGGAGCCAGGTATACAACCAGCAGGCCCAACTGCCTCTAGTCCCCACTTCACAAAGAGGGACTCACAGCCGGTCGTCTGAGGCACAGTGGTCTCCTTCGGCTCCAGACTTTCCTTAACAATAACTGCCACCCCTCCACCCCTGCCTAGGGCCCTAGGCTGATGAAATGCACAGTAGCCTGGTGGGCACATTTCCACGAGGAGTAAGCCCCCCTCGGGGCCCAACCAGGTCTCCGTAATTCCCACCAGGTCCGGGTCCCCCTGTCAGGCCTGCTTCTTCGTTGACTTAGGAAAGACCACACTTAGACATTGTTTTGAAATGAATAAGGCTCCTTTTACTAAGTAACAATAGCTTACAGACCAATTAAAGCTGAGAGTGAATAGTTTAGGCGCGAACAGAAAGTATTAAACTTAAGCCCATCCCAATCCCCAAACCCCCCCTTTGCATTGTCCAATATGCTTTCGTCTCCAACATCAGGTGGGCAGGTCTTCACCATCTCTTGGTCCGTTAACCAAGAGATAACACCAACCATCAACATTGTCCACCAGCAGAACACACTCATCCCAACGCCCCCCACCCTCCCCGTTTCCATGGCAGCTAAGCAGGAACTAGCGAGGCTGACATCCGGACCTCCTCCAGGAACAGCGGGAAATCCGGGACAGCATGCGGAATACGAAAGGCTACACCTGAAAGACAAAGAAGGACAGACAAAACAACAGATAGGAGAGGGGAAAAAACTCAGGGTTTGTGCGGATACTTGGCATAAAACTGGCGTACCAGTTTAGGAGCTTTGAGATGCTCTTTATCCACCCATTCGTTGTGAGAAGGGGGAAAATCTTTCCACATGACTAGGAATTGAGTCTTATTTCTGCGGATTCTGGAATCCAAAATATCACGGACTTCATAGTGCTGGTGCCCGTCCACTATGGTAGGTGCAGGAGTATCAGGCAAAGGTTTGCGGAGATGCGAGGTACGTGCAGGTTTCAGCAAGTGAACATGGAACACAGGGTATAATCGCCGGTAGGTCTTTGGGAGATCCAAATGGACCGACACAGAGCTGATGATCTTGGTTATTGTGAAAGGACCAACAAACTTGGGACCCAGTTTCCTGCATTTCTGGGGGCTATCTAAATTCTTGGTAGATACATAAACCTGATCACCAACTTTGTAGGAGGGGGGAACCGCCCGTTTCCTGTCAGCGTACAATTTGTGGGAATCATGGGCATCGTTCAAAGTTTTTCGGAGAACTGGCCAGACAGAAGACAACGTAGAGGACCATTCGGCTAACGAGGGGACAGTTGGCGAGTCATGTGGCAGTTCGGGGATGGGTACAAAGTCTTGTCCGTAGATGATTTTAAAGGGGGTCATATTCGTACTGGAGTGAACGGAGTTATTATATGCCACTTCGGCATGTATGAGGAGATCAGCCCAATCATCTTGTTGAAAATTAATAAAACAACGTAAGTATTGTTCCAAAACGGAATTAACCCTCTCACAAGAGCCATTCGTCTGAGGGTGGTAGGCGGAGCTTAAGCTTTGGGCGGAGCCAATCAGTCTCAAAAACTCTTTCCAAAAAAGAGATGTAAATTGAGTACCCCTATCAGAAATGATGCGTTGCGGGACTCCATGAAAGCAATAGATATGAGAAACGAATAATCGAGCCAGAGATTTGGAAGAAGGAATTTTTGTACAGGGGACAAAATGAACTTGTTTGGAGAAAAGATCGGTAACGACCCAAATAACGGTATAGCCCTGACTAGGCGGAAGGTCAACTATAAAGTCCATTGAAATTTCTTTCCAAGGTCTCTCTGGCGTAGCTACAGACTGGAGGAGTCCATGTGGCTTCCCCGGCGCACGTTTGGAAGCCGCACAAACAGGGCAACTGGCAATATATGATTCAACATCTTTTTTCAGCGAGGGCCACCAGAACTGTCTTTTGACAAGATGAACAGTTTTAACGAAACCAAAATGGCCAGCCAGACGTGAGTCGTGTGCGCGTTGCAAGACAAACGGACGTAATGTAACAGGTACATAAATCTTTGAACCAATCCAGGGAAGATCGTCCCTAATAGTACAGTCTCCAGAATGTGCGGAATACCAATCGTCAGTAAGAAGTTCATCCTTAATACGAGCAATCAGGTCTGCGGGTGGAGTAGTTTGGACTGTAGCATGGCTTCTAGTAGACACTGGAGAAGCCGGCAAAGTGAGTGGCATGATGGGCTGTACCGTAGTGAGTTTGGAAACATCATATTGTGGTAATCTGGAAAGAGCAGAAGCCATAAAGTTCTTGCCACCAGGAATATACTTAAGATGGAAATTGAAACGATGGAAGTAGTGAGCCCAGCGAAGTTGTCTGGGGGACAATTTACGAGAGGAGGTAAGAGCTTCCAAATTTTTATGATCCGTCCAGACCTCAAATGGATGGGGAGCACCCTCAAGAAAATGACGCCAGGTCATGAGAGCCCAACGAACAGCAAAAGCTTCCTTTTCCCAAATCGCCCATCCACGTTCGGACGTAGTGAGTTTCCGAGATGTGTAGGCACAGGGTTGTAATTGGCCACGGTGGTTGAGTTGTAATAAGACCGCTCCCACAGCGACATCACTGGCATCCGCCTGAATCACAAACGGGGAATTTACATCGGGGTGCTTAAGAACAGGTTCAGCCGCAAACAAACGTTTAAGCTTCTCGAAAGCGGCCTGACATTCCATGGTCCATTTAAGTGGGGATCCTGGACGAGGCTTACCTTCCCCTCTTGTTTTTAGTAGGTTTGTAATGGGTAAGGCAATGTTTGCGAATGACGGAATAAATTGCCGGTAAAAGTTTGCAAATCCCAAAAAGCTCTGTAGTTGTTTACGAGTTCGGGGAGGAGCCCACTTTAGCAGGATCCATTTCAATCCCCTCAAAAGAGATGCGGTAACCCAAATAGTCAATTGTTTCCTGGTGAAACTCACATTTAGAGAGCTTGGCGTAAAGTTCAGCGGAACGTAATTTGTTTAACACAGAACGTACCAGTCTAACATGGTCGTCATGTGTTTGTGAGTAAACAACTATGTCATCAATGTAAACAATAACTCCCTTGTAAAGGTGCTCGTGGAGAACCTCATTTATTAGTTGCATAAACACAGAAGGAGCACCTTGAAGACCAAAAGGGAGGACTTTAAATTGAAAACTTCCAAGCGGGCAGTTAAAAGCGGTTTTCCATTCGTCCCCCTCCTTAATTCTGACCCTGTAATAGGCCTCACGTAGGTCTAATTTAGTAAAGATTTTTCCGGTAGCCAGGTGAGCAAGCATGTCCTTCATTAGCGGAAGGGGGTAGACATTGTGTTCACAAATGGTGTTTAGATAGGAGTAGTCTTGTACTAATCTTAGAGTGCCATCTTTTTTTTCTCTAAACATAACTGGCGCAGCTACACGTGGCCTAGCCGGTTCAATGAAACCCCTTTGAAGGTTTTTATCGATGAACGTACGCAATTCCTCCATTTCTCGTGGGGTCATGGAGTACAAGCGGGGTTTAGGTAATTGAACCCCAGGGAGGAAATCAATTGAACAATCAGTAGCTCTATGAGGGGGAAGGGAGTCACAAGATCTCTCACTGAAAACATCCTTTAGGTCCCAATATTCTTTGGGAATTTTCTCCTCGCCTGGTATGACTTCAGGTGACGGAAAGTCCAGCAAAGGTGCAGCAGATTCAATTAAAAGAGGTGGGTTACTGGGCGGGGGGTGATCAGCTTCTGATGGTAGAGAGGTATGTTCAGGTAGGGACAAAGGTATGCGTACCCAACCTTCCCTCCAGTTGATTAGAGGATTCCATTTCCGAAGCCAATTTACTCCCAAAATTACAGCATTTTCGGCAATGGCTGTTACAATAAAGTTGATGGTCTCAGTATGACCAGTGCCAATAGAAACCTGAATTGGTTCGGTGATAAAAGATGCTGGGGTTCCCCCTGCGACAGAACCATCCATTTGGCAAAAAGCTATGGGAGTTTTTAAAGTCTTCAGGTGGAAACCCATTGAGGACACTATATCTTGGCTTATGAGGCATTTTGAACAACCAGAATCAATTAAGGCCTGCACATTGCACGTACGACCAGTAGATGGAGCCAAAAGCTTTAAATTAATATAAAGGGGCCCGGAGCGGTGACTCACCAGATTGTCGTCAGAAGAGTTTGAAGACGCCTCCCAGTCATCAGGGTTGGTGCTGGGCTGGTCAGCAGAGAGGTTGATAGGCTCCACCCCACTCATTGCCGGTTTAGTGCGCACTGTTGGTGTCTTTGGATGTTTCTGGTCCGAGGAGGCGAGTGGGCGTGGAGGTTGCCTTGATCTGCATTTGTCGGCCCAGTGCCCCTCCTTTCCACAATGATAACAAACAGTTGAGCGCGGTTGAGCAGGTCTTCGGCCCCCCCCACTTTTCTGGATGGGTGAAAACTTTTCAGGGGAATGAGGTCTGGGACTCTCTCTTTGCAGCTTCCGCTCATGACGGACTGAATCTTGTAATTGGGCTTGATCCAGCTCAACGTCACCCGCGAGATCTATCCATTGTTCTAAGGTTTCGGGGCGAAATCTATTCATGCATGTTTGATAAATGTTCTTATCAAGACCCTCAGTATATAAGTCCATTAATGCCCGGTCACTGTAACCGGTCATGAACACGGCCAGATCCTTAAAATTCTGCGTGTATTCTTGAACTGATTTTTCCCCCTGGCGTAAATTTCTCATTCTCATTTTAGCTTTCCTTTCAATACGGGGGTCCTCAAAGCGCCTTCTCAGGGCAGTCATGAAACACTCAAAATCATGCAACACGGGTGAATGGCTATTATGCAGTGAGACCAACCATTGGGAAGCATTTTTCTCCAAGGCCATAGAGACAATTCTAATTTTGAATTCATCTTCAAGATCAGCTGCATAAAATTGTACAAAATTATCGACGTGAATCAGAAAAAATGCCAGGCCCTCGGCACTGCCGTCGAATTTCACACCCAGGGGAGGAAGCTTTGCAAGCCGGCGGGGAGAGGCTGGGCGGACATCTCTCTGCATACCTCTGCTGACCCGGGCAGGGGGGGGGTGGAGAATCTCTGACATCCTTAACAGCTGCAGCTCCCTGCATATTTAACTGTTTGCTTCCCTGCTGTTGTCCCCTCCCCAAAAGTTCATCCCGGGCCGCCCGTTTCTCAGCTGCCAGTTGAAGGTAATGCTGGCCCCATTCCTTAAATTCCCTTTCCTCTTTTAAGAGTTCAGGTATGAGTTGTTTGGGGGAAAGGCGACGCCGGGTTACAGTAACTCCTGAGGCTTGGCTTCCAGTCATTCCCACTCCCTCTGACCAGCGACGAGATTTGGAAGAATCTTCGGCTGGCTGGCTTAAATCTAGGTCGGCTAAACATTCCAACACTGACCTCGTATCTCCTGTTGGTGCATGAGCTCCCAGTTCCGTTTCGGGCCGGACTTCCACCAAGGGAATTTCTTGTTTCGAGGGGTCCGACATGGTGTAGGATTTTTTTTTGTGACTCTCAGCTTTCTGTCAGGCCTGCTTCTTCGTTGACTTAGGAAAGACCACACTTAGACATTGTTTTGAAATGAATAAGGCTCCTTTTACTAAGTAACAATAGCTTACAGACCAATTAAAGCTGAGAGTGAATAGTTTAGGCGCGAACAGAAAGTATTAAACTTAAGCCCATCCCAATCCCCAAACCCCCCCTTTGCATTGTCCAATATGCTTTCGTCTCCAACATCAGGTGGGCAGGTCTTCACCATCCTGGAATGCAGGTCCGTTAACCAAGAGATAACACCAACCATCAACATTGTCCACCAGCAGAACACACTCATCCCAACGCCCCCCACCCTCCCCGTTTCCATGGCAGCTAAGCAGGAACTAGCGAGGCTGACACCCCCTCTGACACAAGGTCATTTATGAGGGTGGCTTTGTTCACCACGGACCTGATGTTGCAGAACATCAGCCTAGGGCCCCGGCTCTGTAATCCCTGACTGCCTAGCACACGAGTGGAGCACAGGGGGTTGGGGCAAGCAATCGCTCGTTGCCAGCGACCACCAGCCCCCAACCCACGATGGACATCCTGTCTCCCACCGCCCCTTCCCCTCCCTAAGACCAACCGAATGGGACGGCCCTCAACAGAGACGACCCCTGATCCCCCCTCCCTAGTGGACTCCTCCTTTATCCTACTTCCGCCAGCCGGCCCTATATCTTGACCCCCCTCTGACTGAATAAACCCTCCCCCCACCCCAGAACCCCTTAAAAGCCGAATAAAAATTTGCATAAAAAACCCCTTAGTTTGCACCTCGCCCACCTCTCTGGATCTATCAATCCATCCTCGAGGTGGGCCCGTGTTAGACTGGGGGGGAGGGGGCAGGCCTGCGAGAGTGGAAGCTCCCGCAGGCGGAGAAGGTCTACCCCAGGACACAGGTATCTTGCAAAGTTTCTAATTTCATCTTCTAGCTATGTGATTTTGGAGGTCTCCTTGTAAGGGAGCGATTTTTGAATTCAACATCCTGGCGAATGAAAACAATTGCAGGAAAGTGCAAGGGTCCAAAATGAGAAGCGAGGAAGGTCCAGGTAAACACCCAGGAAGGTGGACTAAATTATGATTGCGCTCAGATATCATGAAGAGTATTCCACAAAAGCAAAACAAGGCAAGGAGAGAAACTGCACAGAAGTTACTGAACCACAAAATGGAAAAAGACCAGTATTGTGAAATCCCTTTTATCTTCTTCCCTTAATGATTTGTCACGTCACCCCCTCCCACAATGTAGGCTCCCCACAAGGGCAGCTACGTGTTTTTACATTTGCAAATGCCAGAAGTCTCCGGGGATCAGGAAATTTAACTCACAATTATTACAAGGGAGGATCGCTGTATCCAAGGCTTCGTTGAAGCTGGCAATAAATAGAACAGGTAGATCATCATAAGGACAAAGTTACAGTCCTGCAGTCCTAAGTGGCAGGAAATGGGTGATAGGAACGATGAGAAGAGTAATAGTAAGGCAGCCTTAGTGAATGGTAAAGATAGCGACCTTGTCCTTCCTTCCAGCAGGGAGAGAAAGCGGGTGTTCATGTCAAGCAGCTGGGGGCATCTGGACCCAGCTGCAATCCTCCCCTTCTCCCCCAGGAGGAAAGGTGGCCACCCGGAGATGCCCACGTGGCTGCAGACTTAATGGGGTAGGGTAGGGAGCTGTTCCGGGGATGCAGAAAATTTCCGGGCACATGAAAGCCAAGGCCGGCGAGGGAAACCTCCATCCGTTCCAGTCCATTGCAGCCCCTTTGGGAATCCTCCTCGACCCCCCATTCCTCCCCCAATTTCGCCCAGAGTTCGATGCAGAGTCAAGCAGAGAGAGTGGTCCCACATATTGAGCAGGAATTCTGAGGGATCACGTTCCCACATTTCAAGCCACATTCCCACCCAACCCCTCCCCTGTGTATCTTATAAGAGGTGAAGATTTTCCAGACTTCTCAGGCTTACTGAGGAATTGAGAAGAGTATGGGAAAGTAGCAGGTCTAAATATGGCAAGGGCTAAAATGTCAGTTAAAAATATGACTCCTGACTTGAAAGAGGATTTAATGAAGAAATTTCGTATTCAAATCATCAAAAATGAAATATCTAGGTATGCATTTAACGACGAGCTTTTTGTCCATCGAAGAAGACAATTATATTTGATTAATAAAACTAAGCAAGATTTTTTTTAAAAAAAAACTTTTTTTTGCTTTTACAGTATATAAAAGGACAAAGGGATATATGGTATATAATTTATTTATTTTTTTAATGAAAAAAAAGTTTTATTGGTTTTTACAAAATTTTTAAAAATAGGAAAAGAGTATAAGGTATTACAAAGATATGAGGACCTCTATGTTGGAGGTGTCGGCCCCCTCCGAGGCTTCTTACAAAAAATAAATGAGATAATACAAATCATTTTTCATTTCCCTACAAAGTGGAAGAGATACAAATATTTTATATTCATGCAATCAATCATTAATTCTATAAACATCCAGATAGGGGTTACACTATATAGAAAAAAGTCATTTGTGAGATCTAAGTCTTTTGGCAATTGTATCTTCTTCTCCCTGACCTCCAGTGGGCGGAGCCATGGCCCCCTCCGCTCCCCCATTTTCATCCTCCAGGATTGGGGAGAGTTTTTTTAGAAAGGCTTCCGCCTCTACAATTGTTTTAATTCTTACTCTCCTCCCTTCCCAGAACACTAACATTCCCTCTGGCATCAACCATTTGAACCACACCCCCTTTTTATATAATCTTTTTGATAAGAAGGAACATTTCCCCCTTATTTCTCTAATTTAGTTTTTAGGTGTCTCCCACCCCAACGGCCTGCATCCATTGCCTGAGGTTGTTCAAGAGGCAGCATAGAGAAAGTGGGATTTATGACTCCCAATGTGCATGCCCCTCTCCAACCAAAAGGAAGGACGCCATTATTCCACAAATCCAATGTACTCCCACGGGTGCCTTTTGCAGTTCTATACACATCTCAGAACCTATGGCATATGAACGGGTAATGTAGGGTCTGTTGTGTGGCCTGCACCATTGTCCTAAGTTTCTAATACACATATCATTTCCTAGCACACTAAAGGTTAGTATAAGCAAAAGTACCACTTTTTCCATTGCTTCTTCACCCGTGCGTAGAAAGTCAGCTTCCGGGGTGACTTAGCAGGGGTTGCTTCACTGCTGTGCGTAGAGAAATCTATTGCCGGTAAGATTTCAGCAGAGCAGCCTGCAGTTAGGAGGGTTATATTAGGCTCATAGAAAGAGATATATGTATATAACGATGTATATATATAAGCTTAGCATACTAATGTTTAGTTTATTTAGTTTATTTCGGATTTATATTCGGATTTAGAACTTATGGACGGGAACAACTATGGACGCCCAAATGAACATTGCGAACTAACTTTAACTTTATTACGAACTAAAGTTTATTTAACTTTATTACGAACTAATCCTCACTGTGCACTTTCTCATTTTAATACCAACTGAATGAACTTATTTTAATCATGGCTAACAACTTTTAACATCTTTGTATTTTATTCCAAGACCCACTTATGAATTCCATCTACATTGCTTATTTTTAGATAATTAGTTTTAGTTATTTATTTATAAAGCATGTACTCTAGAGCGAATCTTCTATCTCTGCGGGAGTCCCCGCTCTCGCAGGTTTGGCCCTTTGATCTATCTAGGGCCCATCTTGATGATAGTTTTATTAACCTGGAGAGATGGGCGAAGCGCGGCCTCAGGGGGCTTTTAGTGCGTAAATTGCGTAAATTATCTTTTTTAGGGGGTACCAGGGAGGGGGGTGGGCAGAGACAGATAGAGACGGAAGACCAGACAAGTAGGAAGGGCCAGGCCAGCAGCCGACGGAGGGAAGCGGAAGGAGCCGATAGGAGGGGGGACACACGAGTCGTTCCGCAGGAGGACATACCAATCCAGAGGGTCGTGGGGAGAGGCAGGGCCGAGGGGAGACAAATTTCATCCTCCCGGTTGGTGGCACGTAGCCGTTGGCTGCAAACGGTCGGGTGCCACAACCCCCGCAGGCTAGGTGGTCAGGGAGTACAGAGCCAGGGCCTGCGGCTGATGTTCTGCAATGCCAGGTCCGTTGTCAACAAAGCCCCCCTCATCAGTGACCTTGTGTCAGAGGGGGAGCCGGACCTGGCTGGAATTGCGGAGACCTGGTTGGGCCATGAGGGAGGACTCCCCCTCGTTGAAATGTGCCCACCAGGCTACCGCGCTTTTCATCAGCCCCGGGCCCTAGGCAGGGGTGGTGGGGTAGCGGTCATTGTTAAGGAAGGTCTTGAGCCGAGAGAGACCATTGTGCCACAGACCACCGGCTGTGAGTCCCTCTGCGTGAAGTGGGGCCTAGGGAGGCAGTTGGGCTTGCTGGTTGTATACCTGGCTCCCCGCTATGTAGCAGCAGCCCTGCCCGAGCTCCTGGAGGTGATCGCTACGGTGGCAGTGGAGACCCCCAGACTTGTAGTCATGGGGGACTTTAATCTGCCATCGTTGGGCGAATCATCCGAGGCAGCTTGGGAGTTCATGGCTTCCATGACGGCCATGGACCTGACCCAACTAATTCAAGGCCCCACTCATGAGGGTGGACATACGCCGGACCTCATCTTCGTCTCAGGCCAATGGAAGAGTGATCTGGGTATAGGGGATATAGTCCTCACGCCCTTGTCATGGTCAGATCACACTTCTCCGGCTCGACTTTCCGACCGCTGATCCCCTCCGCGGGGAGGCGGAACCGGAGTCACCAATTTGGTTCCGCCCCAGGCGCCTGATGGACCCGGATGGGTTCCAGACGGTGCTTGGGCCATTTCATGTACCCTTGACCCGTGCCCCGATGGAGGACCTCACGGCCGCATTGAATAGTGCGGCCGTGGGAGCCTTGGATCGGGTCGCGCCCTTGCGGCCTCTCTTGCGGCGGCGAACCACCCTGGCTCCTTGGTTTACCGAGGAGCTGCGGATGATGAAACGCCGCAAGAGATGCCTAGAGAGAAGATGGAGGTCTACCCGATCTGAATCTGACCAGACACAGGTAAGAGCCCATTTACGGACTTACATTGTGGCGCTGAGAGTGGCCAAACGCCATCATTGTGCTACTCTCATAGCATCCGCAGAAAACCGCCCTGCCGCCCTGTTTAGGGTGACCCGCTCCCTACTTCAACAGAGGGTGCGGGAAGCCCCGCTACAGGGTAGAGCAGAGGAATTTGTGACTTTTCTGCAGGAGAAAACCGCTCAGATACAGAACGAGCTAGCCCCCATTGATGGCCCAGTGGGATGCCACGAGACAGATCTTGTTTGGGAGGAGTTTGACTCCGTTGCTTCCGAAGATATGGACAGGTTACGTGGGCGACTGCGAGCCACCACATGTTCATTGGACCCGTGTCCCTCCTGGCTTGTACTGGCATCCTGGGAGGTGACACGAGGCTGGCTCCAAGAGGTTGTCAATGCATCCTTAAGTGAGGGTTCCTTGCCTGCTTCCCTAAAAGAAGCGATGGTGAGGCCCCTCCTTAAGAAGCCCTCTTTGGATCCAGCTCTTTTAAACAACTACCGTCCAACTACCGACTATCTAGATCCGCGCCAGTCCGGCTTTTGGCCCGGGCATAGCACCGAGACGGCATTGGTCACGTTTGATTATCTCTGGAGGGCCAGAGATGGGGGTTGTTCCTCCATCCTGGTCCTATTAGACCTCTCGGCGGCTTTCGATACCATCGACCATGGTATCCTATTGCATCGGCTGGGGAGGTTGGGGGTGGGAGGCACCGTTTTACGGTGGTTCTCCTCCTACCTCTCTGGCCGATCGCAATTTGTGTTGGCAGGAGGGCAGAGGTCGACCTCGAGACCCCTCACATGTGGGGTGCCTCAGGGGTCGGTCCTCTCGCCCCTCCTGTTTAACACATACATGAAGCCGCTGGGTGAGATCATCCATGGTTTTGGGGTAGAGTACCATCTATACGCTGATGACACTCAGTTGTATATATCTACCCCAAACCACCCCAACGATGCCGTAACGGTGATGTGCCAGTGCCTGGAAGCCGTGCGGATCTGGATGGGAAGTAACGGACTCAGGCTCAACCCGACCAAGACCGAGTGGCTGTGGTTTCCGGCTGCCCGATTCAACCAGCTCACTCCATCGCTGGCCATAGGGGGTGAACATCTTGCCCCTGTGGATGGGGCGCGCAATTTGGGTGTCCTCCTGGATGCCCGGCTGTCCATGGAAGATCAAGTGACAGCCGTGGCCAGGAGGGCGTTTTACCAGGTTCGCCTGGTTCGCCAATTGCGCCCCCTATTGGATCGGGACGCCCTTCGCACAGTCACTCACATGCTCATGACATCCCGACTGGACTATTGTAACTCTCTCTACATGGGGCTTCCCTTGAGGTGCACCCGGAGACTTCAGCTAGTCCAGAACGCAGCCGCGCTAGCAATTATGGGTACCGCCAGGTCTACCCATGTAACACCGCTCTTGCGCGAGCTGCACTGGCTACCTGTCGTCTTCCGGGTGCGCTTCAAGGTGCTAGTTCTCATCTTTAAAGCGCTCCATGGCTCGGGACCTAGCTATCTGCGGGATCGGATCCTGCCTCATACATCCTCACGGCCGATTCGCTCCCACAGAGAGGGACTTCTCCGGGTGCCGTACACTAGACTTTGTCAGCGGGCGACACCCAGGGGAAGGGCTATCTCTGTGGCAGGCCCAGCCCTCTGGAATGACCTACCCCCGGATATTAGGACGACCACGGACCTCCGCTCCTTCCGTCTTAAATTAAAAACTCATCTTTTCTGTCTGGCCAGCCTGGGATAGTCTCTCTGTCTCTGGGGTTTTATTGGGTAGTTTTTAGTATAGTTTAGTTTTAACGGGGAATTTTAGCGCAGGTTATGTTTAATTTGTTTTTAAGAAATGTCTGTATATTTTTATTGTTTTTATTCTACCTGTGCACCGCCCCGAGTCCCTATGGGGAGAGGGAGCGGTTTATAAATATTAAATAATAATAATAATAATAATAATAATAATAATAATAATAATAATAATAATAATAATAATAATAATAATAATAATAATAATAATAATAATAATAATAATAATAATAATAATAATAATAATAATAATATTATTATTATTATTATTATTATTATTATTATTATTATTATTATTATATCCAATGTACACATCAACTGTCACCAACATTGCCTTATATAAACCACACCCAGTCATGTCCATAAAATCCACCGTCAAGTAATCCATAGGGTAATAGGATTGCACTGCATGTGGGGTGTGAGCTGTTATTGGGCTTGAAAAGGAAACATTTGGCAGTCTTGTACCAATTGCAGCAATTGCTAGTATTTTTAGACAATGGGGCCACCCCCTTTTTACTCCATTCAATTGCTTGGAAAGGTAAGCTACTGGGCATTGCCACTGTCCGAGCGTCTGTGTTAGCACCCCCAATGCTGTATTTCTATTAGTGTCCACCTATAAGAGAAATGCCTTTACCAGTAAGCAAGGCTAAGGCGGGTGCTGTAGTCAGTGCTTGATTAATGTTTCTAAAAGCATTTCTTTCCTTGTTCCCCCATCCAACAGAAAGGATCTGCATAGCTCCTTTGGTGGCCGCATAGAGCGGAGCAACCATCAAAGCAAAATAGCCTGTTTCCTTCCTGTCCCTGCTCAATATCATACCCCAAATACCGCACTCTGTCTGAGCCTTTCGTCTTGACACTCTATATCCATATTCCATCAAGAATATCACATCTCCTCCGATTGTCCGGTCACCGAAACATCATCCACATCCCCTCTCTGGAGAGGCACTGCTAACCCTTCACGGTACCAAAAGGGTAGGTGACTTTTTAAATCCTTGAGGCAGACGGGTCCATGCGAACTGCATTTCTGTCCCTGTCTAGGGATCCTCCCATGCAAATGCAAAAGTCATGAAATTACTGGATGTACGGAGATGGTGAAAAAACATCCTTCAAATCAGTTACAGACAACCACTTTGCACATGGGGGGCAGAAGACCTATGAACTCTGTGGCGGGCCCAGCCCTCTGGAACGACTTCCCCCTGAACTCCGCCCCATCTCCAACCTCCGCCTCCTCCGCAAGTGTCTGAATCTAGCCGGCCTAGCGTAACCTCCATTACTGACTATTTAGATAGTTTTAAATTTGGGATTTTTAATTCGGTTTTTAGTGCAGGGTCTATTAGAATAAGTTTTTTAAATTTTATATATTTTGTATGTATTTTAACATCCCTGTTCACCGCCCTGGGTCCGTTTGGAGAAGGGTGGGGTATAAATTTAATAAAAGAAAAAGAACAGGTGAAGCTGTGAGCTTCAATTCCACAATCACAGAGGGGTGATGTGATGCAATATACAGAAATTCATGTTGAACCTCCGGTCCTTTAAAAACACAAGTTACAGGTTTCTGTTGCCCACAAATCTGTCCAGACACCCCCTGGACCTGTATCCTATGCAGTCCTGGGGCAACAATTCTGCTGTTCACCCCCGACGTCCAGCTCCTGTATCCACCAAAAAGGTAGTCTGCTGGCCCCCATATCCATAGTAACTAATGGCTCGGGTGGGGCCTCTTCCAAGCCAGGTCCCCTTCAGTCCGTCCATCCAATATCCACCATTCCAATCTCTTCCACCTTTGCCAGCCACTTTCACCACGCTCTCTCATGCCACGTCCTCTCATTCCTCTACCAGGGAATCGGGTTGGGGTTCCAGTTTCCCTACCGAACCCCTGCCATCCACCAAATCCCCTACACTGAACTGCCCTCTTCGGACACTCTTTCTGCCAATGACCTTCTCCCTTACAATACGCACACTGGTTTGGTCCTAACCTAGCACTCTGCAATGCCTCTGCCAACACCTTTGTTTTCTTATGCATCCACATATCCTTCTTTTCCCCACCTTATCCCTGTCCACCTACACTTTCCTTGCCACTTCCAACAACTCACTTGTATTCGTTCCCAATGCTCCTTCCCACCTCTGTAGCTTTCTCCAAATACACCCATAACTCTATAAACCTTTTATTTAACATCCTCACATTATCCACATGCTGAGGATCTACCCCATAGGCTTCAATCAGCCTTTGCAAAAAGCTTTCTGGACCTTCATCAGCTCTCTGAGTCACCAAAGACGGCTTAGGCATAGTCACCGGAGGTTTTCCTGCCCTTCTGAGAGCTTCCACTGTCAAGGTTTGATATTCCTCGAGGAGGGGCATGCGTGCCCCCTGTCTAGGTTTCCCTCTCCTCTGGAGTTAACAATGTTTTCAACAACTGCTGCACAACCTGCCAGGTAGGATTGTGCGTCCACATGACGGGTCCATCTCAGTCACATATTGAAACATAGCCATGAATTCTGTCAGACCCTGGTGATTAATTGCCTGCCGATCCATTTGTCACAAGAGGCTACAATCCGCCCCCCTGCTGCTGTCTCCCAAGCAGCTGCCGAACGAGTCCGTATGCCCACGGCCTCCTCACCCCCCACAGCACCAAGTCCTCCCCCTCCTCCTCCTCACTTCCATCCGAATGAGCAGCTTCAGTGTTTGGAGCAAACGCCGCCCCTCTCCTTGGACTCCCAGCAAACCCAGATGGGCCAGCCACTCCATCACCACCCCCCTGTCCTTGAGGCGGTGGCTGAGGCAGCAGGGGCTGCACTGGGGATGGACGCGGAACATATGGTGGGGGTCATAAAACTTCTTCAGCTTCCTCCTGCAAAATCTTTTCTCTCAACCCCCTTGCTGTCCCCTGCTTCCCCTATTTCTGTCTAAGAGCTTCGGCGAGGAAAAAATGTGTTTCCTTTTGAGGTTCCTTTTTCTCTGGTGCCTTTCCTGGCCCCCCTTCTTGTCTTCTGTAACTTTTGCCCTACTGTCATCTGCAGTGGCCAATAATGACCATTTATTGACCATTCTCCTATTTTTCTCCAACCTCAGGATCTAATTCGGTCTTTTCATCCTGTTTCTGTTGACTTTGACAGGACAAAAAGGACCTGCATCCCATCTGGATGTTCTCTATACTTAGGAGTTCGATTTTAACAATCATATAAATCAGCCAGTGAGAATGGAGCATACATTCAAGCTGCTCCCCCTCAGCCCCTGGCATTCACGCTCCTGCCCTGTGGTCTTGCCACACCCAGCCTAATCATTTCCACCTGACATTGCAACAAGCCATTGGTCTTCTCATTTACAGCCAGCTCATGTATGGTTACCGATTTGGATGTTTCATCTTGGCTGCTCTCTCTTTCCAGATATCATCTATAAGCTATAACTATAACACCCCTTGAGGGGACCATCTTCTCTCCTTATTACTCTTCAGATATGGGGTGTTACATTTAGTTCAACAGTAATATTCATCAAACCCCTGTAACATGCACTCCAGCGGTGTGCTGGCCGGTGCTCTGCTTCCCACCCATTCTGGCACAAGTTACTGACCCGCCGTCCCGGATGTTCAACGGTCACGGACGGGGACTGCAGCAACCAAACCTCCCACACAGGGCTACTTTAGGGACGACACCCCGAGCCCAGGAGGGTGATCAGCCTCCCTCTTCTGCCTCCAAGCGTGGCAGGTATTCAACTCTTAATGTATACTCGCCTCAGGAGTCTTCACTGTTGTCCTGGCCAGGAGATGGTTCAGACAGTCTTTCCTACGATGAAGCGTTCTTGGACTAGCTGTCAGCACTGTCAGCCTCGTGGAGAGGTCGCTGCTGTCTCCCGGAGGTCAAGCCCCCGTGGTGCCTGGAGAATGTTCAGGAACGGCCTCTCAACAGACCCGAGGGGTGAAGCTGTCCTCAGCGAAACATCGCCCCATCTGTATTCCCGGCCAATGCACCAATTGTTGTAGGAAAGCCAAGACACACAGACAAGCTCTTCAATGCAGCAAAGAGTTTATTGTGGACAGATTCAGAGATGGGCTCGTAGCCCATACAAAATGTCTGAACCCCCATATATTGACAAGGATTGTCTCTTATACCCTTGGTGACGTAGGCATTCCCGTTCTCCTACATCTGTCCAAATATAGAGTTGGGGGACTCGAAAACCCACCAGTTGACACAGTTTGCTTAGGTCGACAAGATATATGCATTCAGAGGCTATTTGTGGCGGGGCCAGCGGCGCAAGGGAGGAGCCAAGCGAGCCAATGGGATGGCGGAGAGGTTTCCCCCGATGCAAATGACGTCATCTGGCAGAAAAAGGCCTTTCGTTTTCCGGGCGGAGTTTGTTCGGAAATGGGAGGGAGGCCGCTCTGGCCCTCACTTCCGGCATCCGAGGAGCGGCCCTTCCGATCCGGGGGCGGTGGAGGCACGAGGCAGGTGAGGCGCAGGGGACACCGGGAGTTGCGGTGCTGGAGGGGCCTCCTCAGAAGGGAGCCCCGTGAGGGAGGAGAGGCGGCTGGGAAAGGGACGGAGCCTTCCGCCGCCTCTCTCTCTCCCGCTGCCCTGGAGGAGGGCGGAGGAGCGCCCAGCCCAGGCCTCGTCTTCTCTGGGGAGGCCCTGGGCTGCCCCGTGGGAAGCGGCCGTGGCTCTCGGCCCTGAGCCCGCCCTTCCTCTTGGGGGATTCCTCACAGAGGGCGCCTGCGTCTCTCCTCGGAGGGGCTCCTCCTCCCCCTTCCTCCAGCCACGCGAGGCCCAGAACTGGCGGCCCTTCCGTGCTTTCTTCCCCAGGAGAAATGGGGGCCTTTCCTTCCCCCCTTGGCCTGCTTTCCTCGGCTTCCCTCCCCATGGGCGCCCTGGGTTCCCTCGCCGGTGTTTGAGAAGGGCCTTCTGCCCCACGACGCCCCTCTTGTAGGAAGAGCCCCCCTGATGATGTTCCTGATATGGATGGGGTCTCTGGGCTGCAGCCCCCCCATCGCTCCCCCCCAAAGGCTTTCCTGCTTCCTATGCACAAGGCCCCATTTTCCCCACCCAGGTTTGGAAGAGGCGATCTTGTTCAATAGAGGGGGAGAGAGGAAAAAATACAGGAGGGAGAGAAAAAAAGTAAGTAGGTAGGGGGGAGAGTGTAGATAGGTGGGTAGAAGGAGAGAGAGAGAGAGAGAGACAGTAGATAGGGGAAGAGAGTTGGTAGGTAGGTTGCTATGTAGAAGGATAAAGAGAAAAATACAGGTACAGTAGATAGGTAAGGGGAGAGAGAGTAAGGTAGGTAGGTATAAAGGTAGATAGAGGGGGTGAGGGAGAGAAATACAGTAGGTATGGAGAGAGTGAGAGTAGGTAGATAGGTAAGTTGATGTTTCCAGGTGTATTTATCCATGTGCTGGAGAAGGAAATCACAACCTGTAGCACCTAAAACTTTCTGCTGGCACAGCACTTGACCAATAGAATTCTCATCAATCTTTCTAACTAAACAGCCTTCCAAAGGGGGGGGGGTTAAAAACAGGCCAGTTTTTCTATCATAAAAATAGCATGCATAGCCTTATGGAGGCTTACAGAATGCTGCTGGGGGGGGGGGGCAAAACATGGACTGTTTTTTACTTATTTCTGCCCTTCTCAGCCCCCAGGAGCTCTTTGAAAGCCTCCATAAGGCTTCTATAAGGCATTTTGGTGAAGGAGTCGGGGCTTTAGGAGGCAAAAAACGCTGTATTCGGTATATGAAATGCACCCAGATTTTCCGCCCCATTTTAGAGGAAAAAAGGTGCGTCTTGTACTCCAAAAAATACGGTAACTAAATTTCAGGCCACCTGTTGCCTACCCCAGGTCACAGGTATCTTGCAAAATTTCTAGGTTCCTGTTCTAGCTATGTGGCTTTGGGGGTTTTCTTGTAAGGGAGATTGGATGGTTCAGAAAACAATTGCAAGAAAATTCAAGGGTCCAGAATGAGAAGTGAGGAAGGCCAGGTAAGAACCCTGGAAGGTGGACTAAATTATGATTATGCTCAGGTATCATGAAGAGTATACCACACACAAAAAACTAACCGAAAATAAGGCAAGAAGAGAAACCACACAGAAGTTCCTGAACCACAAAATGAAAAAAAAAAGTCCATCATTATTCTGAAACCACTTTTGTTCCCTTAATGATTTCTCCTGTCCCTCCCTCCCACATTGTAGGCGCCCCACAAGTGCAAATATGCGTTTTAACACTTGCAAACTGCCAGGAGTCTCTGCGGATCAGGGGGCCAAGAAATTTAACTCATAATCATGATAATACAAGGAAGGATCGCTGCATTCAAGGCTTCCTTCAGACTGGCAATAAATAGAATAGATAGAATTCTTTATTGGCCAAGTATGATTGGACACACAAGGAATTTGTCTTTGGTGCAGATGCTCTCGGGGTACACAAAAGGTCAAGAATCACAAGATACAACACTTCACGATAGTCATAGGGTGCAAGTAACCAATCAGGAAACAATAGTATAAATCATAAGGATATAAGCAACAAAGTCACAGTCCTGCGGTCATAAGTGGCAGGAGATGGGTGATAGGAACGATGAGAAAACTAATAGTAAGGCAGCCCTAGTGAATGGTAAATTTAGCAACCTCGCCCTTCCTTCCAGCGGGGGAAGAAAGCAGCTCTTGATGCCAGGAGCACCTGAACTGGAGGCGCTGGAAGGGGAGACCCAGCTGCAATCTCCCTGCTCCCCCACCCCCCAGGAGGAAAGGGGACCACCTGGAGATGCCCACCGGGCTGCAGGCTTAATGGGGCGGGGTAGGAAGCAGCTCCAGAGGGGCAGAAAGGGTTCCAGAACAGGAAAGCGAGGGAAACCTCCATCGTTCACGTACATTGCAGCCCCTTTGCGAATCCCCCATTCATCCCATTCCCCACTCCCCACCCCCAATTCCTCCCAGCTTGAAGGGGGCAGCGTGGTGGAGCCGGCGCGGCAAAGGAAGAACCAAGCGAGGGAGGGACAAAGATGGGAGGGGAAGCCAGGAAGGCAGCAGCAATAGAGTTGAGCAGAAGGCGTGGTCCTGCACCCAGAAGCCAATGGGATGGCGTGGAAACTGCCACAAGGCAAATGACACAATCTGGTAGGAAAAGCGCATTCTTTCCGACTTCCGCAATCGCACCAAGAGAGGAGAGCTATAGGGGGCGGTGCCAGGAGAGGAAGAGGCGGTGCTTGGGCAAAATGGGGTCAGAATCCGAGACACAACGGAAAGACTTCCGATTCAGGTGCGCTTGCGGCTTGATGCAGGTAGGGAGCAGGGGACCCCGGGAGTTGCAGTCCGGGAGGGTCCTCCGGAGAAGGGAGGCTTCTGAGGGAGGAGAGGGGACACTGACATTGAGAGGCGGAGGCTTCAGGCAGGCCTCTTTTGCGGGGAAAGGAATAAGGCCTATTTTTCTCCCCTGCAGGAGGACGGAGGAGCTCGGCGGGGGAAGGAAGCGCCGCCAAGGATGAGAAGGAGGCTACGTGGAGCAGCCCCTGGAGACGGAGGGGAAAGGCCGGGAGTCTCTGAGGCAGCAGGGGGATGAGCCCAGGGGGACCCCAAAAAAGGCAACTGCCTAGAGGTCAATTGAGGAAGGAGGAAATGGGCGGAGACCCCAAGATGGTCCTGGAGAGCGGAGGGTCCTTCGAAAGACCCCGGAGTCCCCAAAGGATCCACGAGGAAGGAAGGGAATATCAATGCCCGGAATGTGAGAAATCCTTCAAGAGAATAGGGCATCTTCAGAGCCATCAAACGGTCCATTCAGAAGAGAAACCTCATAAATGCCTGGAGTGTGGAAAGAGCTTCAGTCAGAGGAGCCATCTTTATACACATCAAAAGATCCATTCAGGAGAGAAACCTCATAAATGCCTGGAGTGTGGAAAGAGCTTCAGTTGGAGGAGCAACCTTTATACACATCAAAAGATCCACACAGGAGAGAAACCTCATAAATGCCTGGAGTGTGGAAAGAGCTTCAGTCAGAGGAACAGCCTTTATACACATCAAAAGATCCATTCAGGAGAGAAACCTTATAAATGCCTGGAGTGTGGAAAGAGCTTCAGTCAGAGGAGCAGCCTTTATACACATCAAAAGATCCATTCAGGAGAGAAACCTCATAAATGCCTGGAGTGTGGAAAGAGCTTCAGTTGGAGGAGCCACCTTTATACACATCAAAGGATCCATTCAGGAGAGAAACCTCATAAATGCTTGGAGTGTGGAAAGAGCTTCACTCAGAGGAGCAGCCTTTATACACATCAAAGGATCCATTCAAGAGAAAAACCTCATAAATGCTTGGAGTGTGGAAAGAGCTTCAGTCAGAGGAGCAGCCTTTATACACATCAAAAGATCCATTCAGGAGAGAAACCTTATAAATGCCTGGAGTGTGGAAAGAGCTTCAGTTGGAGGAGCAACCTTTATAAACATCAAAGGATCCACACAGGAGAGAAACCTCATAAATGCTTGGAGTGTGGAAAGAGCTTCACTCAGAGGAGCAGCCTTTATACACATCAAAGGATCCATTCAAGAGAAAAACCTCATAAATGCGTGGACTGTGGAAAGAGCTTCACTCAGAGGAGCATCCTTTATAGACATCAAAGGATCCATTCAGGAGTAAAACCTCATAAAGGCCTGGAGTGTGGAAACAGTTTAATCTGATGGGAAACTTTTATAAACATGAAAGGATCCATTGCTGAGAGAAATCATATGAATGGCATTAGGGCAGAGGGTCCTTCATCTGGGAGTCCCCAAAGGATCAAGGAAATAACGCCAGAAGATAAAAAATCTTTCAAAACAAAGGATCTTCTTCAAAACCACCTAAGAATCCACACAGGAGAAAAACCTCATAAATGCCTGGAGTGTGGAAAGACCTATCAAAGGGGAAAGCTTGTTAAGCATCAAACAATCCACACAGGAGAGAAACTCTACAAATCCTTGTGCATAGAGCTATACTGAGGGTAGAGGCCTCCATCCACACCAAATAATTCACAAGGGAGTGTGAGAAGTCACAGAGTGTATCTCGGGAATTGAATTGAATTACGCATTCAATTTGGCTAACTATAAATAGACACGTTAGCAATTTGTCTCGAGTGCACAAGCTCTCACTGTACTTACAAATGAATAGAATTATATATCCATGATTATTACAATTCCAATACGAAGGTTGAGTAAAGAACATTTTAAGAAAATTAAATAATAATTGCCAAATAAGTGACTTTCCCATGCTGATTAATAAAGGTCTTTCTCAATTGTACATGTGAGATGTTTCAAGTGGCTGAAATTGTAGGAAGAGCACCCCTAATAATGCACATAATATTGATTGGTTATCTGGATCACAGCCCCCCCTCCCCAAAAGCTTTTACGCCTGTTATGCTAAATAGCTAAATCTCAGGCCACCTGTTAATGATGAGAAGAGTAATAGTAAGGCAGCCTTAGTGAATGGTAAAGATAGCGACCTTGTCCTTCCTTCTAGCAGGGAGAGAAAGCGGGTGTTCATACCAGGCAGCTAGGGGCATCTGGACCCAGCTGCAACAATCCCCTTTTCCCCAAGGAGGAAAGGTGGCCACCTGGAGATGCCCACGTGGCTGCGGACTTAATGGGGTGGGATAGGGAGCAGTTCTGGGGATGCAGAAAATTTCCGGCCACATGAATGCCAAGGCCGGTGAGGGAAACCTACATCTGTTCCAGTCCATTGCAGCCCCTTTGGGATTCCACTTCACCCTCATTCCTGCCCCAATTTCGCCTAGAGTTCGATGCAGAGTCAAGCAGAGAGAGTGGTCCCACATATCGAGCAGGAATTCTGAGGGATCACGTTCCCACATTTCAAGCCACATTCCCACCCAACCTCTCCCCTTTGCGTCCTGGAAGAGGTGAAGATTTTCCAGACTCCTGAGGCTTACTGAGGAATTGACAAGAGTATGGGAAAGTAGAAGGTCTCAAAATAAATACAATAAGGGCTAAAATGTCAGTTAAAAATATGACTCCTGACTTGAAAGAGGATTTAATGAAGAAATTTCGTATTCAAATCATCAAAAAATGAAATATCTAGGTATGCATTTAACGACGAGGTGTTTGTCCATCAAAGAAGCCAATTATATTTGATTAATAAAACTAAGCAAGATTTGTCCCTCAGGGACAATGGAAAAATTTACCATTGTCCCTGAGGGGTAGGATTGTGGTCATAAAGATGAATGCACTACCAAAATGTCTTTTCTTGTTTCACAACATTCCCATCAAATTAGAAAAAGGCTTTTTAAAGAATTTGACCCAATTGTCCTCTAAATTTAAATGGAAGGGGGAAAAAATAAAGAGTAATAATAATAATAATAATAAATTTTATTTATAGACAGCTTCCTCTCCCCAAAATACCAATAAATATACATAAATAATTTGGATAAAAAGCAATTAAACATTATCCCTGCGCTAAAATCCCCCATTTTAAATTAACTAAAATCCCCTAAACCCTATTAAAAGACGGGAGACTAACCTAGGCCGGCCAAGCAGAAAAAGTGTCTTTTAAGTTTTTGACGGAAGGAGCGGAGGTCCGTAGTTGTTCTAATTTCGGGGGGAAGGTCGTTCCAGAGGGTTGGGCCCGCCACAGAGAAGGCCCTTCACCTGGGCGCCGCCCACTGGCATAGCCTAGTGGATGGCACCCGGAGAAGTCTCTCTCTGTGGGAGCGAATCGGCCGCAGGGATGTATGGGGCAGGATCCGATCCCGCAGATAATTAGGTCCCGTGCCATGGAGCACTTTAAAGATGATAACTAGCACCTTGAAGCGCACCCGAAAGACGACAGGCAGCCAGTTCAGATCGCGCAAGAGCGGTGTTATGTGGGTAAACCTTGAGGTTCCCATTATTGCTCACGCGGCTGCATTCTGGACAAGCTGAAGTCTTCGGGTGCACCTCAAGGGGAGCCCCATGTAGAGAGAATTGCAGTAGTCCAGTCGGGATGTCACGAGGGCATGAGTAACTGTGCAAAGGGCATGCCGATCCAATAGGGGGCGCAACTGGCGGACCAGGCGAACCTGGTAAAATGCCCTCCTGGCCACGGCTGTCACTTGATCTTCCATGGACAGCCGAGTATCCAGGAGGACGCCTAAGTTGCGCGCCCCATCCACAGGGGTGAGATGTTCGTCCCCTATGGCCAGTGATGGAATCAACTGGTTGTACCGGGGTGCCGGAAACCACAGCCACTTGTTCTTGGACGGGTTGAGTCTGAGTCTGTTACTTCCCATCCAGGCCCGCACGGCTTCAAGGCACTGGCACATCACCGCTACGGCATCGTTGGGGTGGTTTGGGGTAGATATATACAGCTGTGTATCATCAGCATAGAGATGGTACTCTACTCCAAAACCACGGATGATCTCACCCAGCAGCTTCATATATGTGTTGAACAGGAGTGACGAGAGGACCGACCCCTGAGGCACCCCACAAGTGAGGGGCCTAGAGGTTGACCTCTGCCCTCCTGTCAACACATATTGCGATCGACCGGAGAGGTAGGAGGAGAACCACCGCAACACGGTGCCTCTCACCCCCAACCCCTCCAGCCGATGCAATAGGATACCATGGTTGATGGTATCAAAAGCCGTTGAGAGGTCTAATAGGACCAGGATGGAGGAACAACCCCCATCTCTGGCCCTCCAGAGATCATCAACCAACGCGACCAATGCCGTCTCGGTGCTGTGCCCGGGCCGGAAGCCGGACTGGCGCGGGTCCAGATAATCAACTTCCTCCAGGTGACGGGGAAACTGTTGTGCCACCACACTCTCTACAACCTTCGCCAGAAAGCGAAGATTGGAGACCGGACAATAGTTAACCAATAATGCTGGGTCCAGAGAGGCCTTCTTCAGGAGGGGCCTCACCATAGCATCTTTAAGGGAGGCGGGCAAGAAACCCTCACTCAGAGAAGCGTTGACAACCTCCTGGAGCCAGCCTCATGTCGCCTCCCAGGATGCCAGTACAAGCCAGGAGGGACACGGGTCCTATAAACATGTGGTAGCTCGCAGTCGCCCACGTAACCTGTCCATATCATCGGAAGTAACAGAGTCAAACTCTTCCCAGCAAACTGTCTCCAGACCTGCCTCGGGGGATCCCACTGGGCTATCGATGTACCAGGAACTGGAATTTCCATCGAGCCGTGCGGAGCATTTATAGACCAACGCAGACCGAGCAGCCAAGTATGTGAGGAGCCAGGGTGGCTGAGTCTGGACTTTAAAGATCGTGGGGGTTGAAAGAGACTGAGACTGTGTTAGATCTATTTTGATGGAGGGTTTTGGACTACTCTCCCTCCACATGGACAATTAGTTTTGATCATGCTAATTGGAGTCTTGTATTTATATGTCTGCTCCCCCCTTCTGTCCCCCCCTGGCTGGATAGATCTCTTGTAGCACACGACACTTTAACATCTTTTAACATCTTTTACCGTCTGCTCTATAGCTTGCCATTTTATTGTCCATCATTTTACTCTTCTTGCTGGTTTTTAACAGCTAGCGTTTCTCCTTTTAGAGCCGATGAGGCCGTCTGGATGCCGTCGTACTCAAGGTCAGACCTCCTCTGCCTGCGAGAGCATCCACTCTCGCAGGCTTGGCCCCCTAATCTAACACGGGCCCACCTCGAGGATGGACTTATTGTTCCTGAGAGGTGGGCAAAGCGCAAACTTAGGGGGTTCCTTGTTAAATTTTTAATTCGGTTTTTAGGGGGTTCCAGGGAGGAGGGAGGGGATAGTCAGGTGGAGAGACGTCAAACTATAGGGCCGGCTGGCGGAAGTAGGGCAACGGAGGAGGAGGGAGGGGGGGTGTTTCCACTGAGGTATTTGCCATCAATACGGTCTTGGGGAGGGGTGGGGTTGGTGGGAGAGGGGATGGACACTATCAGTTGGAGGACCATGGCCGATGGTTATAGGTGGTCACGTGCTCCAACCCCCCTTGTCCCCATCGCAGACTAGGTGGGCAAGAACCACAGACCCGGGGCCCTAGGCTGATGCTATGCAACGCCAGGTCCGTGCTACAAAAAGCCCCCCTCATCCATGACCTTGTGTCAGAGGGGGACCCGGACCTGGTAGGTATTACGGAAACCTGGTTGGGCCACGAGGGAGGACATCCCCTTGTAGAAATGTGCCCACCAGGATACCGAGCCTTCCATCAGCCTAGGGGCCTAGGGAGGGGTGGGGGAGTGGCGATTATGGTTAGGGAAGGTCTTGAGCCAAAGGAGACCATGATCCTTCAGACGACCGGGTGCGAGTCCCTCCTTGTGAATTGGGGCCTAGGGAGGCAGTTGGGCGTGTTAGTTGTATATCTGGCTCCTCGCTATGCAACAACAGCCCTGCCCGAGCTCCTAGAGGTGATAGCCAAGGCGGCGGTTGAGACCCCCAGACTTTTAGTCATGGGGGACTTTAACCTGCCGTCAGTAGGCGAAACCTCTGGGGTAGCTCGGGAGTTCATGGCTTCCATGACAGCCATGGACCTGACCCAGATAGTTGTAGGCCCTACCCACGAGGGCGGACACACCCTGGATCTCATCTTCGTCTTGGGACAGTGGAGTCGTGATCTGGGAATAGGGGATTTAGTCATCACACCCCTGTCATGGACAGATCACACTCTCCTTCGGCTCGACTTTCTGATCGCTGCACCTCACTGCGGGGAGGCGGAACCGGACATTCCTATATGGTTCCGCCCCAGGCTCCTGATGGATCCGATAAGGTTCCAAAGGGAGCTTGGGCCAATTCCTGTGGACTTGCCCCGCGACTCGACTGAGGACCTAGTGACCGCATGGTTAAGTGCGGCCATGGGGGCCTTGGACCGAGTCGCGCCCTTGCGGCCTCTCTTGTGGCGTCGAACCACCTGGGCTCCTTGGTTTACCGAGGGGCTCAAGGAGATGAAGCCCCACAAGAGAAGCCTAGAGAGCAGATGGAGATCATCTCACTCCGAAGCCGACCGAACACTAGTGAGAGACCATATTAGGACTTACTTAGTGGCGATAAGAGTGGCCAAACGTGAGTATTGTGCCACTCTTATTGCATCCGCAGATAACTGCCCTGCTGCCCTGTTTGGGGTGACCCGCTCCCTCCTCCAACAGAGGCCGCGGGAAGCCCCTTTACAGGGTCGAGCAGAGGAATTTGGGATTTATCTACAGGAGAAAATCACTCGGATTCGGAGCGAGTTACCTTCCATCGACAGTGATCCAGTCGGGCGCCCCGAGGCAGCTCTTGAGACACCATCTTGGGAGGAGTTTGACTTTGTTACTACCAAGGATATGGACAAGTTATCAAAGAGACTTAAGGCTACCACATGTTTATTGGACCCGTGTCCCTCCTGGCTTGTGCTGGCATCCTGGGAGACGACACGAGGCGGCTCCAGGGCATTGTCAACGCATCTTTGAGTGAGGGGTCCTTGCCTGCCGTCTTGAAAGAGGCGGTAGTAAGGCCCCTCCTCAAGAAGCCGTCCCTGGATCCAGCATTATTAGAGAACTATCGTCCCGTCTCCAACCTTCACTTTTTAGTGAAGGTTGTTGAGAGTATGGTGGCTCAACAGTTTCCGCGACACTTGGAGGAAGTTGATTATCTAGACCCACGCCGGTCCGGCTTCCGACCCGGGCATAGCACCGAGACAGCATTGGTCGCGTTGGTTGATGATATCTGGAGGGCGCGGGATAGAGGATTTTCCTCTATCCTAGTCCTATTAGACCTCTCAGCGGCTTTTGATACCATCGACCATGGTATCCTATTGCGCCGACTGGGGGGGTTGGGGCTGGGAGGCACCATTTTGCGGTGGTTCTCGTCCTACCTCTCTGGTCGGTCGCAATGTGTGTTGGCAGGGGGGCAGAGGTCGACTTCAAGGCCCCTCATATGTGGGGTACCTCAGGGGTCGGTCCTCTCGCCCCTCCTTTTCAACACATATATGAAGCCGCTGGGTGAGATCATCCGTGGTTTTGGGGTGGGATATCATCTGTACGCTGATGATACTCAGCTGTACATATCCACCCCAGACCACCCCAACGATGCCGTCGAGGTTATGTCCCGGTGTTTGGAGGCCGTACGGATCTGGATGGGTAGTAACAAACTCAAGCTCAATCCGTCCAAGACTGAGTGGCTGTGGCTTCCGGCACCCCGATTCAGCCAGATTATTCCAACTCTGGCCATTGAGGGCGAAACACCGGCCCCCATGGAGAGGGCGTGCAAATTGGATGTCCTCCTGGATTCCCGGCTGTCTATGGAGGACCATGTGGCAGCCGTGGCCAGGGGGGCATTCCATCAGGTACACTTGATGCGCCAATTGCGCCCCTTACTGGATCGGGGTGCCTTACGCACAGTCACTCAAGCACTCGTCACGTCTCGACTCGACTACTGTAATGCTCTCTACATGGGGCTTCCCTTGAGGTGCACCCGAAAGCTGCAGCTAGTCCAGAACGCAGCCGCGCGGGTGATTACGGGAGTGCCTAGACACTCCCATGTGGTGAAATAGCGCCCCCTATTGAGGGAACGTTGTACCACAGAAGGCGGGCTGCTCCGGTGGGAAAATAAGAACGAAACACATGGGATTTTCCTCCAAATGAGCGCGCCCTGACTAGCTCAGTGCGGGCCTTTTTATTAGATACAAAAGTAAAAGATACATTTCAGCACAGCGTTGATAGGTTGATTCAGTATGCTTAGTTGCTTAGCAGAATACAGTCGCTTGGTAAAACACATACAATAGCCTGGGAAAATACATTCAGCTATCTAGCAAAATACATTTAGTTACATTTTGTGTATTGCTTGGTGTATTGGATACGTGCTCCAAGAATTGGGTGATGGTACACACTGGCCTTTGTTAGCCTTTGTCAGGCGAGATGACGTGTGCTTCCTAGGTTCAGGGTTCATTCAGTGGCCTAACATTAAAGCCTATTGAGCTAAAATCTACTTAATTAAAACCTACTGAACTGCCAAAACCTGGAATGATAATCGCAACATCTCCTCTGTTTTTTGTTTTTTAAGGAGATGCCCTCTACCAATCTGGCTCATCATCACTACCTATTGCATACGGGCATTTTAAGTCATCTGCAATGATATCTTTTTCGTCCTCTGTTGGCAGAAAGGGTTCTTTTTCAGACGAGTGAGCAAGGAGCATTGCTTCCATGGTAGACAAAGGATTTTTCAAAAAATTCATTACATGATTAAATACAAAAGGTCCTATAATACATATAAGCAGCAATATAATCAAAGGTCCAACAAGGGCACTAACAAGGGTTGTAAGCCATGGAGGAAAATCAAACATAGGGATGTCAGAGATTTTTTTATATTGAAAAAGTTTTATTGGTTTTACATTTTTCTATAGGGTAGGGTAAGGGATACAAAGAAATTTTGAGAGCGTTCACGTCAGAGTCGTCGGCCCTTCCGAGACCTCAAAATACACAATAAAAAGATAACAAAAAAAAGCATTTTTCATAACACTACAAGGTAAAAGCAAGTACATATACCTAAATTCTCAATTCCATGCTGTCAGACATTTACAAAAAATCCAGATACAGATATTATGCAAAATTGTTCAGAAAAATCAAGGCAAAGTTATTTTTTCGATCTAAGTCTCTTGGCTATTGTATCTTCTTTTTCTCCTCCCTGGCCCCGAGCGGGCGGGGCCGTGGCCCCCTCCGTCCCCCCTGGATCTTCCCCCAGGGCAGAGGAATATTTTTTAAGAAAGGCTTCCGCCTCAGCAACTGTTTTAATCCTCACTCTTCCTCCTTCCCAGAACACCAGCATCCCTTCGGGTGTCACCCACTTGAACCAAATCCCATGATCAAATAAAATTTTAGACAAGAAGGAAAATTTCCTCCTTGCTTCTCGAATCTTTCTAGGAATCTGCTTCAAGATAGTGACCGTTTTTTGTTGGTAAATTAAAGGGTTCTCTCTCTGCGCCCTCAGGATTTCCTCTCTGGTTGACCTTCTAACAAATTTCACATGTATCTCTCTAGGCACTTCATTTATCCTGGCATATGCTGAGTTAATTCTATAGACTAGGTCAATGTCCCCCCTGATCTCATCTTTAGGTTTTTGTAAATAGTCTGCTAAAATTGTGCTCATAAGATCAGGGAGGCATTCACCAGATTCCTCAAGAACGTTCTGAAATCTCAAAAAATATGTCATTCTTTCCATATCAATCCTAGACACATGCCCATCTATTTCCCCAACCTCTTTAGTAACATTTTTAATCTCTCCCTTAACCCCCACCAACCCCCCTTCCAATTCTTCAGTCTTCTGTGTGTTTTCCAGCACTTGCTTCCTTGTGTCCAATAGCTCCTTCTTGAAATTGATGTTTTCAGCCCTCTGGGCCTGAATTTCGTTTACCAAAGTTTGTATAACAGTTTCAAGAGAAGCCATCCGTTGTTCTAAACTTGCCAGTGCTGTTTCTTGAGCCATGATTAACTGTTAAAGTCAGTGCCACCAAAATGGCGTTTTCAGGGTGGGGTTGGTGAGACTAACCGGGAGCCAAAAGTTCAGATCAAGGTTGAAACGTTGTAAAATTCAGGAACCAAAAGAGAGACAATTTTCCAGCTCAATAGTTATAATAACGAAGGTAATCCAGAAAGGAATCACAAATCCAACAAGAAAAAAATTCTTCATTAATATCCAGAGAGAGTCCCACTTGTAAAGAGCCGCTGGGAATTTTCCATAGTTAAAATAGTCAGGCAGGGACAAAGAAAAGCCACTTTCCACCGCCCATCTCAGAGCCCAGAGAAGAGAGTAGAAAAATAATTTTTTTTAACCAGCCAGACCTAGAAACAATGTTGCAAGTAGCCGCATACCACTTTCCCTTGTTAGAGACAGTCCGGATTTAAGATTTCCGCTTTCTCTTCCAGAGAAGCCATTTTTAAGTGCCGCTTAAGTCCGAGGGTTTTTTTTTGAAAACAAACACCCCCCTCCCAGTCCGTTCAGCCTGGCTGGCAGCAAGGAAAAAAAGTCTTTTTAAACTCACTCTCCCTCGCAGCTGAAGCCTCGGCAAGCCTTCCGATCTCTTCCGCTCAGCCCTCTACATTGAAGTGAATGGCGCCGACAGCCGTTGGCGAAGGGACAACCCCCCGCAGCATGTTCCTCCTCACCTAGGTCGCGGAGGGGATCGCTCTCCCCACCGCCGTGAGGAGAAACGTCTCCTCTGAGCCGACCCTACGGGAGACCTCCGGTAACCGGAGTGTCTTGCCCCCGTAGGGGGGCAGAAAAGGCAACAAAGCGGCGAGCGAGCCCCAGGCTCGCCCGTTGGCGCTGGAGACGGAACCGGAAGCCTCAGAGATTTTTGTAGGTGAGAAATAAAGCTCTCCTTCTGGGTTGGGTCATCCGACTCCACCTCATCCAAGGTTGACACGGAAAGCAGTGGTATTTACCTTCAAAATCTAATATAAGAAGAGATGTCTTTTCCATGATGGTATCTACAGAATACATGACATTTATCTGTTGTTGATTACACCTTTGGAATAAAACCTTCATTATTAATGAAAGCAAACATTGAATACAGTAACATAACATAACAAGCATAGCAACAATACCAATTATTGTAATTACAAAGTTCTTTAACCATGTTATATTAGGGAGCCATGTATATAATTGTGTCTTGTTAAATGCTAAATTTAGTATAGTTCTATATGCATCCTTTATCTGCCATGTCTGAAGAAAGGGTTGGTGTGTCCATCTTTGTTCTGGCTGGACCTGGTTAAGCACCGAACGGCGGTTTCGGGATCGGTGGCTGTTGGGAAAGATGTCCTTTTTTCCCTGTGTCATGTGGTGTGCAAGATGGTCAGATATTGGTGGACGTGCAGCCAAGTTCAGCAAAACCACCTCTATTGCTTTGGTCGCAAGGTGTTTTCCATCAAAGCTTTGGCAGATGTACAGTCCGATGGTGGCTTCAGAGGCTGTAAATGTCAATGTCATTGTGCAGGGGTGATGTGAGTATATCATGTGATGTCCTGTGTGGTGCGGGCGAACATATTTACCTCTGTGTAGAAAGGCAAAAGGACAATAAATTTGTTCCGTATCCTTGCATCTGATGACAGCTGTGGCTCCTTTCTGGAGAAACTGGAACAAGGGTCTGCATTCAAGGAGTGGATGCGAGGGTTGGAGCAGGAACAGGATCAGGATCAGGAACAGATGCATCTTGGGATGGTTTCAGGTGACAGGGGCGTACGTGACGACCAGGAACCCAGACAGTGGTGTTGTCCGCAGATCAGGTGATGGGATGTGCGGGACCTCTCCAGGTAGGATCAGGCAGCAGCCGGTAGTAGACAAGAGGTCGTTGATGGTCTGGCAGTGATGATGCGGAGGCAAAGTGATGGCAAGCAGCAGACGACGGAGGTTGGCCGGTAAAAGTGAGAAAGTTTAGTACGTACAAACACAAATTAAGAATGTCTTGCAAAGCTGGGAGGCTAAGGGGTCCTTTTCCCTTTCCATCATTGCATCTGTCCAGGGCGTGTTTTAAGGTTTGGTTTGCTCTCTCAACCATTGCTTGGCCCTGACTATAGTAAGGTATACCAAATTTGTGTATAATTCCCCATTTTTAACAAAAGGTGGCAAAGGTATTGCTAATATATTTTGGGTGTCCCACCGGTGCAAAAATCCGAATACAATGATTTATGACATGTTTGGTGGTCTCACCCCTTTGGAGGGAGCCCATGATGAACCCTGAATATGTATCAAGAGATACATGTAAATACTTCCATGGGGAGAAGGAAGCATATTGGGTAACATCCATATGCCAAATTGTTTAATGAGAGCCTTTTTAAATAGAGGAAATAATTTGTGAAACATAGAGACTGTCCAAGATGAGGTTAAAAGGTTGATCAGAAAATTGTTGAAAAGCCAAAATTGAAGCATAGAGTTCTGCGCGTTGGGCAGAAGTCTGTGGTGGAGTAATTTTTTGTGCAAAAACTGTAACAGCATCTGGAATTGGAAATGAAGAAAAGGAGTTTACCACACGAAAGGTATGGTTTTCAAAAGTTGTAATCTTGGATCAGGTGGATGATGACAAGAAACAGAACCAGGCCAGTCAGCAAGAGCATACTGTAATGCTTCGCTGGAGGCCAAAAGAGTTTCCCAAGTAGCAAGAGAAGAAGGAACATAGATTGTAGTTGGTTCCTGTCCAGCAAGTGCTTTAGCACGATGGTGACCCTTAGTAATAAGGAGTGCCATTTGAGCTGGCTTTGTAATTAAGGTAGAACGAGGTGTGTGTGAAAGATGTATCCATTCAAGAATTAAGAGTGAAGGTGTAACTTGTACAATTGCAGCTGTAGGTAATTGTAATGTGTTAATTATCAAAAGTGCAAGAGGAAAACCATCCAGCAATCTGTCAACCCATTTTGTTTTCAAGGCTTTGTTTACTAAATGCATAGTGTCAAAGTGTTCTTTCTGCAATGGAATTTTGTCTGCTGGTTGCTTACCTGTAGTTAAGGCAGTGCTTCTCAATTATTTTCTGTCATGCCCCCCTAGGTCTGGAGCCGAGAGAGACCGTTGTTCCACAGACCACCGGTTGTGAGTCCCTCTGCGTGAAGTGGGGCCTAGGGAGGCAGTTGGGCTTGCTAGTTGTATACCTGGCTCCCCGCTATGTAACAGCAGCCCTGCCCGAGCTCCTCGAGGTGATCGCTATGATGGCAGTTGAGACCCCCAGACTTTTAGTCATGGGGGACTTTAATCTGCCATCGGTGGGCGAATCATCCGGGGTAGCTCGGGAGTTCATGGCTTCCATGACGGCCATGGACCTGACCCAACTAATTCAAGGTCCCACTCACGAGGGTGGACATACACCGGATCTCATCTTTGTCTCAGGCCAAAGGAAGAGTGATCTGGGTATAGGCGATATAGTCATCACGCCCTTGTCATGGACAGACCACTCACTTCTCCGGCTCGACTTTCCAACCGCTGCCCCTCACCACGGGAAGGCGGAACCTGAGTCACCAATTTGGTTCCGCCCCAGGCGCCTGATGGACCCTGATGGGTTCCAGACGGCGCTTGGGCCACTTCCTGTACCCCTGACCCGCGCCCCGATGGAGGACCTCGTGGCCGCATGGAATATTGCGACCACGGGAGCCTTGGATCGGGTCGCGCCCTTACGGCCTCTCTTGCGGCGGCAAGCCACCCTGGCTCCTTGGTTTACCGAGGAGCTAAGGGTGATGAAACGCCACAAGAGATGCCTAGAGAGAAGATGGAGGTCTACCCGCTCTGAATCTGACCGGACACAGGTAAGTGTTGCATTATGACGTTGCATCACGTGCTAAGCATTTCTGTTAGTGCAGACTGGTTTTGGCCGGTTGGACACAAACATGGAAGCTTGCATTAAAAATCACTAGTCATGTCCTGACACCTAACACCTTGGAGAAAAGTTCCCACCTTCTTGCAACGTGCTAACCACGTGTAACGTGCTCACTATCAACAAACAGCATGTAATGCCTATTTCTACTGTCTGATTTCCTTTTATGGTCATGATTTATGTATTGTTTACCTATGACAATCTATGCTTAACCCTGCCTTCTGATAAAGTTAATAAAAGGGCTTGCAGGCTTTTGTCTGTGCGCAGTCCATTTCGTTCAGAGAGGATTCCAGTGTCGTGGTCTCTTTTCCCCCTATTCGTGGGCTTTGTCCGCCTGATAACGGCGTGAATGTTATCGTAACATCTGGTTAACCCCGACGTTGATTCCAGTACATCATTCATGGTGCGGCCTGCCTTTGGTGTCGGTGTCGTCACGTCTCACCTTTAGAAGCCGTTCCTGCTCACCCTCCGCCTCTGGGCTCCTCAGTCGACTGATTTATCTCGTGAGTATGGACGGTAATTTTTCTAAGACGCAGATCCGACACGTCTGTGAATTAGAAGATCTTCTAAAGGCCTCTAATATAATTCTTTCTGACAAGGGTACTCCCTTGCCTCAGATTACAAAGGCTCAACTAATTGGACTCCTAAAATATGTTTGGCTTAAATGTCCGATCTATCCTGCAGATGGGTCAACTAAAGTAACAATTTGGCATAGAATCTTAAAATACCTGAATGAGCCATCACAAGCTCCTCAAAAAATCATTGTAACTTGTTTCCTTAAAAGTTTATGACATGGAGCTGGGGGTGGTTGCCATGGTAACATTGGCTACCCCCACTTACAAGAATTACCATCAGCTTTATCTCTCCCTGCTATAGCAAACAACAAAAGCAGGGGGAGTGGACTTTCCACCTCTTCCAGCTCTTCCAGCTATCAGGAACATGGCTTCAATAAATCATGCATGGAATGTTTTAATTTGACTCCAAAAGATAGCACCTAATTGGGTTTTTTGGTATGTACTAGGTTATTGCATAGGAAAACTACATTGTAAGAATGTTTTAATTTTTTCTCTCTAGTTTGTGTCTGTGTTTAAATGTACATAAAGTTGGAATATGTTACTTAGAAGTTTACAAAGTTGCTAGATAGGAGGTTACAGAATAATAGCAATTTTGAACATTAAAGATTTTTTGCACATAAGTAAGGATAATGCACTTTTGAATTTTGTAGAATTTTTCCTTCCATGTCTTTTGGACATGTGAATGGAAATCCTCTCTCAGAACTTTAACTTTGATCAAAGTGTAAAGTGTGTTCTTTTTGATATTCAAGCCTCCGTTTAAGTCTTTTGTTTGGCATATTGTGACTTGAACGTTTTTTATGGGTTTCAATGAATTTTCACCCAATGAGATTTTTTAAGGGTAGCCATATTTGGCTTCCCACACAGCTGAACTCCTTTGAGGTTCACAGGCATTCAATAAGGAGGATTGGAGACACTGGTGTGGGTCATAGACGATGTCAAAGAGCGCTCCTGGTCACTTTTGCACCAGTGACATGGGTTTGGCTGGACACCAGCAGATCCTGAATTCATCCAGACCTGAATGCCAAAGAGGCTTGAAGAGATTGTACTGTACTAGGCGAATAGATATTTTTTTCTATTGCTTTGTATTTGTGTATGAGAGGAAAGGCCTTTGATGTGAATGAGTGTATTTAATCTGTGTTTTGAATGAGATCAGCCAGAAAGTGTTGCATTGAAAGGTGTGTGTCTGTTGGAATAAATGTGAAATTTTTAAGTGTAAGGAAATGGTCAGACCAAACCCAGAGTCTGAAAAAATGGACGCTCTGTTTGTTGCGTTGCCAATAAACATACTTCCTGGTTCTTTTTGTGCCATACCGGACTTTGCTTTACTTGTGAGAGGAGTGGCCATGTTAAAAATTAGTGCCCTCCTCCAGGTGGGGGTGAAGGAGGACCCCTCCTTCCCCCTGAATACTGCTTGCTCAGGTTGCAAGAAAAACTTTTTAAACTGAGCAGAAAAGCCTCAATGGAAAGGTGGGAGGGAATGCCCACTGGAGCCTCTCTCCCTCCCCCTCATTCAGACACAGTCAAAACAAGCAGATACTCACAGATTCTTTTGCCCACTTCCCCCCCTCTTGCCTGCGTCTCTCTGGAGGACAGAGGGAGGGGTGAGATCACCCACATCACACATAACACACACACACACACACACACACACACATCTTAAGGGGATTCAAAGTACATTCGCCTTAATTTTATCATCAACATACCCTCATTTACCTACAAATAATCCCATTTCACTCTTTTTCACAACACTTTTGATTTTTCTTTTGGACATTTTTTGAGTTTTATGTTTATTTTAATCCATTGGCAGGAATATTTCTCTGTTATTTTGCCTGCATTTTAAAATTTTTCCACATGCTTAATGAGAGTTACCTAGCTTCCATAACAAGGAAGCTGATTTTTTCTCACATCCTTTTTTGATGTCAGATTTAATGTACCCCATCCTATGTTATTTGTTTGTTTGTTTCTGATATCTGCCTTTGGAAAAATTTGCTTCCATCTTAATTGTTTTTTTTTTAATTTTTTGAGTGTTACTTCCAAGTTTTTTGATATTCTGTTTTACCCATTACTTCTTGCTTTGCCTGTAATAATTTTTCCACATTTGGAATTTACATTTAGGGGAGTCTTAGCCTCACCTTTCATGCGAAGTTCAGAATCTTTTTCAGATTTTGCTCTTGTTATGATGATCAATTCTCCAATTACAAAAAAAAGGGGGAATTGGTTGCCATTCCCAGAAACTTCTTCACTTCACGCCCCACGGCAGAATTTTACAACCAATGGGGGCGCTATAAGGTGGATTACCTACTATGATTGTTGATTTAAAAGTTTGTTCTTTTCCATTCCTCTCCATCCAGAAGACAGATGCTTCAATTGCAAAAATATTTAGGTTCCATTAATTGGATATGTCCTTATTTAGGTCTTACTACTGTTCAACTTTCACCTCTTTTCAACGCCTTAACTAAAGGTAAGCAACCAGCAGACAAAATCCCATAGCAGAAAGAACACTCTGACACTATGCATTTAGTAAACAAAGCCTTGAAAACAAAATGGGTTGACAGATTGCTGGATGGTTTTCCTCTTGCACTTTTGATAATTAACACATTTCAATTACCTACAGCTGCAGTTGTACAAGTTACACCTTCACTCTTAATTCTTGAATGGATACATCTTTCACATACTCCTCGCTCTACTTTAACTACAAAGCCAGCTCAAATGGCACTCCTTATTATTAAGGGTCGCCATCGTGCTAAAGCACTTGCTGGACAGGAACCAACTACAATCTATGTTCCTTCTTCTCTTGCTACTTGGGAAACTCTTTTAGCCTCCAGCGAAGCATTACAGTATGCTCTTGCTGACTGGCCTGGTTCTGTTTCTTGTCATCATCCTTCTGATCTAAGATTACAACTTTTGAAAACCATACCTTTCGTGTGGGGAACTTCTTTTTCTTCATTTCCAATTCCAGTTGCTGTTACAGTTTTTGCACAAAAATTACTCCACCACAGACTTCTGCCCAACGTGCAGAACTCTATGCTTCAATTTTAGCTTTTCAACAATTTTCTGATCAACCTTTTAACCTCATTTTGGACAGTCTCTATGTTACACAGATTATTTCTTCTATCTATCAAGCCTATCTTTCACCTTCAATTGAATCCTCACTTTTGTCACTTTTTCTCACTCTTCAACACTTAATATCTCAGAGAACAAATCTCTTTCATGTTTCTCATATAAGAAGTCATCAACCATTTCCAGGTATGATTCAACAAGGAAATGATGTTGTAGATCAAGCTGCTTCAGATGCTACATCTTTATCAACAGTCTATTCTGTTTCTTTCTTAACTCCTTGGGAAAGTCATTCTTATTTTCATCAAAATAAAAAGGCACTGATAAAACAATTTGGTATAACAATAGCAGAAGCCACTGCTATATTGCAACAGTGTCCTACTTGTAGTAAACAAGCGCATTCTGTTCCTATGGGAGTCAATCCCCGAGGAACAGAATGTTGTCAAATTTGGCAAATGGATGTTACCCAATATGCTTCCTTTGCTCCATGGAAGTATATCCATGTGTCCATTGACACGTATTCAGGTTTCATCATGGCTACCCCTCAAAGGGGCGAAGCTACAAAACATGTAATTAATCATTGCATTCGTACTTTTGCATCGTTGGGACGCCCAAATGAACTCAAAATTGACAAGGGTTTTGCTTATACAAGCACTGCATTTGATGTCTTTTGTCAAAAATGGAGCATAACTCACAAATTTGGTATTCCATATAATAGCCAAGGACAAGCCTTGGTTGAAAGAGCAAATCAAACTTTAAAGCATGCTCTTGACCGTTACATTGGCTCATGGGGGAAAACAGCCCCTGGTCTCCCAGCTATGCAAGACACTCTTAATTTGTGTCTCTATACTCTTAACTTTCTTAACCTGACCGGTCAACCTGCAATGTCTGCTGCATGTCGTCACTTTTCTTCTTCTCCCTCTGCTGAACATCAGCGACCGCTTGTCTACTATCGGTGCCTACCTGACCTGACCTGGTGAGGACCTGCAGAGCTCATCACGTGTGGAAGTGGTTATGCTGCTGTCGCCCTCCCTGAAAAGATTCTGTGGATTCCTGCTCGACACGTTTGTCCCTGTCATTTGTCACCAAAGACCAAAGATGCAGATACAATTTCTTCTGATCCTGTCACTTCTCCAGATTCAACTGCTGCTTGTGATAACCATCGAGATCAGTAAAGGACTTCTAACCAAAGACATCAACCAAACAACATCAGGTATCAAAGCACTACGCCAACATAATGACTTTGCAACACCTTCAGTCCCATTGCGGCTGCAACAGGACCTTGATAAACATTTTCACACAGCCAAACGCAATGTGCTGTCTGGAGATACCACATATTGTGTACCTTGCATCAAAATCACTTACTCACTTTTCCGCCAGACACCATTCCAAAACAAGAAAAAGATAGGAATTGTACATAACAAGACTATCCCCATCAGCTGACTGTTACCAATACACTTGCAATCCCGTTAACATTACCTTTTTTGTTCCATAAAACTGGCTAACTGCACAAAAGCCCCAGACAAATCTTTGGAAAAATTGTTGACATGAAATTCTTGACACTGCCAGAAAACAATGACTTTGCTTGGTCCACCCCAGACGGACTCTACTGGGTTTGTGGACGTTTTGCTTACAACAAATTGCCATCAAACTGGTCTTGCGTCCTATCTACCATTCGCCCTGGTTTCTTCCTACTCCCACTATGACAACGACAAGATCTGGGAGTTCCAGTCTACAAAAAACTAGGCAATGTGCGAGACCACAGACATTATAGACAATAAAGAGCTTTACTACATTAGCCCAAGAAAGTGCAAAGTCTAGAACATATATTATGCAGAATCGTTTAGCTCTTGATTACTTATTGGCAAAAGAAACTAATTGCTGTATTGAAATTGATGATAGTGGAAAAGTTATCCAAGAGATAACAGACAAAATGGTAAAAATTGCTCATGTGCCAGTACAAACTGGGCATGGTTTAAATTTAAATGACATATTTGGTTCATGGTTTCCAAAATTACCTGGTTTACAAGCTATTGTAGCTTTAATTGGTCTCATTGCTTTAGGATGTATTGTTTTACCTTGTGTTTTGCCTATTTTTGCTCGTGTAATTTCTAATAGTTTATCTTTGTTTGCTGAGAAACGAGCTATAGCTCACATCAACGCTTTGTGGGAACAGAAGTATGCTCATGAGCCCCAGGGAGATTCCCTGGAGAAGAAACCGTTAACCTTGGGCAGCGATGAGGAGGAAGAGGTAATTTCCAAACACCGAATCAAGCCTCCTCTCAGGCTGCTGTATGGTGACGAAGAACATCTTTTTTGAAAAAATAAAAACAGAGATGTTGCATTATGACGTTGCATCACGTGCTAAGCATTTCTGTTAGTGCAGGCTGGTTTTGGCCGGTTGGACACAAACATGGAAGCTTGCATTAAAAATCACTAGTCATGTCCTGACACCTAACACCTTGGAGAAAAGTTCCCACCTTCTTGCAACGTGCTAACCACGTGTAACGTGCTCACTATCAACAAACAGCATGTAACGCCTATTTCTACTGTCTGATTTCCTTTTATGGTCATGATTTATGTATTATTTACCTATGACAATCTATGCTTAACCCTGCCTTCTGATAAAGTTAATAAAAGGGCTTGCAGGCTTTTGTCTGTGCGCAGTCCATTTCGTTCAGAGAGGATTCCAGTGTCGTGGTCTCTTTTCCCCCTATTCGTGGGCTTTGTCCGCCTGATAACGGCGTGAATGTTATCGTAACAGGTAAGAGCCCATTTACGGGCTTACATTGTGGCGCTGAGAGTGGCCAAACGTCATCATTGTGCTACTCTCATAGCATCCGCAGAAAACCGCCTTGCCGCCCTGTTTAGGGTGACCCGCTCCCTACTTCAACAGAGGGTGCGGGAAGCCCCACTACAGGGTAGAGCAGAGGAATTTGTGATTTTTCTGCAGGAGAAAATCGCTCAGATACAGAACGAGTTAGCCCCCATTGATGGCCCAGTGGGATGCCACGAGAGAGATCTTGTTTGGGAGGAGTTTGACTCCGTTACTTCCGAAGATATGGACAGGTTACGTGGGTGACTGCGAGCTACCACCTGTTTATTGGACCCGTGTCCCTCCTGGCTTGTACTGGCATCCTGGGAGGTGACACGAGGCTGGCTCCAAGAGGTTGTCAACGCTTCCTTAAGTGAGGGTTCCTTGCCTGCTTCCCTAAAAGAAGCGATGGTGAGGCCCCTCCTTAAGAAGCCCGATGTCAGCCTTCGCTTTCCTGCATGCTTGGCTGACATAGAAACGGGGAGGGAGGGGGGATGTTGCTATTAAGTGAGCTGGTGGAAGGTGGGGTTAGGTGGGGATATCTCTACAAGTAACGGTATCACATTCCATTCTGATGACACCTCTGGACGTGCTACCCATCTGACAATGAAGAAGAAACTGTATTGGACACTGGGGTGGGGTCATGGGTGATTGGGGTTTGGCTAATTCTTTGATATGTATGCTTCGCGCCTAAAGTAGCCACTTCTGGCTTAACCTTTGATGCTGACTTTTCCTTATTCAGTAAAAGTAACCTTAATCATCTTGAATATGCTTAAGTGTGGTCTTTCTTGAATTATGGTAAGAGCAGTCATGACAAAAAGCCAGAAGTCACTTCACACTTATCTCTGAAGTAACACTTTCAGCAGTAAGTGTAATAAAACCATAAAACCGAGGACAAATGTCGGAACCAACGAATGAAGAGTTGCTGGGGGCAACATCCCTTGACCAGACGTGCTTGACGGAAGACACAAGGTCAGTAATGGAATTATTGGCTGATGTTACTCTGGACTCGAAACACGAAGATGCATCAGTTCGCCACCGTTGGTCCGAGGGAGTGGGGCTGAAGGAAGTTGCCCTTAAAGAAATCCCCCCTGGGGTAACTACCACCCGACGCAGACGGGCTCATTCCCCCTCCGTGCAGGATCAGTGGGAGGAGGAGACTCATTTAAGAGAGGCCGCTAAAGCTTTACTCCGCCAAGCTGATGATTTACAGAATTTAAGAGAACAAAGGTTGGGGAGGGATCGTAGCTCAGAATGGCAACAGAAAGACACTGGGCGGAAGCCACCCTCCCCCCGAGAGAAAGACAAAGAGCAGGCACCCCCCCGTGGTGAAACACAGAGGGAAAGCGGCCCGGGGGTAGGTCTACAGAGGGAACCAAGCCCCGCGCCTCGTAGACAAAGACTTCCCCCCCTGGGAATTAAGTTCGGAGGAGAACCCAAAGAGCTGGGGTTTTTTCTGCTTCAAGTTAGCAGTTTTGTAAATGAATTTGCAGCCGATCTACCCAATGATGAATCTAAAATAAGAATTGTCACTCTGGCTCTGGAGGGAAGGGCAGGAGAATGGGTGGTAGCCCTTCATAATGAGCGTTCACCTTTAATGAGAGACTTCGACAGTTTTATGACCGCTCTAAGAAGACGGTTCGAAGACCCTCTCCTCCATAGAAAGGCAAGGCTTGAAATGAAAACGTTACGCCAAGGGAACAGACCAGTTCAAGAATATAGTCAACGTTTTCGCCAGCTAGCATGTTATATGAAAACGTTACGCCAAGGGAACAGAGCAGTTCAAGAATATAGTCAACGTTTTCGCCAGCTAGCATGTTATATGAGGAGTTGGAGTGTTGAGGCTCTTATTGATGAATACACTGAAGGCCTGAACCCCACTTTGTATCAGAGCTGTGTGAACAGAAAGTCGCCCGAATCCTTAGAAGCTTGGTTTACTCTAGCCGCTGATGTGGAGATAGATCTGTTGCGTAATAATCCGCTACCTGACATCAACAAAGACAGGAAAAAAGATTTTACCCGCCCACAAGGGTTTGAGCTTCAGTACCAAAGGGGATTTGGAAAGGGAAAGCCTATTTCTCCTCGTTCAAATGCTTGTTTCCGCTGTGGAAAGGAAGGCCATTGGGCAAATGATTGCAAAATGAAAGAAACACCCCGCCAGCAGCCATACGCGGAAGTGAAAAAACGCGCGAAACCCCCGGGCATGCGTATGAAGCAAGCGATGCGCGGAGCTGAACCACTCGATCTCACCACCGATCATCACCAGCAGAGGGTGCCAGATGACTGGGAGAAGGACACAGACTCCAATGACGAGAATTGGATGAGTTCCACTTCCGGGCCCTTTGTTATTCCTTTGCATCTTTTGGCTCCATCTAGTGGCCGCAATTGTAAAATACTTGCACTTTTGGATTCTGGCTGTTCAAGATGCCTTATCAGCCAAGAATTAGTCCAGCATATGGGATTTCATCTAAAAAATTTAAAAGTTCCCATAGCCTTTTGCCAAATGGATGGGACCGTTGCGGGCGGTAACCCTGCACAATTTGTTACAGAGCCCATTCAGATGTCCATTGGGGATCACCATCAGGAATTCATTAACTTTATTGTTGCGCCAATTGCTGATAACCCTGTTATTTTAGGCTTAAATTGGCTACGAAAGTGGAACCCACTAGTGGACTGGAGAGAAGGTTGGATTCGCATCCCTTTACCTATGCCACCTAGTGCGGAGACACATTCCCCTGGTCCACAACTCCCCAACATTCAATCTCTGGTTGAACCTCTACCTATTTCGGAAGTTGCTAACGTGAGTCAGGATGTTTGTTTACTTGAAGTTATACCTGGGGAGGACAAAATCCCTAAGGAATACTGGGACCTAAAAGATGTGTTTAGTGAGAAATCTTCAGACACATTACCCCCCCACAGGGACACTGACTGTTCTATTGACTTTCTCCCTGGTGTACAACTTCCCAAGCCACGGATTTATTCTATGACACCTCGGGAAATGATTGAACTTCGCAAATTTATTGATAAGAACTTAGAAAGAGGTTTTATTGAACCTGCTAGACCACGGGTGGCGACTCCTGTGATGTTTAGAGAAAAAAAGGATGGGTCAGTTCGTCTTGTGACGGATTACAGATTTTTGAACACGATATGCGAACACAACGTATATTCCTTACCTCTTATGAAAGACATGTTAGCTCATTTGGCCACAGGCAAAATCTTCACTAAACTTGACCTCAGGGAGGCGTATTACAGGATAAGAATTAAGGAAGGCGATGAATGGAAAACAGCGTTTAACTGCCCGTTAGGATGTTTTCAGTTTAAAGTATTGCCTTTTGGCCTACAGGGGGCGCCTTCGGTTTTTATGCAACTAATCAATGAAGTATTGCATGAACACCTGTACAAGGGCGTGATCGTTTATCTTGATGATATCGTCGTCTACACACAAACACGGGATGAACACGTGAAACTAGTTCGTTCTGTTTTGAACAAACTAAGAGCTGCTGAATTGTATGCTAAACTCTCTAAGTGTGAATTTCATCAGCATAAGATAGACTATCTGGGGTATCGTATCTCAGCAGACGCTATTGAAATGGACCCTAACAAAGTCAAAGCTGTTACAGAGTGGGCCCCTCCTCGCACTCGTAAACAATTACAGAGTTTTTTGGGTTTTGCTAATTTTTATCGCCAATTTATACCTTCTTTCGCTAGTATAGCTCTACCTATTACAAACCTGCTCAAAACCAACGGTGAGACAAAACCTCGACCTAGCTCTCCTCTCAACTGGACCATGGAATGTCAGACCGCTTTTGAAAAACTGAAGCGTTTATTTGCAGCGGAACCTGTGCTTAAACATCCGGATGTTAATCTTCCCTTCATCATTCAAGCAGATGCTAGCGACGTGGCTGTTGGAGCTGTCTTATTACAACGCAACCAACAAGGTTCCCTTCAGCCCTGTGCTTATACTTCTCGTAAGTTATCCAATACTGAAAGGCGATGGGCGATCTGGGAGAAGGAGGCTTTTGCTGTTCGTTGGGCACTCATGTCTTGGCGACACTTTCTTGAAGGTGCGCCTCACCCATTTGAGGTATGGACTGATCATAAGAATTTGGAATACCTCACAACTTCTCGTAAACTTTCTCCGAAACAAGTACGCTGGTCTCAGTATTTTAACCGCTTCAACTTTACTTTGAAATATATTCCAGGGGGAAAAAACTTTATGGCTGACGCCTTATCCAGACTGCCTCAATATGACACTTCTAAGCTTTCAGTGATTCAGCCAGTTCTACCCCTGTACAGCATGGCTAACCCGGTGGTAACGAGGAGCCATTCTGATTTGCAAAACGACCCGTTACCGGACTTGGTTTCTAAAATTAAGACTGAACTTCTCACCGATGAATGGTACTCCGCCCACTCAGCAGATTGTACTGTAAGAGATGATCTCCCTTGGATTGGGTCCAAAATTTATGTACCTGCAACACTTCGGCCGTTTGTGTTACAGAGAGCACATGACTCCAGATTGGCGGGTCATTTTGGTTTTGTAAAGACTATACATTTAGTTAAACGCCAATTCTGGTGGCCCTCATTGAAAAAGGATGTTGAATCTTACATCGCTAGCTGCCCTACATGTGCTGCTTCAAAACGTACTCCTGGCAAACCTCACGGTCTTCTCCAGTCCGTAGCGCGGCCGGAGGCTCCTTGGAAGGAGATATCTATGGACTTCATTGTCGACCTTCCAAGTAGCCAAGGATTTACAGTTATATGGGTTGTTACAGATTTATTCTCCAAGCAAGTTCACTTTGTACCGTGTTCCAAGACCCCATCAGCTAAGGCTCTGGCAAAGTTATTCCTGACTCATATATATCGTCAGCATGGGGTTCCGAAACGCATCATCTCCGATCGAGGCGTCCAGTTTACTTCGAAATTTTGGAAGGAATTTCTGATGCTGATTGGCTCCGCCCAGGGTTTAAGCTCCTCCCACCACCCGCAAACGAATGGGGCTTGTGAGAGGACTAACTCCGTTCTAGAGCAGTATTTGCGCTGCTTTATAAACTTCCAACAAGATGATTGGGCTGATCTTCTTATATATGCTGAGGTGGCCTATAATAATTCAGTTCATAGTAGCACTGGCACGACCCCATTCAAAGTAATTTATGGTCAAGACTTTGTACCCATCCCTGAGCTTCCTCATGAACTTCCTACAATTCTTTCCCTCTCAGAGTGGTCTGGGAAGCTGTCGACTGTTTGGCCTATTATTCGTAAAACGTTGGATGAGGCTCATGAATCGCATAAGCTGTATGCAGATAAAAAGCGAGCCGTACCTCCGTCATACAAAGTTGGTGATCAAGTTTATGTGTCTACTAAACATTTGGATAGTCCTCAAAAATGCAAGAAGTTAGGTCCTAAGTTTGTTGGTCCTTTTACGATTACCAATATCATAAGTTCTGTTTCAGTTAAGTTGGATCTCCCTAAATCATATCGCCGCCATTATCCAATTTTCCATGTCCACTTATTGAAACCCGCACACTTTTCACATCTTCGCACGCCATATCCTGGTTCTCCTAAGTCTGTGCTGGTTGATGGGGACCAACACTATGAGGTTCGGGACATTTTGGATTCCAGAAGGCATAGAAACAAAGTACAATACTTAGTTGTTTGGAAGGATTTCCCCACTTCCCATAACGAATGGGTTGATAAATGCCATGTTAAGGCCCCCAAGCTTCTGAGGCAATTTTATGCCAAGTATCCCAATAAGCCTTAACTTCTATTCTGTTTTTATGTGTGTCTTAATGTGTGGTATTGTGTTTTTCGTCTCTTTTACAGGGTTGAACATTTTCTTTCTGAAGGAGGGCCGGATGTCAGCCTTCGCTTTCCTGCATGCTTGGCTGACATAGAAACGGGGAGGGAGGGGGGATGTTGCTATTAAGTGAGCTGGTGGAAGGTGGGGTTAGGTGGGGATATCTCTACAAGTAACGGTATCACATTCCATTCTGATGACACCTCTGGACGTGCTACCCATCTGACAATGAAGAAGAAACTGTATTGGACAATGGGGTGGGGTCATGGGTGATTGGGGTTTGGCTAATTCTTTGATATGTATGCTTCGCGCCTAAAGTAGCCACTTCTGGCTTAACCTTTGATGCTGACTTTTCCTTATTCAGTAAAAGTAACCTTAATCATCTTGAATATGCTTAAGTGTGGTCTTTCTTGAATTATGGTAAGAGCAGTCATGACACCCTCTTTGGATCCAGCTCTTTTAAACAACTACCGTCCAGTCTCCAACCTTCCTTTCTGGCGAAGGTTGTTGAGAGTGTGGTGGCACAACAGTTTCCCCGTCACCTGGAGGAAGTTGACTATCTAGATCCGCGCCAGTCCGGCTTTCGGCCCGGGCATAGCACCAAGACGGCATTGGTCGCGTTGGTTGATGATCTCTGGAGGGCCAGAGATGGGGGTTGTTCCTCCATCCTGGTCCTATTAGACCTTTCGGCGGCTTTTGATACCATTGACCATGGTATTCTATTGCATCGGCTGGAGGGGTTGGGGGTGGGAGGCACCGTTTTACGGTGGTTCTCCTCCTACCTCTCTGGCCGATCGCAATTTGTGTTGACAGGAGAGCAGAGGTCGACCCCGAGACCCCTCACATGTGGGGTGCCTCAGGGGTCGGTCCTCTCGCCCCTCCTGTTTAACACATATATGAAGCCGCTGGGTGAGATCATCCGTGGTTTTGGGGTAGAGTACCATCTCTACGCTGATGATACTCAGCTGTATATATCTACCCCAAACCACCCCAACGATGCCGTAGCGGTGATGTGCCAGTGCCTGGAAGCCGTACGGATCTGGATGGGAAGAAACGGACTCAGGCTCAACCCGACCAAGACCGAGTGGCTGTGGTTTCCGGCTGCCCAATTCAACCAGCTGATTCCATCGCTGGCCATTGGGGGCGAACATCTTGCCCCAGTGGATGGGGCGCGCAACTTGGGTGTCCTCCTGGATGCCCAGCTGTCTATGGAAGACCAAATGACAGCCGTGGCCAGGAGGGCGTTTTACCAGGTTTGCCTGGTTCGCCAGTTGCGCCCCCTATTGGATCGGGACGCCCTTCGCACAGTCACTCATGCTCTCGTGACATCCCGACTGGACTATTGTAACTCTCTCTACATGGGGCTCCCCTTGAGGTGCACCCGACGACTTCAGCTGGCCCAGAATGCAGCCGCGCGAGCAATAATGGGTACCGCAAGGTATACCCATGTAACACCGCTCTTGCGTGAGCTGCACTGGCTACCTGTCGTCTTTCGGGTGCGCTTCAAGGTGCTAGTTCTCATCTTTAAAGCGCTCCATGGCTCGGGACCTAGCTATCTGCGGGATCGGATTCTGCCCCATACATCCTCCCGGCCGATTCGCTCCCACAGAGAGGGACTTCTCCGGGTGACGTCCACTAGACTTTGTCAGGGGGCGACGCCCAGGGGAAGGGCCTTCTCTGTGGCGGGCCCAGCCCTCTGGAACGACCTTCCCCCCCGACATTAGAACAACCACGAACCTCCGCTCCTTCCGTCAGAAATTAAAAACTCACTTTTTCTGCTTGGCCGGCCTAGGTTAGTCTCCACCTCAGGGGTTAGGGAATGCTAATTTTAAAATGGGAATTTTAGTGCAGGGATATTAAATTTAATTTGTTTTTAGTGTATTTATGTATGTATATATTTTACTTGTTTTAATTTCTCCCTGTGCACCGCTCCGTGTCCCCTGGGGAAGAGGACACGGTTATACAAATAAATTACTTACTTACTTACTTACTAGGAAGAAGAAAACATTTCGCGCCCCCCGCGCGACTGTAAATAGTATCATTTGTCTATAAAATTGTTATAAGTACACCTCTGCCGAGGTCAAACGCGCCCCCCTTTACGGAGCCTCGCGCGCCCCCTGGGGGCCCCGCCCCACTATTTGAGAAGCACTGAGTTAAGGCGTTGAAAAGAGGTGAAAGTTGAACAGTAGTAAGACCTAAATAAGGACGTATCCAATTAATGGAACCTAAATATTTTTGTAATTGAAGCAAAGTTGGTTTTGAAGGTAGCTGTACCTGTGGAGATGCAGGAGCAGCATGAGAAGAAAGCAGTATTATGACCTAAATATTGAAAAGGAGGAAAAGTTTGAACTTTGTCAGAAGCTATGTAAAGACCCTTTGGATGCAAAGGAATGGAGAAAAAACAATATTTTAAATCAATAATCATCATGTCATAATTTTGAGAAATCAATTTTGGATTAGTTGTAAAAATCTGCCGTGGGGCGTGAGGTGAAGAGGCTTCAGGGAGCAAAATCATAATGGCAACCAATTCCATGGCAAAAGCGAGGTCTGAAAAAGTTTCTGAACTTCGCATGAAAGAAGAAACTAAAACTCCTCTAGAAGTAAAATTTAAATATGAAAAAATTATTACAGACAAAGCAAGAGGTAACGATTAAAACAAACTGTCAAGAAAAAACTTGGAATTAGCACTTAAAAGGTTAAAAAACAATTCAGATGGAAGGAAACTTTCAAAGGCAGATATCAAAAACAAACAAACAAATGACATAAGATGGGGTACTTTAAATCTGACTTAAAAAAGATGTGAGAAAAATCAGCTTCATTGTTATGGAAGCTAGGTAACTCTCATTAAATATGTGAGAAAATTTTAAAATGCAGGCAAAATAACAGAAAATCATTCCTGCTTATAGATTAAAATAAGCATAAAAATCAAAAATTGTCCAACAGAAAGGTCAATATTGTTGGCAAAACTGAAAAAGAAATGTCATACAGTTTACGATAATTGAATTGCATGAAAAAAGGTGAAAAGTAAAAAGTGAAATAGGATTATTTGTAGATAAATGTGGATATGTTGTGAAACTCACTTAACAATGTCTTCCTTTGCCTCTGTATGTTGTGAAACTCACTTAAAAATCTCTTTCTTTCTGCTTCTGTCTCTTATTCTCTGTCCCTTATTTTCTCTTTACTCACTTTCTTACTTTACTGTTCTTTCATTCTCTTCGTTTTTATCTCTTTTTGTCTACTTTCTCTTTCCCTCTTTCACTTACTATTTTTTTCTGTCTCTTTTTCTGTGTGTGTGTGTGTGTGTGTGAGTGAATGTACTTTGAGTCCCCCTTAAGATGTGTGAGTGTTTTTGTGGCCTGTGTGATTTCCCCCTCCCTTTTTCCTGCTCCTCCCTAGTCACTCTGCGTTCTTCAGAGAGATGCAGGCAAGAGGGGGGGGAAGTGGGCAAAAGAAGAGGGTGATCCCATTAAGGGGGGCAGCAGTTTTTCTGCTCATTTTAAAAGTTTGTTGCAATGTGGGCAAACAGTATTCGGGAAAGCAAATTCCGGTGAAAAATGAAAAAGAAGCAGGAAGTGGGTTAATTAATTGTAACGCAGTAACCAGAACATCCATTTTGGCAAATTTTGGGTTCGTTCTGACCACTTTCTTATAATTAAAATTTTCACATTTATTCCAACAGACACACACAATTCAATGCAATCCTTTCTGACTAATCTCACTCAAAAACACAGATCAAATACATTCATACAAGGCCTTTTCACATATACAAACACAAAACAATAAATTCCACTGTTCCCAAAAGAAAAAAAAATTATCTATACACCTAATGTGGCATTCAAATCTGGATGGATTCAGGATCTGCCAAGCCCATGTCACTGGTCCAAAAGTGACCAGGAGCGTTCTTTGACATTGTCTATGGCCCACGCCAGTTTCTTCCAGCCCACCATGTTGAATGCCTGCCGAACCACAAAGGGGTTCAGCTGTATTATATTAGGTGAAAATTCATTGAAACCCATAGAAAACATTCAAGTCACAATAAGCCAAATTAGAGACTAAAATGGAGGCTTGAATGAACAAAGAAGGTACACTTTATACTTTGATCAAAATTAAAGTTCTGAGAAAGGATTTCCATTCACATGTGCAAAGGATATGAGAAGAAAATTCTACAAAAATTCTACAAAATTTAAAGGGATTGTCCCCTTTACGCCAAAATAACTTTGTTCTTCAAAAAACCTTTGTTCTTTGCATTCTAATTACTCTTAACTTCTAAGTTATTTTAATCAACATTTGTAAACTTCAAATCAAACCTTAAATCATATAAACTAACATGATAAAACTTAGATCATATATCCTAACTCAATTTGCATCCGTTCTCTTTTCCTTAAGGAAAAAGAGGTGGTAAAGAAAAATCTCAAATCTTATCACAGGAAAAATGCAATGGATTGCTGGCATATGCTTCCACAGAAATACAACTTTATCTAAATACTAAACAGAACATTTCTAGCATACTTTCACATAACAGATAGCAATAGCAAGTTTTCTACTTAAATGCAACAGATATCTAAAATAACAAGTCTTTACTTTAATACTTGTATCCTTACCCTTTACAATCCTAAAAAGCGAGATTGTAAACCATAACTAGCAACATTGTAACTAATCCTAACTTTTATGTACATTTAAACAAGGACACAATACTAGAGAGAAAAATTAAAGTAATCTTACAGTATAGTTTTCCTAAGCAATAAATATTTTTACATACCAATTAGGTGTTGTCTTTTAAAGTTCCAATTAAAACATCATCCATGCCATGATTTATAACGCTTGTGAAAAGGATTCAAGTATGCAACAAAAATCAAAAAGTAACACAAACTGCTCCCGATAGATGGAAGGGGTGTAAATTCCTTTCCCTCTATCATTGCTCTGATAATGTTTCCTCCCGCTGGCTGACATGCTGGGAGACTAAAGCATAGAAAAGGAGGAGGGTGTGCTGTGGAATTTTCAGCAAATTCCTTTGACAAAATTGGAAACAGTTTTGCTGGCTTTTTGATATCTATTTGCTGTGATATCTCAGAGTTATACGGGGGTTGCAAGGACTTCAGGAATGTTTCCATGACTACGCAAGGGGTCGCGTGGAGATATTCTCCAAATTTAGTCCACGCTGAGTTTTTTAAAGTGCTTTTTTTCGGATAAGCCATCCACTTTGGCCAGATTGTTTGTTTTTCAAATGGGGGAGAGATCTCCCTTCGTCTGGGGCAATTTTTACAGAAAATTCGGTTAATTCCCTCAGTTCATACGCCCTTTTGTTGAGGGAATTTTCCGCCCATTACTCACGGAAAGGTCCTATCGTGTGCAGACAGGATGATGTGCATGCAGCTCCTCCCGAGTGGGTGAGTAGAGACGGTCCAAGGCCTACACCGGAGGCGAGAACTTCGTGTTCAGGATGGCCGGTATCAGGTCGGGGTCGCCAGTTGTGGTGAAATAGCGCCCCCTATTGAGGGAACACTGTACCACAGAAGGCGGGCTGCTCCGGTGGGAAAATAAGAACGAAACACATGGGATTTTCCTCCAAATGAGCGCGCCCTGACTAGCTCAGTGCGGGCCTTTTTATTAGATACAAAAGTAAAAGATACATTTCAGCAGAGCGTTGATAGGTTGATTCAGTATGCTTAGTTGCTTAGCAGAATACAGTCGCTTGGTAAAACACATACAATAGCCTGGGAAAATACATTCAGCTATCTAGCAAAATACATTTAGTTACATTTTGTGTATTGCTTGGTGTATTGGATACGTGCTCCAAGAATTGGGTGATGGTACACACTGGCCTTTGTTAGCCTTTGTCAGGCGAGATGACGTGTGCTTCCTAGGTTCAGGGTTCATTCAGTGGCCTAACATTAAAGCCTATTGAGCTAAAATCTACTTAATTAAAACCTACTGAACTGCCAAAACCTGGAATGATAATCGCAACACTCCCACATAACACCTATCCTGTGCGAGCTGCACTGGCTTCCTGTGGTCTTTCGGGTGCGCTTCAAGGTTCTAACGACCATCTTTAAAGCGCTCCATGGCTTGGGGCCTAGTTATATGCGAGACCGCCTCCTGCCCCATACATCCCTTAGACCGATACGCTCCCACAGAGAGGGCCTCCTCAGGGTGCCGTCGGCTGGACAATGCCGACTGGCAACACCCAGGGGGAGACCCTTCTCTGTGGCGGGACCAGCCCTTTGGAACGACTTGCCCCCTGAACTCCGTACCATCTCTGACCTTCGCCTCTTCCGCAAGTGTCTGAAGACACATTTATTTCAACTAGCCGGCCTAGCGTAGTCTCTAATACTGACTTGTAGATAGTTTTTTAAATGGGGATTTTAATTCGGTTTTAGCACAGGTTTTGAGTTGAATAAGTTTTAAAAAAAATAGTTTTATATGTTTGTATGTTTTTAATGTTCCTGTGCGCCGCCCTGGCTCCGTTTGCAGAAGGGCGGGGTATAAATTAAATAAATAATAAATAAATAAATAAATAAATAAGATGGAGACTAACTCGCTCTGAATCTGAGCGATTTTATCCTGTAGATAAATCCCAAATTCCTCTGCTCTACCCTGTAGTGGGGTTTCCCGCACCCTCTGTTGAAGGAGGGAGCGGGTCACCCTAAACAGGGCGGCAGGGTGGTTATCTGCGGATGCTATGAGAGTGGCACAATGATGACGTTTGGCCACTCTCAGCGCCACAAGGTAAGTCCGTAAATGGGCTGTCACCTGTGTTCGGTCAGATTCAGACCGAGTAGATCTCCATCTCCTCTCTAGGCATCTCTTGTGGCGTTTCATCACCCTTAGCTCCTCGGTAAACCAAGGGGCCAGGGTGGCTTGCCGCCGCAAGAGAGACCGCAAGGGCGTGACCCGATCCAAGGCTCCCGTGGTCACAGTATTCCATGCGGCCACAAGGTCCTCCATCGGGGCGCGGGTCAGGGATACAGGAAATGGCCCAAGCGCCGCCTGGAACCTATCAGGGTCCATCAGGCGCCTGGGGCGGAACCAAACAGGTGACTCGGGTTCCGCCTCCCCGCGGTGGGGAGTAGCGATTGGAAAGTCGAGCCGGAGAAGTGAGTGGTCTGACCATGACAAGGGTGTGATGACTATATCCCCTATACCCAGATCACTCTTCCATTGACCAGAGACAAAGATCAGATCCAGTGTATGTCCACCCTTGTGAGTGGGGCCTTGAATTAATTGGGTCAGGTCCATAGCCGTCATGGAAGCCATGAACTCCCGAGCTACATGAACTCCCGAGCTACCTCCGATGATTTGCCAACCGATGGCAGATTAAAGCCCCCCATGACTACCAGTCTGGGGGTCTCAACTGCCATCGTAGCGATCACCTTGAGGAACTCGGGCAGGGCTGCTGTTACATAGCGGGGAGCCAGGTATACAACAAGCAAGCCCAACTGCCTCCCTAGGCCCCACTTCACGCAGAGGGACTCACAACCGGTGGTCTGTGGCACAATGGTCTCTCTCGGCTCTAGACCTTCCCTAACAATAACCGCTACCCCTCCACCCCTGCCTAGGGCCCGGGGTTGATGAAAAGCGCGGTAACCTGGCGGGCACATTTCGACAAGGGGGAGTCCTCCCTCGTGGCCCAGCCAGGTCTCCGCAATTCCCACCAGGTCCGGCTCCCCCTCTGACACAAGGTCATGGATGAGGGGGGCTTTGTTGACCACAGACCTGGTGTTGCAGAACATCAGCCGCAGGCCCTGGCACTGTACTCCCTGACCACCTAGCCTGCAGGGGTTGTGGCACCTGACCGTTTGCAACCAACAGCCCCGTGCCCCCAACCGGGAGGATAGAACTTGTCTCCCCTCGGACCTACCTCTCCCTGCGACCCTCTGGATGGATTGACCCTCCAGAGGTACGACTCGTCTTTCCCCCCTCCCGGCGGATCCTTCCGCCTCCTTCCGTCGTCTGCTGCTCCGGCCCTTTTCCTTCTCACTCGTCTCTAACTGTCTATACCCTCCCCTCTCCCTGGTACCCCCTAAAATAGACAACAATTTACACACTAAAAAACCCCTAAGACCGCGCTTCGACCGCTTTGAGTAAAACTCAAAGCTGTGCAAGAGACCATGACAAATGGAGGATTTGGCCTTCCAGGCTGGGAACTTTACTATATTGCGGCTATTCTTACATGGATAAAGGAATGGATAATGTTAAGAAACAAAAGATTACTCAAATTGGAAGGCCAGGACCTCCAAGCTGGATGGCATGCCTTCCTATGATATGGAAAAGGATTGGCATATACAGGTGGAACTCGAAAAATTAGAATATCATGCAAAAGTTTATTTAGTTCAGTAACACAATTTAAAAGGTGAAACTAATATATGAGATAAGACTCTTTACATGCAAAGCAAGATAGTTAAAGCCGTGATTTGTCACAATTGTGATGATTATGGCTTGCAGGAGGACGGAGGAGCTCGGCGGGGGAAGGAAGCGCCGCCAAGGATGAGAGGGAGGCTACGCGGAGCAGCCCCGGGAGACGGAGGGGAAAGGCCGGGAGTCTCTGAGGCAGCAGGAGGGATGAGCCCAGGGGGACCCCAAAAAAGGCAGCTGCCTAGAGGTCAATTGAGGAAGGAGGAAATGGGCGGAGACCCCGAGATGGTCCTGGAGAGCGGAGGGTCCTTCGAAAGACCCCGGAGTCCCCAAAGGATCCACGAGGAAAGAAGGGAATATCAGTGCCCGGAATGTGAGAAATCCTTCAAGAGAATAGGGCATCTTCAGAGCCATCAAACGGTCCATTCAGGAGAGAAACCTCATAAATGCCTGGAGTGTGGAAAGAGCTTCAGTCAGAGTAGCCAATTTGGGGAGGAATGGGGGTGAAGTGGAATCCCAAAGGGGCTGCAATGGACTGGAACGGATGGAGGTTTCCCTCGCCGGCCTTGGCTTTCATGTGCCCGGAAATTTTCTGCATACCCAGAACTGCTCTCTACCCCACCCCATTAAGTCCGCAGCCACGTGGGCATCTCCAGGTGGTCACCTTTCCTCCTGGGGGAGAAGGGGAGAATTGCAGCTGGGTCCAGATGCCCCTAGCTGCCTGGCATGAACACCTGCTTTCTCTCCCTGCTGGAAGGAAGGACAAGGTCGCTATCTTTACCATTCACTAAGGCTGCCTTACTATTACTCTTCTCATCGTTCCTATCACCCATTTCCTGCCACTTAGGACTGCAGGACTGTGACTTTGTCCTTATGATGATCTACCTGTTCTATTTATTGCCAGCTTCAACGAAGCCTTGGATACAGCGATCCTTCCTTCCAATAATTATGAGTTAAATTTCCTGGTCCCCTGATCCCCGGAGGCTTCTGGCATTTGCAAATGTAAAAACATGTAACTGCTCTTGTGGGGTGCTTACATTGTGGGAGGGGGTGACGTGACAAATCATTAAGGGAAGAAGATAAAAGGGATTTCACAATACTGGTCTTTTTCCATTTTGTGGTTCAGTAACTTCTGTGTAGTTTCTCTCCTTGCCTTATTTTGCTTTTGTGGAATAATCTTTGTGATATCTGAGCGCAATCATAATTTTGTCCACCTTCCTGGGTGTTTACCTGGGACTTCCTCACTTCTCATTTTGGACCCTTGCACTCTCCCGCAATTGTTTTCTTGACCATCCGATCTCCACCGAAGGAAACAACCTACCTGTCAGAAACCACTTAGCCAGGATGTTGAATTGAGGAATAGCTCCATTACAAGGAAACCTCCAAAATCACATAGCTAGAAGATGAAACTAGAAACGTTGCAAGATACCTGTGTTCCAGGGTAGATAACAGGTGGCCTGAGATTTAGCTATTTAGCATAACAGGCGTAAAAGCTTTTGGGGAGGGGGGGCTGTGATCCAGATAACCAATCAATATTATGTGCATTATTAGGGGTGCTCTTCCTACAATTTCAGCCACTTGAAACATCTCACATGTATCTCACATCAGCAGCGATCCTTCCTTGTAATAATTATGACTTAAATTTCCTGGTCCCCTGATCCCCGGAGACTTCTTGCAGTTGGCAAATGTAAAAAATTGTAACTGCCCTTGTGGGGCGCCTACATTGTGGGAGGGAATGACGAGACAAACCATTCAATAAAGAAGATCAAAGGGATTTCAGAATTTTTTTTTCCTTTTTGTAGTTCAGGCACTTCTCTGTAGTTTCCCTCCTTGCCTTATTTTCCTTTTGTGCAATGCTCTTCCTGGTACCTGAAGGTAAATCATAGTTTAGTCCACCTTCCTGGATGCTTATCTGGGCCTTCCTCGCTTCTCATTCTGGACTCTTGGACTCTCTTCTAATTTTGTTCTGAAGCATCCGACTTCCACAAAAGGAAACAATTACCTGTCAGAAACCACTTGTGTGTTGAATGCAAGAAAACCCTTCCAAGGAAACCCCCAAAGCCAAATAGCTAGAAGATGAAACTGGGAACTTTGCAAGATACCTGTGTCCTGCGGTAGGCAACAGGTGGCCTGAGATTTAGCTATTTAGCATAACAGGCGTAAAAGTGAAGGGTGACAAAATAAAGAGTAAAACTCAAAGCTCTGCAAGAGACCTTCCTTCCTCCCTCCCTCCCTAACTCCCTCCCTTCCTTCCCTCCTTCCCTCCTTCCTTCCTCCCTCCCTCCCTCCCTTCCCTCCTTCCTTCCTCCCTCCCTCCCTCCCTTCCTTCCTTCCTTCCCACCTTCCCTCCCTTCCCTCCCTTCCTTCCCTCCTTCCTTCCTCCCTCCCTCCCTCCCTTCCCTCCTTCCCTCCCTCCTTCCTTCCTCCCTCCCTCCCTCCCTTCCTTCCCTCCTTCCCACCTTCCCTCCCTTCCTTCCCTCCCTTCCTCACCTCCTTCCTTCCTCCCTCCCTCCCTCCCCTCCTTCCCTCCCTTCCTTCCCTCCTTCCTTCCTTCCTCCCTCCCTCCCTCCCACCCTTCCTTCCTTCCTTCCTCCCTCCCTTCCTTACTCCCTCCCTCCCTTCCTCCCTCCCTCCCTCTCTCCCTCCCTCCCTTCCTTCCTCCCTCCCTCCATCCCTCCCACCCTTCCTTCCTTCCTCCCACCCTTCCTTCCTCCCTCCCTCAATTCCTTCCTTCCTCCCTCCCTCCCACCCTCCCTTCCTCCCTCCCTCCCTTCCTTCCAGCGGGGAGAGGAAGAGGCTCTGGATGCCAGGCGGGAAGGAGCCCATGGACTGGGGGGGCTGGAGGGGGAGACCCAGCTGCAGCCCCCCTTCTTCCCCCAGGAGGACAGGGGGCCACCCGGAGATGCCCCCGGGGCTGCTGCAGGCATGAAGGGGGCGGGGAGGGAGGGGGAGCTCCGGGGAGGCGGAGGAAAGCCTCCCTCCCTTCCCCTCCATTGAAGCCCCTTTGGGAAGCCCCCCATCGCCCCCAGCCCCCATTTCCCCAAGGCGCCCGGAGGGGAGGGGGCGGAGGGGCGGGGCCAGCGGCGCAAGGGAGGAGCCAAGCGAGCCAATGGGATGGCGGAGAGGTTTCCCCGATGCAAATGACGTCATCTGGCAGGAAAGGTCCTTTTGTTTCCGGGCGGAGCTTTTCCGGAAACGGGAGGGAGGCCGCTCTGGCCCTCACTTCCGGCATCCGAGGAACGGCCCTTCCGATCCGGGGGCGGTGGAGGCGCGAGGCAGGTGAGGCGCAGGGGACGCCGGGAGTGGCGGTGCGGGAGGGGCCTCCTCAGAAGGGAGCCCCGTGAGGGAGGAGAGGCGGCTGGGAAAGGGACGGAGCCTTCCGCCGCCTCTCTCTCTCCCGCTGCCCTGGAGGAGGACGGAGGAGCGCCCAGCCCAGGCCTCGTCTTCTCTGGGGAGGCCCTGGGCTGCCCCGTGGGAAGCGGCCGTGGCTCTCGGCCCTGAGCCCGCCCTTCCTTCTGGGGGATTCCTCACAGAGGGCGCCTGCGTCTCTCCTCGGAGGGCCTCCTCCTCCCCCTTCCTCCGGCCACGCCAGGCCCAGAACTGGCGGCCCTTCCGTGCTTTCTTCCCCAGGAGAAATGGGGGCCTTTCCTTCCCCCCTTGGCCTGCTTTCCTCGGCTTCCCTCCCCATGGGCGCCCTGGGTTCCCTCGCCGGTGTTTGAGAAGGGCCTCCTGCCCCACGACGCCCCTCTTGTAGGAAGAGCCCCCTGATGATGCTCCTGATATGGATGGGGTCTCTGGGTTGCAGCCCCCCCATCGCCCCCCCCCAAAGGCTTTCCTGCTTCCTATGCACAAGGCCCCATTTTCCCCACCCAGGTTTGGAAGAGGCGATTTTGTTCAATAGAGGAGAGAGAGGAAAAAATGAAGGAGGGAGAGAAATAGAGGGAGAGAGAAAAAGTAAGTAGGTGGGGGGAGAGAGTGTAGATAGGTGGGTAGAAGGATAGAGAGAAATGGAGAGAGAGACACAGTAGATGGGTAGGAAGGGAGAGTAGGTAAGTAAGTAGTTGCTATGTAGAGGGATAAAGAGAAAAATACAGGTACAGTAGATAGGTAAGGGGAGAGAGAGACACAGAGAGAGAGAGTAGGTAGGTAGGTAAGTTGATGTTTCCAGGTGTATTTATCCATTTGCTGGAGAAGGAAATCACAACCTGTAGCATCTAAAACTTTGTGTCTGCTGGCACAGTACTTGACCAATAGAATTCTCATCAATCTTTCTAAGTAAACAGCCTTCCAAAGAGGGGGGGGGGGGTTAAAACCAGGCCAGGTTTTTTTATCATAAAAATAGCATGCATAGCTTTATGGAGGCTTACAGAATGCTGCTGGAGGGGGGACAAAACATGGACTGTTTTTTACTTATTTCTGCCCTTCTCAGCCCCCAGGAGCTCTTTGAAAGCCTCCATAAGGCTTCTATAAGGCATTTTGGCGAAGGAGCCGGGGCTTTAGGAGTAAAAAATGCTGTATTCGGTATATGAAACGCACCCAGATTTTCCACCCCATTTTAGAGGAAAAAATGTGCGTCTTGTACTCCAAAAAATACGGTAACTAAATTTCAGGCCACCTTTTGCCTACCCAGGTCACAGGTATCTTGCAAAATTTCTAGGTTCCTGTTCTAGCTATGTGGCTTTGGGGGTTTTCTTGTAATGGAGATTGGATGGTTCAGAAAACAATTGCAAGAAAATTCAAGGGTCCAGAATGAGAAGTGAGGAAGGCCAGGTAAGAACCCTGGAAGGTGGACTAAATTATGATTATTCTCAGGTATCATGAAGAGTATACCACACACAAAAAAACAACCGAAAATAAGGCAAGAAGAGAAACCACACAGAAGTTGCTGAACCACAAAATGAAAAAAAAAGTCCATCATTATTCTGAAACCACTTTTGTTCCCTTAATGATTTCTCCCGTCCCCCCCTCCCACATTGTAGGCGCCCCATAAGTGCAAATATGCGTTTTAACACTGCCAGGAGTCTCTGCGGATCAGGGGGCCAAGAAATTTAACTCATAATCATGATAATAGAAGGAAGGATCGCTGCATTCAAGGCTTCCTTCAGACTGGCAATAAATAGAATTTATTTATTGGCCAAGTATGATTGGACACACAAGGAATTTGTCTTTGGTGCAGATGATCTCAGGGTACACAAAAGGTCAAGAATCACAAGATAAAACACTTCACGATAGTCATAAGGTGCAAGTAACCAATCAGGAAACAATAGTATAAATCATAAGGATATAAGCAACAAAGTCACAGTCCTGGGGTCATAAGTGGCAGGAGATGGGTGATAGGAACGATGAGAAGGCTAATAGTAAGGCAGCCCTAGTGAATGGTAAACTTAGCGACCTTGCCCACCCAGCGGGGAGAGAATGATGCCAGGAGCACCTGAGCTGGAGGTTCTGGAAGGGGAGACCAAGCTGCAACCTCCCTTCTCCCCCACCCCCCAGGAGGAAAGGGGACCACCCGGAGATGCCCACCGAGCTGCAAGCTTAATGGGGAGGGGTAGGGAGCAGCTCCAGAAGGGCAGAAAGAGTTCGAGCACAGGAAAGCGAGGGAAACCTCCATTGTAGCCCCTTTGCGAATCCCCCATTCAACCCAGGGTGGGACAAAGACGGGGAGGGGAAGGACTAGGGGAGACATGATAGCAGTGTTCCGATATCTCAGAGGGTGCCACAAAGAAGAGGGAGTCAAACTATTCTCCAAGGTACTTGGGGACAGGACAAGAAGCAATGGGTGGAAACTAATCAAGGAGAGAAGCAACTTAGAACTAAGGAGAAATTTCCTGACAGTTATAACAATTAACCAGTGGAACAGCTTGCCTCCAGAAGTTGTGAATGCCCCAACCCTGGAAGTTGTTGGATAGCCATTTGTCTGAAATAGTATAAGGTTCCTGCCTACACAGGGGTTGGACTAGAAGACCTACAAGGTCCTTTCCAACTCTGCTGTTGTATTGTAAGCCAGGAAGGTGGCAGCTATAGAGTTGAGCAGGGGGTGTGGTGCTGCACCCAGCAGCCAATGGGATGGCGTGGAAACTGCCAAGAGGCAAATGACCGGATCTGGTAGGAAAAGCACATTCTTTGCGACTTCCGCAATCGGACCAAGAGAACAGAGCTACAGGGGGCGGTGTCAGGAGAGGAAGAGGTGGAGCTTGGGCAAAAAGGGGACAGAGTCTGGTTCTCACTTTCGGAATCCGAGAAGCAACGGAAAGACTTTTCCAATTTGGTTGCGTATACGGCTTGATGCAGGTAGGGAGCAGGGGATGCCGGGAGTTGCAGTCCAGGAGGGTCTTCCGGAGAAGGGAGGCTTCTGAGGGATGAGAGGGGACGCTGACAGTGAGAGGCAGAGATTTCAGGCAGGCCTCTCTTGCGGGGAAGGGAATAACGCCTATTTTTCTTCCCCGCAGGAGGACGGAGGAGCTCAGCGGGGGAAGGAAGGAAGCGCCGCCCAGGATGAGAAGGAGGCTACGCGGAGCAGCCCCGGGAGACGGGGAAAGGCTGGGAGTCTCTGAGGCAGCAGGAGGGATGAGCCCAAGAGGACCCCAAAAAAGGCGGCTGCCTAGAGGTCAATTGGGGAAGGAGGAAAAGGGTGGAGACCCCGAGATGGTCCTGGAGGGCGGAGGGTCCTTCGAAAGACCCCGGAGTCCCCAAAGGATCCATGAGGAAGGAAGGGAATATCAGTGCCCGGAATGTGAGAAATCCTTCAAGAGAATAGGGCATCTTCAGAGACATCAAACGGTCCATTCAGGAGAGAAACCTCATATATGCCTGGAGTGTGGAAAGAGCTTCAGTGAGAAGAGCCGTCTTTATATACATCAAAGGATCCATTCAGGAGAGAAACCTCATAAATGCCTGGAGTGTGGAAAGAGCTTCAGTTGGAGGAGCAGCCTTTATAGACATCAAAAGATCCATTCAGGAGAGAAACCTCATAAATGCCTGGAGTGTGGAAAGATCTTCAGTCAGAGGGGCCACCTTTATACACATCAAAAGATCCATTCAGGAGAGAAACCTCATAAATGCCTGGAGTGTGGAAAGAGCTTCAGTCAGAGTAGCCACCTTTATACACATCAAAAGATCCATTTTGGAGAAAAACCTCATAAATGCCTGGAGTGTGGAAAGAGCTTTAGTCAGAGGGGCAACCTTTATACACATCAAAAGATCCATTCAGGAGAGAAACCTTATAAATGTCTGGAGTGTGGAAAGAGCTTCAGTTGGTGGAGCTACCTTTATACACATCAAAAGATCCATTTTGGAGAGAAACCTCATAAATGCCTGGAGTGTGGAAAGAGCTTCAGACAGAGGAGCCACCTTTATACCCATCAAAAGATCCATTCAGGAGAGAAACCACATAAATGCTTGGAATGTGGAAAGAGCTTCAGTTGGAGGAGCAACCTTTATGCACATCAAAGGATCCATTCAGGAGAGAAACCTCATAAATGCCTGGAATGTGGAAAGAGCTTCAGTTGGAGGAGCAACCTTTATGCACATCAAAAGATCCATTCAGGAGAGAAATCACATGTATGCCTGAAGTGTGGAAAGAGCTTCAGTCAGAGGAGGAGCCTTTATACACATGAAAAGATCCATTCAGGCGAGAAACCACATAAATGCCTGGAGTGTGGAAAGAGATTCAGTTGGAGGAGCAACCTTTATGCACATGAAAAGATCCATTCAGGAGAGAAACCTCATATATGCCTTGAATGTGGAAAGAGCTTCAGTCAGAGGAGCCACCTTTATACACATCAAAAGATCCATTCAGGAGAGAAACTACATAAATCCCAGAAGTGCGGAAAGAGCTTCAGTCAGAGGAGCCACCTTTATACACATGAAAAGATCCATTCAGGAGAGAAACCTCATAAATGCCTGGAGTGTGGAAAGAGCTTCAATTGGAGGAGCCACCTTTATACACATCAAAAGATCCATTCAGGAGAGAAACCATATAAATGCCTGGAGTGTGGAAAGAGCTTCAGTCAGAGGAGCAACCTTTATACACATCAAAAGATCCATTCAGGAGAGAAACCACATAAATCCAAGAAGTGTGGAAAGAGCTTCAGTCAGAGGAGCAACCTTTATACACATCAAAAGATTCATTCAGGAGAGAAACCTCATAAATGCTTGCAGTGTGGAAAGAACTTCAGTCAGAGGAGCAACCTTTATAGACATCAAAAGATCCATTCAGGAGAGAAACCTCATAAATGCCTTCAGTGTGGAAAGAACTTCAGTCAGAGGAGCATCCTTTGTCAACATCAAAGGATCCACACAGGAGAAAAACCTCATAAATGCCTGGAGTGTGGAAAGAGCTTCAGTCGGAGGAGCTACCTTTATACACATCAAAAGATCCATTCAGGAGAGAGGATATATGAATGGCCAGAATTAGAAAAATCATCTTAAAATCCACTTAAGAATCCACACGGAAGAAAAACCTCATAAATGCCTGGGGGGTGGAAAGACCTATCAAAGGGGAAAGCTTGTTAAGCATCAAACAATCCACACTGGAGAGGAACTCTACAAATCCTTGAGCATAGAGCTATACTGAGGGTAGAGGCCTCCATCCACACCAAATAATCCACAAGGGAGTGTGAGAAGTCACAGAGTGTATCTCGGGAATTGAATTGAATTACGCATTCAATTTGGCTAACTATAAATAGACACATTAGCAATTTGTCTCGAGTGCACAAGCTCTCACTGTACTTACAAATGAATAGAATTATATATCCATGATTATTACAATTCCAATACGAAGGTTGAGTAAAGAACATTTTAAGAAAATTAAATAATAATTGCCAAATAGGTGACTTTCCTATGCTGATTAATAAAGGTCTTTCTCAATTGTCCATGTGAGATGTTTCAAGTGGCTGAAATTGTAGGAAGAGCACCCCTAATAATGCACATAATATTGATTGGTTATCTGGATCACAGCCCCCCCTCCCCAAAAGCTTTTACGCCTGTTATGCTAAATAGCTAAATCTCAGGCCACCTGTTATCTACCCTGGAACACAGGTATCTTGCAACGTTTCTAGTTTCATCTTCTAGCTATGTGATTTTGGAGGTTTCCTTGTAATGGAGCTATTCCTCAATTCAACCTCCTGGCTAAGAGGTTTCCGACAGGTAGGTTGTTTCCTTCGGTGGAGTTCGGATGGTCAAGAAAACAATTGCAGGAGAGTGCAAGGGTCCAAAATGAGAAGTGAGGAAGTCCCAGGTAAACACCCAGGAAGGTGGACTAAATTATGATTACGCTCAGGTATCCCGAAGATTATTCCACAAAAGCAAAATAAGGCAAGGAGAGAAACTACGCAGAAGTTACTGGACCACAAAATGGAAAAAGACCAGTATTGTGAAATCCCTTTTATCTTCTTCCCTTAATGATATGTCACGTCACCCCCTCCCACAATCTAGACTCCCCACAAGGGCAGTTACGTGTTTTTACATTTGCCAACTGCCAGAACTCTCAGGGAACCAGGAAATTTAACTCATAATTATTGGAAGGAAGGATCGCTGTATTCAAGGCTTCGTTCAAGCTGGCAATAAATGGAACAGGTAGATCATCATAGGGAGAAAGTTACAGTTCTGCATTCCTTCGGCGAGAGGAATTGTTCCCCCCGCTCTCAGCCCTCCAGCTCCTGGGGCGAAGCAGGAACGACACCCCACCGACCGCTGTCGAGGTGGGGGTCTCCTGCAAGTCGCCCGTACGGTGGGAGGGGTCGCAACGAGACCCCCCCACCGTGCCCCTGAAGGCGCCCACTAGAGAAAGCAAGCGGTGGACGTGTAGTAGATGTCCGTAACCTCTGAAAGCTGGAAGCGCTCTCCAAAACTAAGCAAGATTTAGAAAGGTGGAAAAATTTACCATTGTCCCTGATGGGTAGGATTGTGGTCATAAAGATGAATGCACTACCAAAATGTCTTTTCTTGTTTCACAACATTCCCATCAAATTAGAAAAAGGCTTTTTAAAGAATTTGACCCAATTGGCCTCTAAATTTAAATGGAAGGGTGACAAAATAAAGAGTAAAACTCAAAGCTGTGCAAGAGACCAAGGAAAACGGAGGATTTGGCCTTCCAGGCTGGGAAATTTACTATATTGCGGCTATTCTTACATGCATAAAGGAATGGATAATGTTAAGAAACAAAAGATTACTCAAATTGGAAGGCCAGGACCTCCAAGCTGGATGGCATGCCTTCCTATGATATGAAAAAGGATTGGCATATACAGGTGAAACTCAAAAAATTAGAATATCATGCAAAAGTTTCTTTAGTTCAGTAATGCAACTTAAAAGGTGAAACTAATATATGAGATAAGACTCTTTACATGCAAAGCAAGATAGTTCAAGCCGTGATTTGTCATAATTGTGATGATTATGGCTTACAGCTCATGAAAACCCCAAATTCACAATCTCAGAAAATTAGAATATTACGTGCAATCAATAAAACAAGGATTATACATAGAACAATATCAGACCTCTGAAAAGTATAAGCATGCATACGTACTCAGTACTTGGTTTGGGACCCTTTGGCAGCAATTACTGCCTCAATGCGGGGTGGCATGGAAGCTATCAGCATGTGGCACTGCTGAGATGTTATGGATGACCAGGATGTTTGAATAGCAGCTTTCAGCTCTTCTGCATTGTTCGGTCTCATGTCTCTCATCTTTCTCTTGGCCATAGATTCTCCACAGGGTTCAGATCAGGCGAGTTTTCTAGCCAATCAAGCACAATAATCCCACGGTCATTGAACCAGGTTTTGGTGCTTTTGGCAGTGTGGGCATCTGGAAAATGAAGTCAGCATCCCCATAAAGCTCGTCTGTGGAAGGAAGCATGAAGTGCTCCAAAATCTCCTGGTAGACGGCTGTGTTGACCCTGAACTTAAAGAAGCACAGTGGTCCAACGTCCTCTTTTCTGATGAGAGCAACTTTTGCATCTCGTTTGGAAACCAAGGACCCAGCGTATGGAGGAAGAATAGAGAGGCACACACTGCAAGACGCAAGTCCAGGGTGAAGTTTCCACAGTCTGTGTTGATTTGGGGAACCATCTCATCTGCTGGTGATGGTCCATGCAAGACAAGACATAGAAAGGAGGAAGAACGAAATGCATCCAATCCACACACACACCCTATTCATCCACCAAAGAATGGCAGCTCCATGGATCTGACGGTGACACAAGAATCTACTTTTGTTTTGGTACCAAGATAGAAGGACGAGGCCTTCGGAAGCCCCCCTCATTAGTTTTACATCCATTTTTACAGGGAAGGAGAGCAGGCTCTCTCGCCCCTTGGCCTTCCTGGAGGGGGCATGCTGCCATCCTGGAAGTGGGCGCCATTTTGTGGCAGTCACAGTTTCCTAATGAAGGAGCCATCGTGGAAACCGTTCCCCCTCCCACAAAACACTGGCAACTACATACGAGCAGGGAAAACCCCACACGTGATAGCAGTGACGAGGTTACCTACCGTACTGAGGTCACAAAACCTACCAAAGTCAGCCATGTTCCGAGAGCCCCAAGTGTCCCACGGTTCAACCCTGAGCTAGATATACAGCTAGTCCTTGACTTACAACCATTCATTTAACCACGATTAGCTGGTTAAAGCTTATCAGCTAATCAGCAGAAGCTGAATGGATTTCCCAATGGCTGGATTCACTTAATAACAGGATTCACTTAATGGCTGCTATGATTTTCTTTACAACGTCCTTGTAAGTGGCCTAGAGTCGCAGTGAATGAGCAGGTGGCTATATAAACTAACACAGGGGTCCCCAACCCCCGGTCCGCGGACCGGTGCCGGTCCGCAGCTTCATAGGAACCGGGCCGCAGGGCCGGCGAGGAGGGAGCAGCCCCCTGGCAGAGGATGGCCAAGCGCGCCTCCACCAGCTCGTTCCGATGGCCACCGCGGCGCACTGCACTTTCCGGGGCTTTCTGGAGAGGCTGGCATGTCGGCTGGGAAGGTTATCCCGCAGCGGGCGGCCGAAGGACCCAAGCTGCGGTTATCTTAAGCGCCCGGACGGCTTCAGCGGCGCACACGGAGCTGGAAGGGAGCTGGGCGTGCAGCGCCCGGATGGCTTTGGCGGCACTTAAGAATAGCCGCAGCTCGGGTCCTTCGCCTGCCCGCTGCGGGATAACCTCTGCAACCAACATGCCGACCCCTCTGCTGCTTCCCCGGGGGGAGGGAGGGAGAGAATGGCAGACACGCAGAGAGGCAGACTTAGAGAGACAGAAATAGAGAGAGAGGGAAACAGACACACATACACACACACAGTGACAGAGATGGGTGGAGGGAGGAGAGACAGAGAGATAAAAAAACAAAGAAAGAAAAATAGAAAAAGAAAGATAAATGGAGGGTGGGAGGGAGTGAAGGAAAGAAGGGGGAGGGAGGAGGAAGGGAGAGGTGAAAGAAGGAAGGAAGGAAAGAAAAAGAAAGATAAATGGAGGGTGGGAGGGAGTGGAAAGAAGGGGGAGGGAGGAGGAAGGGAGAGGTGAAAGAAGGAAGGAAGGAAAGGAAGGAAAGAAAAAGAAAGGGATGGAAAGTAGGAGGGAGGGAAGGAAAGAAGGGAGGCAATGGAAGAAAGGAAAGGAAGAAATCTATTTTCCTATTTCCTTTATAAATTTAATAAATTGAAATTGAAATTCCATCTCAAGCTACCTGTTTGGTTAACCAGGTTAAAGATCTATTTTTCTCCCAGTGGTCATTTTAAAGGAATCACATCCTCTGAGTCATTTCCTGGATTCAAACCAGCATCCCAAAGAGTCATGGGCTGCCTTTATATATAATGAGTGCCCATAAATCCATTTTTACCATCTTCAGAAGACCAAAGACCAGCCAGAAATGGAAGAAAGAAAGAAAGAGAAAGAAAGAAAGAAAGAGAAAGAACTAACTTATGACCACAATTGAGCCCAAAATTTTGGTTGCTAAGCAAGACTGTTAAGTGATTTTCACCACATTTTCCAAGTTGGCCACGCCCACTGGTCATGACAACTGAGCCACTCCCACAAAACAGGCCACACCTTTTGGCTCTCAAATGAAATTTCAGTTGTGGTACTGTTGATATTTGGCTCTATTGACTAATAAGTTTGCTTACCACTGCCCTAGACGGCCAAGTGAACCGACTCCCCCCCCCCCCGCGTGCGCATGCGCTGCCTGTTCCCCCTGCCCCCCTCCTCCTCTAGGCCAGCCGGTCCGCAGAATTTTCTTTAAAATGAAACTGGTCCCTGGTGCAAAAAAGGTTGGGGACCCCTGAACTAACACACAAATCTTGGAAAACTGGCCTTAAATTTGGCGTAACTTACTTACTTAACTTCCTTCCGTAGACCCAATTGGAGTTGTGAAGATGCCATGGAGCTCCTGCCTCACGATCAGGAGGCTGTGAGATCGATCCTAGGTAGAGGCAGCTTTCTCTGTGGCACAATCAGAATATAGCTGCTGAAACAAACTCCATCTTGGTGACAGGAAGGGCATCTGGCCAGTAACAACTCAGCTCTTGAACTTCAAGTAAAAAAAAACATTGAGGGAGATTGAATAAGTACACAAGTCAAAATAGGGAAGGAAACACACACCCTTGCCCTCACACTAACAATTCCTCTAATATTTATTGGTTACCTGAGTTACAGCCCCCCCTCCCCAAAAGCTCTTATGACTGTTCTGCTAAATGGCTAAATCTCAGGCCACCTGTTGCCTACCCCAGGACACAAGTATCTTGCAGAGTTTCCAGTTTCATCTTCTAGCTATGTGGGTTTGGGAGTTTCCTTGTAAGGGAGCTATTCTTGCATTCAACATCCTGGCTAAGTGGTTTCTGACAGGTAGGTTGTTTCCTTCTGTGGAAGTCAGATGCTTCAGAACACAATTAGAAGAGACTCCAAGGGTCCAGAATGAGAAGTGAGGAAGGCCCAGATAAGCATCCAGGAAAGTGGACTAAATTATGATTATGCTCAGGTATCATGTAGAGCATTCCACAGAAGGAAAATAAGGCAAGGAGGGAAACTCCACAGAAGTGCCTGAACTACAAAAAAGAAAAAAAAGAGTATTCTGAAATCACTTTGATCTTCTTTATTTAATGGTGTGCCTCGTCATTACCTCCCATAATGGAGGCTCCCCACAACCATAAAGATGTGTTTTAACCTCTGCAAACTGCCCGGAGTCTCCGGGGATCAGGTGGGCAGGAGATTGAACTCTGATCTATTCTAATACAGGGAAGGATGACTGCATCCAAGGCTTCCTCCAGGCTGGCAAGAGCCATGGCGACCTCGCCCTTCCTTCCTTCCTTCCAGCGGGAAGAGGAAGAGGGTCTGGATGCCAGGCGGGAAGGAGCCCCTGGACTGGGGGGGGGGGGCTGGAGGGGGAGACCCTGTAAGCAATTGTTCGTTTGTTAAGGACTTTGTTTGGTTCGATATCTACTATCACTGCTTGTGAAGCAGTAGTTTAGTTTTACACACCAGTGAAGCTACTTGTTTTTACTAACAGTGTCTGGTACTCTATTCGTGTGTCTACTAGCAACGGGTTTTCTCTAGCTGCACATTCTGCTGCACAACTTCCTGTCTCCCAAAGGAAAGATTCCCCCAACAGCCAGAACTTTACCAGACGTTCCCATGACAATACCAAGAAACTCCATTGGACAATGTGACTGTCAGCCTTTGCTTTGCCGCTGCTTGGCTGCCATGGAAACGGGGAGGGTGGGGTTATGGGGTTAACTATGAGTGCTGGTGGAAGATGGTACGGGCCAGTGTTATCTCAAACCTAACGGTATCACATTCCATTCTGATGATGGCGCTGGACGTAAGGCCCACCTGATGTCCTGTAGGAAGATGCATTGGACACTGTTGTGGGGGCATGGGTTATTGGGGTTGGCTTAAGCTTTGATATACACGCTTCGCGCCTAAACTAGTCACTTCCTGCTTGACCCTGGTTTGCTGTTCTTCTGTATTCAGTAAAAGTAACCTTATTCATTCTAAACTATGATTAAGTGTGGTCTTTCTTGAGTATTCGAAGAAGCGAAACCTGACATTAAGCAGGAAGTCACTACGCTCGTTACCCCATGTCGGAGCCTGCAAAAGACGAACCGATGGGAGAGGCCGCCTCTCACCCCTCAGCCCAAAAGGAGGATTCGAGGTCAGTGATAGAGCTGTTAGCGGGCCTTAACTTAGAGCCAACCCCCCAAGAAAGTTTAACAAGCCATCGCTGGTCCGAGGGAGTGGGGATGACGGATGATATCGGCTCGGGGGTCACGACCACAAGGTGCCGGTATGCTTACCAGCTGCCCTCCATAACAGAATTGCTAAAGGAAGAGAGGGACTTAAGAGATATGGCAAGAGATTTACTGCGACAAGCAGAAGACAGGAAAGAAACCATAGATAAGATGCTGGAAGGGGAAGGAATAAAAGAGCAGGAAGCTGCCTCCAAAGAACCGAGAGGAGCGAGCCCCCAACCCCCTGCGGATACCCCTAGAGCAGTGGTCGGCAAACCGCGGCTCGCGAGCCGCATGCGGCTCTTTGACCCCTTGGGTGCGGCTCTTCCTCCACCCTCGCCGAGGGTGGGACTCCTGGGACCCGCCGGAGCAACCCTCCTTGCCGGCCGCCGTTTCCCTCCCTTGCTTCCCGCGTGGAACCTCCCCAGGCGGCATGCGAGCCATTCATCTACTTCCATGGGGTGCGGAGGCTCCGCGGGCAGGGGGAGGGAACCTGCGTCCAGAGGGACGCCGTTCATTCCCACCCCACACCGAACCCTGGAAGCAGCCCGGCTCGCCAACCCGCGCTGTTCCAGGGCTCGGGGTGGGGAGGAACGGCAACCCTCTGGACGCCCGTTCCCTTCAATCTGCCTGGAAGTAGCCCGGCTCGCCAACCCACGCTGTTCCAGGGCTTGGGGTGGGGAGGAAGGGGAACCCTCTGGACGCCCGTTCACTTCAATCTGCCTGGAAGTAGCCTGGCTCGCCAACCCGCGCTGTTCCAGGGCTCGGGTGGGGGGGGAGGAACGGCAACCCTCTGGACGCCCGTTCCCTTCAATCTGCCTGGAAGCAGCCCTGCTCGGCAACCCGCGCTGTTCCAGGGCTCGGGGGGGGGAGGAAAGGGAACCCTCTGGACGCCCGTTCCCTTCAATCTGCCTGGAAGTAGCCCGGCTCGCCAACCCGCGCTGTTCCAGGGCTCGGGGTGGGGAGGAAGGGGAACCCTCTGGACGCCCGTTCCCTTCAATCTGCCTGGAAGTAGCCCGGCTCGCCAACCCGCGCTGTTCCAGGGCTCGGGGTGGGGAGGAAGGGGAACCCTCTGGACGCCCGTTCCCTTCAATCTGCCTGGAAGCAGCCCTGCTCGCCAACCCGCGCTGTTCCAGGGCTCGGGGGGGGGAGGAAGGGGAACCCTCTGGACGCCCATTCCCTTCAATCTGCCTGGAAGTAGCCCGGCTCGCCAACCCACGCTGTTCCAGGGTTCGGGGGGGGGGAGGAAGGGGAACCCTCTGGACGCCCGTTCCCTTCAATCTGCCTGGAAGCAGCCCTGCTCGCCAACCCGCGCTGTTCCAGGGCTCGGGGTGGGGAGGAAGGGGAACGTGCGTCCAGAGGGTCGCCGTTCCTCCCCAGCCCGAGCCTGGGGGGGGGGATGGGGGGCAGACAGACAGAGAGAGGCACAGACAAGGAGGGAGGGGGGAATCAGAGAGTGACAGACACACACACACAGAGACAGGGAGAGAGAGGAAGGGAGGGAAAGATAGAGACAAAGAATGAGTGATTAAGTGCTTGAATGAGAGACAGACACACACACACACACACACACACACACAGAGTGACAGAGATGTGCAGACGAAGCAGATAGAGAAAGAAAGAGAAAGAAAGAGGGAAAGATAGACAGAGAGAAAGAGAGAGAGAAGGAGAGAGAGAGAGAGAGAGAGACAGAAAGAGAGAGAGAGACAGAAAGAGAGAAAGAGAGAGAAAGATGGAAAGAAAGAAAGAGAGAGAGAGAGAAAGAGAGACAGATAGAAAGACAGAAAGAGAGAAAGAGAGAAATGGAGAAAGAGAGAGAGAAAGAGAGACAGAAAGAGACAGAGAGACAGAAAGAGAGAAAGAGAGAGAAAGAGAGACAGAAAGAAAGACAGAAAGGGAGAAAGAGAAAAAGAGAAAGAGGAAAATAGAGAGAGCGAGAGAAAGAGAGACAGAAAGAAAGAGACAGAAAGAGAGAAATGGAGAGAGAGAGAAAGAGAGACAGAAAGAGACAGAGACAGAAAGAGAGAAAGAGAGAGAAAGATGGAAAGAAAGAAAGAGACAGAGAGAGAGAAAGAGAGAAAGAGGGAAAGAGAGAAAGAGGGAAAGAAAGAAAGAAAGAGATAGAGAGACAGAAAGAAAGACAGAAAGAGAGAGAGAAAGAGAAAAAGAGAAAGAGGAAAATAGAGAGAAAGAGAAAGAGACAGAAAGAAAAAGAGACAGAAAGAGAGAGAGAAAGAGAGAAATGGAGAAAGAGAGAGACAGAGGTAGAGAAAGATTGAGAGAGAAATGGAGAAAGAGAGGAAGAAAGAAAGAAAGAAAGAAAGAAAGAAGGAAAGAAAGAAAGAAAGAAAGAAAGAAAGAAAGAAAGAAAGAAAGAAAGAAAAAAAGAAAGAACTTTTGACCACAATTGAGCCTAAAAGTTTGGTTCCTAACCAAGACCATTGTTAAGTGAGTTTAACATTTTCCAAGTTGGCCACGCCCACCCAGTCACATGACCGCTGAGCCACTCCCACAAAACAGGCCACACCTTCCGGCTCTCAAAAGAAATTTCAATCGTGGTATTGTTGATATTTGGCTCTCTTGACTAATGAGTTTGCCCACCACTGCCCTAGAGAATCACAAAGGGAAGAACCCACTCCCCCCCCCTCGTTGGTCGTCAAAACCTCCCCCTCTGGGTGTTAAATTTGGCGGAGATGCTGAGGAATTGAGTTTCTTTTTACTGCATGTCAGCAACTTTGTGAAACAATATGCAAATGACTTGAGAGATGATGCAAAGATAAGAATTGTTTCCATGGCCCTAGAAAACAAAGCCTCTAAGTGGCTGGTGTCCTTGCATAATAATCATTCCCCGCTATTGAGGAATTTTGACGGATTTATGACTGCTCTTAGAAGGAGATTTGAAGACCCCCGTATTGAGAGAAAGGCAAGAATGGAAATGAGAAATCTGCGCCAGGGCAATAGATCTGTTCAGGAGTTGTCAGGCCTGCTTCTTAGTTGGCTTAGGAAAGATCACACTTAGACATTGTTTTGAAATGAATAAGGCTCCTTTTACTAAGTAACAAAAGTGTACAGACCAAGTAAAGCTGAGAATGAATAGTTTAGGCGCGAACAGAAAGTATTAAGCTTAAGCCCATCCCAATCCCCAAGCCCCCCCCTTTGCACTGTCCAATATGCTTCCATCTCCAACATCAGGTGGGCAGGTCTTCACCATCCTGGAATGCAGGTCCGTTAACCAAGAGATAACACGAACCATCAACATTGTCCACCAGCAGAACACATTCATCCCAACACCCCCCACCCTCCCCGTTTCCATGACAGCGAAGCAGGAACTAGCGAGACTGACATCCGGACCTCCTCCAGGAACAGCGGGAAATCCGGGGCAGCAATCGGAACACGATAGGCTGCACCTGAAAGACAAGGAAGGACAGACAAACAACAGAAAGGAGAAGGGAAAAAAAAAAAGTCAAGGTTTGTGTGGATATTTGGCATAAAACTGGCGTACCAGTTTAGGAGCTTTGAGATGCTCTTTATCCACCCATTCGTTGTGAGAAGGGGGAAAATCTTTCCACATGACCAGGAACTGAGTCTTATTTCTGCGGATTCTGGAGTCCAAAATATCGCGGACCTCATAATGTTGGTGACCATCCACCATGGTAGGTGCAGGTGTATCAGGCAACTGTTTGCAGAGATGGGAGGTACGAGCAGGTTTCAGCAAGTGAACATGGAATACAGGGTATAGTCGCCGGTAGGTCTTTGGGAGATCCAAACGGACCGACACAGAGCTGATAATCTTGGTTATTTTGAAAGGACCAACAAATTTGGGACCCAACTTCTTGCATTTCTGGGGGCTATCTAAATTTTTGGTAGAGACATAAACTAGATCGCCGACTTTGTAGGAGGGAGGGACCGCCCGTTTCCTGTCAGCGTACAATTTGTGCGAATCATGGGCATCGTTCAAAGTTTTTCGGAGAACTGGCCAAACAGAAGACAGTCTTGAGGTCCATTCAGTTAATGAGGGAACTGTCGGCGAGTCATGAGGCAGTTCGGGGATGGGTACAAAGTCCTGCCCGTAGATGATTTTAAAGGGAGTCATATTTGTACTGGAGTGAACAGAGTTATTATATGCCACTTCGGCATGTATGAGAAGATCAGCCCAATCATCCTGTTGAAAATTAATAAAGCAACGCAAGTACTGTTCCAGAACGGAATTAACCCTTTCACAAGATCCATTCGTCTGAAGGTGGTAGGTGGAGCTTAAGCTCTGGGCGGAGCCAATCAGTCGCAAAAACTCTTTCCAAAAAAGGGAAGTAAACTGGGTCCCCCTATCGGAGATGATGCGTTGCGGGACGCCATGAAAACGATAGATATGAGAAACGAATAGTCGAGCCAGAGTTTTGGAAGAAGGAATTTTAGTACAAGGGACAAAATGAACTTGTTTAGAAAAAAGATCGGTAACTACCCAGATAACGGTATAGCCCTGACTGGGCGGAAGATCAACTATAAAGTCCATTGAAATTTCCTTCCAAGGTCTCTCCGGCGTAGCTACAGACTGGAGAAGACCTTGTGGCTTACCCGGCGCACGTTTGGAGGCCGCACATACGGGGCAACTGGCAATATACGATTCAACATCTTTTTTCAAGGAGGGCCACCAGAACTGTCGTTTAACAAGGTGCACAGTTTTAACGAAGCCGAAATGACCAGCTAAACGTGAGTCGTGTGCACGTTGCAAGACAAAAGGACGTAATGTAGCAGGAACATAGATCTTCGAGCCAATCCAGGGAAGATCGTCTCTGGTAGTGCAATCACCAGAATGTGCTGAATACCAATCATCAGTAAGTAGTTCGTCCTTAATGCGAGCAATCAGGTCAGTAGGTGGAGTAGTTTGGACAGTTGCATGGCCCTTAGCAGATACTGGAGAAGCGGGCAAAGTGAGGGGCATGATGGGTTGTACTATAGTAAGTTTGGAAACATCATACTGTGGCAATCTGGAAAGCGCATCAGCCATGAAATTTTTGCCTCCTGGAATATATTTAAGGTGGAAATTGAAACGATGGAAATAGTGAGCCCAACGAAGTTGCCTTGGGGACAATTTCCGAGAGGAGGTAAGAGCTTCCAAATTTTTATGATCCGTCCAAACTTCGAAAGGATGGGGTGCACCTTCAAGGAAATGACGCCAAGTCATGAGGGCCCACCGAACAGCAAAAGCCTCTTTCTCCCAAATCGCCCAACCACGTTCGGACGTAGTGAGTTTCCGAGAGGTGTAGGCACAGGGTTGCAATTGGCCACGTTGATTGAGTTGTAACAAGACCGCTCCCACAGCGACATCACTGGCATCCGCCTGAATTACAAACGGGGAATTTACATCGGGGTGTTTAAGAATAGGTTCAGCCGCAAACAAACGTTTAAGCTTCTCGAAAGGGGCTTGACATTCCATTGTCCATTTAAGTGGGGACCCTGGACGAGGCTTTCCTTCTCTTTTTGTTTTTAGAAGGTTTGTAATGGGTAAGGCAATATCAGCGAATGATGGAATAAATTGGCGGTAAAAATTTGCAAATCCCAAAAAACTCTGTAGTTGTTTACGGGTACGTGGAGGGGCCCACTCCGTTACTGCCTTGACTTTAGCAGGATCCATTTCAACTCCCTCAGAAGAGATACGGTAGCCCAAATAGTCAATTTGTTCTTGGTGAAACTCACACTTAGAGAGCTTGGCATAAAGTTCTGCGGAACGCAGTTTGTTTAGCACGGAGCGTACCAGTTTAACGTGCTCGTCGTGAGTTTGTGAGTAAACCATTATGTCATCAATGTAAACAATTACTCCCTTGTAAAGGTGCTCGTGGAGAACCTCATTTATCAGTTGCATGAATACAGAAGGGGCACCTTGAAGACCGAACGGGAGGACTTTAAATTGAAAACATCCTAGCGGACAGTTAAACGCTGTTTTCCATTCGTCCCCCTCCTTGATTCTGACCCTGTAATAGGCTTCACGTAAGTCCAATTTCGTAAAAATCTTACCAGTAGCCAGGTGAGCCAGCATGTCCTTCATGAGCGTAAGGGGGTTGATATTGTGTTCACAAATGGTGTTGAGATAGGAGTAGTCCTGTATCAATCTTAGAGTACCATCTTTTTTTTCCCTAAACATAACTGGTGCAGCTACACGCGGTCTAGCTGGTTCAATGAAACCCCGTTGAAGATTTTTATCGATGAATTTACGTAATTCCTCCATCTCCCGTGGGGTCATGGAGTACATGCGAGGTTTGGGCAATTGAACCCCAGGGAGGAAATCAATTGAACAGTCAGTAGCTCTATGAGGAGGGAGGGAATCACAAGATCTTTCACTGAAAGCATCCTTTAGGTCCCAATATTCCCTGGGAATTTTCTCTTCGCCTGGTATGACTTCAGGTGATGGGAAATCCAATAAAGGTGCAGCAGATTCAATAAGGGGAGGTGGGTGATTTTGTGGGGGTTGATCATTCTCTGACGGAAGAGAGGTATGTTCCGGGAGAGATAAAGGTATGCGCACCCAACCTTCCTTCCAGTTTATCAGAGGATTCCATTTACGAAGCCAATTTACCCCCAAAATTACAGCATTATCGGCAATGGCAGTCACAATAAAGTTGATGGTCTCAGTATGGCCTGTGCCTATAGAAACATGAATTGGTTCGGTGATAAAAGATGCTGGGGTTCCCCCAGCTACAGAACCATCCATTTGGCAAAAGGCTATGGGAGTTTTCAGGGTCTTAAGGTGGAAACCCATCGAAGACACGATGTCTTGGCTTATGAGACATTTTGAGCACCCAGAGTCAATGAGAGCCTGCACATCGCATGTACGGCCAGTAGATGGAGCTAAAAGCTTTAAATTAATATAAAGGGGCCCGGAGCGATGACTCACCAGATTGTCGTCAGAAGAGTCTGAAGACGCCTCCCAATCATCAGGGCCAGCGGTGGGCTGGTCAGCAGAGAGGTTGCTGGGCTCCACCCCACTCATAGCTGGTTTGGTGCGCGCGATTGGCGTCTTAGGATGTTTCCGGTCCGAGGAAGAAAGAGGGCGTGGAGGTGGTCTTGATCGGCATTTGTCTGCCCAGTGCCCCTCCTTTCCACAGCGATAACAGCTGCCTGAGCGAGGCTGGGTTGTTCTCCCCTCCCCCCTTTGCATGCGTACATCTTTCGCAGGGGGGTGAGATTTGGGGCTATCTTCCTGTTGTTTCTTCTCCACACGGACTGGATCTTGTAAGTGGGCTTGATCCAACTCTACATCTGAAGCTAGATCTATCCATTCATTCAAAGTTTCGGGGCGAAATCTGTTCACACATGTTTGGTAAATGTCTTTATTCAGCCCTTCAACATAAATGTCCATTAGGGCCTGTTCACTATAACCAACCATAAACACTGATAATTCCTGGAAAATTTGCGTGTAAGCCTGAACAGACATGCCCCCCTGCTGTAAGGTTTTTAGTTTCATCTTTGCTTTCCTTTCAACACGGGGGTCTTCAAAACGCCTTCTAAGAGCATTCATGAAACGATCGAAATCGCGCAGCGCAGGTGAGCGGCAATTATGCAATGAAACCAGCCACTTAGAAGCTTGATCTTCTAAGGTCATAGAAACAATTCTGATTTTGATTTCATCGTCTAAGTCAGCTGCGTAAAACTGCATGAAATTATCGACGTGAATTAGAAAAAACGCCAGTTTGTCGGCACTTCCGTCGTATTTTACACCCAAAGGAGGCAGTTTTGCAAGTCGGCGGGGGTTAATGGGATTGGCTTCTCTTCCGGCCTGAGGGGGAGGGGAGGGCGTTGAACTCCTGCTTTGCCTGGCAGAAGCTGCCTCTCTCCGCAATTCCCTGCCGGCCTGAGGAGGGGGGGATGGTGTTGAAACCCTGCTTCGCCTGGCAGGAGCTGCCAGTGAACTTTTTGGCTGTTTGCGATCCACCTCCCTCCCCCAGATTTTTTCCAGGGCCATTCTTTTCTCATCTGCCTGGCGGAGTAAATCCTGAGCCATTTCTTTTAATTCCCTTTCTTCTCTTAAGAGCTCCGGAATGACCTTCTTTGGGGAAAGTCGACGCCTGGAGACGTTTACCCCACTCATTCCTACCCCTTCGGACCAACGTTTTGGTTTGACTGATTCTTCAGCTGGCAGATTTAGATCTAGGCCAGCCAAGCAGTCCATCACTGACCTGGTCTCTTCAGATTGAACAGGAGGATGCGATGCTTCAGCTCCCAAAATAGGTTCAGGCAGGACCTCCACCAACGGAGGCTCCTCTTGTGAAGGTTCCGACATCAGGTCAGGGTTTTTTGTGATTCTCAGCTTAATGTCAGGCCTGCTTCTTAGTTGGCTTAGGAAAGATCACACTTAGACATTGTTTTGAAATGAATAAGGCTCCTTTTACTAAGTAACAAAAGTGTACAGACCAAGTAAAGCTGAGAATGAATAGTTTAGGCGCGAACAGAAAGTATTAAGCTTAAGCCCATCCCAAGCCCCCCCCTTTGCACTGTCCAATATGCTTCCATCTCCAACATCAGGTGGGCAGGTCTTCACCATCCTGGAATGCAGGTCCGTTAACCAAGAGATAACACGAACCATCAACATTGTCCACCAGCAGAACACATTCATCCCAACACCCCCCACCCTCCCCGTTTCCATGACAGCGAAGCAGGAACTAGCGAGACTGACAGGAGTACACGCAACGTTTCCAGGAACTTTCAGCGTACATGAGGGGGTGGAGTGAAACCGCTTTAATTGATATCTACACCAAAGGTTTAGACCCCCCGCTGTATGAGACTTGCGTTAACAGACGTACACCTCGATCCCTTGAAGATTGGTACCAGCTTGCGGGAGATGTTGAGCTGGATCAGGCTCGGTCAAAGCCTCTGTCTCACTTTGAAAAGAAATCCCAAGGTGCTCCCCAACCTTATGAGAGAGATCCCCAGAGACAAGGTAAAGAGCACAGATCTGCCCCTACTCGCTCTGGTGCTTGTTTTCGTTGTGGGAAAGAGGGACACTGGGCCAATAACTGCAGAATGAAACAATCGCCACGCCCGCATTCTTCTACTGAGGGGAAGAAACCAGCGAAAGCTCCGAGCGTGCGCACTAAACCAGTGATGATTGGAGGAGAGCCTCTGGATCTCTCTAGCGGTGATCAGCAGAACAAGGAAGTCGACGATTGGGAAAAAAACTCCTCCTCCTCCTTGGAACGAGAACTGGGTGAGTCCCCATTCTGGGCCCCTTACTATTCCTTTACAGCTTTTGGCTCCATCTAGTGGGCGCAACTGCAAAATACAGGCTCTTATTGATTCTGGCTGTTCACGTTGCTTAATCAGTCATGAGTTAGTACAGTACATGGGTTTTCACCTAAAAAATTTAAAGGTACCAATTGCTTTCTGCCAAATGGATGGCTCCATAGCAGGAGGAAATCCGGCATCATATGTCACTGAACCAATTCAAGTGTCTATTGGTGACTCCCATAAGGAAACTATTAACTTCATTGTTGCGCCCATTGCTGATAACGCTGTTATTTTGGGTATTAACTGGCTACGTAAATGGAATCCTCTGATTAACTGGCAGGAAGGATGGGTTCGTATCCCTTTAGTGCTAACTGAACACCCCTCCAATGAGGACTGCCCCACCCCGATCCCCACTAATGCTCTCCTACTTGATCTGGCACCGATCAATGAGCCCGTGGGTTCCACCGTAGCCCTACCAGCCCCTGAAGTCATTCCAGGTGAAGAAAAAATTCCTGAAGAATACTGGGACCTTAAAGATGTTTTTAGTGAGAAATCCTGTGACACTCTTCCACCCCACCGACCCACAGACTGCTCTATTGATTTCCTCCCTGGGGTGCAACTTCCAAAACCCCGCATTTACTCTATGACACCACGTGAAATGGATGAGCTTCGCAGTTTCATAGACAAAAATCTGAAGAGGGGTTTCATTGAACCTGCTAGGCCACGTATTGCCGCCCCAGATGTTTAGGGAAAAGAAAGATGGCACTCTTCGTTTGGTTCAAAACTACAAATATCTGAATACTATTTGTGAACATAATGTCTACCCACTCCCACTCATGAAGGACATGCTAGCTCATCTTGCTTCAGGCAAGATTTTTACTAAACTTGATTTGAGGGAAGCTTATTACAGAGTAAGAATTAAAGAAGGAGATGAATGGAAGACTGCTTTTAACTGCCCTTTAGGGTGCTTTCAATTTAAAGTTTTGCCTTTTGGTCTGCAAGGTGCGCCCTCTGTGTTTATGCAGCTGATCAATGACGTTCTCCACGAGCACCTGTACAACGGCGTTATCGTTTATCTTGATGACATCGTCATATACACAAAAACACGTGATGAACACGTTAAACTGGTCCGCTCTGTTTTACAGAAACTTCATGCTGCTGAACTCTATGCTAAACTTTCTAAATGCGAATTTCACCAGGAAAAAATTGATTACCTAGGTTATCGCATTTCTTCAGCCGGAATTGAGATGGACCCTGCCAAAGTTAAAGCTGTCACGGAGTGGGCTCCACCTCGCACTCGTAAACAATTACAAAGTTTTTTGGGTTTCGCCAATTTTTATCGCCAATTTATACCTTCTTTTGCTAGCATTGCGCTGCCCATCACGAACCTACTTAAAACGAATGGGGACAGCAAACCCCGACCTGGTTCTCCTCTGAACTGGACCATGGAGTGCCAGGCTGCGTTTGAGAAGCTTAAATGCTTATTTGCAGCGGAACTGGTTCTGAAGCATCCTGATGTCAATTCCCCCTTCGTAATTCAAGTGGACGCTAGTGATGTGGCTGTAGGAATTGTCTTGTTGCAACGTAACCAACAGGGACAACTACAACCTTGTGCTTACACTTCCCGTAAGTTATCCAACACTGAACGCAGATGGGCTATTTGGGAAAAAGAAGCTTTCGCTGTCCGCTGGGCTCTCATGACTTGGCGTCATTTTCTCGAAGGAGCTCCTCACCCGTTTGAGGTTTGGACTGACCACAAAAATTTGGAATCTCTCACGACGTCCTGCAAGTTGTCCCCGAAACAACTGCGTTGGGCACACTACTTTCATCGCTTTAACTTCACCCTCAAGTACATTCCTGGAGGGAAGAATTTCATGGCTGATGCTCTTTCCAGATTGCCTCAATATGACAGTTCAAAGCTCACAGTTGTTCAGCCTGTATTACCACGTATGTTAATAGCTACTCCCGTTACGACCAGGGGTCAATCCACGATTCAAGCTGACCCACCTAAGGAACTAATTGCTAAGATTAAGTCAGAGCTGCTTACCGATGACTGGTATTCCATGCATTCTGCTGACTGCACTATCAGGGATAATCTACCATGGATTGGTTCGAAAATTTATGTTCCCTCTACCCTTCGACCTTTTGTGTTACAGCGAGCACATGATTCTAGACTAGCTGGACATTTTGGTTTTGTAAAGACTATACATTTAGTTAAACGCCAGTTTTGGTGGCCTTCCCTCAAAAAAGATGTTGAGTCCTATATCGTCAGTTGTCCTGTTTGCGCTGCTTCTAAACGTGCCCCGGGAAAACCCCATGGTCTCCTCCAATCTGTGGCGCGACCAGAGGCTCCTTGGAAGGAAATTTCTATGGACTTTATTGTTGACCTTCCAAGTAGCCAAGGCTAAACTGTCATCTGGGTAGTTACTGACCTGTTCTCCAAGCAAGTTCATTTTGTACCGTGCTCCAAGATTCCGTCCTCTAAGTCTTTGGCTAAACTTTTCCTTACTCACATTTATCGGTTGCATGGAGTTCCCAAGCGTATCATCTCTGATAGAGGTACTCAATTTACTTCACAGTTCTGGAAGGAGTTTTTGAAATTGATTGGCTCTTCTCAAGGCTTGAGCTCCTCCTACCACCCGCAGACTAATGGCGTCTGTGAGAGGGCTAATTCCGTCCTGGAACAATACCTGCTTTGTTTTATAAGATGATTGGGCTGATCTTCTGATACATGCTGAGGTAGCATATAATAACTCGGTTCATACCAGTACTGGAATGACCCCATTCAAAGTAATTTATGGTCAGGACTTTGTACCTATCCCTGAGTTGCCACACGACCCTCCTGCAATTCGTTCTCTGGCAGATTGGAGTAGTAAATTATCTTCGGTTTGGCCCATCATAAGTAAAACATTGGATGATGCTCATCAATCTCATAAGTTTTATGCCGATAAGAAACGGTTCGCTCCGCCAGAATACAAAGTCGGGGATAGAGTATATGTTTCTACTAAGCATTTCGACAGTCCACAGAAATGCAAGAAACTAAGCCCTAAGTTTGTAGGTCCTTTCACAATAACAAAAATAATCAGTTCTGTCTCTGTTCGTTTGGACCTACCAAAAACCTACCGTCGGCTGCACCCAGTGTTTCATGTCCACCTGTTGAAACCTGAGCGCTCGTTATATCTTCGTAAGCCTCATCCTGATGCCCCTGCACCCCTGATTGTGGATGGACAACAACACTACGAAGTCCGAGACATTTTAGACTCCAGAGTGCATAGAAATAAGATTCAATATCTTGTAATGTGGAAAGATTTTCCCCCATCCCATAATGAATGGGTGGATAAGCAGTATCTAAAAGCCCCAAAGCTACTACGACAATTTTATGCTAAATATCCAACCAAGCCCTAACATTTTTCCCCTTTTCTATATGTTGTTGTGTGTCTATTGTTGTCTATTTTGCAGAACTAAATCCCCTGCTTCTGGAGGAGGTCCAGATGTCAGCCTTTGCTTTGCCTTCGCTTTGCCGCTGCTTGGCTGCCATGGAAACGGGGAGGGTGGGGTTATGGGGTTAACTATGAGTGCTGGTGGAAGATGGTACGGGCCAGTGTTATCTCAAACCTAACGGTATCACATTCCATTCTGATGATGGCGCTGGACGTAAGGCCCATCTGATGTCCTGGAGGAAGATGCATTGGACACTGTTGTGGGGGCATGGGTTATTGGGGTTGGCTTAAGCTTTGATATACACGCTTCGCGCCTAAACTAGTCACTTCCTGCTTGACCCTGGTTTGCTGTTCTTCTGTATTCAGTAAAAGTAACCTTATTCATTCTAGACTATGATTAAGTGTGGTTTTTCTTGAGTATTCGAAGAAGCGAACCCTGACAGTGACTTGGTCTCATAGGGGGAGGGAGAACCTGAACTTGAACTATATGGGTCTGTGCGGGAATGACTTAGATCTGGTTTTGCTTTCATTCTCTGCCGAAAGGGTGTACTCAACGAAGCTTTGCATGAAGAGGCTGGATCGTCTCGTCAGTGCTTGCTAGATTGGGTTCATCAATCAGAACCTTGACATGGACTTCCGGTATCCGGCTCCAGCGGAGACGGGCGAGCCCAGGGCTCGCTCGCCGCTTTGTTGCCTTTTCTGCCCCCCCACGGGGGCGAAACTCTCCGGTTACCGGAGGTTTCCCGTAGGGTCGGCTCAGAGGGAGCGGCCTCGTCACGGCGGTGGGGAGGGCGCTCCTCTCTGCGACCTAGGTGGAGAGGAACATGCTAGCGGGGGTTTTTTCCTTCTCCAAAGGTTGTCGGTGCCATCTGCTTTAATGGAGAGGGCTGAACGAAGAGATCGGGCGGATCGCCGAGGCTTCAGCTGCGAGGGGGAGTGAGTTTAAAAGAACACCTTTTTTTTTTCCTTGCTGCCAGCCAGGCTGAACGGACTGGGAGGGGGGTGTTTATTTCTAAAAAAAAAAACCCTCGGATTTAAGCGGCACGTTAAAATGGCTTCTCTGCAAAGAGAAAGTGGAAACTTTCACTCCGGACTGTCTTTAACAAGGGAAAGTGGAATGCGATTCTTTGCAACATTGTTTCTAGGTCTGGCTGGTTTTAAAAAAATTCTTATTTTGTTACTCTCTCCCTCTGGCTTTGAGATGGGCGGTGGAAGCGGCTTCTCTTTGTCCCTGCCTGACTATTTTAACTAAGGAAATTTCCAGCGTCTCTTTGAAAGCAGGACTCCCTCTGGATTTTTGAAAAAAATTTTCTTTTGATGGATTTGTGACTTCTTCTCTGGAATACCTTCGTTATTACTATTTGCTGACCTGGGAAACTGTGTCTCTTTTGGTTTCTGAACTGTTTGCAACTTCGCAGCCCTGAACTGAACTGAGCTCCTGGTTTGCCCCACCAGCCCCACCCGGAAAACGCCATCTTGGTGGCAGTGACTCTAACTTTTAACCATGGCACAAGAAGCAGCACTTGTAAATCTGGAACAAAGAATGGCTTCTCTTGAAACCTCTATGCTAACTTTGATATCAGAAATAAAGGCCCAGAGGGCTGAAAATATTATTTTCAAGAAGGAGTTGTTGGATACAAGAAGACAAGTGCTGGATAACACACAGAAGAATAAAGAACTGGAAGGGGGGTTGGAGGGGGCTAAGGGGGAAATTAAAAATGTTACTAATGAGGTTGTGGAAATATATGGGCATGTGTCTAGGATGGATATGGAAAGAATGACATACTTTTTGAGATTTCAAAATGTTTCTGAGGAATCTGGTGAATGCCTCCCTGGTCTTATGAGCACAATTTTAGCAGACTATTTACAAAAACCTAAGGATGAGATCAGGGGGGACATTGACCTAGCCTACAGAATTAATTCAGCATATGCCAGGATAATAATAATAATAATAATAATAATTTAATTTATATCCCGCTCTCTCTCCCCGAGGGGACTCGAGGCGGGGCACAGGCAATTAAAAATACAAATAAACACAGACAAGTACAAAATACAGAATTAAAAATAAATTAAATAAATCCTGCGCTAAAACCTATAAACTAAAAATTACCCCTAAAAAAACCCTAACCTAAAAAGAGACTACCCAAGGCCGGCCAGACGAAAAAAGTGGGTCTTTAATTTTAAGCGGAAGGAGCGGAGGTCCGTAGTTGTCCTGATATCGGGGGGAAGGTCATTCCAGAGGGCTGGGCCCGCCACAGAGAAGGCCCTTCCCCTGGGCGTCGCCCGCTGACAAAGTCTAGTGGACGGCACCCGGAGAAGTCCCTCTCTGTGGGAGCGAATCGGCCGTGAGGATGTATGGGGCAGGATCCGATCCCGCAGGTAGATGAAGTGCCTAGAGAGATACATGAAGATAAATGAAGTGCCTAGAGAGATACATGTGAAATTTGTTAGAAGGTCAACCAGAGAGGAAATCCTGAAAGCGCAGAGAGAGAAACCTTTAACTTATCAACGAAAAACGGTCACTATCTTGAAGCAGATCCCTAGAAAAATTAGAGATTCAAGAAAGAAATTTTCTTTCTTGTCTAAAACCTTGTTTGATCACGGGATTTGGTTCAAGTGGATGACGCCTGAAGGGATGCTGGTGTTCTGGGAAGGAGGAAGAGTGAGGATTAAAACACTTGCTGAGGCGGAAGCCTTTTTTAAAAAACATTCCTCTGTCCTGGGGGAAGATCCAGGGGGGACGGAGGGGGCCACGGCCCCGCCCACGGGGGGCCAGGGAGGAGAGAAAGAAGATACAATAGCCAAAAGACTTAGATCAAAAAAATAACTTTGCCTTGATTTTTCTTGAACAACTTTGCATAATATTTCTATCTGGACTTTTTGTAAATGTCTGACAGCATGGAACGGAGAATTTTGGTAAATGTACTTGCTTTCATCTTGTAGTGGTATGGAAAATGTTTTCTATGATAACTTTTTTATTGTGTATTTTGAGGTCTCGGAAGGTCCGACGACTCTAACGTGAATGCTCTCAAAATTTCTTTGTAACCATTACCCTATCCTGTTAAAAAATGTAAAACCAATAAAACTTTTTCAATAAAAAAAAAAAAAGAACCTTGACATGGACTTCAGTTGAGCAAAGATGGACCTATGATGTCACCGGAAGGCCTCAGCAGAGCTACCAGAACAAAAGCATTACCTATTATCATGGAGAAGATAATGGGGTCATTGCCAGTTATTTTCTTGTAGAGATGCGTGTAGTACAACTCCAGACTCTCCAGGAAAGCCACAAAACCCTTTTTGCCCGTCCTCTGGAGGAGATCTAGGAGCAATCCTGAAAAGATGGACAGAGCACAAACTCTTTAAAACCTCAACTTCCGGACTGCTCAGATGGCTGGATTTAATGGTCCAAATCATTCATTTCTAATATTTTGCCTCTCTTTAAATGCCTGAAGATAACAAAGAAGTTCCAGGCGGGATCCTCGGAGCCCAGTTATAAATAAATAATAGCAACAGACTTGGAAGGGATCTGGTAGGTCATCTAGTCCAATCCCCATCCCACCCAAGCAGGTGCGACACTCAATTCTCAAGAAATGAGATTTCTCACTGATTTCTCCATAGCTTCCTATCAGATAAATAAATGTTCCTATGGAGCCCATCAGGTGCAAAGTACGACTTTATCTTGAGTCAATTACAGATTTTTACTAAAGTGTGGAATTTAGCCGATATTACATTCTGCCATTTTTGAGGCCAAAATGCTTCCCTATTAGCAATTATGAATTGTGAAATACAAAATTCAAAATGATCAGAACAAAGGAGGGGTCAGAGTTTTGCAGCAATCAAAACCCCCATTTTACCAACAGGGATAGGATAGGATAGGATGCAGAACATAGACTAAAGTAGAGTGAAATGGAGTGGAATAGAATAGAATAGAATAATATAGGGTAGGATAGGATGCACAATATAGTAGAATAAAGTAGAGTGGAGTGGCATGGAATAGAATAATATAGGATAGGATAGGAAATAAGAAAAATGAAGAATGGAACAGAATAGAATAGAATAATATAGAATAGAATTAAAATAAGAATTAAAAATAGAATAGAACTAGGACAAGGACAGAGCAGAGCAGAGCAGAGCAGAACGAGCTGAAGGAATCTTGGAGATTGTCTAGTCCATCTAGCATCAAAGCCATCATTCTGAAGTTTATGATTTTAACCCTAAGCAGAAAATACCTTCTGAGGTTGACAGCTTGACTCATTTTGATATGCTCTGCCTTTGTACGGTTTTATATATTCTTCAAAAAGATTCTAAGGAAAGAGTCGACTTTCCTCTTGGGGTGGAATCCCACTATTCTTCAGGAAGGCAGGAAGAAAACTTCCCAGAGGTTTCAGGGGAATGCGATGAAGCTCAGTTTTAAGGAGAAGAATATGGGACAGGATGAAACGGAAGAGAGGAAGAAGATTTTCTGGTCCCTGTCAGGTTCTCCCATGAAGAGAGAAGGATGGAAGATCAGATAAGGTTGCCTCGCTCCTTTTGCTTCTGATTCTTAAAAAGGGTGCCAGCCAAGACTCCATCTTGGAAGCTTCTTGTTTGAGATCTATGGAGGTTCTCAGTCATCCAGGTCATGGTTGTCCCAGAGGTGATTTTTCAGGAGACAACTGGACTGCCTAGGGGGTTTTTTGAAGACATTTTGCTTCTCATTCAAGAAGCTTCCTCAGCTCTGGCTGAATGGTGGGGAATGGAAGGATTTATGTTTCTTTCAGGCAGCTGATCATTTGCATCCTTCCATTCTCCACTATCCTGTCAGAGCTGAAGAAGCTACTGGGATGAGAAGCGAAATGACTTCAAAAGAAAAAAAAACAAAGTCTAGTTGCCTCCTGAAAAAAAAAGCACCTTTGAGACAGCCATGATCTCTGGATGACGGAGAATCTCTACAGACTTTTAGCTCTGCAATTTGGGATGAAGGCCCTTGGAATGGGGTGGGAATAGGAACGGATTCCCAGAGGAAAAATTGCATACTACAGAAACCATTTGCGCCACTCGGGTGGCCCTGAGGACACAGATAAACCTCCAAGTGGCCTCAAGGACCCTCCAAAAGGATGCAAAGGACCAGCTGTCTGCAAGGAACATAAATGCTACCATTGCCTACCATCCAGCTTCTTGGATGAGAAGCCAAACGTCTTCAAAGAAAAACCAGAAGGTCCAGTTGCCTCTTGAAAAAAGCACCTTGGGATGTTCTTGCAAACTCAAATTTCTTCCCAAGGCAGAAAATGAGCAGGTACCTGTCTTCCTTTTCCGGAGCACCAGGCTGGGATCATTTAGGACCTGCTCCTTGTCATCGTGGTTGATGACTCGGCACTGCCGGAGGTAAGGCGTTATTCTGGAAGGGTCGATCACCGAAATCAGCTTCACGCGGAAGCTTTCCAGGTCGTTCCAACAGGTTTCACCATCCTCATCCTCTGGGTCGGACATGGTGGAGGCAGAAAAACCAAGGCTGGACTCAGGATCTTCTCGGAAAATGCAGGCGTGGTGGGGTGTCTCCAACTGAGAAGCAAATGGGCCGTTAGCAGAATTATAACTTCTTCATTGACACTTTCCTTCCTTTTTCCTTCTTTCCTTCCTTCCTCCTTCCCTTCCCCCTTTCTTCCTTCTTTCTTCCTTCCCTTCCTCCTTTCTTCCTCCCTTCCCTTCCTATTTCCCTCCCTCCTATTTCTTCCTTCTTTTCCTTCCTTCAACCATTCCTCATATGTTCATAAATGGTCTATTCCATTCCATTTCTATTCTATTGAAATAATATAGGCCCCTGAGGCATTATCGAATTATATTGTGTCACTGAAATTAAGCACCAAGAAAACCTCGAACTGATGAGGCTACCTGGTTGGGTAGAGAAATATCTACAAGAAATGAGTCCACAAGGAAAAGAGTCAACCAAATTTAAAATCATGTTTAAAAGGAGTGGGGGGCTTGCTGATGTTTCCTGATATTTTGGCCAACAGGCCAGCTCTGACTCCAGGACATTTATCTGGACAAGTCCCAGCTGTTTTTGCTGGCAAAATGTGTCAGATGGGGTACACCCGCCCCCCTTTGCCAACTTCTTCCTAAGATGGGGGGGGGCTGTGTCACATCCCTAAAAGTGATACAGCCATTCAATTGGGAGGAGGGGGGCCTTGGAGTCCATTTATTAGCAGTGCCTGTGACAACTGATATTTTACAACTGGATTCCTGGTGCTGAAGCACCTCAAGATCCCCTCACCTTTTGGAGGAATGTTTATGATGGCCATGTGGGATGTTTCCCTTTAATGTCTAATGGAAGATAACCATGGTATTATGTATGTTTATTCTGTTCTCAGGGCAGTTGGTCAAGGAGCCATCTTCACACTTGTGTATTGGCTAAAATCTGACTAATGGGAGGGGTCTCTACTGCTTTAATGCTACTTGCATTACCTAAGGGGATTCAGACGGGTTTATAGGAGCCTGGGGAGGGTGAAAACAGCCTTCCCCCACCTCCAGAGGGCAAAAAATGGCCTCAAAAGAAGGCCTAAATCAGCTGGCCAGGGCACACATACAAACTGAAGCTGACAGGGCAATGTCTCGAGTGGCCTAAGAAATGGTTCCGTGTGCCACTTGTGGCACCCGTGCCATAGGTTCGCCATCATGGGTATAGGGCTTCCTGCCTAGCAGGGAGTTGGACTAGATAAATAAAAAAATAAATAAGAAATACGGTAGGTAGGTAGGTATATAGATAGCGAGAAATACAGTAGGTAGGTAGGTAGAGGGATAGAGGGGGGGAAATACAGTAGGTAGGTAGGTAGGTAGAGGAAAAAAGAAAGAAATACAGTAGGTAGGTAGAGGGATAGAGAGAGGGAGAAATACAGTAGGTAGGTAGGTAGAGGGATAGAGGGGGGGAAATACAATAGGTAGGTATGTAGGTAGGTAGGTAGAGGGATAGAGAGGGGGAAATACAATAGGTAGGTATGTAGGTAGGTAGGTAGAGGGATAGAGAGGGAGAAATACAGTAGGTAGGTATGTAGGTAGGTAGGTAGAGGGATAGAGGGGGGGAAATACAATAGGTAGGTAGGTAGGTAGGTAGGTAGAGGAAAAAAGAAAGAAATACAGTAGGTAGGTAGGTAGAGGGATAGATAGAGAGGGAGAAATATAGTAGGTAGGTATGTAGGTAGGTAGGTAGAGGGATAGAGGGGGAAATACAATAGGTAGGTAGGTAGGTAGGTAGGTAGGTAGGTAGAGGGAGAAAGAAAGAAATACAGTAGATAGGTAGGTAGAGGGATAGATAGGGAGAAATATAGTAGGTAGGTATGTAGGTATGTAGGTAGAGGGATAGAGAGGGGGAAATACAATAGGTAGGTAGGTAGGTAGGTAGGTAGGTAGGTAGGTAGAGGGAGAAAGAAAGAAATACAGTAGGTAGGTAGGTAGAGGGATAGATAGAGAAAAATACAGTAGGTAGGTAGGTTGGGGCTTATATGGTGGTTGGGTGTATGTGTGCAGGTGTAGATCTATACACAGATTGGTTGGCCATTTAACCAGACCGGGCCACAGCAACACGTGGCCAGGTATAGCTAGTTATGAATAAAATTATATTGTAACTGCTTATTGGAGTGGCTCAACCTATGGCTGGATATATTTTAGCCCTTGGACAAAAATAGCCTCAAGATGCGATTGTTCTGGCAGAGATCCCAAAACCTTCTGAGGGAGCTGTCAGATCCCTAAAAGTGATACTGAACCCCAAAAACACATTAAAACACAAAATTGAAAATAAAAATTTAAACCCAGCTCCCATCCATGCCAACATCTCATTGTCTGATCCCCCAGTACCTGGAGGAAAAAACAGGTGTTTAAGGCTAAAAGGATGGAGGCCCTTTGAGAATATGGCGAGTATCTCACAAAGCTTTGTTGGCCTTAGAGAGTCCCTCGTAGTGGTTTCTGCTGGAAGACAAGGGGACCATTCAGGGAATCCAACTGACAAAAGTGTTGGATGTCTGGGGATGGACTTATATGGCACGGACCTTTGGAAAACCCATATAGATAATATCAAATAATGACCGGAAGAAGCTTCTTCGCACCCACAAAAATGAAGGCCAAATTAGCCCTAGATTCAAGGCAAAGCACACTTGATTCAATTAGGCACCAAGTGGGATGTCCATTTAAAGGCAATTTATTAGAGTATTAAGAATGAAAATGAATGAAAACAGGGAATCCAGGTCACAGAATCTGGTTTCATTTTATACTCCACACAGTAGAAAAAGTACAAAGGAAGCATTTATTCCATGGAAGAAATCAAAATGGATAAAAATAGATGTTTTTTTTTTAGTAGGAAACATATTTTTTAAAAATTTAAATCAGGCTTTTTTAACGCATGGAAGAAATCATCCTGCTCAGCCACAGTTACATCAGAGACATGGACAGTAACATCCCATTATATTAAGCAGAAGCATTGAAAGGATTATTCCATTAAAAAGAGAACGCTCATATAGGAAGTGGCATCCTGAGTCTTCTAAGTCTGTTGTGAAAAGGTACAATTTCAGCCAGTTGAAACATCTCGCATGTACAATAGAAAAAGCCCTTTATTAATCAGCATGGGAAAGTACCTTATTTGGCGAATATTGTTTACCTTTCTTAATGTCTTTTTTTACTCAACCCTCTTATTGGAATTATAATTATCATGAATAATTCTTTTCATTTGTAAGGACACTGAGAGCTTGTCCACTGGGGACAAATTGCTAGCATGTCTATTTACAGTTGGTCAAATTGAATACGCCATTCAATTCAATTCCTGAGATACACTCTTTGCCATCTCACACTCCATTGTGAATGATTTGGTGTGGATGGATGGAGCCCTATGTGCTCAGCATAGCTCTTTCCACACTCAAGGCATTTGAAGAGTTTTTTCTCTAGTGTGGATTATATGATTTTTAACAAGCTTTCCCTTTTCACTGAAGCCCTTTGAAAACTCCAAGCCCTTATGAGGTTTTTCTCCTGAATGGATTCTTAGATGGCTTTGAAGGAGTCTTTTGCTCTGAAGGATTTTTCACATTCTGGACACTGATATTTCTCTTCTGCCTCCTGTACCCTTTGGGGACTCCTGGGTCTTCTGAAGGCCCCTCCAGGCACTCATTCGGTTTCTCTCTCCAATGGATTCTTTGATGTCTATAAAGAGTGCTCCTCCGACTAAAGGTCTTTCCACACTCTGTAGGCATTTATGAGGTTTTTCTCCTGAATGGATCCTTTGATGTGTATAAAGGTTGCTCCTCTCACTGAAGCTCTTTCCACACTCCAGGCATTTATAAGGTTTTTCTCCTGTGTGGATCCTTTGATGGCTCTGAAGACAGTCCTTTCTCTTGAAGGATTTCTCACATTCCAGGCACTGATATTTCCTTTCTACCTCGTACATCCTTTGGGGATTCTGGTGTCTTCTGAAGGACCCTCTGCCCTGCAGGCATTCCTTTCCTTTCTCTCCACAATATTTGCTTTGATGTCTATAAAGGCTGCTCCTCTGACTGAAGCTCTTTCCACACTCCAAGCATTTATGCGGATTTTCTTCTTTGTGGATCCTTTGATGAACATAAAGGCTCCTCCTCCAACTGAAGCTCTTTCCACACTCCAGGCACTTATGAGGTTTGTCTCCTGAATGGATCTTTTGATGTTTATAAAGGTTGCCTCTCTCACTGAAGCTCTTTCCACACTCAAGGCATTTATGAGATTATTCTTCTGAAAGAAGGAAGGAAGGAAGGAAGGAAGGAAGGAAAGAAAGAAAGAAAGAAAGAAAGAAAGAAAGAAAGAAAGAAAGAAAGAAAGAAAGAAAGAAAGAAAGAAAGAAAGAAAGAAAGAAAGAAAGAAAGAACTTATGACCACAATTGAGGCCAAAATTTTGGTTGCTAATCAAGACAGTTATGTGAGTTTCATCACATTTTCCAAGTTGGCCACACCCACCGGGTCACATGACCACTGAGCCACTCCCACAAAACAGGCCACATCTTTTGGCTCTCAAAAGAAATTTCAGTAGTGGTACTGTGATATTTGGCTCTATCGACTAATAGGTTTGCCCACCACTGCCCTAGAGGGCCAAGTGGATTGGATGCATTTCGTTCTCCCTCCTTTCTGTGTCTTGTCTTGCATGGACCAACACCAGCAGATGAGATGGCTCCCCAAATCAACACAGACTGTGGAAGCTTCACTCTGGACTTGCGTCTTGCAGTGTGTGCCTCTCCATTCTTCCTCCATACTCTGGGTCCTTGGTTTCCAAATGAGATGCAAAAGTTGCTCTCATCAGAAAAGAGGACTTTGGACCACTGTGCTTCATTAAGTTCAGGGTCAACACAGCCGTCTACCAGGAGATTTTGGAGCACTTCATGCTTCCTTCCACAGACGAGCTTTATGGGTATGCTGACTTCATTTTCCAGCTGCTTACACTGCCAATAGCACCAAAACCTGCTTCAATGACCATGGGATTATTGTGCTTGATTGGCTAGAAAACTCGCCTGACCTGAACCCCGTGGAGAATCTATGGCCAAGAGAAAGATGAGAGACATGAGACCGAACAATGCAGAAGAGCTGAAAGCTGCTATTGAAGCATCCTGGTCATCCATAACATCTCAGCAGTGCCACATGCTGATAGCTTCCATGCCACCCCGCATTGAGGCAGTAATTGCTGCAAAAGGGTCCCAAACCAAGTACTGAGTACATATGCATGCTTATACTTTTGAGAGGTCTGATATTGTTCTATGTATAATCCTTGTTTTATTGATTGCATGTAATATTCTAATTTTCTGAGATTGTGAATTTGGGGTTTTCATGAACTGTAAGCCATAATCATCACAATTATGACAAATCACGGCTTGAGCTATCTTGCTTTGCATGTAAAGTCTTATCTCATATATTAGCTTCACCTTTTAAGTTGCATTACTGAAATAAAGAAACTTTTGCATGATATTCTAATTTATCGAGTTTCACCTGTATATGCCAATCCTTTTCCATATCATAGGAAGGCATGCCATCCAGCTTGGAGGTCATGACCTTCCAATTTGAGTAATCTTTTGCTTCTTAACATTATCCATTCCTTTACCCATGTAAGAATAGCCGCAATATACTAAAGTTCCCAGCCTGGAAGGCCAAATCCTCCATTTTCCTTGGTCTCTTGCACAGCTTTGAGTTTTACTCTTTATTTTTTCCCCCTTCCATTTAAATTTAGAGGCCAATTGGGTCAAATTCTTTAAAAAGCCTTTTTCTAATTTGATGGGAATGTTGTGAAACAAGAAAAGACATTTTGGTAGTGCATTCATCTTTATGACCGCAATCCTACCCATCAGGGACAATGGTAAATTTTTCCACCTTTCTAAATTTTGCTTAGTTTTATTAATCAAATATAATTGTCTTCTTCGATGGACAAACACCTCGTCATTAAATGCATACCTAGATATTTCATTTTTTGATGATTTGAATACCCAATTTCTTCATTAAATCCTCTTTCAAGTCAGGAGTCATATTTTTAACAGACATTTTAGACCTTATTGTATTTATTTTGAGACCTTCTACTTTCTCATACTCTTGTCAATTCCTCAGTAAGCCTCAGGAGTCCGGAAAATCTTCACCTCTTACAGGACGCAAAAGGGAGGGGTTGGGTGGGAATGTGGCTTGAAATGTGGGAACATGATCCCTCAGAATTCCTGCTCAATATGTGGGACCACTCTCTCTGCTTGACTCTGCATCGAACTCTGGGCGAAATTGGGGCAGGAATGGGGGGGTGAAGTGGAATCCCAAAGGGGCTGCAATGGACTGGAACGGATGGAGGTTTCGCACGCCGGCCTTGGCTTTCATGTGCCCGGAAATTTTCTGCATCCCCAGAACTGCTCCCTACCCCACCCCATTAAGTCTGCAGCCACATGGGCATCTCTGGTGGCCACCTTTCCTCCTGGGGGAGAAGGGCAGAATTGTAGCTGGGTCCAGATGCCCCTAGCTGCCTGGCATGAACACCTGCTGTATCTCCCTGCTGGAAGGAAGGACAAGGTCGCTATCTTTACCATTCACTAAGGCTGCCTTACTATTACTCTTCTCATCGCTCCTATCACCCATTTCCTGCCACTTAGGACTGCAGGACTGTAACTTTGTCCTTATGATGATCTACCTGTTCTATTTATTGCCAGCTTGAACGAAGCCTTGGATACAGCGATCCTTCCTTGTAATAATTATGAGTTAAATTTCCTGGTCCCCTGATCCCCGGAGACTTCTGGCATTTGCAAATGTAAAAACACGTAACTGCCCTTGTGGGGCGCCTACATTGTGGGAGGGGGTGACGTGACAAATCATTAAGGGAAGAAGATAAAAGTGATTTCACAATACTGGTCTTTTTCCATTTTGTGGTTCAGTAACTTCTGCGTAGTTTCTCTCCTTGCCTTATTTTTCTTTTGTGGAATAATCTTTGTGATACCTGAGCGCAATCATAATTTTGTCCACCTTCCTGGGTGTTTACCTGGGACTTCCTCACTTCTCATTTTGGACCCTTGCACTCTCCCGCAATTGTTTTCTTGACCATCCGATCTCCACCGAAGGAAACAACCTACCTGTCGGAAACCTCTTAGCCAGGAGGTTGAATTGAGGAATAGCTCCATTACAAGGAAACCTCCAAAATCACATAGCTAGAAGATGAAACTAGAAACGTTGCAAGATACCTGTGTCCTGGGGTAGGCAACAGGTGGCCTGAGATTTAGCTATTTAGCATAACAGGCGTAAAGGCTTTTGGGGAGGGGGGGCTGTGATCCAGATAACCAATCAATATTATGTCCATTATTAGGGGTGCTCTTCCTACAATTTCAGCCACTTGAAACATCTCACATGGACAATTGAGAAAGACCTTTATTAATCAGCATAGGAAAGTCACCTATTTGGCAATTATTATTTAATTTTCTTAAAATGTTCTTTACTCAACCTTGGTATTGGAATTGTAATAATCATGGATATCATAATTCTGTTCATTTGTAAGCACAGTGAGAGCTTGTGCAACCGGGACAAATTGCTAATGTGTCTATTTATAGTTAGCCAAATTGAATACGTAATTCAATTCAATTCCCGAGATACACTCTGTGACTTCTCACACTCCCTTGTGGATTATTTGGTGTGGATGGAGGCCTCTACCCTCAGTATAGCTCTATGCTCAAGGATTTGTAGCGTTTCTCTCCTGTGTGGATTGTTTGATGCTTAACAAGCTTTTCCCTTTGATAGGTCTTTCCACACTCCAGGCATTTATGAGGTTTTTCTTCCGTGTGGATTCTTAAGTGGGTTTTAAGATGATTTTTCTAATTCTGGGAATTCATATATCTTCTCTCCTGAATGGATCTTTTGATGTGTATAAAGGTAGCTCCTCCGACTGAAGCTCTTTCCACACTCCAGGCATTTATGAGGTTTTTCTCCTGTGTGGATCCTTTGATGTTGACAAAGGATGCTCCTCCGACTGAAGCTCTTTCCACACTGAAGGCATTTATGAGGTTTCTCTCCTGAATGGATCTTTTGATGTCTATAAAGGTTGCTCCTCCGACTGAAGCCCTTTCCACACTGCAAGCATTTATGAGGTTTCTCTCCTGAATGGATCTTTTGATGTGTATAAAGGTGGCTCCTCCGACTGAAGCCCTTTCCACACTGAAAGCATTTATGAGGTTTCTCTCCTGAATGGATCTTTTGATGTGCATAAAGATAGCTCCTCTCACTGAAGCTCTTTCCACATTCCAATCATTTATGTGGTTTCTCTCCTGAATGGATCTTTTGATGTGCATAAAGGTTGCTCCTCTGACTGAAGCTCTTTCCACACTCCAGGCATTTATGTGCTTTCTCGCCTGAATGGATCTTTTCATGTGTATAAAGGGTGCTCCTCCAACTGAAGCTTTTTCCACATTCCAGGCATTTATGAGGTTTCTCTCCTGAATGGATCCTTTGATGTGTATAAAGGTTGCTCCTCTGACTGAAGCTCTTTCCACATTCCAAGCATTTATGAGGTTTCTCTCCTGAATGGATCTTTTGATGTGTATAAAGGTTGCTCCTCTGACTGAAGCTCTTTCCACATTCCAGGCATTTATGAGGTTTCTCTCCTGAATGGATCTTTTGATGTGTATAAAGGTTGCTCCTCTGACTGAAGCTCTTTCCACACTCCAGGCATTTATGAGGTTTCTCTCCTGAATGGACCGTTTGATGTCTCTGAAGATGCCCTATTCTCTTGAAGGATTTCTTACATTCCGGGCACTGATATTCCCTTCCTTCCTCATGGATCCTTTGGGGACTCCGGGGTCTTTCGAAGGACCCTCCGCCCTCCAGGACCATATCGGGGTCTCCACCCTTTTCCTCCTTCCCCAATTGACCTCTAGGCAGTTGCCTTTTTTGGGGTCCCCCTGGGGTCATCCATTCTGCTGCCTCAGAGACTCCCAGCCTTTCCCCTCCATCTCCCGGGGCTGCTCCGCGTAGCCTCCTTCTCATCCTGGGCGGAGCTTCCTTCCTTCCCCCATCGAGCTCCTCCGTCCTCCTGCGGGGGAGAAAAATAGGCGTTATTCCCTTCCCCGCAAGAGAGGCCTGCCTGAAATCTCTGCCTCTCACTGTCAGCGTCCCCTCTCATCCCTCAGAAGCCTCCCTTCTCCGGAAGACCCTCCTGGACTGCAACTCCCGGCGTCCCCTGCTCCCTAACTGCATCAAGCCGCATACGCAACCGAATCAGAAAAGTCTTTCCGTCGCTTCTCGGATTCCGAACGTGAGGGCCAGACTCTGTCCCCTTTTTGCCCAAGCTCCACCTCTTCCTCTCCTGGCACCGCCCCCTGTAGCTCTGTTCTCTTGGTCCGATTGCGGAAGTCGCAAAGAATGCGCTTTTCCTACCAGATCCGGTCATTTGCCTCGTGGCAGTTTCCATGCCATCCCATTGGCTGCTGGGTGCAGCACCACACCCCCTGCTCAACTCTATAGCTGCCACCTTCCTGGCTTACAATACAATAGCAGAGTTGGAAGGGACCTTGTAGGTCTACTAGTCCAACCCCCTGCGTAGGCAGGAACTGTATACTATTTCAGAAAAATGGCTATCCAACAACTTCCAGGGTTGGGGCATTCACAACTTCTGGAGGCAAGCTGTTCCACTGGTTAATTGTTCTAACTGTCAGGAAATTTCTCCTTAGTTCTAAGTTGCTTCTCTCCTTGATTAGTTTCCACCCATTGCTTCTTGTCCTGCCCCCAAGTACCTTGGAGAATAGTTTGACTCCCTCTTCTTTGTGGCACCCTCTGAGATATCGGAACATGCTATCCTGTCTCCCCTGGTCCTTCCCCTCCCCGTCTTTGTCCCACCCTGGGTTGAATGGGTGATTCGCAAAGGGGCTGCAATGGAGGTTTCCCTCGCTTTTCTGTGCTTGAACTCTTTCTGCCCTCCTGGAGCTGCTCCCTACCCCTCCCCATTAAGCCTGCAGCTCGGTGGGCATCTCCGGGTGGTCCCCTTTCCTCCTGGGGGGTGGGGGAGAAGGGAGGTTGCAGCTGGGTCTCCCCTTTCAGCACCTCCAGTTCAGGTGCTCCTGGCATCATTCTCTCCCCGCTGGAAGGAAGGGCGGGCAAGGTCGCTAAATTTACCATTCACTAGGGCTGCCTTACTATTAGTTTTCTCATCGTTCCTATCACCCATCTCCTGCCATTTATGACCCCAGGACTGTGACTTTGTTGCTTATATCCTTATGATTTATACTATTGTTTCCTAATTGGTTACTTGCACCCTATGACTAGCATGAAGTGTTATATCTTCTGATTCTTGACCTTTTGTGTATCCTGAGAGCATCTGCACCAAAGACAAATTCCTTGTGTGTCCAATCATAGTTGGCCAATAAAGAATTCTATCTATTCTATTTATTGCCAGTCTGAAAGAAGCCTTGAATGCAGCGATCCTTCCTTCTATTATCATGATTATGAGTTAAATTTCTTGGCCCCCTGATCTGCAGAGACTCCTGGCAATGTTAAAACGCATATTTGCACTTGTGGGGCGCCTACAATGTGGGAGGGGAGACGGGACAAATCCTTAAAGGGAAGAAGACAAAACTGATTTCAGAATAATGATGGATTTTTTTTTCTCCATTTTCTGGTTCAGGAACTTCTGGGTGGTTTCTCTCCTTGCCTTATTTTCATTTGTTTGCGGAATACTCTTCATGATACCTGAGCATAATCATAATTTAGTCCACCTTCCAGGGTGCTTACCTGGCCTTCCTCACTTCTCGTTCTGGACCCTTGAAGTTTCTTGCAATTGTTTTCTGAACCATCCAATCTCCCTTATCAGAAAACCCCCAAAACCACAGAGCTAGAACAGGAACCTAGAAACCTTGCAAGATACCTGTCACCTGGGGTAGGCAACAGGTGGCCTGAAATTTAGCTACCGTACTTTTTGGAGTACAAGAAGCACCTTTTTCCCTCTAAAATGGGGTGGAAAATCTGGGTGCGTCTTATATACCGAATGCAGCATTTTTTGCCTCCTACACCAAAATGCCTTATAGAAGCCTTATGAAGGCTTTCAAAGAGCTCCTGGGGGCTGAGAAGGGCAGAAATGAGTAAAAAACAGCCCGTATGTCTCCCAGCCCCCCCAGCCCCCAGCAGCATTCTGTAAGCCTCCATATGGCTATGCATGCTATTTTTATGAAAATCGGACCATTTTTTGCTACTCGACCCCCCCCCCGAGCACTCTGCAAGCCCCCCCAAGGCTATTCATGACCTTTATTCGAAAAACAACAGGCCTATTTTTGTGAAAAACGGGCCGTTTTTGTGGAGGTTTGCAGAGTGCAAAAACTTTCTCCCTCTTCTCCAGCACCTTTGGAAGGCTGTTTAGTTAGAAAGATTGATGAGAATTCTATTGATCAAGTGCTGTGCCAGCAGAAACAGTTTTAGGTGCTATAGGTTGTGATTTCCTTCTCCAGCACATGGATAAATACACCTAGAAACATCAACTTATCTACCTATCTATGTACCTACCTACTCTCTCTCTCCCTCCCTACTGTATTTCTCTCCCTCACCCCCTCTATCTACCTTTATACCTACCTACTTACTCTCTCTCCCCTTACCTATCTACTGTACCTGTATTTTTCTCTTTATCCTTCTACATAGCAACCTACCTACCTACTCTCCCTTCCTACCCATCTACTGTATCTCTCTCTCTCTCCATTTCTCTCTATCCTTCTACCCACCTATCTACACTCTCTCCCCCCACCTTACTTTTTCTCTCTCCCTCTATTTCTCTCCCTCCTGTATTTTTTCCTCTCTCTCCTCTATTGAACAAAATCGCCTCTTCCAAACCTGGGTGGGTAAAATGGGGCCTTGTGCATAGGAAGCAGGAAAGCCTTTGGGGGGGAGGCGATGGGGGGGCTGCAACCCAGAGACCCCATCCATATCAGGAGCATCATCAGGGGGGCTCTTCCTACAAGAGGGGCGTCGTGGGGCAGGAGGCCCTTCTCAAACACCGGCGAGGGAACCCAGGGCGCCCATGGGGAGGGAAGCCGAGGAAAGCAGGCCAAGGGGGGAAGGAAAGGCCCCCATTTCTCCTGGGGAAGAAAGCACGGAAGGGCCGCCAGTTCTGGGCCTGGCGTGGCCGGAGGAAGGGGGAGGAGGAGCCCCTCCGAGGAGAGACGCAGGCGCCCTCTGTGAGGAATCCCCCAGAAGGAAGGGCGGGCTCAGGGCCGAGAGCCACGGCCGCTTCCCACGGGGCAGCCCAGGGCCTCCCCAGAGAAGACGAGGCCTGGGCTGGGCGCTCCTCCGTCCTCCTCCAGGGCAGCGGGAGAGAGAGAGGCGGCGGGAGGCTCCGTCCCTTTCCCAGCCGCCTCTCCTCCCTCACGGGGCTCCCTTCTGAGGAGGCCCCTCCCGCACCGCCACTCCCGGCGTCCCCTGCGCCTCACCTGCCTCGCGCCTCCGCCGCCCCCGGATCGGAAGGGCCGCTCCTCGGATGCCGGAAGTGAGGGCCAGAGCGGCCTCCGTCCCGTTTCCGGACAAGCTCCGCCCGGAAACAAAAGGACCTTTCCTGCCATATGACGTCATTCGCATCGGGGAAACCTCTCCGCCATCCCATTGGCGGGCGGGCGCGGGACCACGCCCCCTGCTCGTCTCTGCAGCTGCCGCCTTCCCAGCTTTCCTGGCCTCGCTTGGCTCCTCCCTTGCGCCGCTGGCCCCGCCCCTCCGCCCCCTCCCCTCCGGGCGCCTTGGGGAAATGGGGGCGGGGGGCGATGGGGGGCTTCCCAAAGGGGCTTCAATGGAGGGGAAGGGAGGGAGGCTTTCCTCTGCCTCCCCGGAGCTCCTCCTCCCTCCCCGCCCCCTTCATGCCTGCAGCAGCCACGGGGGCATCTCCGGGTGGCCCCCTGTCCTCCTGGGGGAAGAAGGGGGGCTGCAGCTGGGTCTCCCCCTCCAGCCCCCCCAGTCCAGGGGCTCCTTCCCGCCTGGCATCCAGAGCCTCTTCCTCTCCCCGCTGGAAGGAAGGGAGGGAGGAAGGAAGGGAGGGAGGGAGGGAGGGGTCGCCATGGCTCTTGCCAGCCTGGAGGAAGCCTTGGAGGCAGCCATCCTTCCCTGCATGAGAACAGAGCAGAGTTCAATCTCCTGCCCACCTGATCCCCAGAGACTCCGGGCACTTTGCAGAGGTTCAAAGACGTCTTTGTGGTTGTGGGGAGCCTCCATTATGGGAGGGAATGACGAGACACTCCATTCAATAAAGAAGATCAAAGGGATGTCAGAATTATGTTTTTTTTTCCTTTTTGTAGTTCAGGCACTTCTGTGTAGTTTCCCTCCTTGCCTTATTTTCCTTTTGTGCAATGCTCTTCCTGGTACCTGGTACCAGGTAAATCATAGTTTAGTCCACCTTCCTGGATGCTTATCTGGGCCTTCCTCGCTTCTCATTCTGGACCCTTGGACTCTCTCGCAATTGTGTTCTGAATCATTGGGCTTCCACAGAAGGAAACAATTTACCTGTCAGAAACCACTTGTGTGTTGAATGCAAGAAAACCCTGAAGAGGAAACATTGGGGGGAGAGGCTGTAACTCAGGTATCCAATAAATATTATAGGCTTTATTAGTGGGAGAACAAGGGTGTGTGTGTGACTCACCTATGAGTATAAAAACTGGGTGTAAAACTGTGACCTGGGAGTTGGCAGCTTTCAAAGCCAGGGTGGTCCTATCCTGGTACCGACATAACATATTGTGGTTTCACACCTTGTGATTGGCGATCAATTGGCTTTTAGAATAACTGAGCACCCAGGTCCCTTCCAGCTCCGCTCTGTCCCTTCCCCATTTACCTAGTTAATGCTAATTAGTATTCCTAAAGAAAGAGTATTGGGCCCCAGGGAGAACCGTGGTGTGCCCCACTGCCTACTTCCCTGCAGGCGGAAGGGAAGCTCCATTAAGGCAGGGTGGGGATCATAAGTCCTTCCTAATATGATCTCCAGAATCCCAATAGAGGAGGATGCTGGAAGAGAGCAGCTGCTTTGGTTCCTCAGCTTCCCTATAGAGTGGAAGCCCTAGAGTGCTGTCCACAGAGTGGCTGCCATTTTGGAGTGGCCAAAAATCGTTGCAGCTACTGTGTGTGTGTGTGTGTGTGTTTTTCCCCCCAAAAGAGGAGGGGGGCTGTCCCCACCCAGCGTTTTCCAGATACTGCAGTGGAACCAGAGAAGGAGTGGGGGGGGGGGGGGGAGAGAAAGGGGAAGGGGCAGTTGTCCTCTCTCTGGCTTGTGCTTCAGGAAGGAGAAGCTGCTTCTCTCCCCCAAACCAGCGGGCCTGTTCATTTGAAAATAAGCAAGAAAAGGGAAGCCCATTTCTGTACCTAAAGAAAGGAAAAACCTGAGAAGTGTTGAGGAGCTGAGGGGTGTGTGTGTGTGAATCAGGGAATTCCAGATTGTAAAGACTTTGGTATTCCAGTTAAATTAGAACTGGTTCTTTGTGAAGGATCTGTGAGAATTTTGAAATATTGCAATAAGGCTCAAGAAAAATAAATATAAAGCAGAAAGATGTAATTAAAGGAGAAGCGAGGGAATGGTAAAACATCCACTAAAGGCCTTTCTAATGTGTTTTCCATTGTAGGATAGGAAATATTTGATTGACTGTATGCTTTAATGTTGAAAAAGAATAGTCTTGATCAGTATAAGCAGAGGTGCATTCTTCAACCTTTACTGCAGCTTGCAAGAATCATTGTACTAAACTGAAGGCCACTGTAGAACATCATTTCTCACCAAAAATGCAGTTTAATGGCGAGTAAAATAATACTTTCCACCGGCAAGAAAAAAATCTATAGAACAGGGGCCTGCAAAGTTGGCTCTTTTAAGACTGGTGGACTTCAACTCCCAGAATTCCCCAGCCAGCTAGAATACCTCCAAGGTCCCTTCCAACTCTATTCTTCTCTATAAATCTCTCCACTCCGCTTACCAAGAGAATGGTGATAAACAATATTTGGAAATGTACAGCAGGCGGTTCTCTGACAGCAAAATCTCCTCTTATTGGCTAGTATCAAGGGGAAGATGACTTTGAAAATGCTTCTTCTCCCACCATAACATTCAAGAGAAGGTGAGGACTGGCTGGGAGAGGATGGACAAGTGAGTGACATCGAGTTGGCCATGCCCACCCAATCACATGACCATACCCACTTAGTGACACCTACCCGCTCACGTGACTGTCAAGTCACTCCCATCCAACAGGCTACACCTACAGTAAAAGTTCTACAAATTTTTGAAACCTACCAACGCTATATATTTAATATAATGCAAGGCACACTTGATTCAATTAGGCACCAAGTGAGATGTCCATTGAAAGGCAATTTATTAGAGTATAAAGAGATTTCCCTTAAGGAAAACAGGGAATCCAGGACACAGAATCTGGTTTCATTTTATACTCCACACAGTAGAAAAAGTTCAAAAGAAGAGTAGCTTCCATGAAGAAGTTCATCCCCAAACATTGAGCCACTCCAATGAGCGGTTACAATATAATTTTATTCATAATAGTATTTATTCATATTGTCTTTTTTAAAAATAATTGTTCTGGTGTTTTACATTTCGATACACATTTTGTATATTGATTTTTGATTTTGCACTAATGTTGCCTTCTACTTCGTCATACAAAATAGATAAATCACTGATATGGGTTTTCTGAATGTTGGTGCTCTGCAAATCCATCCCCAGTTATTTCAACCTCTAAACTTGTCATTTGGATTCTCTCAGTGGTCCACTTAGTGTCAGATGTCTCATTTGAAAAGGTGGAGAACATAACCTAAAGGCTCAAGAAGGGCCCACACTGCAGCACCTCAGGCCATTGCTCGCTTTTATTTATTTATATCCCACTTTTATTATTTTTGCAAGGCGGTGAATCTACTCAACACATTTTCCCCTCATTTCCTCTATCGCCCCTTCGACTTCCTAGAGGTGGCATGCTGCCATTGTGGAAATGGGGGCTATTTTGTAGTAGTCACAATTCCCTAATCTATTGAGGAACACACACCCCTTCCAAACACTGGCAGGGCAAGCTGGTTATATGTAAATACAGAAAACACTTACTAGCAGTTTATTTCTTTATTTATTATTTGTTCGTACTTTTATACCGCCCTCTCTCCCAAATGGGACTCAGGGCAGTGCACAGGAATAAGAAAATAAAAATATAAATATACAGACATCTAATAAGTTTACTGGGTAACATCCTCATGTTTTAACAAGCCTCATAATCCCTCGCCCTTCCTTACTTCCTTCGAGCGGGGAGAGGAAGAGGGTCTGGATGCCAGGTGGGAAGGAGCCCCTGGACTGGGGGGGCTGGAGGGGGAGACCCAGCTGCAACCCCCCTTCTTCCCCCAGGAGGACAGGGGGCCACCCGGAGATGCCCCCGGGGCTGCTGCAGGCATGAAGGGGGCGGGGAGGGAGGAGGAGCTCCGGGGAGGCAGAGAGAGTTCCTGCACAGGAAAGCGAGGGGAACCTCCGTTCATTCCAGACGCTTTGGGAATCCCCCATCCCCCCCCCCCCCCCACTTTAACTTCGCCAAGGCGGGCGGAGGGCAGGGGGCGTAGCCAGCGGCGAAAGGGAGGAGCCAAAAGTGGAGAGGAAAGCTAGCAAGGCGGCCACTGCAGAGTCCAGCAGGGGGTGTGGCCCGGCGGCGGCCCGCCAATCGGATGGCGCAGAAGCTGCCCCGATGCAAATGATTTTCCTGGGGAGGGGGGGGAAGTTCTTTCTTCGCGTCTTCCGCAATTGGGCCAAGAAGTACAGGGGGCGGTGCCAGGAGAGGAAGAGGTGGAGCTTGGCTGAAAAAGGGACGGAGGCCGATCTGGCTCCCACTTGCGGATACAGAGAAGTGACGGAAGGACTTTTTCCGATTCAGGGGCGCGGGCGGCCTGATGCAGGTAGGGCGCGGGGGACGCCGGGATTCGCAGTCCGGGAGGGTTAAGTCTCGCGTTGAGGTAAAAGAGGAGACAGTATGCAAGCAGCCTCGTTTATTAACTTCCGAAGAGAAGAACCAAAGGCTGTCTGACGGCTCTATCCGAGTTGTCCAGGTAACAGCCAATGAGAACCCGTCAATTCTCCCGCCCGAAGGCCAGCTGCGCCAGAACCAATCCGCTTGCAGGCCTGGTTTGATTGACACTCCTGGGCAGAGCCCAGTGGGAAGGGAAGCCTGTGAGGGAGGAGAGGGCGGGGCGCCCATGGCTTGTTCTAGGGGGGGGGGGAGGCTGACAGGGAGGCCCGTGAGAGGCGGAGGCTTCGGCCTGGGCCTCCTCTGAGGGGAAGGGGACGCAGCCCTGACCCGTGCCTCTCTCTCTCGCTCGCTCGCTCTCTCGCTCTCGCTCTCTCTCTCTCTCGAAGGAAGCGCCGCCCGGGCGGAGGAGGAGAAGAGCAGGGCCCTCGGAGCAGCCTTGCCTTGTCCTGAGGCGGCTTCCCCGGATGACGGCGTGGATTGGCCAGGACACTCTGAGAGTGCAGGCGGGATGAGCCCAGGGGTATCCCAGGAAAGGCGGCTGCCTGGAAGGCGATACTGGGAGGAGGAAACGGGTGGAGAACCTGAGACGGTCCTGGAGGGCGGAGGGTCCTTCGGAAGACCCCGGAATCCCCAAAGGATCCAGGAGGAAGGAAGGAAATATCAGTGCCCTCAATGTGAAAAATCATTCAAAAAAAATCAACATCTTCAGAACCATCAAAGGATCCACACAGGAGAAAAACCTCATGAATGCCTGGAGTGTGGAAAGAGCTTCAGTCAGACAAGCAGCCTTTATAAACATCAAAGGATCCACTCAGGAGAAAAACCTCATAAATGCCTGGAGTGTGGTAAGAGCTACAGTCAGAGGAGCAACCTTTATAAACATCAAAGGATCCACTCAGGAGAAAAACCTCATAAATGCCTGGAGTGTGGAAAGAACTTCAGTCAGAGTAGCCACCTTTATACACATCAAAGGATCCACTCAGGAGAAAAACCTCATAAATGCCTGGAGTGTGGAAAGAGCTTGAGTGAGAGGAGCACCCTTTATAAACATCAAAGGATACATTCAGGAGAGAAACCTCATAAATGCCTGGAGTGTGGAAAGAGCTTCAGTCAGAGGAGCCACCTTTATACACATCAAAGGATACATTCAGGAGAAAAACCTCATAAATGCCTGGAGTGTGGAAAGAGCTTCAGTCACATGAGCTGCCTTTGTAGACATCAAAGGATCCACACAGGAGTAAAACCTCACAAATGCCTGGAGTGTGGAAAGAGCTTCAGTCGGAGGAGCAGCCTTTATAAACATCAAAAGATCCATTCAGGAGAGAAACCTCATATATGCCTGGAGTGTGGAAAGAGCTTCAGTTGGAGGAGCAGCCTTTATAAACATCAAAAGATCCATTCAGGAGAGAAACCTCATATATGCCTGGAGTGTGGAAAGAGCTTCAGTTGGAGGAGCAGCCTTTATAAACATCAAAAGATCCATTCAGGAGAGAAACCTCATAAATGCCTGGAGTGTGGAAAGAGCTTCAGTCAGAGGAGCAGCCTTTATACACATCAAAGGACCCACCCAGGAGAGAAACCATTTAAATGCGTGAAGTGTGAAAAATCCTTCAAGAGAAATGACTGTCTTCAGAGCCATCAAAGGATCCATTCAGGAGACAAACCTCATAAGTGCCTGGAGTGTGGAAAGAGCTTCAGTGAGAGAGGCAGCCTTTATAAACATCAAAGGATCCACTCAGGAGAGAAACCTCATAAATGCCTGGAGTGTGGAAAGAGCTTCAGTCGGAGGACCAACCTTTATAGACATCAAAGAATCCATTGGAGAGAGAAACCGAATGAGTGCCTGGAGGGGCCTTCAGAAGACCCAGGCGTCCCCAAAGGATCCAGGAGGCAGAAGAGAAATATCAGTGCCCAGAATGTGAAAAATCTTTCAGAGCAAAAGACTCCTTCAAAGCCATCTAAGAATCCACTCAGGAGAAATACCCCAGATGGGCTTGGAGTTTTCAAAGGGCTTCAGTGAATAGGGAAAGCTTATTAAACATCAAATAATCCACACTAGAGAAAAAACTCTTCAAATGCCTTGAGTGTGGAAAGAGCTATGCTGAGCATAGAGGGCTCCATCCATCCACACCAAATCATTCACAAGGGTGTGTGAGACGGCAGAGAGTGTATTTCAGGAATTGAATTGAATGGCGTATTCAATTTGACCAACTGTAAATAGACATGCTAGCAATTTTCCCCAGTGCACAGGCTCTCAGTGTCCTTACAAATGAACAGAATTATGATATTCATGATAATTATAATTCCAATAAGAGGGTTGAGTAAAAAAGACATTAAGAAGTAAATAATATTTGCCAAATAAGGGACTTTCCCAGGCTGATTAATAAAGGACTTTTTCTATTGTACATGCGAGATGTTTCAACTGGCTGAAATTGTACCTTTTCACAACAGACTTAGAAGACTCAGGATGCCACTTCCTATATGAGCGTTCTCTTTTTAATGGAATAATCCTTTCAATGCTTCTGCTTAATATAATGGGATGTTACTGTCCATGTCTCTGATGTAACTGTGGCTGAGTAGGATGATTTCTTCCATGCGTTAAAAAAAGCCTGATTTAAATTTAAAAAAAATATGTTTTCTATTTTAAAAAAACATCTATTTTTATCCATTCTGATTTCTTCCATGGAATAAATTCTTCTTTTGTACTTTTTCTACTGTGTGGAGTATAAAATGAAACCAGATTCTGTGACCTGGATTCCCTGTTTTCATTCATTTTCAGTCTTAATACTCTAATAAATTGCCTTTAAATGGACATCCCACTTAGTGCCTAATTGAAGCAAGTGTGCTTTGCCTTGAATCTAGGGCTACTTTGGCCTTCATTTTTGTGCGTGCGAAGAAGCTTCTTCCTGTCATCTATATAAATAAAAATGTAAAATAGTTTGTACGAATCCACTAATCTCAAAAACTACTGGACCGATTTACACCAAACTTTCACACAATGTTGACAAGGACTTATGATAATAGAATACCAACTCATTTTGTGCCTAGCACACATGTATCGTGGTCAAGCTACTCACATGTAAAATGTACCCAATGAAAACGTGTTCAACTCCCTGTAACTCCTCCCACCAACAGTCATTCCCTACGGAGGCCTCTTAGGGCCAAAAAGGCACTGGAGTCAAACTATTCTCCAAAGCACCTGAGGGCAGAACAAGAAGCAATGGGTGGAAACTAATCAAGGAGAGAAGCAACTTAGAACTGAGGAGAAATTTCCTGTTAGAACAATTAACCAGTGGAACAGCTTGCCTCCAGAAGTTGTGAATGCCCCAACACTGCAGGTCTTCAAGAAGATGTTGGATAGCCATTTGTCTGAAATGGTATAGGGCTTCCTGCCTAGGCAGGGAGTTGGACTAGATGACCTCTAAGGTCCCTTCCAACTCTGCTATTTTATTATTGTATTATAGTAGGTAGGTAGATAGGGGAATATATAGATAGGGAGAAATACAGTAGGTAGGTAGGTAGGTGGGATAGATAGAGAGGGAGAAATACAATAGGTAGGTAGAGGGAGAAAGGAAGAAATATAGTAGGTAGGTAGATAGAGGGAGAAATATAGAGGGAGAAATATGGTAGGTAGGTAGGTAGAGGGATAGATAGGGAGAAATACAGTAGGTAGGTAGGTTGGGGGTTATATGGTGATTGTGTGTATGTGTGCAGGTGTAGATCTATACACAGATTGGTTGGCCATTTAACCAAACTGGGCCACAGCAACGCGTGGCCGGGTATAGCTAGCTATTTGATATTATCTATATGGGTTTTCCAAAGGTCCGTGACATATAAGTCCGTCCCCAGACATCCGACACTTTTGTCAGTTGGATTCCTTGAATGGTCCCCTTGTCTTCCACCAGAAACTGCTACGAGGGACTCTCTTAAGGCCAAGAAAGCTTTCTGAGATACTCAACATATTCTCAAAGGGCCTCCATCCTTTTAGCCTTAAACACCTGTTTTTTCCTCCAGGTACTGGGGGAATCAGATAATGAGATGTTGGCATGGGTGGGAGCCGGGTTTAAGTGGTTTCCCCCCCCAATTTTGTGTTTTAATGTGTTTGATAGTTTTTAAAACGGCTTTTTGGTAGCTGCAGTGAGTTGATTGATAGATGGGCAGCTATAAGAATGTTTTAGATGAAGGAAGCTGTTTGATGTCACACTACATGTAGAGATGAGGTATATCGCAGTGGTCAGGATCATAAAAGTCCCTCATTTTTGTGTTTTTTTTAATCAGCCAAATGATTATCAAAAGGTGCCTCCCTTCCAGCTCTGTTCTCTTCCCCTCCATTCTCCATCCTATCCTTGTCCTACCCTGATAATTAAAGAGTGTTGGGCCCCTGGCAGAACCTTGGAGCACCCACTACCTATTTCCCACCATGTGGAAGGGAAGCTCCATTGAGGCAGGGGTGTGGAGCTATGCCCCCTTTATGACCTGTGGACTTCAAGTCCCAGAATTCCTGAGCCAGGTATTTTGTAGATATTCAGGATGGATTCTCTTACTGCTTCCTTCCCTATTTTGACTCCTGTGCTTGTTCAATCTCCCTCATTGGTTTTTTTTTTACTTGAAGTTCAAGAGCTGAGTTGTCACTGGCCAGATGCCCTTCCTGTCGCCAAGATGGAGTTTGTTTCAGCAGATAAATTCTCATTGTGGCACAGAGAAGGAAATAGCTGCCTCTACCTAGGATCGATCTCACAGCCTCCTGATTGTGAGGCAGGAGCTCCATGGCATCTTCACAACTCCAATTGCGTCTCCGGAAGGAAGTTAAGTGAGCTGCGCCAAATTTAAGGCCATGTTTCCAAGGTTTGTGTGTTTGTTTATATAGCCACCTGCTCCTTCACAGCAACTCTAGGCTGCTTACAAGGAGGTTGTAAAGAAAATCATAGCAGCCATTAAGTGAATCCTGTTATTAAGCGAATCCAGCCATTGGGAAATCCATTCAGCTTCCCTTTGACTTTGCTTGTTAGAAGGCAACATCTTGATCAAATGACCCAATGTCACCAAAAACATCGTAAATAGATGCCCCGGAATTTTGACCATGCGACTGTGGGGAATGCTGTGGCCGTTGTTAAGTTCGAGGACCGGCTGTAACTCACTTTCCATGTGGTTGTATCTTTGAATTGTGGTTAAATGAATGGTTGTAAGTCAAGGACCAGCTGTATCTCTAGCTCAGGGTTGAACCGTGGGACACTTGGGGCTCTCGGAACATGGCTGGCTTTGGTAGGTTTTGTGACCTCAGTACGGTAGGTAACCTCGTCACTGCTATCACGTGTGGGGTTTTCCCTGCTCGTATGTAGCTGCCAGTGTTTTGTGGGAGGGGGAACGGTTTCCCCGATGACTGCCACAAAATGGCACCCACTTCCAGGATGGCAGCATGCCCCCTCCAGGAAGGCCAAGGGGCGAGAGAGCCTGCTCTCCTTCCCTGTAAAAATGGATGTAAAACTAATGAGGGGGGCTTCCGAAGGCTGTGTCCTTCTATCTTGGTACCAAAACAAAAGTAGATTCTTGTGTCACCGTCAGATCCATGTAGCTGCCATTCTTTGGTGGATGAATAGGGTTTGTGTGTGGATTGGATGCATTTCGTTCTCCCTCCTTTCTGTGTCTTGTCTTGCATGGACCAACACCAGCAGATGAGATGGCTCCCCAAATCAACACAGACTGTGGAAACCTCACCCTGGACTTGCGTCTTGCAGTGTGTGCCTCTCCATTCTTCCTCCATACTCTGGGTCCTTGGTTTCCAAATGAGATGCAAAAGTTGCTCTCATCAGAAAAGAGGACTTTGGACCACTGTGCTTCATTAAGTTCAGGGTCAACACAGCCGTCTACCAGGAGATTTTGGAGCACTTCATGCTTCCTTCCACAGACGAGCTTTATGGGTATGCTGACTTCATTTTCCAGCTGCCTACACTGCCAATAGCACCAAAACCTGCTTCAATGACCATGGGATTATTGTGCTTGATTGGCTAGAAAACTCGCCTGACCTGAACCCCGTGGAGAATCTATGGCCAAGAGAAAGATGAGAGACATGAGACCGAACAATGCAGAAGAGCTGAAAGCTGCTATTGAAGCATCCTGGTCATCCATAACATCTCAGCAGTGCCACACGCTGATAGCTTCCATGCCACCCCGCATTGAGGCAGTAATTGCTGCAAAAGGGTCCCAAACCAAGTACTGAGTACATATGCATGCTTATACTTTTGAGAGGTCTGATATTGTTCTATGTACAATCCTTGTTTTATTGATTGCATGTAATATTCTAATTTTCTGAGATTGTGAATTTGGGGTTTTCATGAACTGTAAGCCATAATCATCACAATTATGACAAATCACGGCTTGAACTATCTTGCTTTGCATGTAAAGAGTCTTAACTCATATATTAGTTTCACCTTTTAAGTTGCATTACTGAAATAAAGAAACTTTTGTATGATATTCTAATTTTTCAAGTTTCATCTGTATATGCCAATCCTTTTTCATATCATAGGAAGGCATGCCATCCAGCTTGGAGGTCATGGCCTTCCAATTTGAGTAATCTTTTGTTTCTTAACATTATCCATTCCTTTATCCATGTAAGAATAGCCACAATATAGTAAAGTTCCCAGCCTGGAAGGCCAAATCCTCCATTTTCCTTGGTCTCTTACACAGCTTTTGAGTTTTACTCTTTATTTTTCCCCCCTGCCATTAAAATTTGGAAGCCAATTGGGTCAAATTCTTTAAAAAACCTTTTTCTAATTTGATGGGAATGTTGTGAAACAAGAAAAGACATTTTGGTAGTGCATTCATCTTTATGACCGCAATCCTACCCATCGGGGACAATGGTAAATTTTTCCACCTTTTTTTTTTTTTTGTAAAATAATTTTATTGGTTTTACAATTTTATAATAGGAAAAGGGTAAATAGGGTATTTCTTAACAATATTTTAGAGCTTCCATATCGGTGCTGGTGACCGCCTCCGAGTCTTCTTACAATATCGATTCCATTAAAGAATAAAAAGAATAAGAAGAGGTACATACATTTCAAATCGCAAATTTCATAATCTAAAAATTCATACATTCAATTATTTTGTTTCCATAAACATCCTTAACATGAATTACTATATAAAAAAAGGAAAAAAAGGAAATCATTTTTGTGATCTGAGTCTCTTTGCTATTGTTTCTTCTTCTTCCACCTCACCAGTAGGCAGAGCCGTGGCCCCTCCCGTTCCCATATCATCATAATCTAGGATTGAGGAGTGCTTTTTAAGAAAGGCCTGGGCCTCATCTACTGTTTTCATTCTAACTCTTCCTCCCCCCCGAGAACACCAACATTCCTTCAGGCATCAACCATTTAAACCAAACCCCCTTTTTATGTAATTTTTTAGATAAGAAGGAATATTTCCTTCTTATATCTCGGATTTTTTTTGGCATTTGCTTTAATATGGCTATCTCATTCTGCTGATATATCGGGGCCCTGCCCTTTGCGCTCTCAGGACCTCATCTCTTGTTGACCTTCTTGTAAATTTAATATGTATCTCCCTTGGTACATTATTTATTCTGGCATATGCTGAATTGATTCTATAGATTAAATCAATGTCCCCCCAAATATATTCTTTATTTTTTTTGGTATAATCCGCTAAAATCATAGCCATAAGCTCTCTTAAATCTTCCATATCAGACTCAGGAACATTCTGGAATCTCAAAAAGAAAGACATACGTTCAAAATCAATTCTAGACATATGACCTATAATATCTGTAATTTCATTTTTGACATCCTTTATCTCTTCCCTCATCCCAACTGCCCCGCCCTCCAACCCCTCAATTTTCTGCTTATTATTTGTTATTTCTCTCTGTGCCTCCAAAAGCTCCAGCCTTGTGTTTAAATTGTCTTTCCGAATTTGTTGCATTTCATTCATTATTCTTTGAAACATCTCATCTACCGAGGGTGATGGTGTTGGTGATGGTGATTTTGCCTCTGTTGCTTCTGTTTCCTTCTGGAGAAGTTCAGTGATTTTTGGCTGTGAGATTGGACTTGGTCTGGTAGATGTAGGAGCAGATTGTGATTTGCCTGATGGAGGCTTTCTTGCTGCCATGGTTAAAAGTGTTAAATCTTTTTAAGAACAAAGAAAAAAAGATGGCGCTGGTGAGCTGACAGTCCGTGAAGTCAGAGACAAAGGAACAAAGAAAAAGTCTTATCAAAGTTCAGTTTGCATTTGTGAAGATCAAGGGAAGAAATCAATTGTATTTTCCTAAAAACAGGACCAAAATAGAAGGTTTCGCAATAGATGAAAGTACTGAAAGTCACTAGGGTAGGCTCTCTTATGTAGATTTTAAAATAGTCTTGTTTAACTTATTAAGCCAGAGGAATGTTTTTAAGCAGGAAACTTTCACTTCTGGAAACAAAGAAGGGCTATCCTCCGCCTTGCCGGCAGTGGTGTAAGAAGGCAACTTTGTTGCAAATCCATTTTAAATGTAACAAGTCTCAGATACAATGTTTATACAGCAATTCCTTGTTTAGTAAAACATTCCTTTAAGACTAGTCAAACGGATGTCGTTTCACTCTCTCCTGATCAGTTTTGCAAGAAACTGCAACTTTTGATCCAGAGCTCACCTTCGAACGAGAAACACATATTGGATGTTTCCTTAGCGGCAAAAGTAGAAAAACCAGTTTGTTGGTTGAAACTGCAATTTTTGATCCATTTCATTTCATTTCATTTTTTTTTTTTTTTGGTGAAAAAAAGTTTTATTGGTTTTTACAAATTTTAAAAACAGGAAAAAGGTATAAGGTAATAAAAAGATATTTTGAGGACATCTGTGTCGGAGGTGTCGGCCCCCTCCGAGGCTTCATACAGAAAAAAGATAATACAATAAATTTTCCATTTCTCTACAAAGTGGAAAGAAATACAGATATATCATTTTATATATTCATGCAATCAATCATTTATAAACATCCAGATAAGGATTATACTATATAGAAAAAAGTCATTTGTGAGATCTGAGTATTTTAGCAATTGTATCTTCCTCTACCTGACCTCCAGTGGGCGGAGCCGTGCCCCCCCCCCCCCCCCCGTTCCCCCATTTTCATCCTCCAGGATTGGGGAATGTTTTTTAAGAAAGGCTTCCGCCTCTGCAATTGTTTTAATTCTTACTCTTCCCCCCTCCCAGAACACTAATATTCCTTCGGGCATCAACCACTTGAACCACACCCCCTTTTTATATAATCTTTTTGATAAGAAGGAATATTTCCTCCTTATTTCTCTAATCTTTTTCAGGATCTGTTTCAAGATGGCAATCTCGTTCTGTTGATGTATCAAGGGACCGTCTCTCTGTGCTCTCAGGATCCCATCCCTTGTTGACCTTCTTACAAATTTAATATGTATCTCTCTGAGCACTTCATTTATTCTGGCATATGCTGAGTTAATTCTATAAATCAGATCAATGTCCCCCCAAATATCTTCTTTGCTCTTTTTGGTATAATCTGCTAACATCGTACACATTAAATCTTTTAAATTCTCAGAGCTTAATTCAGGAACATTTTGAAACCTTAAAAAGTAAGACATCCTTTCAAAATCCATCCTAGATATATGACCAGCTAAATCCACAATTTATTTTTGAGAATTTTTTATCTCTTCCCTCATCTCAGCCGTCCCCCCTCCAATCCATCAATTCTTTGTTTGTTTTCCATTAGTGCTTTCTGTGTCTCCAAAAGTTCCAATTTTGAACTAACATTGTCTTTCCGGATTTCTTTAATTTCTTTAATTTCTTTCATGATGTTTTGAAGAGTTTCCTCTATTGTGTAATTTCTTTCATGATGTTTTGAAGAGTATTCCTCTATTGTGTAGCTTCCACCTCTGTTTCTTTGGATAACATTGAAGTAATCTTAGGTTGGAGTGTCTGCTTATTTGAAGCCATAATGAAAGTGTTAAGTTCTTGTCACTAATATGGCGTCTGTTGGAGAGGTAGTCCGTGAGGCAAGGAGAGAGTAAAAGCCAATATCCAAATTCAAAGTTCAATTTACTTATAATCCAGAGAGAGAGCAATTTTTAAAAACAATTAGATAGGGAAAAAAAAGAAGGCACATCTGGGAAAGGTCCTAATAATCAATTACATTAATCCACTGGTAAAGAAGAAAAAATCAGTCCCGAAGACGAGGGAGTGTCAGCAATTTTCAAAGAGAAGTATTTCTTGCTGAGAACAAAGGAACGCCATCTTCCCCGCCCCTCTGGAAGCCGCGGAGAGCTAGTAAAAGTTCATTTCAATTGTTGCCAGACAGAGATACAAAGTATCATTGAGAATCTTAAAGTAAAAGACTTTCACTTGTAGTTTAAAAGTCGGATGTTGATTCCTCCACCTCCCCAACTTTGGGGAACATTTCAAAACGCCACTTTTTTTTCCTTTCCCAGGAGGGGTTTTACAAACTCCCTCCTCCTTCTTCTTTTAAAGTGAAAGTTGAAAGCATTAAGTGAAAATCACTCACAATCCACTCTGTAGCCATGAGCCTCGGCATTGCCTTCAGCCCCGGCTTTCAGCCCGTCTTTAATCGCAGCAGCTGTTATGGCTCTCCATCGGCGAAGGGGACGAAAAAGGAACTCCCCCCACCATGACTCGTTCTCCGGCGCCTAGGACGAGGCGGGAGCCACCCCCCGACCGCCGTCAAAGTGGGGGGACTCACTGCGAGCCGCCCGTACGGTGGGGGCTCTTTAGCAAGAGCCCCCAGCTCCGAAGGCGCCGCCGGAGCAACCAAGCGGCCGACGAGTCCAGGACCCGACCGTCGCCTCCGGCTAACCGGAAGGAACTCATTTATTAAATTTACTAGCTATACCCGGCCACGCGTTGCTGTGGCCCACTCTGGTTAAATCGCCAACCAATCTGTGTGTAGATCTACACCTGCACACATACACACAACCATCATATAAGGCCCAACCTACCTACCTACTATATTTCCCCCTCTTTCTCTATTCCTCTACCTACCTACCTACTGTATTTCTCGCTATCTATCTATAGACCTACCTACCTACCTACCTACCTACCTACCTATGGTATTTCTCCCTCTCTGTCTATCCCTCTACTTACCTACCTATTGTATTTCTTGCTTTCTCCCTCTACCTACCTACCTACCTACCTACCTACTGTATTTCTCCCTCTCTATCTATCCCCCTATCTACCTACCTGCCTACCTACTATATTTCTCCCTCTCTGTCTATCCCTCTACCTACCTACCTACTGTATTTCTTTCTTTCTACCTCTATCTACCTACCTACCTACTGTATTTCCCCCTCTCTATTCCTCTACCTACCTACCTACTGTATTTCTCCCTCTTTCTCTATTCCTCTACCTACCTACCTACCTACCATATTTCTCGCTATCTATCTATACACCTACCTACCTACAGTATTTCTCTCTCTCTGTCTATCTCTCTACTTACCTACCTATTCTGTTTCTTGCTTTCTCCCTCTACCTACCTACCTACCTACCTACCTACCTACCTACTGTGTTTCTTTCTTTCTTTCTTTCTTCCTTCCTTCCTTCCCCTTCCTTCCTTCCTTCCTTATCTATCTATCTATCTATCTATCTATCTATCTATCTATCTATCATCTATCTATCTATCTATCTATCTATCTATCTATCTATCTATCTATCTATCCATCCACCTACCTACCTTATTTCTCCCTCTCTATCTATCCCTTGGGGGTCATCTAGTCCAACTCCCTGCCTAGGCAGGAAGCCCTATACCCATGATGGGGAACCTATGGCACGGGTGCCACAGGTGGCACACGGAACCATTTCTTAGGCTTCTGGTGGCAAGCTGTTCCACTGGTTAATAGTTCTCAATGCCAGGAAATTTCCCCTCAGTTCTGTTGCTTCTCTCCTTGATTAGTTTCCACCCATTGCTTCTTCTTCTGCCATCAGGTGCTTTGGAGAGTTGGAAGGGACCTTGGAGGTCATCTAGTCCAACCCTGCTGCTCAAGCAGGAGACCCTATACCGTGTCAGACAAATGGTTTTCCAGTCTCTTCTTAAAAACACATCCAATGTTGGGGCATCCATAACTTCTGGTGGCAAGCTGTTCCACTGGTTAATAGTTCTCACTGCCAGGAAATTTCCCCTCAGTTCTAAGTTGCTTCTCTCCTTGATTAGTTTCCACCCATTGCTTCTTCTTCTGCCATCAGGTGCTTTGGAGAGTTGGAAGGGATCTTGGAGGTCATCTAGTCCAACCCCGCTGCTCAAGCAGGAGACCCTATACCGTGTCAGACAAATGGTTTTCCAGTCTCTTCTTAAAAGCACATCCAGTGTTGGGCATCCATAACTTATGGTGGCAAGCTGTTCCACTGGTTAATAATTCTCACTGTCAGGAAATTTCCCCTCAGTTCTAAGTTGCTTCTCTCCTTGATTAGTTTCCACCCATTGCTTCTTCTTCTGCCATCAGGTGCTTTGGAGAGTTGGAAGGGACCTTGGAGGTCATCTAGTCCAACCCCGCTGCTCAAGTAGGAGACCCTATACCGTGTCAGACAAATGGTTTTCCAGTCTCTTCTTAAAAACACATCCAATGTTGGGGCATCCATAACTTCTGGTGGCAAGCTGTTCCACTGGTTAATAGTTCTCACTGCCAGGAAATTTCCCCTCAGTTGTAAGTTGCTTCTCTCCTTGATTAGTTTCCACCCATTGCTGCTTCTTCTGCCATCAGGTGCTTTGGAGAGTTGGAAGGGATCTTGGAGGTCATCTAGTCCAACCCCGCTGCTCAAGCAGGAGACCCTATATCGTGTCAGACAAATGGTTTTCCAGTCTCTTTTTAAAAACACATCCAGTGTTGGGCATCCATAATTTATGGTGGCAAGCTGTTCCACTGGTTAATAGTTCTCACTGCCAGGAAATTTCCCCTCAGTTCTAAGTTGCTTCTCTCCTTCATTAGTTTCCACCCATTGATTCTTGTTCTGCCCTCAGGCGCTTTGGAGAATAGCTTGACTCCCTCTTCTTTGGGGCAACCCCTGAGATATTGGAAGGCTGCTATCATGTCTCCCCTAGTCCCTCTTTTATTAAACTGTATTTGCTGTCAGATGGGTCGTTCTTTGTTACAGTTTGGTTCAGTTTGTATTAAACAGTTTAAAGTAGCTCCCTGCCTCCATGTTTTTACCTCAGAGAACAGTATTGAGCAGTATTTCTCCCCCCCTCTCTCTATTGGCCACCTGGGAGTTTGCTATCCCAGTGCCTTTTTGGCCCCAAGAGGCCTCCATTCCAACACTGACAGTTGAAAAGCAGTTTGATGAGCGTGGCTACAGGGAAGTTAAAACACATTTCAGTGGGTACGTTTTATTTGTGTGTAATTTGCACATGACACACGCGTGCTAGGCACAAAATGAGTAGCTATTCTATTATCGGAAGTCCTTGGCTACATTGTGTGAAAGTTTGGTGTAAATCGGTCCAGTAGGTTTTTTTTTTTAATTGAAAAAGTTTTATTGAGTTTTACAAATTTTTATACAAATAGGGAAAGGTAAATAAAGTTTAAAAAGACATTATGAGAGCCTCCATGTCAGAGTCAATGGCCCCATCCGAGGCTTCATAAAAGAATATATAATTAATACAGTAAATTTTCATTTGTGCTACAAAGTGGAAAGAAATACAAAGATATCATTGTAAAGTCTATGCTAGCAATCATGTATAAACATCCGAATAATAGTTGTATAATACAAAAACAAAGTCACTTTTGAGATCTAAGTCTTTTGGCAATTGTATCTTCCTCTCCCTGACCTCCAGTGGGCGGGGCCGCGACACCCGATTAGATTAGATCTCCTTTGCCTGCGGGAGGTTCCCCTCTCGCAGGCCTGGCCCCCTAGTCTAACACGGGCCCACCTCGAGGAAGGATTGATAGATCCAGAGAGATGGGCAAAGCGCAAACTTAGGGGCTTTTTATCAAACATTTTGATTCGGCTTTTAGGGGGTTCCAGGGAGGAGGGGAGGGATAGTCCAGTTAGGGGGCGGAACAGAACTAGGCAGGCCAGCGGAAGAGAAGAAATGGAGGAAGGGGAGGGGGGATCGTTTCCACTGAGGTTTTGACCATTAGTTCGGTTCTGGGGAGGGGCAGGGGCGGCGGGAGATGGATGGGGTTGGAGGACCGTGGCTGCTGGTTACAGGCGGTCACGCGCTCCAACTCCCCGTGCTCCCATCGCAGACTAGGTGGGCAAGGACCACAGAGCCAGGGCCCTAGGCTGATGTTATGCAACGCCAGGTCTGTGGTGAATAAAGCCCCCCTCATTTGTGACCTTGTGTCAGAGGGGGACCCGGACCTGGTGGGTATAACGGAAACCTGGTTGGGCCTCGAAGGGGGTTTACCCCTCGTAGAAATGTGCCCACCAGGCTACTGAGCCTTCCATCAGCCTAGGGCCCTGGGGAGGGGTGGGGGGGTGGCGATTATGATTAGGGAAGGTCTTGAGCCGAAGAAGACCACGATCCCTCAGACGACCAGGTGTGAGTCCCTCCTTGTGAAGTGGGGCCTAGGGAGGCAGTTGGGTGTGTTAGTTGTATACCTGGCTCCTCGCTATGCAACAACAGCCCTGCCCGAGCTCCTAGAGGTGGTAGCCGAGGCGGCGGTTGAGACCCCCAGACTTTTGGTCATGGGGGACTTCAACCTGCCGTCAGTAGGTGAGACCTCTGGAGTAGCTCGGGAGTTCATGGCTTCCATGACAGCCATGGACCTAACCCAGGTAGTTTTAGGCCCTACTCACGAGGGTGGACACACCCTGGATTTAATCTTCATCTCGGGACAGTGGAGTAGTGATCTGGGAATAGGGAATTTAGTCATTACACCCCTGTCATGGACAGATCACGCTCTCCTTCGGCTGGACTTTCCAATCGCCGCACCGTACTGCGGGGAGGCGGAGCCGAATATTCCTAAATGGTTCCGCCCCAGGCTCCTGATGGACCCGGTAAGGTTCCAGAGGGAGCTTGGGCCAATGCCTGTGGACTTGCCCCGTGACTCGACAGAGGACCTGGTGGCCGCATGGTTAAGTGCGGCCACGGGGGCCTTGGACCGAGTCGCGCCCTTGCGGCCTCTCTTGCGGCAATGAGTCACCCAGGCTCCTTGGTTTACCGAGGAGCTGAGGGAGATGAAACGCCACAAGAGACACCTAGAGAGCAGATGGAGAGCCTCTCGCTCCAAAGCTGACCGAACACTAGTGAGAATCCATATTAGGACTTACTTAGTGGCGATAAGAGTGGCCAAACGTGAGTATTGTGCCACCCTTATTGCATCCGCAGATAACCACCCTGCCACCCTGTTTGGGGTGACCCACTCCCTCCTTCACCAGAGGCCGCGGGAAGCCCCTCTGCAGGGACGAGCAGAGGAATTTGGGATTTATCTGCAGGATAAAATCACTCGGATTCGGAATGAGTTACCCTCCATTGAGAGTGGTCCAGTCGGATTGTCCGAGGTTGGTCTTGAGGCACCATTCTGGGAGGAGTTTGACTTTGTTACTACCAAGGATATGGACAGGTTGTCAAAGAGACTTAAGGCTATCACATGTTTATTGGACCCGTGTCCCTCCTGGCTTGTACTGGCATCCTGGGAGACGACACGAGGCTGGCTCCAGGGCATTGTCAACGCATCTTTGAGTGAGGGGTCCTTGCCTGCCGTCTTGAAAGAGGCGGTAGTAAGCCCCCTCCTCAAGAAGCCATCCCTGGATCCAGCATTATTAGAGAACTTTCGTCCTGTCTCCAACCTTCACTTTCTAGTGAAGGTTGTTGAGAGTGTGGTGGCCCAACAGTTTCTGCGACACCTGGAGGAAGTTGATTATCTAGACCCGTGCCAGTCCGGCTTCCAACCCGGTCACAGCACCGAGACGGCATTGGTCGCGTTGGTTGATGATCTCTGGAGGGCGCGGGATAGAGGATTTTCCTCTATCCTAGTCCTGTTAGACCTCTCAGTGGCTTTTGATACCATCGACCATGGTATCCTATTGCACCGACTGGAGGGGTCAGTGCAGCTGGCAAGAACCTCTCACTCAGCGAAGCATTCACTACTTCCTGGAGCCAGCCTCGTGTAACCTCCCAGGATGCCAGTACAATCCAGGAGGGACACGGGTCCAATAAACATGTGGTGGCTCTCAGTCGCCTTCGTAACCTGTCCATATCCTCGGAAGTAACAGAGTCGAACACATCCCACAAACTGTCTCAATATCTGCCTCTGACAATCCCTCCAGACCACTCTCAGTGGAGGCCAACTCGCTCCGAATCTGAGCGATTTTATCCTGCAGATACTCTCCAAATTCCTCTGCTCTGCCCTGCAAAGGGGCTTCCCACGGCCTCTGTTGAAGGAGGGAGCAGGTCACCCCAAACAGGGCGGCAAGGCAGTTATCTGTGGATGCGATAAGGGTGGCACAGTAATGATGTATGGTCACCCTTATCGCCATTAGGTATGTCCTCAAATGGGATCTAACCTGTGTTCTGTCAGATTCAGACCGTATGGTCCTCCATCTCCTCTCTAGGCGTCTCTTGTGGCATTTCATCACCCTCAGCTCCTCGAAAAACCAAGGAGCCTGGGTGGCTCGACGCCATGTGAGAGGCCGCAAGGGCGCGACCCGGTCCAAGGCCCCCGTAGCCGCAGTACTCCATGCAGTCACAAGATCCTCAGTCGGGGCGCGGGTCAGGGTCACAGGTAATGGCCCAAGCTCCATCTGGAACCTTTCAGGGTCCATCAGGCGCCTGGGGCGGAACCATCTAGGTATATCAGGTTCCGCCTCCCCGCGGTGGGGTATAGCGATTGGAAAGTCGAGCCGGAGAAGTGAGTGATCTGACCATGACAGGGGTACAATGGCTAAATCCCCTACACCAAGATCACTCATCCACTGGCCAGAGACAAAAATTAGATCCAGTGTATGTCCTCCTTCATGTGTGGGGCCCTGAATTACCTGGGTCTGGTCCATGGCCGTCATGGAGGCCATGAACTCCCGAGCTGCCTCGGATGTCTCGCCCGCTGATGGCAGGTTGAAATCCCCCATGACTAAAAGTCTGGGGGTCCCAACCGCCACCTCGGCGATCACCTCAAGGAGCTCGGGCAAGGCTGCTGATACATAGCAGGGAGCCAGGTACACAATCAGCAGGCCCAGCTGCCTCCCTAGCCCCCACTTCACGCAGAGGGACTCACAACCGGTGGTCTGTGGCACAGTGGTCTTTCTCGGCTCAAGACCTTCCTTAACAATAACCGCCACCCCCACCCCACTCTTTATTTATCTTCTGGAGGTGGGGGAGGTGAAAAATGGGCCCATTTTGGAATTGGAACTTTGGAACCCTGAAAGGGGGTTCTGCTCAGAAAGAACTCTCAAAAGGAATTAATGCCTTGTGCTTTCGTGTCAAAAAAGTTAACGGACAGTGAACCCAGATGGGTAGTCTGGGAAAAAGAGGCTTTTGCAGTGCGATGGGCTCTGTTATCCTGGAGACATTTTCTAGAGGGGGCTAAGGAGCCTTTTGAGGTGTGGACTGATCATAAAAACCTTGAGCTTCTAAAGACCCTTTCGAAACTTTCCCCTAAACACGTTAATTGGGCTCAGTATTTTAAATGCTTTTACTTAAAACTAAAGTACATTCCAGGGGAAAGAACCTATTGGCTGACGCTTTGTCCAGAAACCCCCAATTTGACAGCCGACGAGGAGATAGTACATGCCATCACCTCCAAAGCCCAACCAGCTGCACAAGCAATCACCAGAGCACAAACCAAACACCGTTCCAACCTCCCCAAAGATAAGCTGACAGCAGAATTAAAAGCTGTGCTTATTATTTATTTTATTTATTTTATTAAATTTATACCCCGCACCTTCTCCAAAAGGACCCAGGGCGGTGCACAGGAATTTAAAAATACATACAAAATCGAATGAAAAATTTAAAAAACTTATTTAATATCCGTTGTGCGCTAAAACCAAATTAAAATCCCCAAAGTTTAAAAACTATCTAAAATAGTCATAGCGGAGGTTACGCTTGGCTGGCTAGATGAAAGAAATGTGTCTTTAGACACTGGCGGAAGAGGCGGAGGTCGGAGATGGTGCGAAGTTCAGGGGGTAGGTCGTTCCAAAGGGCAGGGCCCGCCACAGAGAAGGCTCTTCCCCTGGGTGTCGCCAGTCGGCATTGTCCAGCCGACGGCATCCTGGGAAGGCCCTCTCTGTGGGAGCGGATCGGTCGAAGGGATGTATGGGGCAGGAGACGGTCTCGCATATAACTAGGTCCCGAGCCATGGAGCGCTTTAAAGATGGTCGTCAGAACCTTGAAGTGCACCCGAAAGACCACAGGAAGCCAGTGCAGCTCGCACAGGATCGGTGTTATATGGGAGTGTCTAGGCGCTCCCGTGATCACCCGCGCAGCTGCATTCTGGACTAACTGTAGCTTTCGAGTGCACCTCAAGGGAAGCCCCATGTAGAGAGCATTACAGTAGTCGAGTCGGGATGTCACAAGTGCTTGAGTGACTGTGTGAAGGGCAGCCCGGTCCAGTAAGGGGCGCAATTGGCGCATCAGGCGTACCTGATGAAACACCCCCCTGGCCACGGCCACCACATGGTCCTCCATGGACAGCCGGGAATCCAGGAGGACACCCAAATTGCATGCCCTCTTCACGGAAGCCGGTGTTTGCAAACAATACATGGTTTAAAGCAGGGGTCCCCAACCCCCGGGCTGTGGACTGGTCCGGTCCGTGGCTTGATAGTAACCGGGTTGGAGTGAGCGGCAGAGAGAGTAGCGCAACTCTTAGGAAAGTGAAGCAAACGTTCCGCTATCCTGGCGGCTGGCCGGGACGCTCCCCAGGGGCAGGACGGGGGCAACGGCCTCCATTGGGGGGTGGAGTCGGGGAACCACCTGGCCCTGCACGGGGGGAAGGGGCTGCCAGGCCCTCCTGCCAGGGACGCAGCCAGTCCTTTCCTGCCCCAGCCAAGGGGGCCGGGACCCCTGGCAGCTTCCCCGCCCAGTTACACGTGACCGCCGAACGCGCGCACGGTCCATGTGACTTAACTCACCCGCTGGAGGCTCCCACCCGTCCACAGATTTTTTTCCCCTGGTGCCAAAAAGGTTGGGGACCCCTGGTTTAAAGAAAACCAAATGGACTTAATTTTGAGGGAGGGACTGGCTTGGAAAAGAAGAAAGATTTATGTGCTCAGCAGCATGAGACTAATGGTGCTAAAAAGAAGTCATAATTCTCGACTAGGGGGACACTTTGGATTTTTAAAAACCCTCCAAGTGCTCCATGGCACGGGACCTAGTTATTTGCAAGACCGTCTGCTGCCCCATACATCCCTTCGACCAATTCGCTCCCACAGAGAGGGTCTTCTCTGGGTGCCGTCGGCCAGGCAATGCCGGTTGGCGACGCCCAGGGGAAGGGCCTTCTCTGTGGTGGGCCCAACCCTCTAGAATGACCTGCCTCCAGAACTCCGCGTCACCTCAGACCTCCGCCTTTTCCGCCAGCACTTAAAAACAAACTTCTTCCATCAGGCCGCCTGGCATGAACCTCCTTATAACGACCGAGTTTTAGTTTGCCAAAGTTTTAATCTGTGGGATTTTAAGTATGTTTTAGCACAGGGTTTGGGTTTAATAATAATAATAATAATATTTTATTTATAAACCGCCTCCTCTCCCCAAAGGGACTCGGAGCGGTGCACTGGGAGAAATTAAAAATACCGATATAAAATACATCAATAGATAGATAAAATACGGATTAAACCAAATTATCCCTGCGCTAAAATCACCCTATCTTAAAATACACTAAAATCCCCTAAAGCCCTATTAAAAGATGGAAGACTAACCTAGGCCGGCCAAGCAGAAAAAGTGTGTTTTTAATTTTTGACGGAAGGAGCGGAAGTCCGTAGTTGTTCTGATCTCGAGGGGAAGGTCGTTTCAGAGGGCTGGGCCCGCCACAGAGAAGGCCCTTCCCCTGGGCGTCGCCCGCTGGCATAGCCTAGTGGACGGCACCCGGAGAAGTCCCTCTCTGTGGGAGCGAATTGGCCGCAGGGATGTATGAGGCAGGATCCGATCCCGCAGATAACTAGGTCCCGAGCCATGGAGCGCTTTAAAGATGGTAATTAACACCTTGAAGCGCACCCGAAAGACGACAGGCAGCCAATGCAGCTCGCGCAAGAGCGGTGTTATGTGGGTAAACCTTGAGGTTCCCATTATTGCTTGCGCGGCTGCATTCTGGACAAGCTGAAGTCTTCGGGTGCACCTCAAGGGGAGCCCCATGTAGAGGGAATTGCAGTAGTCCAATCGGGATGTCACGAGGGCATGAGTGACTGTGCAAAGGGCATCCCGATCCAATAGGGGACGCAACTGGCTTAAAAACAAACTTCTTCCATCAGGCCGGCCTCCCTATAACGACCGAGTTTTAGTTTGCCAAAGTTTTAATCCGTGGGATTTTAAGTATGTTTTAGCACAGGGTTTGGGTTTAATGTTGTTTTAGGATAATTTATTGTATTTTGTATATTTGTAGTTGTTTTTTAATATGCCTGTGCGCCGCCCTGGGTCCCTCTGGGGGAGATGGGTGCGGGATATGTATGAATAAATTCAATTCAGATTCAAATTCCATTTGGTTAGGAGACAATTCTGGTGGCCAAGGATCTTCTCTACTTCAACAGAGTCGGAAGGGGTGCGTGTGTCTCTTTCTTTGGTTTTGAATAGAGGCAGACCTGACAGTCACTAAGTGAAGAATTAAATGTAGTAAGGACTGCATTGTTAAGACATGAGTTAGAAATTGAGAGTTCAGCAGCTGCTGTGAGGGGGCACGTGTGCAGAACGGAATTATTATAGTTGTTGTACCTGGATACATAATACTAGTGAAAAAGCACCTGATTATTCTGAACTAATTGAAAAGCATCATGAAGAAGTAAATAAATTGCAAGAAAAGGCTAGGTACCTCTGTTCTAGAGAAAGCCCCTAGGAATTAGGATCATAAAAGGTAATTTGTAAATAAGGGCAGGAGGCGATAGAATTAAGAGTAATGGGAGATATAAGGGCAGATAATGCATTCACTTTAGATCCCTGGGATAGGTATTGACTACATGAGTACTAAGCCAATGAGCAAAAGATGAGAGGTAAATTTGTAACAGAAATAAGGAAAACAAGTGTATCTACTGTACTGATGGGACACCCTCTTTGGGAAGCAGTGAATACAATTATCGTTGTTTTCTCTTGGAAGTTTTGGCTGGTGATTGTTTATTTTAAAAACTAGATAATGAATCCCACAGTGATCACCCGTAAAGCCCTTCAGGTTACTTGAGGGACCATCTTACCTCACCAGGATTGGCCCATCACATTCATCCCAGCATTATATGTAGTATCAACATCTTGAATTACACTCAGAAGCAAACTGGTAGCCAGCAAAGCCCATGGAGCAGTGGAGTGACATAGCACTCTCTAGGAATCACAAGAACTACCTAGGCCTCCACACTATACACCTGTTGAAGCTTCTGACTCTTTCTCAAGGATAGCCCCATGTAGAGTGCATCGCAGTAGTTTAAACATGATAATCAGGGCTTGAACGACAGAGTGCCGGGACTCCTGATCCAGGAAAAGCTGCAATTTGGCACACCAACTGAAGTTGTGCAAAGCCTTCCCTAGCCACAACTGCTACCTGCTCTTTGAGCAGGAGCTGTGAGTCCAGGAAAAACCCTAAGTTGAGGACTGGTTCTGCCTGGGATAGTGCCAGGATAGTTTAGGGTACTTCTTTTCCTACTCACTCTCTCATACACATACACTTTTAGTAGGAATAATTGCTCAAATAACTTCTTAAATGTATCATGTTCATTGGTATTTGCTGAATAGCAGATTCCTCTGAATGACTTTCACTGGGTTCTCTTTAGCAAGATTTATTTAGATGAAAGGGAAGAAAATTACAAGAATTACAGTCATTCAACCATCTTCCATTATGAAATATCATTTTCTGTGACTTCTGCATGCTATCTAAGTTGAAATAATATCTTTTTCCAAATGAAATAAAGTTTTAGAATTCTTTCAACATTATGGTGTAGTGACTCATGTTTTTACATTTGATCTGGCTGTGAGATGCTCCTTTGTGTTGAGGTCTGGCCTCAGAAGGATAATGTAGCACTTGGGGATGAAGATGCAGCCCAGCAGACCAGCACTGGAGGCCAGGATGGAGAAGACCTGGACAGCCACCATGTATTTCCCTTTGGTGCTCAGGTAGGTGGGCACAAAAGTCACCCAGACGCTGCAGAAGACCAGCATGCTGAAGGTGATCAGCTTGGCTTCGTTGAAGGCCCCAGGCAGATTCCTGGCCAGGAAAGCCACCGTGAAGCAGATGGCAGCCAGGAAGCCCATGTAGCTGAGGGTGATGTAGAACATGACAACGGCCCCTTCGTTGCATTGCAGGATGATCTCCCCAGGCTGGGAGTGGAAGTCAGTCAGGGAAGTGGGGAGAAGCTCCCAGCCAGATGGAGCAGATGATAATTTGGACTGCAGAAGAAGAAAGGATGATGGAGTTGGCCAAGCTCTTCCCCAACCATCTCTTCACTCGGTTTCCTGGTTTTGTGGCCAGGAAAGCCAGCACCACCATGATGGTTTTGGCCAAGAGAGAAGAAACAGCAACTGAGAAGATGATGCTGAAGACCGTCTGTCGGAGAATGCAGGTGGTTTTCCTTGGTTGACCAATAAAGAGAAGAGGAGACAAGAAGCAAAGCAGGAGGGAGACCAGGAGGATGTAGGAGTGGTCCCGGTTGTTGGCTTTGACAAGGGGAGTTTCTCGGTATTTAATGAAGATGATTAAAAGAAGGCCTGAGGTTAGGTACAAGAGTAGGACAAAAGAGACTAGGATGATCCCTAGACAGGAAGGTTATAACTTTAGGGATACATTGGACTCTGTCCTCATTTGGATATTTATCATCCGGACACTTGGTGCATTTTTCTGTATCTGAGAAAATGAAAAAGCAATATATTTTTAACATTGTGTTTCAAGAAATAGTTTCTTGGGACAAGAACTGATAAGGGACATTTTCCAAGATGGATTGCTTAACCACTCAATGGGAAAAGATTGAAAATATCATTTTATAAATATTATGTAGCTGTCAGATTCCTATCATGATATTGCCATTCCTGTGGGGAGGAGGGCCTGGATCATTTATTCACTTATTATCCTCTTCCTGTTTCCTACATATCCTGCAACCCCTTTAGTTCTGTGCTTTGATTTACCTTTGGGGAATGGGTAAGGGGGAGGTTCTGAAGCCTCTAGAAGAAGCACCTTGGAATAGTCCCTTAACTCCTTCCTGGGATGACCATCTTCACCCCTGTGGCTCATTCAACATTCGACTGAGGGGAGGGGTTTCTAACTCCTTTATCCTAACAGAATTGCCTAAGGGGACCTTAAAGCCTGCTTTGCTTTGTCTTCCAATCACTTCCTTTCATTAAAAGGTTCCTTTTGAAATGCTGCTGTTTTAAGAGTCCATACTTTCTTGATTTGGGGAGTACAGTGATCCCTCATTTTTCGCGGTTAATGGGGACAGGAACCTTCCGCGAAAACTGAAAAACCGCGAAGTAGGATTCGCACCGGAAACTTGAGTTGGTTGACATTGTTTAAAGCAAGCACTAGGGGGCGCTTGCCTCCTACCGATGCACTTTTTTTCTATTCTGTATTTTTGAAAAACCCGTGAAGCACTGAAGCCACGAAACATGAAGCCGCGAAAAACGAGGGATCACTGTAGAGGCAAGACCTTACAGTAGCTAAGGAGTATGGATTTGGGGAAAGTCCTAGGACCTAAAGCATTTCCTGTGTCAGTCCTGGAAGTCATCTTTTTCTTTGGAAGTTCAGACTCCAAAGTGCCTGGGAAAATGGGAGGGGGGAACTACAAGGAGTTAATGGAGTTATATGGCGATAATAACATTCTTTTCTCTGGGAGTCAAGGACATTCAGCCTGAACCTGGATGGGAGTGACTGGGGATTGCCTCCAGTTTGGACAATGAGATGTTTGGACCATGTGATGGACTTGTGGATAGAGGGGGATGGGTTGTTGACTTTCCTTTGGGTGGGGAAAACCCAGAATTCTCAGATTTGGGTTTCCCCAGATGTGCCAATATGACATCTCTAATAAAATTGAGCTTTGAGGAATTGCTGGCCTCAGAGTCTTCTTTCATTGGAGATGTTACTTGGAACCCTGACATTAACCCGGATCTCTTTTTAAAATTCTAACTAGCTCCACAATCGCCAGCATGCTGTATGGGGTCCTGACTCGACACCTGGGAAGATGGAGGAGAAGATGGCAACAGCAGAGGGAGCTACCAGGACCAGCATGAGGGTCCACCTCGAGACCATTTACTCCCTTTCCAAGTTTGTGGTTGAAGCAGCAGAAGCTGCCAAAGTAGAAGGCCGACAAGGTGCTCAGCCCAAAGAAACGGCACCTTATTTATTTATTTAATTACATTTTTACCCCGCCCTTCTCCTTGCAAGGACCCAGGCCTTGACAAGACGCTCAACCAGATTCTTCCTGGTGGGGAGCTGCTGGAACCATGCCACCCTGGGAAATGGAGATCAAGGTGGCACCACCTGGGCCTGCTAAGCAGAGCCCTCCCGGATCTCCAAGCGGAGAAAGCCAAGATCTCTGGAGACTGACAATTCCAGGGAGTTGGTCCTACAGCCACTGTTGTGGAGCCAATCGCTGACGGGTCTCCTGGAGCAGTTCGACCAGCTCAACATTGCCAGTTATGTGCCACCACCCCAGACCTGGCGACCAGGATGGCTTCTGGCTCAACCCACATTCACCTTCTCAGTATCAGGCCTGCTGCCATATTCCTTTTGGATCTTTCCCCTGCCACACTTTCTATTATTCTACTATGCCGTTTCTACAGGCCTGAACCACTCCTTGTTCATTACTTCAAAGAAGCTATAGACCCAGAACTCGGGAACTTCCGGACCTCAAGGGGGGGGGGCGGTTCCAGACTGGTACACTATAGCCATGGCGATGGACTGAGAAACCCACTCCAGAGAAGTCGGCCAGAAGAGTCCTAGACTGCCAAGCCCCAGCCAAGCCAGCTGAACCACCAACTTCACCACTGGCAGGATCAAGTACTTCAGACTGGAGCATAGGTCATCTGAGTGCCTGGCTCCTGCCATCGTTCCCCAGCCAAAGTAGTTGCCCCTGTGTTGTTTCTTTAAATATTTATTTCTTCTCTTTGAAAGAAAGATGACAGGATGAGGCTTTGCATGGATTTTCATGGAATTATTGCTGTGTGTGCGGAGAAGACCTCTCCCCCTACCCCTAATGAAGGCAGGCTGAATCATCTGTCAAAGGGCAAGGTGTTCAAGTTAGACTTAAAAGAAGCCTATTGTTGAATATTATATTATTGAATCCAAGAGGGGGAGGAATGGAAGACTGCTTTCAATTGCCCACCGGGCAGCTTCCAGTTCCTTTTGGATTCCAAGGAGCCCCCATGGTTTTCATGCAGCTAATTAACAAAGTGCTGCATGAACACCTGTTCAAGGGGGTCCTAGTCTACTTGAATGTCATTCTCATCTTCAGTCAAACACTAGAAGAACGTATCAAACTGGGCAGCAGGTACTGAAAAAAATCCTAGTTTTTCCCACAAGTCTATGCAAAGCTTTCTAAGTATGAATTCCTAAGACCTCCCTAGACCAGGGGTCTCCAACCTTTGCAACTTTAAGTCTGAAGGACTTCAGCTCCAGGCAGCAAAGTCCTTCAGACTTAAAGTTGCAAAGGTTGGAGACCCCTGCCCTAGACTACCTGAGCTACTGAGTGTCAAATGAAGGGATTCAAATGGACTCAGGGAAAGGGAAAGTGTTAGACTAGCAACCCTCTCACACACCCAAACAGCTCAAGAGCTTTGTGGGATTTGCTAATTTTTACAGGCAGACACTGACTCACTCAGCCACTGGCCTGAACACTAGACTGACAAAAAGCATTCAAGAAATTGAAGCACCTTTCAGCCTCTGCTACGCTTCGTTGCTAAAGGCTGCCATAGTAATGGGGAGGGTTGACAGGAATCACAGCCACTCAGTCTTGGAGGGATTGAGCTTTAGGGGCATGGTTTTGGGGAAGGGAATCATATTGTACTGGAGTAGTCTTGTTCTCACCATCTGCGCATGCTGGTGGCTGATGTTTGGACTTGGCCAAGGCCAAATCGTCTTGCATACCAACTTGATGAGGCTGCTTAAAGATGCACTCCCTTGGGGAGTTGCAGATTGGACACTGGGTTGGGGAATTGGGGGGAGGGTACTGGGTAAATGTTTGATATGTCCATGTTTGCACCTTTCTGGCTCAGATCTTGCTTTCCTTCTCGCTGCTTTCATTTCATAAAAATAAAAGTACTTTATTCAAATGGAGTTGAGGTTTTTCTTTCTCACCCTGTTTAGGGTGACCCGCTCCTTACTTAATCAAGGAACTGGGGAAGACCCCTTGCAGGGTAGGGCTGAGGAATTTGTCCACTATCTGCAGGACAAAATCACTTAGATTTGAATGGGCTTGGGCTCTGACTGTGTAGATTCAGGCAAGTCGACGGGGATTAATCTTGTGGAGACTATCTTGGATGAGTTTGACCCTGTGACTCCTGAAGGCATGGACAGGACTTTGGGGAGACTTAATGCTGCCACTTGTGTGCTGAACCCATGTCCCTCCTGGTTAGTTTCGGCTTCCCGGGAGGCGACACAAGGCTGGCTCCAGGCGATTACCAATGCTTCATTGAGAGACGGGTTCTTTCCCTCTGTCTTAAAGGAGCCGGTGGTGAGGCTCCTCCTTAAGAAGCCTTCCCTAGAACAAGCTTCTTTAGGCAACTATCATCCAGTAGCGAAGGTTGTTGAGAGTATGGTGGCATGTCAGCTTCCCCAGTACCTGGATGAAGCTGCCTACCTGCATCCATTTTAGTTGGGTTTCATGCCCGGGTACAGCACGGAGACAGCATTGGTCTCATTAGTTGATTATCTTTGACGGGCCTGAGACGGGTTGCTCCTCTGTCCTGGTCCTATTAGACCTCTCGGCGGCTTTCAATACCATCGACCATGGTATCTTACTGCAATGACTCGAGGGGCTGGGAGTGGGGAGCACCGTTCTATGGTGGGTATCCTCCTACCTCTCGGATCGATCGCAGTTCGTGTTGACTGGAGGGCAGAAATCGACCCTGAGATGCCTCACTTGTGAGGTGCCCCAGTGGTCGATTCTCTCACCCCTCCTGTTCAACATATACATGAAAACGCTGGGCAAGATCATCCGTGCTTTTGGGGTACAGTATCATCAATATGCTGATGATACCCAACTCTTCATCTCTACCCCAAACCACCCCAACGATGCCCTCAATGTGATGTTCCAGGGCCTAGAGGCTGTGCGGATCTGGATGGGGACGAACAGGCTAAAGCTCAATCCGTCTAAGACTGAGTGGCTGTGGTTCCTGTCATCCTGATTTGTGCATCGGGTACCGTCTCTGATGATAGGGGGAGAAATTTTAGCCCCCTCAGAGAGGACCCAAAATCTGGGAGTCCTCGTGGATACACAGCTTAGTTTAGAAGAACACCTGACAGCCGTGACCAGGGGGGCCTTTTACCAGGTTCACCTGGTACACCAGTTGCACCCCTTCCTGTATCGGGATGCCCTGTGCACAGTCACTCATGTTGTCAAAGGACAGTCACTTGTCCTTTCTCACCTGGACTACTGTAATGCTCTCTACATGGGGCTGCCCTTGAAGAGCACCCGGAGGCTCTAGTTGATCCACGCCATCATTCCCAGCTCACAAAACACAATGCAGGTAACCACCAGGGAGCAAGATCAGGTATCAAGCTGACCCCTTAGAAGGAAAATTAGCAGCTGAACTAAAAGGGGCACTTCCAGCTGATCAATGGCTCATCGAAAACTGAGAAACCCTGGGGGCAGGGCCTGACAAGGCTACAACACATGCAATCTTGGAGCTCCAGGATTGCTGTTGATATCTCTGCTCCTGGACAGTCCTTTTGGACCTAAACCGACCCGCAGATATGGTGATAGAGAAGGGCTTGTCCTGCTAATCTCAGGGACATTACAAAGTCCCTTATTGATCCAGGAAGAAGCTCTTTTTGCCAGCTACAAGAGAAGCAGCCATTTTAAGCTGCTGCCCTGGGTCCTTTGTGGAGAAGGGCGGGATATAAATGTGATTAAAATAAAAAATAAAATAAAAGGTGGAGACAGACCCCCTGAAACAGAAGCTGAGCAGGAGAGATAGTATGTGAGAATTAGTGAGATAAATTTTACTTTTAGAGAACACCCAAAAAGACTTTGAATAATATTAAAATTGAAGACAGAAGAGAGTAAGCAGCGAATTAGCCTGATTTAAAACTATTGTGTTATCTTTTTTCTTTAATTTCGTTTCTTTTTTATGGAGGAATTTTTACAAATGCCTCTTACTTTTAAATTGGATGCCTTTTTTCCACTTTTTCCTCTATTTTTCTCTGTTATTGGTATTTGTGGACTAAGAATCCCTTCCCTCTGAGTGCTCGGCTGGATCGGAACTTCTAAGCATTTTAACCATTTTTTTTCTTTTTGCTGAAACTTGGAGTTTAAAGAAAGAGCTAAAAACAGAGGGAAAACACTGCCATCTAGAGGCTGGGGGCTTGGTTACATCTGTTATATCAAGGTTATTGGCTTGGTTTACTGAAAGGGGCAGAGAGAAAACATGTCTTGCTTATACAGGTGCTCTTTTGGAGTAAAGAGGATATGTAAAGTAAAGTAAAATATGCAGAAGAGGAGGAAATAATTTTGCAAAGAATTATGTTAGAAATTCAAAAAGTTCTAATAAGCACATAAAGAATTAAAAAGAATCTGGGGATTATAGAACAGAGAACAGAAAGAATGGAGGGAAGAGTTGAGAATATTGATGAAACAACAATGAAACTTGAAGATAGAGTTCAAAAAACTTCAGGAAAATACGAACAAAGTGACAAGAAAATTGTTGATATTGACTGTAAACCGAGAGTGGAGGGAAATGATATGTCTGGAATACTGAAAGGAGAAGTAGAAGCACTGGGACTCTATCTCATACTTCAAAACATAGATGAAGAAAGGGAAGAAATTTTGGCAGAAGCAATGAGAGTATTTTTGGCAGAAGCACCAACGATAACCAAAGGCAAGCTGATGAAAGGAACAGATGGAGGGTCTTGAGTCTTTACAATATATGCAATGAACAACAAGTTGCCAAGAGAAGTTCACATAAGACTTATCAAAAAAACAATACAGATTCTACAAATGGCAAGAGAGATTGGACTACACTACAACTGAAAGGATACAGGATGATGAAATGAAATGTTACAATAAAATTAAGTTAAACTTAGTTAAACTTTGAGCATTAGGTATAAGATAAAGTAATAATAGTTATAGTCAAATAAATGATTAATAATTATAATGCATTTATATATACTAGATTGATAATATGGAATTTAATATAAGACTGTTGTGGCCCAGCCGGCTCCAGATGAGTTGGTGAGGGACTCTTCTAGTGAAGAGGCCTATGAGTCTGCCCTGGACGAGGAGGGAGACCTTGAGGAAGCAGAGAGTCTGGTTGGCCACCAGGAGGCGCCTGGGTCATGGAGCAGTGGGGAGGATCAGGGGCAGTTTGTCCCTGATGCTAGATTATGCAGGGCTGAGAAAAGGAGGCAGCAGTTACGTAAGAGGCAAGCTCGCAGGCCCTGAATTGGAATCAGCTGGTTGATGAGTGGCCCCTCCCAAGAGAGCTTATTAGGAAGGCTTTGGGAGGGGTCATGTGCAGGAAACAACAATTACAACTCCTCCTTGGAAATTCTGTTCATTCGTGTCTGCAATTCTCTGTCTGTCTTTGTTACGTGAGTTTGGGCTCGCAGCCAAGGAGATAGTAGCAAGCAGCCAAGGAGATAGTGGCAAACAGCCAAGCTTGGGTGAGTCCGTCTGTAGGGCAGAACAGAGGACTATGGAGATGATGTGGAAAAGCCTTTTTTAAATAAAAGATATCAATTCTATATAGAATAGAATACAAAGATGTAACAACATTGGATGAGTTCAGGATGATGTAATGAAATGCCATAATATAAATTTATTTTAAATTTAGTATGCTTCACATAAAAAGGATGTAATAATAGTAATAATTCAGTGAATGTTTAATAATAATAATTGTATGCATTAGATTGATGATATGAGCAATGAAATGTGCTGAAATGTGTAAGTTGATATATAAAATTAGAAAACAAGAAGATAAATAATTTTATAGGATGTGGGATCTATTTAACTAATGGTTAGATTTTAAAAAAAATATATGGAATTGAAAATTTATTAGAGAGTGTTACCAATACCAAAACAATGGAATGATTTAAAATAGGATATTAAAAAAATACTTATTAGTGGACATGTTGCCTAAGGATAGTGATGCATTTATTTATATTGGATCGATATTTAGTGACTGCATATGTAATTGAAATATTGAAGCACAAAAATCTTGTAACCAAACGACATGCTAGACATAACTGATGCGGATGTTATAAATCTATATGTTTTGTTTGTTTTTGTATATATATATAAAAAAAGAAACACACAAAGGAGAGTCAAAAAAATAACAACGTATAAAAATATACGATTGACAATATGTGATTTTATATAAAATTTAAGGGATGACTATAAAAAGGATGCACAAAACCTTGTAACCAATCGACACACCATACGGAATGGAAGATGCTTTTATGTTACATGTTTTGTTTGTTTATGTTTAAAAATTATAAATAAATAAATAAATAAATAAATAAATAAATAAATAAATAAATAAATAAAAGAAAACTTAGAGACCCTAACCATAAGAGAGGGGATAGCTAGGGAGGGATCCAAGCTCTATGTCCCCAATAACTTGATACTGCAAATCTTAAAGTGCTGTCACAATTCACAGCTAGCTGGACACTTTGGATTCCTAAAAACCCTCCACTTGCCTCGGAGGCAATTCTGGTGGCCAAAGATGAAAGCTGTGTGGAAGACTCAATAAAATGCTACTATGAAAATGAGGCCAGGGAACCCCCCTGGGCTGCTCCAACATAGCTGAACCCAGCCGACCCTGGGAAGAGATTGCCATGGACTTTATCATAGAACTCCCCAGAAAATGAGGGAAATACTGTGATCTGGACTGTGATTGATTTGCTTTCTCAACAAGCCCATTTCACTGCTTGCTCAAGAAATGGGCCAAGGTGTTCATCAAACAAATATACCGGCTACACAGAGCGCCACAGCGAGGAATCTCAGACAGGGGAATCCGGTTCATCGCTAAGTTTTGGTGAGAGTTCCTGAGGTCTGTCGGATCGTCGCAGGGACTTAGCTGGGACTATATCTGAGTACGAACGGAGCCTCAGGATGTATGAACACCATGGTGGAACAATGCATTGGATGTTATGTAGATTACCAACAATAGATCTGGGCAGATGTCCTCCCTTTTGCAGAAGTGGCTTACAACAATGCTGTGCACAGCAGTACCGGATTGACCTCTTTCCAGATTGCCAGCAGCATGGAATTCCATTCCCATGCCCAAATAGCCAAGAGAACAGCCCTCTTCCATGATTCTAAGTGATGGAGTCATTAAACAAGGGTTGGGGAAACACCAAAAAAGCCCCATGATGATGCAGAGGCAAGTCGACTGGCACAGATCTCTCCAAACCTCCTTTTTGGCTGGAAGATCGAGTTTACCTGTCAACCAAATACATTAGGTTAAAAATGCCTAGTAAAAAACTAGGACATATATATTCTTACAAGGGGAAATGCATGATGAAGTGAAAGGGATTTTGGATGCTAGACTACATAAGGGAAGATTACAATATTTACTCCACTGGAAAGAATGCCCTTTGTCTGAAGCTACCTGGGTTAAAAGTTGGAATGCAAAAGCTGATAAATTGGTGAAACAATTCCATGATAAGGCCAAAGGAGAGATAACAAGAAATATCTATAACAATATAAATAAAAATGCAACAATAGTTGTTCAAAACCGCTAATCTCAGAAAGTACTGCACTGATCGCTTCCAAATTTTCATACGTTCCTTTGAAGTACAGCAACAATGTTATGTATAGATTGTGTGGATGTTGCACCTGTGTCAGGTGCACCCCATGCAAATGTAAAAGTGCTGCTCTTCTGAGTTTTTCCCTCACTCGCCTCCTCCCTTTAGCGGCTCCTCCCACCCAGGCGCTTCTTCTGCTGTGTCACGTACACGTGTAGCACTGTGCGCTGACACACTTCCCCCATGCTTCTACATCATCATCATAACGGTCACCTCAACAACCACAGACGCCGCCAGCAATAACACTGCCCCACGTGCATGCATTCTCAACAACTTCCGCTGCCACCCTCTCCTTCTCCAGGCCTCCGCCCTTCTCGCCACTGCTGTTGCTGCCGCCCTCCTCCTCCTCCAGGCGTCCGCCCTCCTCATCCCCCACAGGGCCGACACAAGGAAGTGCTGAGCAACATTTCTGTTAGCAACTCTGGGTTCAGAACCAGTGTTACAATTCTGGTCTCGTAACCAGTGTTAGGAAATAAATACGGAATAGTGTAATACATCGGACAGTAAAGAGATACATTGCTTTAGCCACACACAAACTCTAAAACAGTGATAGTAAGAAAATAAATAGTCTTTACTTTGCAGCAACTAAAATACTTCTTCCGACCAGTGATTCTAACTTCTTAAACAATAACAGTCCTTCACCAAAACACAGAGTTATCTTACAGTGATGCAAAACAAGTACTTCTTCAGTCTTCAATCTTCAGCTTCAACGGCAAACAGTAAACACAGGAATCAAAGGGAATCGAAAAGGGAATGGACTGTGTTTCTGAGCTTCCTTATATGGTAGAGCTGAGAAGCACAGCCAATCAGAATTCAACATAGTTCTTAAAGCTACATATACTCTAAGAATACTGACTTATATATATTGCCAACCCAACATCAGGATGAATATCCTAACAATTTATCGCTGCCGCCGCTCTCCCCCCCCCTCCAATCTACTGGTAAAGTAGAGGGATAGAGATAGAGAGGGAGGTATACAGTAGTTAGTTAGGTAGGTAGCTATAAGGATAGAGAGATATACATATAAATGCATTAGTTAGGTAGGTAGAGTTAGGTACAGGGATACAGAGAGGGGGGAATACAATACACATATAGGTAGGTAGGTAGAGGGATATAGACAGAGAGAAATATAGTAGGTAGGTAGGTACAGGGATACAGAAATACAGTAGGTAGGTAGGTAGCGGGAGAGAGGGAGAAATAAGGTAGGTAGGTAGGTAGGTAGCGGTAGAGAGGGAGAAATACAGTAGGTAGGTAGGTAGAGGGATAGAGACAGAGGGAGAAATACAGTAGGTAGGTAAGTAAGTAGGTAGAGGGATAGAGACAGAGGGAGAAATACTGTAGGTAGGTTGGTAGGTAGAGGGATAGAGAGAGAGGGGGAGAAATACGGTAGGTAGGTGGATAGAGAGAGAGGGAGAAATACAGTAGGTAGGTAGTCTAGGTAGGTAGAAGGATAGAGAGAGAAATACAGTAGGTAGGTAGGTGTTCTGTGTATATAAATTTTTATTTTCAACATAAAAAACAAGTAAAAACATTAATCATTTCAGCTTTGTACAACATGTCATTCGGTCATAAGTTTTCTGCATTGGTCTTTAGAATTACAAACATAATTATTAATTTTCCATCCAATTTATTTGTATAAAATACATTTCATATCACCTTATCTTCTACATAGTAACAACTAGTACAGTGATCCCTCGTATTTCGCGGCTTCATGTTTCGCGGCTTCAGTGCTTCGCGGGTTTTTCAAAAATACAGGGGGGGAAATGCATTGGTAGGAGGCAAGCGCCCCCTAGTGCTTGCTTTAAATGATGTCCACCAACTCAAGTTTCCGGTGCGAATCCTACTTCGCGGTTTTTCAGTTTTCGCGGAAGGTTCCGATCCCCATTAACCGCGAAAAACGAGGGATCACTGTATTGGGGTATTGGTATTGTATTGGTTTTGGGGTAGAGTACTACCTCTACGCTGACGACACGCAGCTGTATATATCTACCCCAAACCACCCCAACGATGCCGTAGCGGTGATGTGTCAGTGCCTGGAAGCTGTGCGGGCCTGGATGGGAAGTAACAGACTCGGACTCAACCCGTCCAAGACCGAGTGGCTGTGGTTTCCGGCATCCCGGTACAACCAGTTGACTCCATCACTGGCCATAGGGGACGATCACCTTACCCCTGTGGATGGGGCACGCAACGTGGGCGTCCTCCTTGATGCCCGGCTGTCCATGGAAGATCAAGTGACAGCTGTGGCCAGGAGGGCGTTTTACCAGGTTCGCCAGTTGTGTCCCCTATTGGATCGGGGTGCCCTTTGCACAGTCACTCATGCCCTCGTGACATCCCGGCTGGACTACTGCAACTCTCTTACATGGGGCTCCCCTTGAGGTGCACCCGAAGGCTTCAGCTAGTCCAGAATGCAGCCGCGCGGGCAGTTATGGGAGCCTCTAGGTTCTCCCATGTAATACCGCTCCTGCGCGAGCTTCACTGGCTGCCTGTCGTCTTTCGGGTGCGCCTCAAGGTGCTAGTTACCATCTTTAAAGCGCTCCATGGCACGGGACCTAGCTATCTGCGGGATCGCATTCTGCCTCATACATCCCTGCGACCGATTCGCTCCCAGAGAGGGACTTCTCCGGGTGCCGTCCACTAGGCTGTGCCAGCGGGCGACGTCCAGGGGAAGGGCCTTCTCTGTGGTGGGCCCGACCCTCTGGAACGACGTTCCCCCCGAAATCAGAACAACCACAGACCTTCGCTCCTTCCGACAGCTTTTAAAAACTCATTTCTTCCGTTTGGCTGGCCTAGGGTAATTTTAATTAATTTATAGTGTTAAGGGGTTTTAGGGACAGTTTTTAGTTTTTATAGATGTTTTTAGCGCAGGATATGTTTAATTGTGATTTTAAATTTTGTACTCTGTTTGTGTCTATTGCTTTTAATTTTCCTGTGCCCCGCCTCGAGTCCCTTTGGGGAGAGAGAGCGGGTTATAAATAAATTTTTTTATTATTATTATTATTATTATTTTAATTGAAAAAGTTTTATTCAAACCAATTTCCCCCCTTTTTACCCCCGACATATAATATAAATCACATACCAATACTATAACCCCTCCCCTCCCCCTGTCTTAAAATTAATTTGTCATTCCAGTATTGTATCCCCTCACCTCCAAACAATCATAATATAAATCTCTCTTAAAGTAAAAATATCCCATTAACCCCATCTTCTCAATTAATTAAAGATATATAAATCATAATTTTTTTTCCTAGACATAACCCCCACCCTCCACCCTAACCCTCCCCCACCTCCCATACAAACCCACCCCCCTGACTTCCGCTATACACCACTCTAATAATTCCAAACATCCCATATAATATTTGCTCTATTCACATTGTTTCAGTCACATATCACCCTATCAATCTAAACATTCTTACCTAAAGGCTACATAGTACTTCCTGGTCTGATATGTATTCTGTATATAATCAATCCATTTTGCCCATTCCTGTGTATAATTCTCCTGTTTCTGATCTTTTAAAAAAGCTGAGATTTTTGCCATTTCGGCAAACCCCGCCACTTTTTGAATCCATTGATCAATTGTCGGTAAGAAATCTTTTTTCCAATGTTGAGCAATCAACAACCTCGCTGCTGTAACCATATACAAAATCAATTTTGTTTCCCCTTTAGTATAATCCTTGATTATACCCAGTAAAAACATTTGCGGGGTAAATTGTATTCTTTTCTTAAACACATTTTGCATAACCCACCATACTTTTATCCAAAAAGCTTTAACCTTATTGCAAGTCCACCATACATGAAAAAAAGTAGCATCTAAACACCCGCATCTCCAGCATTTAGGTTGAGCATTTGGGTACATACATGATAACTTCTTAGGATCTAAATACCATCTATAAAACATATTATAGTCCAAAACATATTAAAAGAATATATAATGTATTGTTAGAAAGAGACTCAGAAAGTGAATTGGTGAAGGATTGTATGATTAAATGGGCTCAGAATTTTGATGAACCGGTTATGATGGATATGTGGGAAAAAATATGGGTTCAGAATGTTAAATTTACGCAGTCACAGAATTTAAGGGAGAATTTTTATAAAATGTTTTATAGATGGTATTATTATTATTATTATTATTAATTATTATTTATCAAAGTCAATCTTTTTCTATAATTATTCAATAGGTAAAAAGAAAAGTAAAGATTCTCCATAAATTCCTGTTTTATAGCATTATTCTCAATTATCTTTGGAAGACACATTACTACTATAAAATACATACACATATTTTCTCTATATAAGACCAAGAGTTTATCCAAATTTTCCATTGTATATATATATATCTCTCATTAATGATCTAATTAATATACAAAATATTTTTCTAGAATAACATAATTTCAGTTTATTACAATATCTGCCAATCCTAACAATTAACTTCTATTTCTAAAAATTCTTTTATATATTATACCCCCTAATTTCTAACCATTGATAAAACAAAGGCAGGGGGGCAGGGGAAGTCAGGAGCGACAGCCGCAGGCGGCGATGGCAAGCAGGGGGGCGGGGAGGGGTCAGGAGCGATGGCCGCAGACGACTATGGCAGGCAGGGGGCGGGGGGGCAGGGGTGATGGTCGCGGGTGGCGACGGCAGGCAAAGGAGCCGGGGGGGCAGGGGGGGCAGGTGCGACAGCCGCAGGCGTTGACGGCAAGGGTGGCGGGGGGGGTCAGGAGCAATGGCCGCAGACGGCTACAGCAGGCAGGGGGGCCGGGGGGGGCAGGAGCTATGGCCGCAGGTGGCTACAGCACGCAGGGGGACCGGGGGGGGCAGGAGCGACTGCCGCGGGCAGCGATGACAGGCAGGGGGCCTGGGGTGGTCAGGAGCGATGGCCGCGGGCAGCAACGACAGGCAGGGGTGCCACAGGGTGGGTCAGGAGCGACGGCCGCAGACGGCTACGGCAGGCAGGGGGGCTGGGGAGTCAGGAGCGACGGCCGCAGACGGCTACGGCAGGCAGGGGGGCCGGGGGGTCAGGAGCGACAGCCACGGGCAGCGCAGACAGGCAGGGGGGCCACAGGGGGGTCAGGAGCGATGGCCGCAGATGGCTACGGCAGGCAGGGGGGCGGGGGGTTCAGGAGCGACAGCGGCGAGCAGCGATGGCCGGCAGGGAGGCCGGGGGGGTCAGGAGCGATGGCCGCAGACGGCTACGGCAGGCAGGGGGCCCAGGTGGGTCAGGAGCGACAGCCGCGGGCGGCGACGACAGGCAGGGAGGCGGGGGGGGGGTCAGGAGCGATGGCCATGGGTGGCGAAGGCCGGCAGAGGGGCCGTGGGGTCAGGAGCGACGGCTGCGGGCAGCGACGACAGGCAGGGGGGCACAGGGGGGGGTCAGGAGCGACGGCTGCGGGCAGCGACTAGAGGCAGGGGGCCCACAGGGGGGGTCAGGAGCGACGGCCGCAGACGGCTACGGCAGGCACGGAGGCGGGAGGGTCAGGAGCGACGGCCGTGGGCAGCGAGGAGAGGCAGGGGGGCCACAGGGGGGGTCAGGAGCGACAGCCGCGGGCAGCTACGGCAGGCAGGGGGTCGGGGGGTCAGGAGCGACGGCCGCGGGCAGCGACGACAGGCAGGGGGGCCACAGGGGGGGTCTGGAGCGACGGCCGCAGACGGCTACGGCAGGCAGGGGGTCGGGGGCGGGTTAGGAGCGACGGCCGCGGGCAGCGATGAGGCAGGGGGGCCACAGGGGGGTCAGGAACGACGGCCGCAGACGGCTACGGCAGGCAGGGGGGCGGGGTCAGGAGCGACGGCTGCCGGCAGCGACGAGAGGCAGGGGGGCCACAGGGGGGGTCAGGAGCGACGGCCGCGGGCAGCTACGGCAGGCTGGGGGTCGGGGGGGTCAGGAGCGACGGCCGCGGGCAGCGACGACAGGCAGGGGGGCCATAGGGGGGGTCTGGAGCGACGGCCGCAGACGGCTACGGCAGGCAGGGGGTCGGGGGCGGGTTAGGAGCGACGGCCGCGGGCAATGACGAGGCAGGGGGGCCACAGGGGGGGTCTGGAGCGACGGCCGCGGGCAGCGACGACAGGCAGGGGGGCCACAGGGGGGGTCTGGAGCGACGGCCGCAGACGGCTACGGCAGGCAGGGGGTCGGGGGCGGGTTAGGAGCGACGGCCGCGGGCAGCGACGGGCAGGGGGGCCACAGGGGGGTCAGGAACGACGGCCACAGACGGCTACGGCAGGCAGGGGGGCGGGAGGGTCAGGAGCGACGGCTGCCGGCAGCGACGAGAGGCAGGGGGGCCACAGGGGGGGTCAGGAGCGACGGCCGCGGGCAGCTACGGCAGGCAGGGGGTCGGGGGGGTCAGGAGCGACGGCCGCGGGCAGCGACGACAGGCAGGGGGGCCATAGGGGGGGTCTGGAGCGACGGCCGCAGACGGCTATGGCAGGCAGGGGGTCGGGGGCGGGTTAGGAGCGACGGCCGCGGGCAGTGATGAGGCAGGGGGGCCACAGGGGGGGTCTGGAGCGACGGCCGCGGGCAGCGACGAGAGGCAGGGGGGGCACAGGGGGGGTTTGGAGCGATGGCCGCAGACGGCTACGGCAGGCAGGGGGTCGGGGGCGGGTTAGGAGCGACGGCCGCGGGCAGCGACGAGGCAGGGGGGCCACAGGGGGGTCAGGAGCGACGGCCGCGGGCAGCGACGACAGGCAGGGGGGCCACAGGGGGCGTCAGGAGCGATGGCCGCAGACGGCTACGGCAGGCAGGGGGGCGGGAGGGTCAGGAGCGACGGCCGCGGGCAGCGACGAGAGGCAGGGGGGCCACAGGGGGCGTCAGGAGCGATGGCCGCAGACGGCTACGGCAGGCAGGGGGTCGGGGGGGTCAGGAGCGACGGCCGCGGGCAGCGACGAGAGGCAGGGGGGCCATAGGGGGGGTCTGGAGCGACGGCCGCAGACGGCTACGGCAGGCAGGGGGTCGGGGGCGGGTTTGGAGCGACGGCCGCGGGCAGTGACGAGGCAGGGGGGCCACAGGGGGGGTCTGGAGCGACGGCCGCGGGCAGCGACGAGAGGCAGGGGGGCCATAGGGGGGGTCTGGAGCGACGGCCGCAGACGGCTACGGCAGGCAGGGGGCGGGGGCGGGTTAGGAGCGACGGCCGCGGGCAGCAACGAGGCAGGGGGGCCACAGGGGGGTCAGGAGCGACGGCCGCGGGCAGCGACGACAGGCAGGGGGGCCACAGGGGGCGTCAGGAGCGATGGCCGCAGACGGCTACGGCAGGCAGGGGGGCGGGAGGGTCAGGAGCGACGGCCGCGGGCAGCGATGACAGGCAGGGGGGCCACAGGGGGGGTCAGGAGCGACGGCCGTGGGCAGCGACGACAGGCAGGGGGGCCACGAGCGACGACCGCAGACGGCTACAGCAGGCAGGGGGGCGGGGGAGGGTCAGGAGCGACGGCCGCGGGCAGCGACGAGAGGCAGGGGGGCCACAGGGGGGGGTCAGGAGCGACGGCCGCGGGCAGCTACGGCAGGCAGGGGGTCGGGGGGTTAGGAGCGACGGCCGCGGGCAGCGACGACAGGCAGGGGGGCCACAGGGGGGGTCTGGAGCGACGGCCGCAGATGGCTACGGCAGGCAGGGGGGCGGGGGAGGGTCAGGAGCGACGGCCGCGGGCAGCGACGACAGGCAGGGGGGCCACAGGGGGCGTCAGGAGCGATGGCCGCAGACGGCTACGGCAGGCAGGGGGTCGGGGGGGTCAGGAGCGACGGCCGCGGGCAGCGACGAGAGGCAGGGGGGCCATAGGGGGGGTCTGGAGCGACGGCCGCAGACGGCTACGGCAGGCAGGGGGTCGGGGGCGGGTTTGGAGCGACGGCCGCGGGCAGTGACGAGGCAGGGGGGCCACAGGGGGGGTCTGGAGCGACGGCCGCGGGCAGCGACGAGAGGCAGGGGGGCCATAGGGGGGGTCTGGAGCGACGGCCGCAGACGGCTACGGCAGGCAGGGGGCGGGGGCGGGTTAGGAGCGACGGCCGCGGGCAGCAACGAGGCAGGGGGGCCACAGGGGGGTCAGGAGCGACGGCCGCGGGCAGCGACGACAGGCAGGGGGGCCACAGGGGGCGTCAGGAGCGATGGCCGCAGACGGCTACGGCAGGCAGGGGGGCGGGAGGGTCAGGAGCGACGGCCGCGGGCAGCGATGACAGGCAGGGGGGCCATAGGGGGGGTCTGGAGCGACGGCCGCAGACGGCTACGGCAGGCAGGGGGTCGGGGGCGGGTTTGGAGCGACGGCCGCGGGCAGTGACGAGGCAGGGGGGCCACAGGGGGGGTCTGGAGCGACGGCCGCGGGCAGCGACGAGAGGCAGGGGGGCCATAGGGGGGGTCTGGAGCGACGGCCGCAGACGGCTACGGCAGGCAGGGGGCGGGGGCGGGTTAGGAGCGACGGCCGCGGGCAGCAACGAGGCAGGGGGGCCACAGGGGGGTCAGGAGCGACGGCCGCGGGCAGCGACGACAGGCAGGGGGGCCACAGGGGGCGTCAGGAGCGATGGCCGCAGACGGCTACGGCAGGCAGGGGGGCGGGAGGGTCAGGAGCGACGGCCGCGGGCAGCGATGACAGGCAGGGGGGCCACAGGGGGGGTCAGGAGCGACGGCCGTGGGCAGCGACGACAGGCAGGGGGGCCACGAGCGACGACCGCAGACGGCTACAGCAGGCAGGGGGGCGGGGGAGGGTCAGGAGCGACGGCCGCGGGCAGCGACGAGAGGCAGGGGGGCCACAGGGGGGGGTCAGGAGCGACGGCCGCGGGCAGCTACGGCAGGCAGGGGGTCGGGGGGTTAGGAGCGACGGCCGCGGGCAGCGACGACAGGCAGGGGGGCCACAGGGGGGGTCTGGAGCGACGGCCGCAGATGGCTACGGCAGGCAGGGGGGCGGGGGAGGGTCAGGAGCGACGGCCGCGGGCAGCGACGAGAGGCAGGGGGGCCACAGGGGGGGGTCAGGAGCGACGGCCGCGGGCAGCTACGGCAGGCAGGGGGTCGGGGGGTTAGGAGCGACGGCCGCGGGCAGTGACGAGGCAGGGGGGCCACAGGGGGGGTCTGGAGCGACGGCCGCGGGCAGCGACGACAGGCAGGGGGGCCACAGGGGGGGTCTGGAGCGACGGCCGCGGGCAGCTACGGCAGGCAGGGGGTCGGGGGGTCAGGAGCGACGGCCGCGGGCAGCGACGACAGGCAGGGGGGCCATAGGGGGGTTCTGGAGCGACGGCCGCAGACGGCTACGGCAGGCAGGGGGTCGGGGGTGGGTTTGGAGCGACGGCCGCGGGCAGTGACGAGGCAGGGGGGCCACAGGGGGGTCTGGAGCGACGGCCGCGGGCAGCGACGAGAGGCAGGGGGGCCATAGGGGGGGTCTGGAGCGACGGCCGCGGGCAGCTACGGCAGGCAGGGGGTCGGGGGGGTCAGGAGCGACGGCCGCGGGCAGCGACGACAGGCAGGGGGGCCATAGGGGGGGTCTGGAGCGACGGCCGCAGACGGCTATGGCAGGCAGGGGGTCGGGGGCGGGTTAGGAGCGACGGCCGCGGGCAGTGATGAGGCAGGGGGGCCACAGGGGGGGTCTGGAGCGACGGCCGCGGGCAGCGACGAGAGGCAGGGGGGGGCACAGGGGGGGTTTGGAGCGATGGCCGCAGACGGCTACGGCAGGCAGGGGGTCGGGGGCGGGTTAGGAGCGACGGCCGCGGGCAGCGACGAGGCAGGGGGGCCACAGGGGGGTCAGGAGCGACGGCCGCGGGCAGCGACGACAGGCAGGGGGGCCACAGGGGGCGTCAGGAGCGATGGCCGCAGACGGCTACGGCAGGCAGGGGGGCGGGAGGGTCAGGAGCGACGGCCGCGGGCAGCGACGAGAGGCAGGGGGGCCACAGGGGGCGTCAGGAGCGATGGCCGCAGACGGCTACGGCAGGCAGGGGGTCGGGGGGGTCAGGAGCGACGGCCGCGGGCAGCGACGAGAGGCAGGGGGGCCATAGGGGGGGTCTGGAGCGACGGCCGCAGACGGCTACGGCAGGCAGGGGGTCGGGGGCGGGTTTGGAGCGACGGCCGCGGGCAGTGACGAGGCAGGGGGGCCACAGGGGGGGTCTGGAGCGACGGCCGCGGGCAGCGACGAGAGGCAGGGGGGCCATAGGGGGGGTCTGGAGCGACGGCCGCAGACGGCTACGGCAGGCAGGGGGCGGGGGCGGGTTAGGAGCGACGGCCGCGGGCAGCAACGAGGCAGGGGGGCCACAGGGGGGTCAGGAGCGACGGCCGCGGGCAGCGACGACAGGCAGGGGGGCCACAGGGGGCGTCAGGAGCGATGGCCGCAGACGGCTACGGCAGGCAGGGGGGCGGGAGGGTCAGGAGCGACGGCCGCGGGCAGTGACGAGAGGCAGGGGGGCCACAGGGGGCGTCAGGAGCGATGGCCGCAGACGGCTACGGCAGGCAGAGTGTCGTGGGGGTCAGGAGCTACGGCCGCGGGCAGCGACGAGAGGCAGGGGGGCCATAGGGGGGGTCTGGAGCGACGGCCGCAGACGGCTACGGCAGGCAGGGGGTCGGGGGCGGGTTTGGAGCGACGGCCGTGGGCAGTGACGAGGCAGGGGGGCCACAGGGGGGGTCTGGAGCGACGGCCGCGGGCAGCGACGAGAGGCAGGGGGGCCATAGGGGGGTCTGGAGCAGGCAGGGGGTCGGAGGCGGGTTAGGAGCGACGGCCGCGGGCAGCGACGAGGCAGGGGGGCCACAGGGGGGTCTGGAGCGACGGCCGCGGGCAGCGACGACAGGCAGGGGGGCCACAGGGGGCGTCAGGAGCGATGGCCCCAGACGGCTACGGCAGGCAGGGGGGCGGGAGGGTCAGGAGCGACGGCCGCGGGCAGCGATGACAGGCAGAGGGGCCACGAGCGACGACCGCAGACGGCTACAGCAGGCAGGGGGGCGGGGGAGGGTCAGGAGCGACGGCCGCGGGCAGCGACGAGAGGCAGGGGGGCCACAGGGGGGGTCAGGAGCGACGGCCGCAGACGGCTACGGCAGGCAGGGGGTCGGGGGGTCAGGAGCGACGGCCGCGGGCAGCGACGACAGGCAGGGGGGCCACAGGGGGGGTCTGGAGCGACGGCCGCAGACGGCTACGGCAGGCAAGGGTCGGGGGCGGGTTAGGAGCGACGGCCGCGGGCAGTGACGAGGCAGGGGGGCCACGGGGGGGGGGTCTGGAGCGACGGCCGCGGGCAGCGACGACAGGCAGGGGGGCCACAGGGGGGGTCTGGAGCGACGGCCGCGGGCAGCTACGGCAGGCAGGGGGTCGGGGGGTCAGGAGCGACGGCCGCGGCAGCGACGACAGGCAGGGGGGCCACAGGGGGGGTCTGGAGCGACGGCCGCAGACGGCTACGGCAGGCAGGGGGTCGGGGGCGGGTTAGGAGCGACGGCCGCGGGCAGCGATGAGGCAGGGGGTCCACAGGGGGGGTCTGGAGCGACGGCCGCGGGCAGCGACGGCATTTAGGGGGCCCGGGGTGTGTGTGTGTGTGTGTCAGAAACCGCGAGTGGCGGCGGCAGCGAGGGAGAGCGGCTACTGAGGCGGCGACCGTCGCGAGTGTGACGCAGGCGGCGCATGCAACGACGTCAGTGAAAAGCGGGCGGGTGGGAGGAGCCGCGAAGGGGAGGGGGGCGAGGGAGCAGAGCTGCAGTTGCACATTTGTGTATCGTGTACCTGGAACCAGTTTGCCAGCCACACAATATGTAAGGTATCATTGGTGCTGCACGTGTAAGGAACGTTGTGTGAAAATTTGGTGGCGAGTGGTGCAGTGGTTTTGGAGATTTTGAACAAACTCATCGTTATTTATTTATATAGCTTCCAGTCCCTCCATCGAATGTCACGTGGATCCCTTCAACTTCCAAATTCAACAGCCAGGACCCTCAAGTTACAAAAGGGAGGGGTTTTCTCCTCAGGCTAGGAAGGAGGCAGGAGAGAAGCGGGAGGGATTCTGCGCAGAACCGAAAACACGAAGGTCTCTTCCCGCCCCTTTTTGCAAAAGGGCTTTCTGCGCAGGCGCATGCACTGGCTGGAGCTCCCTGGCGGAACCGCCCTCTGGGTTCCGGAGGACGGAAGTTCTTCCGGCGCAGGCTTGGTGAGCGGCGGGGGGGGGGGGGGAGGAGGGGAGGCTAGCGAGGGCTCCGGGGAGGCAGGGGCTGTTTGGAGAACCGGGCGGGGGCCGGTTCGAACTGGAAGTGCCGGGGCTGCCTGCCATCCCCGCCTGTCCCGGGGATGACCCTTTAGTCTGTGGCGTCTCCAACCTTGGAAACTTTAAGACTTGTTGGACTTCAACTCCCAGAATTCCTCAGCGCGCAAAGCAAAACTAAGCTTGACGGAGGAATTCTGGGAGTTGAAGTCCACCATAAGACATTTAAGCTTGCCAAGGTTGGAGACCCCTTGGGCAGCCTGTCTGCTCAACGGCGGATCGCCCCTTCCCCGGCGGCCTCAGAGCCTCGGAAGTTGGCGGAGCGGCCGCCCAAGTCCCCGCAACCCCCACGTGGGGGGGGGGGTTGGGTGAGATCGCCGAGGAGGCAGCCTGGGGGCCGAGACCGCCCCCGCCCCACTTCAGAAGCAGCTCTGGGTGGGAGACCGAACGCTCCTCCCTTCCGAGGGACGCCCGGCGCTGCTGCCGGCTTGGAGGGCAGCACGGGAGGGCCGGGGGCACGGAAGGAGACGACTGCCCCCCCCCCCACCGGCCTGGGCTTCCCTTGCCCCTCCGGCTGCCTTGAGGGCAAAGGGGCTCTAGGGTGGGGGTGGATGGGTGTTATGTTAAGGCAGGGGTCTGCAAAGTTGGCTCTTTTAAGACTGGTGGACTTCAACTCCCAGAATTCCCCAGCCAGCTATGCTGTGTTAAGGGATCCCTCTGTCTTTGATTGATTCCCTCGTGAAGAGCTCCGAGCTCCCTATTTCCTAGACGTTGAATCCTCTGCCCGCCCCGCCCCCCCCCCAAAAGCTTGTAAGGCCAGATCTTTGTAAGGGAAACTTTTTTTCCTTCCTTGCTTTGCTCCACTGGGAATGTGATTAAAGCTGTTTCTTTTTCATACAGAGGGCTGTAAAAAGCACCACTTTATAAAGCCTTTTTAAGACCACACCTGGGACTTTTGGTCCCCACACTATAATAAAAGAAGAGGTTGAGACTCTAGGAAGAGTGCAGAGAAGAGCAACCAGGATGTTGAGGGGACTGGAGGCTCAAACATAGGATGGACGGTTGCAGGAACTGGGCATGGCTGGTCTAGGGAAGAGAAGGACCAGGGGAGACAAGGGTCAAGCTATTTTCCAAGGCACCCAGACAAAGTGCCAGCAATGGATGGAAAGTGATCAAAGCGAGATTCAACCTAGAAATAAGGAGGAGTTTTCTGACAGTGAGAACATTCAACCCATGGAACAGAAGTTATGGGAGCTTCATTGCTGGGAGCTTTCATGGGCTGTCAGAAATAGTGTAGGGTCTCCTGCTTGGGGAGGAGGGTTAGACTAGATGACCTGCAAGATCCCTTTTAAGTCTGTTAATATGTATAATATGTATAATTGTGTCTTTTCACTCCATGTGAGCCTAGCTTCAGTGAAATCCTACTCTCATGGAGAATTACTCAAGTAGGAGACCCTACACCCTTGGTGCTTGTGAAGAAGCTGGCCTTAGTGACTTAACTAGTGGAATGGCTTGCCTCCAGAGATTGTGGGTGCTCCCATCACTGGTTGTTTTCAAGAAGAGACCGTGCAGTCAATTGTCTGAAATGTTTTAGGATTTCCTGCTTGAGCAGAGGTTACACTAGAGGACCTCCAAGGTTCCTTCCAATTCTGTTGTCTGTTCTGTTACCTGATCAAGAGCTGCAACTCACAATAACTTGCAGGATAGTTCTAATCTTTGCTGAGCAGGATATGCTCAGTCCCAGAGAAAAGAGGATAGGATGAGACCCACTTTTCTCTTTGTTCTGGTGCTGCAGGCAGCTGATATGCTGAGACTTCGTCTTTTGACCTGGGATGTCACGGACACTCTGCTTCGGCTCCGGGTCCCCGTGGGGCAGAGTTACTCCGCCGAGGCCCAGGCCTTTGGCCTCCAGGTACCCGCCGAGGCGCTCAATCGCTCCTTTTTCCAAGCTCTTATATCCCATAGCCAGCGTTTCCCCAACTATGGCTTGGGCCAGGGCCTCAGCTCCAAGCAATGGTGGCTTGGGGTTGTCTTGGAGACCTTCCAGCTTGCCGGAATTCATGACACTGGTGTTCTCTGGCCCGTTGCCGAAAAACTGTACCGGGATTATAGCAGCCCAAAGAACTGGGACCTGGTCCCAGGTGCCATTGAGATGCTCCAGTGGTGCCAGCAACAGGGTATCCCCATGGGAGTGGTCTCCAACTCTGACCGGAGGGTGCAAGAGATTCTGAGCCGGTGCAACCTCCGACAATATTTTCAGTTTGTCTTAACCTCGGAAGAAGTGGGGTTTGCCAAGCCAGACCGGCGCATTTTTCTGGAAGCCCTCCGCACTGCCAAGGTGGAGCCCCATCTGGCTGCTCACGTGGGGGACCATTATGTGAATGACTACTTGGCTGCGAGGAAGGCTGGGCTGCACAGCTTCCTCTTTCAGATGGCCAGGGGGCCGATTGAGAGCCACATGGAGGTGCCAGAAAACCACCTTCTATCTTCACTTTTGGATCTGCAGGCTCGGATAGAGAAAGGCTAAAAGTGAACGGCTGGATTTCGGCAGCTGTTTCTAGCAGAGGAAATTGCAATTTTAACACATCTTAACCTGAAAAGGGGCAATAAAACCTTTATCCCTGCTGATAAGAGCCTGCAGCATCCTGTTCCAGGTTCCTTGCAGTAGAACAACGGAGTTGGAATGAGAGGCTCAGGCAAAATGTCTTTGGGGAACCGAGGGGATTCTAACACACATGTGGTGTCGCTCAGTTGCTGCCAATAGGAATAGAAATGTCACAGGCATAATAGAGGTGGGGGGAGGGGAATATTACTTTGGAGGATTACAGGACAGTTTGCTTATTCCAGGCAAATTCACAGACTGGACATGCAGTTGTGGGTTGATTTGTGAGAAGTCTTTGATGTTCCTTCGCATGGAATCTCAAAAGTGCTTTTTCAAAGTGCAACTGGACTTTGTTTTCCCTTGAAAGGAAAAGGAAACGCAAAGTCCATGTGCCTTTCAAAAAAGCCCTCTTGGTGGGACAACCATGAGCTGGAGGACAGAGAAGGTCTGTAGGCTTTACGTGGAATCTTTCTATCCCAGCTCTTTTCTCCTTTGCTAATGATACAAGAAGGGAAGGCCGCCTTTTGTGAGAGGTAAGCAGTCCTAGAGCAAGAGACCATCTGGCCTGTGGATGCAAAGTTGAATTCCAATGCCAGACCATTAAAATATAGGTCCTTCCCTCGCCCTCCCAGAGTTGGTCTCACACCAGAGAAATGTTTTGATCGTCCACGACCAGAACCGGGTCGATGGGGGCAGCAAAGGTTTCCTGGTGCCCATGGAGAACGAAATAGGACTCGGGCCGATGAAGCTCACCGTCCTCCAATTTCTGCAGCGACTCCTTCCAGAGCGCCTCCTGGGTCAGGATGCTTTGATGGGCCTGCTCCTCCTGCATCTGGGCTGCTTCGGGGAACCCCTGTTCTTCAGTGTCCATACATACCTACCAAAGTTCAGAGCACCTTCCCCCTCCCCGACTTCGCTGGCAGCTGTCCAGTGCTCTCTCCACCTTGAAAATCCCTCCGTTCCACTTTGCAAAACTGCAGCCGTATGAAACGGCCTACCTTCTGCCTGGCACTAGCCGCTCAGAGGGACTTTATGCATCAAATGCCACAAGACCTACGTATATTCGCAGTTCTCTCTGATCAGGGGCTGCTGAGAGGAAATTGGCTCTGTGGCTAGTCCCCATTTTAAAGGAGTGGGTGTGGCACCCTTCGTCTCCCCCATTCTGCCTTTGCAGCCACAATGGTAACTGGTGATTAATGTTGTGGATGCAACAGTAGAAGAATGGTTGCATCTCCAGTCAGAACCTTCCCCAACCATCAGGCCGCTCTCAAAAGCCAGGCGGGGGCTGGGGGATGTGCCGAGAGAGGGGTCACCCTCCCCCTCCTCTGCGCTGCCTCTTCTTTGAGCCCCACTTCTGCAGGCGGACAGTCAATGAATGTTGAGTGGAAGCAACAGCTCCAGAAAAGGCCTTTGGGAGCTATTGCAGAGCAGCTCCTGGATTAGGTCCCCCAAAGAGCCCAAGACGGTATTGTTAACACGGGGTGCTGTTTGTTTTCTGGCAGGGCTTCTGCCACAAATTTAGCCATGGGAGTAGCACTTCAGGTGTTCACTGTGGCCCACGGCTCTGAAGACCAAGAGGGAAACCAGGGCTTGCAAAGCAGATTTGATGCCGGCTTCCTCTGCAACCAGGCGCGGGGTTCAGGCAGTCGCCTTCCAGGAAGGAGCTTTTGCAGCAAGGGATTGCAAGCCAACAGAATCACTTTGGGAAGGCGAGAGTCACTCTGCACATGGCCAGAGCCGCTCTCGGTTGCAATTGCTTTCACCCACCGGCGTCACCTTCCTTCGGAATTGGGGGTTCAAAATCCCTGCTAGCCGGAAGGCGCGTCTGCCTTTGAATCGCTGCCTGCAGGAGAGGGGAGGGCCACGCCTCTGGACCTGGGCCCTTCTACACAGCCACAGGGCCTCCTCCCTGGCAGCTCGGCCACTTCCCGGGCCAGCAGGTGTCTGTGCAGCCAGCAGGGCCCCGCGCTAGGCGCCCACCAACCGCCTAAGCAGAAGCAGCGCAAGTCCCGGCCCCGCTGCAGACAGACGGGGCGGCCCCAGCGCTCTGGGATTCGCCTGCTGTTCGGGTGTGCTGGCCGCAGGGGAGCCACCCTTTCCTGGGCTGCCCCCAACGCTTCCTCCTCCTTGGGCCCATGTCTCGGCGACCCCAGCCGGCTGCAGTTCCCGAAGGCTTAAAGTCTGCCGCGATTCTCCGTCATCCAAGGTCATGGCTGTCCCAAAGATGCTTTTTTTCAGGAGGCAACTGGACTTTCTGGTGTTTTTTCTTTTGAAGACGTTTTGCTTCTCCTCCAAGAAGCTTCTTCAGCTCTGAGAGGATAGTGGGGAATGGAGACATACCTTATATTCATATATATATTTATATTATATTCAGTGCTTCAAGGACCCTCTCAAAGGATGCCAATGACCAGCTGTCTGCAAGGAATATAAAGCCTTCCATTCCCCATCATCCAGTCAGAGCTGAAGAAGCTTCTTGGATGGGAAGCGAAACGTCTCCAAAGAAAAACCAAAAAGTCGGGTTGCCTCTTGAAAAAAAAGCACCTTTGTGACAATGGCAACAATAGAGGCAATTCAGGAGCAAATATAATTGTTCCAGATTTCCTATCTAACATTTCCCAGGTGGCCAGAAGCAAATATTATTAGTGTCAGTAATTACTGCATTTGTGAATAAAATCTTGTATGTGTCTGAGATACCATACAATAAGAGCATCGCTAAAAATTCAGATCCTAAGACTACACAAAAGAAAACTACTAAAATAGGTCACCCATTGACCCTGGAGCCTGAGGGAAGGTAGCAGAAGGCGGCCAATCTCAATTCTGGTGCAGATATTTCCCACATGGAAGTGGTCCGCTCGATGGCCAGACCCACCCAGCCTCGTTGGGATTCAGACTTCTTGGCTTCAAAAAGAGGAGAACTTAAGAACTGTAAGAAGCAGACTGTCAGCCTCTGTTTTGCTACTCCCTTTTGGCTGCCATTGAAACGGCGAGATGGGGAGGGGCATGGTGTTTGGGAGGGGATTAATTGGTACAGGAGAGATATGGCAAAGGGAGTTTTGTTCTCACCATCTACTGCGCATGCTGATGGTTGGGGTTTCGAGGTGGTCAAGGCCAACTGTCCTGCATACCAACCTGATGATGCTTCTTGGAGATGCAGCCCACATGACACCTGAGGGATTTGCAGATTGGACAATGAAATGGGGGTTGTTGGGGGGAGGGGGTTGGACCTATATTGATATGTATGATTTCGCACGCTTCTGCTTCAGACCTTGCTTTACCTCGCTGCTATCTCTTCATAACCAGTAAAAGTACTCTTAATTCTTCGAAATGGAGTTGAGTGGTTTCTTTCTTGGTTACTGAAGGAGGCTGGCTTGACACAGACTGAGCACCTTCCCGAAGAGAGCAGATGTGTCTAGCGATGTCTTTGTATTGACATAGTCCTTGCAAACAGCTGGTCATTGGCATCCTTTCGATTGAAGCACTTGGAGGTTTATCTGTGTCCTCAGGGTCACCTGGTACCTGTAGCCTGCAATCACCCCCCCCCCAATCCATTCCTACTCCCACACCATTCCAAGGGTGTTCATCCCATTAGCTGTTAGCTAATTTTAGCTAACAGCTAATTGCTATAGCTATGCAATTTGGGATGACGACCCTTGGAATGGAATGGGAGTAGGAACGGATTTCCAGAGGAAAAATTGCAGACTACAGGAACCATTTGCACCACTCAGGTGACTCTGAGGACACAGATAAACCTCCGGGTGGCCTCAATGACCCTCTCAAAGGATGCAAAGGACCAGCTGTCTGCAAGGAACATCAACCCTTCCATTCCCCACTATCCTGTCAGCGCTGAAGAAGCTTCTTGGAGGAGAAACAAAACGTCTTCAAAAGAAAAACCCAGACAGTCCAGTTGCCTCCTGAAAAAGCCCCTTTGGGACATTGTCTAGCAAATGCATTTTGTGCTGGCTGAATGATTCCCCTTTTCCCAAAGCCCCCTTCGGAGCAGGTGAACCAATGTGGGTTAAGGCGCCAGACACCAGGGTGTGATTTGATTTCTGTAAGAAGTGTGTTGGGGGTCAGTCCTCGGAAGGAAGCCATGTCTTTCTTTCAGCAACCTAGTGTGTTTAACTTTGGCCTGCAAAGGTGAGAGAGAAGCATTGTAATGGAGGGCGCTATTCCTTTAATAGAATTATATGCAACTGGTGCTTTAGAAGCCAACCCTTCCCTTCCACTGAAGAACAAAACAGACCTGCATAACATTGGAGCCGAGCCAAACATGCTGCCGATGATGGAGTATCCAGGAACCCAGAACTGGATAGGCTGCAAAATTCAGACCTACCAAAAGGTGGTGCTCATGGTGCTGCTTTTAGCTGCATCTGGAGGCCTGGGAAAAGTCCCTTGATCCTTCATGCCAGAGGCTGAGTCCTCACACACAGCAGCAGAGAGTGGAGCAGTCCAGTTTCGCAGGGGCTCCCCCGCTGCCCGCTTTCTTGTTCACTTTCGGCAGGAGGAGGACAAAGGACATGGCCAGAGCACAGTGGTAGAAGCTATGCACGTAGGTGTAATCCCAGTCCTAGGAAAAGGCAGGATTGGTCAACATCAGCATCAACAAAGTCGCATCTGGATGCTACATCTTATTCTCCACACTCTGGATTTGTGGAATGAAAAAAAAAACAAAGCCACATCCGGCTGCCCAAAATCCAGATGCAGAAAACATTTAGCCAGTGGTGGGATTCAAATAATTTAACAACCGGTTCCCTACACAGGCATGGCTGGGTGGTCGTGTGACTGGGTGGGCTTGGTCAACTCAACCACTCACGTCAAGTGGCACCTCAGCTCGCCCGCCCCTGCCTTGCCCAGCCTCGCCCTTCTTCCCCCTTGCCCCTCCTTGTCATGCCCGGCCACTCCCCTCAGCCCGAGTGAGTCGTTTTCAAATAAAAAGAATGCTCGCCTTGTGCAAGTAAATAACAAACATCTTGACTTCAGGTTTGCAAAGTATTACTGCTCATTCCAGTCTCCTTTCCTACTAACAGGCCCATCCTGAGATTGTAATTGGCTACCACCTCTCTTGTCTCTTGCATCATTGCATTGGGAGATCGTTCTGAAATGTTATCTGTGATGTTTGCAGCTTTACAAGTTTCATCCAAGCCTGTTTTCTCATGCAATCCTTACAAGTACACAGAACGTCTTGCCCGTCAACGACTCCTTCAGCTTCAACCACAATAACACATGGGCAAAACAATCGATAGAAACTCATCCAAACTTGATGGCAGAAAATACGACTTCAGCCACAGTGGGTCAACGCCTGGAATGCTCTACCCAACTCCATTGTTACATCCTCTAACCCAGGGGTCCCCAACCTTTTTTTCACCAGGGACCGGTTTCATTTTAAAGAAAATTCTGCGGACCGGCTGAGTGGCTCAGCAGTCATGTGACTGGGTGGGCGTGGCCAACTTGGAAAATGTGAAACTCACTTGACAATGATCTTGGTTAGCAACCAAACTTTTGGCCTTAACTGTGGTCATAAGTTTCTTTCTTTCTTTCTTTCTTTCTTTCTTTCTTTCTTTCTTTCTTTCTTTCTTTCTTTCTGTCTTTCTTTCTTTCTTTCTCTCTCTCTCTCTCTCTCTCTTTCTTTGTCTGTCTCTCTTTCCTTCTCTCACTATTTCTTTCTTTCTCTCTCTCTCTTTCCCTTTCTCTCTTTATTTCTTTCTCTTTCTTTTTCTCTTTCCCTTTCTCTCTCTTTTTCTTTCTCTCTCTCTCTTTCTGTATCTTTTTCTGTCTTTCTTTCCTTTCTGTCTCTTTCTCTCTGTCTGTCTTTCTCTCTCTCCCACTTTCTTTCTCTTTCTTTCTCTTTCTTTGTCTCTCTCCTTCATCTGCCCATCTCTGTCACTCTCTGTGTGTGTGCGTGCGTGTGTCTGTCTTGCATTCACTCAATCACTCATTCTGTGTCTGTCTATCTTTCTCTCCCTCCCTCTCTCTGTCTCTCTATGTGTGTCTGTCGTCGTCGTCCCCGCCTCCTCAGCCCGCCAGCCGCGCTTGGTCGCTCGTTCGCTCGTTCAGGCTCCGTGGCTGGATAGGAGCCGGGCTGGAGAGGAGGAGGAGGGGGCAGCCCATTGGGCAGAGCGCGCAGGAGAACGCAGGAGGATGGTGGGGGCTCTTCCTCCACCCTCGTCGACGGAGGGACTCCTGTGCGCCGCCGGAGCAACCATCCCTACGGCCGCCAGTTCCCTCCCCCGCCCGCGGAGCCTCCGCAGCACCTGGAAGAAAACGTGTGGCCAGCATGCCAGCAGGGGAGGGAATCGGTGGCCGGTCCGGCAGCGCCCATGAGTCCCTCCATCGACGAGGGTGGAAGAAGAGCCACACTCCAACGGCGCGAACAGCCGCGCCTGCGTTCTCCCACGCGCTCTGCTCAGGGGGCTGCCCCCTTCTCCTCCTCTCCAGCCCTGCGGCCCGGCTCCCACCCAGCCACGGACCAGCACCGGTCCGCGGCCCGGGGGTTGGGGACCCCTGCTCTAACCCTCCAGATGCAATCTCAAACTGTCTGCCATGGACCTCACTCCATTCCCCCCCTCCATAAAGGGGCCGTGCATAAGCGCACCAGCGTGGCTACCGTCCCTGTCCTACTCTCCCCATTTATCTGTATTTACCTCCTTTGTTCATGTTTACGTTCTTACCTCTAGTTGTCATCTTGTACATGCTTGATAAGCAAACAAACAAATAAATAAAAATAAGTAATTTTGACATTCCTTCCTCCTTTTTAAACGAAGTAGTGGTTAAGGTGCTGGCCTAGAAGCCAAGAGACTCTTCGGCTTCGCCTGGCAGCCTGCCTGCCGGTTGTGCTTGCTCTGAGTTGCTTTTCTCTTTGACATTTTGACCGGACAACCTTACCTACCTCAAAGAAAAACCTCAGCATCAAAGCCAGGGCCCCAAAGCAGAAGCCAGGCCCCACCTGCTGCGTGTAGACGCTCTTCTCTGGATACAGCCCTTTCTTCTCCTTCATCTTTTGCAGCTGGAGAGAGAAGAGACATTACAGCGATTGGACTTTCTCCAGTCACCACGGTTTAATCTTAAACCCCAGGGATGAAGGAAGAATTCCATCACGCAGGTTGGCTTCTCGTGACATATTTTGTTGCTCTCCAAATCCTATTAGAATATAGCGTTACGCTTGTCTGGCTCAAATGAGTTCAGCGTTAGGTTGGGATCTTTTCTTACTTGCTAAGAAAGTTCAGCTTCTCTTCGATTTTGCTAGGGATGGGGGAAAGGGTGGGGGTGAGGGCTAATTTATCTCTTAATTTATGAAGCCCTCAAATTGGAGGGGGACAAGGCCATAATCCTCTTTGCAGGCCTCCCACTGAAACATCTTGGACGTCCCAGGTTCCCACTTGAAGACGTTCGAAGAAGGAATTATAGTTCCAGGCTCAAATTGCCCTTTTGGTTAGAAATTCCTTCTACCTCTCCCAACAGAATCTGCTTCCTGTCACCTAAATCCATTATTCTGGAAAAGACGTGGATGGTGACCTTCCTCACTGCAGCATTTTTTTCAGGTAATTGTAGAGTACCATCATTTCCCCCCATCTAAGTCTCTTTTCTAAAGGTGAAACATCTCCCGGACTTCATTTTCTCTTGACCATTCCTCCGATTATCATCCTTTCCTTGGCCCCATGAAGATCATTTTGAAATTTATTCCAGTCCTCCTGTGGCTTTCCCCACCCCCCACTCCCACTAACAATGGGACATGATAGCAGTGTTCCGATATCTCAGAGGGTGCCACAAAGAAGAGGGAGTCAAACTATTCTCCAAGGCACCTGGGGGCAGGACAAGAAGCAATGGGTGGAAACTAATCAAGGAGAGAAGCAACTTAGAACTAAGGAGAAATTTCCTGACAGTGAGAACAGCTTGCCTCCAGAAGTTGTGAATGCCCCAACCCTGGAAGTCTTGAAGAAGATGTTAGATAGCCATTTGTCTGAAATGGTATAAGGTTCCTGCCCACGCAGGGGGTTGGACTAGAAGACCTACAAGGTCCCTTCCAACTCTGCTACTGTATTGTGTTGTGTTGTGTTGTATTGTATTGTATTGTGTTGTATTGTATTGTATGTATTAATATTTGGCTGAAAAACCTTTTCCTTCTCTTGTGGAGGTGATCGGTTTTGCTTCTAGTTTGACCATGGTGGAAATCCTTGGAGGACGCCTCTGGGGCCTGCAAAAGCTGCCAATGGTGCCCAGTCACGACATAAAGCCACAGTAGGACACCGTTGTAAGAGAAATTGATAGTGACTGGGAGTATCCTGTCTACTGTCATCAGGAAACTAATCCCTCCCTGAAATTGGGATACTTTTATTCGTAACTTCTTCTCAGATTTCAGTTGAAGTGACTCTTACGTGGCAGCCCTTTTGTACTGTGACCAAGATGTGGCCTTACCCATTTGACTGTTATGGTGAGAACTGCAGTGCCGATCGGTCCAGAGTAGACACCGTATCCCCATCGGTCCTGGTAGATCCTGACAGCGATGGTAAGCACTCCAAACATCACCAAAGTTGATCGTTTGGGTTCATCAAACTCTGCCAGAGCTAATAAAGAGACAAGAATTGAAGCAAAATCCCAACTCTTACCACTACAGTTTTAAAGGAGCAGCACCTTGTTGGCCTGATCTTTGCAAAAAGCAGGGTTAGATCTTGGTTGCTGCTTCAGTGGAGCCAGTCCGAAAAAGGCACAATGGACTCTGTGGTTTTAATATTTGAGGGGCTGCCACTGAGAGGGTGCTATTCTCCAAGGCACCCGAAGGCCAGACAAGGAACAATGGACGGAAACTGATCAAGGAGAGATTCAACCTGGAAATAAGGAGGAATTTCCTGACAGTGAGAACAATCAACCAGCGGAACAGAAGTTGCCTTCGGAAGTTGTGGGAGCTTCATCCCTGGGAGCTTTCAAGAAGAGACTGGGCTGCCCTCTGTCAGAAATGGTGTTGAGTCTCCTGCTTGGGGTGTGTGGACTAGATGACCTACAAGGTCCCTTCCAAGTCTGTTAATCTGTTAACTCTCTTTGAGTTGACATATTATCACTCCGAAAGCCCTACATGGCACACAGCTGGGACAGTATGGCCCATGGGCTGCATCTGACAAACCACCAAAATTACCCAATCTGTAGTCCCCAAAAGAAAGAGCCAGCTGGCCCACAGCTCCACTCCTGAGACTTCAGAGCACAATTTCCAAAAGAAAGAAAGACATCTCCCAAGAAAGAGTCCTTCCAAGTACCAAGGTAAATATTGCTCACAAGGAAGGGATTGTGCTACATGAGAAGGACCTTGGGAGGCAGGGACAAGAGATGGCTGGATAAGAGACTGCAAAGCCTGCCATTGGGCAGTGGGCAGGGCAAGAGGCCCAGAAGAAGAGACCCTCCCAGGTTTCTTGGAAAGGAGACAGTGGGGCGACTTGTATTTTCAGACTTCCAAGATTCTGTTAATGTCGATGTATAATAACACAGAAGGAACTCATCTGGTCATATTCCTTGTCTGGCCTACCAAGTAAGACCGACAAGGGAAGTTCATCTGCTCAAAGACACAGCTTCTTCTTCCCTATGCAGAAGGAGATGACCAAACACTGGAGCAGAGCCCTCGGATTTGAACAGGGGTGGGCTGCAAATGTTTTAACAACCGGTTCTCTGCCCTAATGACCGGCTGGGTGGGGGTGGCTGGGTGGGTCATGGGACTGAATGGGCACGGCCAACTCTATGTCACTTGTGTGGGTGGTTCCTGCATGGGACAGGCAGCGTCGGGATGGGAATCCAGGGGTCTCCAAGGGGGGGGGGGAGAGGAAAGAAAGACCCAACCTCTGTCTGTGTGTGTGTGTGTGTGTGTGTGTGTGTGAGAGAGAGAGAGAGAGAGAGAGAGAGAGAGAGAGAGAGAGAGAGAGAGAGAGAGAGAGAGAGAGAATGAGAATCCGGGAGGGTCCAGCTCACCCAGCTTCTCTTGCTCTCATGGACAGCTTTTTGAGGGCCATTTTCAGGCTGGTTTTTGGGCCAATTATGGCCTGAAAACGGCCTGAGAAATGAGCCAGCTGGTGGTCTGATTTGCCGATTCTCCGAACCACACAGAATCGGAACAAGCGGTTCATGCAAACCAGTCCGAACCAGCAGCAGCCCACCTCTGGATCTGAGGCACTGTCCTTCCTATGTGACCAGGTGGAATCGGCTGTCCCAGCAGGTTCCGTCTCTGAGACAATGCGATGCAAACACGACCTTCCTTTGGAATAGCAGCACCCAAGGTCTGACCCCCCTTGAGGTGGGCTTTGGCTTACGGAGAAGGGCTCCCCATCTGTGGGCCTCCACTCCCTGCTTTGGTTTGTGGTCTGGCGTCTTCCTTTTTCTGCAACGCACAATTCCAGGGCCGAAAGGGACCTTGGAGGCCTTCTAGACTCGAGAGAGGTTACAAAGGTGTCCTTAATGCCCCCACCACCACCACACCTCCGCTCAAACGAAGCAGCCCTTCTTCCTTACCTATCAGCGAGACCCACATGGACAAGGCCGTTCCAAAGATGCTGAAGTATTGCAGCAGATCGTACTTCATGAAACAAAGGAAGGTGAGCCCGGGGCCTTCGCAGGCGTGGCAGACCTGGTGGGAAACAGGGGCTGGTTTATTTCCAGGGTTTCTGAGATACGAAAATTGCAGCTTTTAAAAGTTGCATCAGGATCCTCTTCTTCGAAAGGCAATTAAACCACCACCACCACCCCTTTTTTTTCCTTTTCTTTGCCAGGCTGTCCCAGAGAGTGGGTGCCATGGCAGAGAAGGACCCTGCTCACCTGGGGACAAACGCTTTATAGCCACCGAGGACGGAGAGGCTCTTTGCAGTTTATGTCACTAGAAACGGAAAGCCGTTCTTTGAAATGACCTGAAGGAAGAATGTTAACCCATGCAGACCTTGGCTGCCCTCTGGCTCTTTGCCTGGCCTGACTTTTTTTTTTTTTTTAAATCCTTTAACTAGGCTTGCCTGCTCCCCCCCCCCTTCCTGGCCTTCTTCAGAAACAAACAGCCTGATGTTTTGATTGGAATCCACGCCAATAAACAAAAAGACCCATCGGAGTAAGACGTGTGTAGCTATAGAGGCTAGAAAAAATTATTCAGCGCTATGCAGGAACCACATGTTAGAATTAGAATTTGTTGAATTTCTAAACCGCCCCCTCTCCCCGAAGGGACTCGGTTAACAGGCTTCCATTCCATTTCTGTCAGATGCAGAGACTCCTGTCTTGGAAGAGAACTCTAACCATAGAAGAGGGCAGAGAGAGAGAGAAGGAGGGAAAGAGAGAAGGAGGGAGGGGGAGAGAGAGACAGAGGGAGAAAATGAAAGAGTGGGGAGAGAACAAGGGGGAGAGAGAGAAGGAGGGAGAAGGAGGGAGGGGGAGAGAGGGAGGAAGAGAAGTGAGAAGGAGGGAGGAAAAGAAGGAGGGCGAGAGAGAATGAAGTAGAGATAGGGAGAGAGGAGAGAAAGAGGGGAGAGAGAAGAAGAAAGAGGGAAAGGGAAGGAGTGGGGAAGAGAGAAGGAGGGAGAGAAGGAGGAAGAAAGAGAATGAAGGAGAGTGATGGGGTGAGAGAGAAAGAGAGGTGAGGGGGAGAGATTAGGTGGGAGAGGGAGAGAAGGAGGGGAGAGAGAAGGAATGAGGGAAAAGAATGGAGAAGGAGAGAGAGAGAAGGAGGGAGAGGGAGTGAAGGAGTTAGGGAGAGAGAAGAAGGGAGAGGAAAGGAGAGGAGGGAGGTAGCGAAAGAGAAGGAAGGGGGAGAGAGAGAAGGAGGGAGAGAGAGAGAAGGGGGGAGAAGAGAAAGAAGGAAGGAGAGAGTGATAAGAAGAGAAGGAGGGAGAGGGATGGAGGGAGATAAGGAAGGAGAGGGAGAGAAAGGGGGGAGGGAAGGAGAGGGAGGGAGGGGGAGAGAGAAGGAAAAGAGAGAATGAAGGAGAGCGTGATAAGGAGGGGGAGAGAAGGAGGGAGAGAGAGAAGGAGGGAGGGAAAGAGAATGGAAAAGAGAATGAAGGAGAAAGTGACAAGGAGGAAGACAGAGAAGGAGGGAGATAGAGAGAAAGGTATAGAGAGAGAGATAAGGAGGGAGAGAGATAAGAAGGAGAAAAAGAGAGAAAAGGAGAGGTGGGGGAGAAATATGGCTAGAATGGTTTCCACAAACATTTGAAACCTCCTGCCACAGGGGGGGTTGCTTCTGCTGGCACCAAAACCTTCTCTGAAAACTATTCTTGATATTTTGCATTTCCCTTCTTGTGTCATAAGGGATCCCCCCACCACCACCGTTGTTAAACAACTTGCTTTGGGGGGGGGCAGGAAAGGCAGAGATCCCTGGTGGAACTGAGAAGGTTCAAAATATCTCATTGTCTCCCGAATTGAACCCCCTGAGAGAGCAAGAAGAAGGGGGCCTCCGAGGTGCCTTGCGATTGGGGGGGGGCTTCACCAAACGTCTTAGGAGAAAAAGATGCAGAGGGTGTGAACGCTGTTTTCATGCCAGAATACAAGAGCTGGTGGGGAGGAGGACTTACCAAGACAAAGAACATGGTGAAGAAGTAGACCATGGCCTCCATGTGGAACTGCCTCTTGGCTGCGATGCTGACGGTGGGCAGGAAAGCCAGGCTGCTGACGGTGGGCAGGAGGAACTTGGCGGCCAAAGATCCCATTGGGAGGAGAGCAGCTCCTTCCCCCCTGAGGGCTGCTCGGGAGACTGGGGAGCCAAGGCTGGGTGTGCTGGAGAGAGGGCAGCTGGGGCCCAGGACAGAGGTCCCTTCTCCTCTTCAGTGGGGAACAGCTGCAGGGAGCCCACCGGCTGCTCCTGGTCTTGGGTTCCTCTTGAACAAATGTCCCCTTCCGTCTCCCGGGAGGAGGCTGCCCTATGGAGCCAGCTGTCTTTGGAGCAACTCCTGGGAAGGGCAGATGAGGAGGGGGAGGACGACATCCCTCTTGGTGATTGACTGAGCCCTTTGGGGCAGAGGTGGGGGGGGGGGAGATCCAAGACCTGGCCCAGGGCAGAAGGGGATTTGATCTGTGGAGGGTCCTTGCTCCAAGGAGGCTTTGGGGGGGGGGGGTTGCTGAGGATGGATTCCCAGGCCCATGGTTCCCAGCTACCCGGACTAAAGTACCAGATGCTCTCCCACCTTGTCAAAGCTGTTTCCTGGCCTCTTCACGGGGCGGTTGCTGGGCTCAGCAAAGTACCAGACTGCACCCTATATAAGGAAATGTAAAACACAATTAAGACACGGGACAATGTAACGGCATAAATCCCAAAGCTTTATTCTTTCTTGTTTATCAGATATGCTGCCACCCGACTCTCAACCTAGAACAAAAGCCTCAAAATCAAAACTAGAATATGGTCAGGATAACACAGGTGGAAGGGACCTTGGAGCTTTTCTAGTCCTACACCCCCCCACCTCCTGGTCAAGCAGGAGACCCTATGCTATTAATTAGTTAACCATTAATTAATTGTATACCTATTCAAAAACATCATAAATGACTTAGATGAGGGAATGGAAGGGGAACTTACCAAACTTGCAGATGATACTAAACTGGCAGGAATAGCCAACACCCTAGAACAGGGGTCTCCAACCTTTGCAACTTTAAGTCTGAAGGACTTCAGCTCCCAGAATTATCCAGCCAGCCTTGCTGGCTGGAGAAGTCTGGGAGCTGAAGTCCTTCAGACTTAAAGTTGCAAAGGTTGGAGACCCCTGCCCTAGAAGATGGGCTCAAGATCCGGCCAGCAGATTTTCGGCCTATTTGGGGAGGGCTATTTTCTCCCTGCCCATGCTTCAGGAAAGCCTCTGGAGCCTGAGGAGGGCCAAAAACGGGCCCACTGGCCCAACTGAAGTTCAGAAACAGCTTCCTGAGGGTCTCCGGGGGAAACCATTCTTGCCCTCCCCAGGCATCAGGAAAGCCTTGGGTGAAAACTCCCCTCTATCACACGCACAAGGCAGGGTGCATTGAATTGTGGGTGTGGGCACACACACGTGCGTTAGTGTGTGCACACACAATTTTGGCACGCCTTTAGAAAAACGTTCGCCATCACAGGTGCAGGGTCTTCTGCTTGGGCAGGGGGTTGGACTAGATGACCTTCCAACTCTATTAATGGGTTGATCTTTCTTGCTCTTCTCTATACTCTTTCGAGAGCCTCTGCTTCTTTCTTGCATTGTGGTAAGCAGAACTGGACCCAGAATTCCAAGGGTGTCCTTCCCGAAGCCATATAAAGGACACTCATGTTTCCCGTGATTTTGATTCTATCCCAAAGAAGCCTTGGCGTCACTGCTAGGTGACTTTTGGTTTTTCTTGCCTAAATGTAGGACCTCTACTTTTCTCTACATTGGATTTTATTTTGTTAGGTAGGGTTCAAGTCTGTCAAGCGCTAGCATTTCCCTCCAGCTTGTGTCATCTACACCAGAGGTCCCCAACCTTTGCAACTTTAAGTCTGAAGGACTTCAGCTCCCAGAATTCTCCAGCCAGCAAAGCTGGCTGGAGAATTCTGGGAGCTTTAGTCCTTCAGACTTAAAGTTGCAAAGGTTGGGGACCCCTGATCTACACATTTGATGAGTTCTTCTTCTAGCCATTGGTTAAGACCATTGATGAAGACACTGAAGAGTGCTGGGTCTAGGATGGAACTGTATCCCCCAGAGAGAAAGAGATGCCCATCCAGGCTCTGGTGAGGAGTTGGGATTTATTCATTTGATCGATCGATCGATTTCTATCTCAGTCAATGATTTTGAGTGGCTTACAATCCAGGATTACCAAATGAATTCTAGGATCGGGCCTCCTTCCCCTCAGAACAGTTGGTGGGTTATTTAGAGAGCATCCATCTCCCTCCACCCTGTGGTGGCACGCAGAAGGTCTGAGGAGACACGTGGCAGATTCCTCAAAAGTAAGAGTTGGGGTGGGCCTTGGAGAAGATCCACTCCTGTGTCCTTCCCAGAGCAGGAATTGCTGAAATGCCCCTGACAGATGGCTCTCCCGACTCTGGGCAGCTCTTACTCATAGAGAATTCTTTGGAATTCTTTCTGAAGTCCAACCAAAACCCACCTCGTTATTTCTTTGGGGAAACTTTTTTATTGGTTGATCAACCATGGCCTGGATTGTGGAGAATTTCTACAGACTTAAGCTCTAGCAATCATTGTGAATAAGGCCCTTAGACCTTATTCACTCAACTAGGGAAGGCAGGTGGCCCTTAGACCTTATTCGCTCAACTAGGGAAGGCAGGTGGCCCTTAGACCTTATTCGCTCAACTAGGGAAGGCAGGTGGCCGAGATCCAGGGTTATAAACCTTCAGGGTTATTATTATTATTTATTATTATTTATTCAAATTTCTAAACCGCCCCCTCTCCCCGAAGGACTCCGGGGGGTGTACAGGAAACTTAAGAACATATAAAAACATTTCAATAAATACATAATTAAAACCGAACTAAACGAATTACCCTGTACTACAAATTTATAAAACATTAAAACTGCATCCCAATTAAAAACCTAATTAAAACAATTTAAGCTACAGACTGGGACGAGGGTAACATAGTGTTTTAGAAAAGGACAGTGCTTGACCAACCAAGGATGTAAATTTACTACACTCTCACTTGTTCTTAAATAACTCCAGGCAGCCCTCCCCTAATCTTAGGGGTGGACTGAAATTAGCCTGAGCATCCTTGAGCTGTAAGTTCTAGACGGCCACTAGATGACAGCAAAGACATAAAGAAGACACGGAACCTGGCTAGTTGTCATCTAGATCAAGTCCCAAGCAGCCTTTTGCACACAAAGAGCAACCAGGAGTGAGAAATTCGTATAGGGAGCATTCACATCACCTTTTCCACACTTAAATGAGACGATCTTTCAATGAGACTGAAACTAGCTAATTCCTCCCCTTCCAGCTCTATTCGGATTGATTGACACTTGCTTTCAAACTGATAGGTTGGCAGCAGGGGTGGGATTGAAAATTTTTAGTAACCAGTTCTCTTCCCGGTTGCTGGATGGGCATGGCCATGCGGTCGTGGTCTAGTCATCTTCCTGCACCACAGCAGGAAGGGCGGGGGGTTCATCCTCCCCGGGCTCCCGAGGTTTTTCTCGAGCCTCCGGGAAGGTGAAAAAGCACCCCCTGGGCTCCCGAGGCCCTCTGGGCCTGTTTCCTGACTTCCGTTACTTCTAGTACGCCCAATCTTTGCCCTCCCAGAGCCTTCACGTGGGACCTGCACTTACCTGGCATCCAAAACAGGCCGTGTGAAGACTCCTGGGAAGGGAGGGGCGGAGTGGGCAGAGTCAGCTAGTCCTTACAACTACCGGTTCAGCAAACCAGATTAAAATTAACACCCTGTTCGCCTGAACCAGTTCAAACCGGCTGAATCCCATCCCTGGTTGGTAGGACTTGGGCAAAAATGGGAGCCTACCCCAACACATAGAGCTCAGGTCTTGAACCTGGATTGCCAGATGACCAACCCAGGGTCTTAACTGCTGAGCCATTGCGCTGCCCCGTAATAGAATTCTAAGAATACATCAAAAGTAAATCTGATATTGAAGAGAATCTGGAAAACACTAATTGGAATTGTCTGGAACAAGTATAAAATCCTGGGTAGTATATTCATCTTAATTGTTGATATTCTCCCTATTAGTGATAGTTGTAAATTTTCCCATTTTGCCAGGTCTGTCACAATCTGTTGTTTAAGTTTATGATAATTGTTCTCTTTAAGTGTATTGTACCTTGCTGTCAAATATATGCCCAAATACTTAACCTTATTCATGACTTGTATCTTCAAAGCGTCCACCAATTCTTCCTTTTGTCTTATAACATGTTCGTTGTCAAAATCTTCGTTTTATCTTTATTTATTTTCAGACCTGCTACTTTTCCACATTCCTCTATTTTTTTCTATCAATATATGTGTTGTTTCTAATGGGTTCTTTAAAATGAAGACCAGATCATCTGCGAATGCTTGCAGTTTATATTCTTCCTTTTTAATTTTCATTCATTTTATGTCTTTTTCGTCTCTAATATTTCTATTTAAGACTTTTAATGTTAACACGAACAACAGAGGTGACAGTGGGCAACCTTGTCTTATCCCTTCCCTTAGATCAATAGAATCTGCCATGACATGTGTTTCTGATTGGCCACTGGGCACAGAATAAAACTTGTCATTTTAAATGCCATTGTGAACCAGAGAAGCAACATGTGGGCCTCCTCTCAACATGGGAGCCCAATCATCGTCTTTTTACACCACGTGATGGGACAGATTATGGAAAGTCACGAGTATCATAACACTGAACTGTACGTTTTGTAATCAAGAATGCTTGATAATAAACCTGATCTGAATGAGATTCCCAAGCATGGAGTTAACTGCATGCAGAACACACCTCTAGTAAAAAAAAAAAACCTAGAGCAAAAACTTCATGCAGTATTAAAAAGAATAGAAAAGGGAGCTGCTGTGTATTGTTTAATGGGCTGTTAAATTGGCAAAATGGATGGGTAAATTGGCCACACTCATCCAGTCACATGACTGACAAGCCACTCCCACTCGGTCACATAATCGCCAAGCCATTCCCAGTCACATGACTGCCAAGCCACCCCACATACAGTCACATGACCACAAAGCCACTCCTACCCTGTCACATGATTGCCAAGTCATGCCCACAAAATAAGTCACCCCCACAGAACCAGTAGTAAAAAAATTTGAAACGCACCACTGGTCTCCTTTATCAAATGCTTTACTGAAGTCCAAGTAAATTATATTGGCAATTATATTATCCTTTGATCCACTAATTTTGTCACTCTTTCAGAGAATGCAATAAGATCAGTCTGGAATGGAGTGGAATGGCATGGCGTGGCATGGCATGGCATAAAATAACATAGAATACTTTATTGTCACTTTGAATGTACATTAATCGGCATACATTAAAATAAAATTACGCTGCATATAGCTCTCAAAGGGTCTCCACCTCTAATATAAGCATAAACATAAACATAAAAAGATAAATAAATACAAAATTATGCACATACCCACATATATTATATGTCATAGAGGAACAGCACAGTCTAGTTCAGATGTATCCATGTACATGGAGAGAGAGACAAATGGATGGCTCAGGGAACAAAGCTATTACAGAATCTGGAAGTCCTGATAGAAATACTTCAAAACCTCCTCCCATAATGTGAAATGCAGTACAATGTTCAGCCTCCACATTCATCTTAGCATGAGGTGACCTGCCCCAAACACGGGCCAGGCTACACAGCTGTTCTCCAGGACAGGCTTGGCAGGAGTGGCAGCCCAGCTTCTAATCTCTACACGTCCAATTTCTATTTCCAGAAGCTTATTGTCCGAAAGTGGACGCCACCATTTGTCCAGCTCTGCTCTGAAAAAGCTTATGATAAATAACCCTGGCAGCTGCTCATAGCTACCAACTGCTGCCATCTCCCAGTTCAAATTAGCACCCTCTCCTTGCTTTAAAGTGAAGGAAACTGACCAAGGAGAGATTCAACCTGGAAATAAGGAGAGATTTTCTGACAGTGAGAGCAATCAACCCACGGAAGAGAAAGCTTCTGGAGCCTGGGGAGGGCAAAAAAAGTGCACCAAAAGTAGGGGGTTGCACACATATCATTATGTGTGTGGCACGCACATGCACGACCCCCCTGTGCTCCCCCCACTTTTGGCACACGAGCCAAAAAAAGGTTAGCCATCACTGGACTAGAATATCTCCAAGGTCCCTTCCAACTCTTGTTATTCCATTCCATTCCATTCCATTCCATTCTATTTCTGCATTCCTCAAACAGAATTCAGGACCTTTTTCCCTGGAAGCAGCTGCTTGGCTGGCTCCTCTCTGCTCTTCTAGTCCTTTTATTATTTTCTTGGGTGGTGAGATGTTGGGAGGGAGGAGTTGAATGAGAGGCACTTACTGTGTACTCTGATGCAAACTTTTCTCTGGGACTTAGTTCGACTTGAGCCACTTGTTATTGGGCATGTCCAGGAGGAGGTGCTGGGCAGACCCATGCCAATAAAGCAAGGTTGTGGTTGGCCTCTCAGAGAATCTCCGCTCCTCCTGGGCACCATCTCCATGATACTCAGCTGTACATATCCACCCCGAACCACCCCAACGATGCCGCCGAGGTGTTGTCCCGGTGTTTGGAGGCCGTACGGATCTGGATGGGTAGTAACAAACTCAAGCTCAACCCATCCAAGACTGAGTGGCTGTGATTTCCGGCACCCCGGTTCAGTCAGATTACTCCAACTCTGGCCATTGGGGGCGAAACACTGGCCCCCGTGGAGAGGGCGCGCAATTTGGGTGTCCTCCTGGATTCCCGGCTGGCCATGGAGGACCATGTGGCAGCCGTGGCCAGGGGGGCGTTCCATCAGGTACTCCTGATGCGCCAATTGCGCCCCTTACTGGACCCGGCTGCCCTTCGAACAGTCACTCAAGCACTCGTGACGTCCCGACTTGACTACTGTAATGCTCTCTACATGGGGCTCCCCTTGAGGTGCACTCGAAAGCTACAGTTAGTCCAGAATGCGGCCGTGCGGGTGATTACAGGAGCCTCTAGATGCTCCCATATAACACCGCTCCTGCGCGAGCTGCACTGGCTACCTGTGGCCTTTCGGGTGCGCTTCAAGGTTTTGATGACCATCTTTAAAGCACTCCATGGCTCGGGACCTAGCTATATGCGAGACTGTCTCCTGCCCCATACATCACTTCGTCCGATCCGCTCCCACAGAGAGGGCCTTCTCAGGGTGCCGTCGGCCGGGCAATGCCGGTTGGCGACACCCAGGGGAAGGGCCTTCTCTATGGCGGGCCCTACCCTTTGGAACGACTTACCCCCTGAACTATGTACCATCTCTGACCTCCACCTCTTCCGCCAGTGTCTTAAGACACACCTTTTCCATCTAGCGTTACCTCCCATTGTGACTGCTCCTAGATAGTTTTAATTCGAGGGATTTTAATCGATTTCAGCACAGGGTAGGAATTTAATATGTTTTTAAATTTTGTATTTTGATATTTGTTATGTTTTAAATTTCCTGTGCGCCGCCCTGGGTCCTTTTAGGAGAAGGTGCGGGGTATAAATCTAAATAAATAAAAATAAAATAAGTACCATCTCATCGCTGGGCTGCTCCTGGGTGAGCAAAGAGAAAGCTTGTGCCAGAAATATTTATGTTGGGTATCATACCAGAAAAATATAATAAAGGGAATATGTACTTAATATTACATGTGCTAACAGCAGCTGGAATTATATTTGCACAACATTGGAAGAGTTTGGAGATCCCTACAGAACAGAAGAGAATTTAAAAAAAAATACTAGAATGTGCAGAAATGGATAGATTAACACTTGAAATTAAAGAGAAGGAAGACACTGAATATATTAAAATATGGAATTTGTTTTATCAATGGTTAACTTAGAAACAGAACTTAGATGTAATGGCTCCTCTCCTAACTTAAGCAAGTAAAGACTCTTGTAATGGATTATTTCAAAAGGAACCTTTAATTAAGCAGAATGGTAACCATTAAAGGCAAAGCAGGATCTGAATCCCTTTAGGCCATGCAAATGGGATTTAGCTGATAATGACCCCTCCCCTGTGTCAGAATGCAGATTCTGGCCAATACACAAGTGTGAAAATGTTCCCTTGATTCTTCTGCCTTGAGAGTCGAATAAACATATATTCCCATGGCTGTCTCTGGTTAGACATTAAAGTAAGACATCCCACATGGCCATCATAAACATCCCTCCAGAGGTGCTGGGATCTCTAGCCTTCTGGCGACAGGAAACCAGCTGTAAATCACAGTTGTTACAGGTACTGCTAGTAAATTGATTCCAAGGCCCCCTCCTCCCAATTGAATGGCAGTATCATGCGTAGGGATCTGACATTAAAACTTTCAAAACTATAAGAGAAGGATTACTACTCTTATTACTATATGCTTATTATTAATGTTAATCAGTATTAATAATCAATAAGTATTAATGTTAACGAGTCAAGCACTTGTGACTTCTCGTCTGGACTACTGTAACACTCTCTACATGGGGCTCCCCTTGAGATGCACGCGGAGGTTGCAGTTGGTTCAGAATGCAGCCGCTCGGGTGATCATGGGAATCTCAAGACATTCCCACATAACACCACTCCTGCGCGAGCTGCACTGGCTACCTTTGACCTATCGGGTGCGTTACAAGGTTCTGATGACCATCTTCAAGGTGCTCCATGGCACGGGGCCTAGCTACCTACGAGACCGTCTACTACCCCATACATCCCTACGACCGACTCGCTCCCAGGGAGAGGGTCTTCTCCGGGTGCCGTCGACTGGGCAATGCCGGTTGGCGGCTCCCAGGGGAAGGGCCTTCTCTGTGGTGGGCCCTACCCTCTGGAACGGCCTACCTCCCGATCTCCGTACCATCTCAGACCTCCGCTTGTTCCGCCGGCACTTAAAAACTTACTATTTTCATCTGGCCGGCCTAACATGAGCTACTCCGCACCCTACTGTCTTATAACAAATCAAAGTTTTAATTTATAGGTTTTAAATTTAAATTTATTTTAAGCAGGGTATTGATTTAATTTAGTTATTATTTAGTAATATTTTATATTTATGTATATTTATCTTAAATCTCTGTCCGCCGCCCCGAGTCCCTTGTGGTGAGATGGGTGCGGGTTACAAATGTGATTAATAATAATAATAATAATAATGATGATGAAAAAATACTGTTATATGATTACTACTAATGAATATTATTATCATGATGATGGCTATTGCTCAAATTAATTGTAACCAGCCAACACATTGTTTATACAGACATTGGAATTGTTGCTCGGGAAGCTGGAAAATCCTATGGCTGCAGTGATTCCTCAGGCCAAAGATTTGAAGGACAAAATTTTAATGTTTGCTGAAAGATGGAAGCCAAATGGACATAATATAAAAAAGAGAAGTGATTACTTATCACAGAACCACTGTATCACATCATTAAAAAATCCTGGAACACCAGGGAATTGCCTGAGGATTGGAAAAGAGCTGATATGGTTTCTAGCCCCCCCCCAAAGACCACTAACAAAAGGGGCGACCCAGGAAACTACAGACCAATCAGCCTAACATCAATAACCAATTTCATTGTAATTTTAGTACAATGACAATAAAGATTATTATTATTAATATCTGGGAAGATACTGGAAAAGATGATAAAAAACATATCTGCAAATATCTAGAAACAAATAAAGTTATAATCAGAAGCCAGCATAGGTTTCTTAAAAACAGATCAGGCCAAACCAATCTTATTTCATTCTTTGACAATGCGATTCAATTAGTAGACCAGCGAAATGCTGTGGACGTAGTGTACTTAAACTTCAGTAAGGCATTCGACAAAGTAGACCACAACATAGTTCTTGGCAAGCTAGAAACAAATGGGAGAGACAACATCACCACCAGATGGATTGGTAACTGTATGGCTGACAAACCATACTCAACGAGTAGTCTTTAAGAGAAGAAAATAAGCAGTGAGGTACCACAAGGTTCCATCTTAGGCCCGGTACTCTTCACTGGCTTCATGAATGATTTAGATGAGAACTATTTTGGAAGTGGAACTCATCAAATTTGCAGATAAAACTAAGTTGGCAGGACTAGCCAAGACTCGCCAAGACAAAGCTCATGATTCAAAAAGATTTGGACAGACTCGACCAACAAAATGAAATACAATGTGGAGAAAAGCAAAGTTTTACACCTGGGCAGGAAAAAAACCCACAGGTACAAGTCCAGATCAGACGAAACTTGGCTCAAAAACAGTGACCGGGAGAGGGCGCTTGGAGCCCCAGTGGATGATCACTCGATCTTTTAATGATCACTTAAGGCTCTCTTAATCAGGGGTCTCCAACCTTTGCAACTTTAAGTCTGAAGGACTTCAGCTCCCAGACTTCTCCAGCCAGCTTTGCTGGGAGCTGAAGTCCTTCAGACTTAAAGTTGCAAAGGTTGGAGACCCCTGGCCCAGGCCCTGACACTGACAGCTTTGCTGGCTGGAGAATTCTGGGAGCTGAAGTCCTTCAGACTTAAAGTTGCAAAGGTTGGAGACCCCTGCTCTTAATGATCTATTGGCCTCGGGCCTGGCGCTGGGGGCAGCCGGGGGCTCCGAAGGTGCAGAGGGCCTCCTGATTGCCGAGGGGAGGGGGGGTTGCGACGCTCGATCCCCGCACAGGGATGGGCCGCCCCGGAGCGCGGTTCCTGCCCGGACAGCCCAGGCAGGCAGCGGGGAAGAAGCCCTCCGTTCCCAAGCGGCTGCAGGTGCCGGCGGGCCGGCCGACGGCGGTTCCCCTTCTCTCCTGACTCGGCCTCGGCCGGAGAGGCGGCTGGAGGAAACCCGCCGGAAACCCGCCGGCTCGGAGCCTGGCAGCGGCAGCGGCTGCAACAAAGTCGCTCCTCCTGGCGGGACGCCCCGCGGCCGCCTTTGAAGCCGGAGGAGAGGCGCGGGTGAGGGGGGGGGGGCGGACGGGGACGGGACGAGGGGGCGAGGCGTCTGGGCTGCCTCCTCCTCCCGCCGCCGCCGCAGACAGACGGGCAACCGCGGACGAGCCCGGGGCTGAATCTCGCCGAGGCGGCTGGCAGGGCGCCCTCCCCGAGGTAAGCGCGCTCGCCCGGCCGCCGCCAACGTGCGAAGGCAACGGGGCGGGAGGGGGCGTCGCAAGGGCCCCTCCTCGCTGGCTGGCAGGGCGCTCTGAGGCGGCGGCGGGGGAGCCGTTACGTAACCCGCGGCTGGACTCTGGAGGCTCCGTCGCCCGGGGGCCGCTCCGGCTGAGCGGGGCTGGCTGGCATCATCCCCCCCCCCCCCCCACACACACACCCCACTCCGGCGGTCTGCTGCTCGGGCTGAGGGAACGGGGGGGACGGGCTTCGCCTCGGAGGCACCAAAGCGCCCGGCGGGTGAGGGATACCCAGCCCCGCTTTGCGCCTCACGACCCAGGCGGCGTTCCCGGCAGCAGCGCCCCTGTGGGGCAGGTTGGCCGAGGCCTCAGCTGTGCGGCGGAGCAGCCCTCGAACCCAGGACTCGCAGTTGCACGCGGTCTCAGGGCTGCGCCGGACGGGCGAGTGAGGGGTTTATGCGGCGAGAAGTACCCGAGTGGGTCGGCCGCCTCTCTCGGGCGTCCCTCTGTCACCAAGGAGGAGCACTCAGGTCCCCCCTTCAATATCCATTTCCAAAGACATCGAATTGGGGCTTCGCTCTAAGGTGCAATTAACTAAGTAGGAGTTTTATATTGAATAAATTTGAATAAAAAATTGGCCGGCTTGGCCTAATTTATAAATAAATACATAGTTTAATTTAGAACCCGCTCTCTCTCCCCAAAGGGACTCATGCTGCTCGCCCCAGTCTGTGATTTTAAATGATTTTATTCGGTTTTATGGGGTTAGTTTTTTTAACTTTTATAAATTTGTACAGGGGATTATTTCATTCGATTTTTAATAATAATAATAATAATAATAATAATAATAATAATAATAATAATAATAATAATAATAATAATAATAATAATAATAATAATAATAATAATAATAATAATAATAATATCTTATATTTACTAGCTATACCCGGCCACGCGTTGCTACACCTGAACACACAAACACGTACACACAACCACCGTATAAGCCCCAACCTACCTACCTACTGTATTTCTCCCTCTCTGTCTATCCCTCTACCTACCTATCTACTGTATTTCTCCCTATCTATCCATCCCCCTACCTATGTACCTACCTACCTACCTACTATATTTCTTCCTTTCTCCCTCTACCTACCTACCTACCTACCCACCTACTGTTTCTTTCTTTCTTTCCTTCTTTCCTTCTTTCTTTCTTTCTTTCTTTCTTTCTTTCTTTCTTTCTTTCTTTCTTTCTTTCTTTCTTTCTTTCTTTCTATCTATCTATCTATCTATCTATCTATCTATCTATCCATCCACCTACCTACCTACCTACCTACCTACCTACCTACCTACCTACCTACCTACCTACCTACCTACCTACCTACCTTATTTCTGCCTCTCTATCTATCCCTTGGGGGGTCATCTAGTCCAACTCCCTGCTAGGCAGGAAGCCCTATACCCATGATGCACAGGTGGCACACGGGACCATTTCTTAGGCCACTCGAGGCATTGCCCTGTCAGCTTCAGTTTGTATGTGTGCCCTGGCCAGCTGATTTAGGCCTTCTTTTGAGGCCATTTTTTGCCCTCTGGAGGTGGGGGAAGGCTGTTTTCACCCTCCCCAGGCTCCTATAAACCCTCTGGAGCTTGGGGATGACGTAAAAAGCATGCCAAATGCAGGGGGTCATGCACATAGCATTATGGATGTGGCACACCTGTGCACATCGCCCCTGCACTCCCCCTGCTATTGGCAAGTGAGCCAAAAAAGGTTAGCCATCACTGCCCTATACCATTTCAGACTAATGGCTATCCAACATCTTCTTGAAGACTTCCAGTGTTGGGGCATTCACAACTTCAGGAAATTTCTCCTCAGTTCTAAGTTGCTTCTCTCCTTGATTAGTTTCCACCCATTGCTTCTTGTCCTGCCCCCAGGTGCCTTGGAGAATAGCTTGACTCCCTCTTCTTTGTGGCACCCTCTGAGATATTGGAAGGCTGCTATCCTGTCTCCCCTAGTCCCTCTTTTATTAAACTGTATTTCTCCCTGTCTCTCTATTCCCCTATCCACCTACCTACTGTAATACAATAATACAATAGCATAGTTGGAAGGGACCTTGGAGGTCATCTAGTCCAACCCCGCTGCTCAAGCAGGAGACCCTATGCCGTTTCAGACAAATGGTTTTCCAGTCTCTTCTCTCTTCAGTGTTAGGGCATCCATAACTTCTGGTGGCAAGATGTTCCACTGGTTAATAGTTCTCACTGCCAGGAAATTTGCCCTCAGTTCTAGGTTGCTTCTCTCCTTGATTAGTTTCCACCCATTGCTTCTTGTTCTGCCCTCAGGTGCCTTGGTGAATAGCTTGGCTCCCTCTTCTTTGGGGCAACCCCTGAGATATTGGAAGGCTGCTATCCTGTCTTCCCTAGTCCTTCTTTTCATTAAACTGTATTTGCTGTCAGATGGGTGATTCTTTGTTACAGTTTGGTTCAGTTCGTATTAAACAGTTTAAAGCAGCTGCCTGCCTCCATTTTTTTTTACCTCAGAGAACAGTCCTGAGCAGAATTCCCCTCCCCCTCTATGGGCCACCTGGGAGTTTGCTGTCCTCTGTGCCTTTTTGGCCCCAAGAGGCCGCCGTATGAGGCCTTTGCCAACACTCACAGTTGAAAAGCAGTTTGATGGGCGTGGCTACAGGGTTGTTTACACACATTCAGTGGGTACATTTTTGTGTGTGTCATTTGTACACAACTCACGCGTGCTAGGCACAAAATGATTAGCTATTCTATTATCAGAGGTCCTTGGCTACGTTGTGTCAAAATTTGAGGCAAATTGGTCCAGTACTTTTTGAGATTAGTGGATTCGTACAAACTATTTTACATTTTTATTTATATAGATAAGCTGCCCCCTCTCCCCAAAGGGACTCGGGACGGTGTACAGGAAAATTAAGAAACCATCTAAAAACATACAATACACACAAATTTAAAAACGAATTAAACTACCCTGTACAAAATTTAAAAAACCATTAAAATTACCACCGATTAAAACCCAATAAACAATTTGAGAAAACAGACTGGGGCGAGAAGCATAGATTAGGCGAAGCCAGCCTGATTTTAACTTTGTATGTATTGTTTTGATTTTAGTAGTTTTAATTTTTACCTGTACACCGCCCCGAGTCCCTTCGGGGAGAGGGGGCGGTCTAGAAATCAAATCAAATCAAATCAATAAATAAATATTCTCCAGTAAAAAAAAAAAAAACAGCAACTGTGTTAGATCTGCACAAAATGTTCCTGGAGGCTGCAATTTTTTTCCCTTTTCTTTGGAAATCAATTTCTCCTCCCACACCATTCCAAGGGTGTTCATCCAAAATTGTGCAGCTATAGCAATTAGGTATTAGCTACAATTAGCTGTACAATTTGGAATGAACTCCCTTGGAACGGTGTGGGAGTAGGAATGGGTTTCCAGAGGAAAAATTGCAGCCTGCAGGATTCCGGAGGACCCCTCTGGTGACCCCCCCAAGGACAGAGATCAACCGCCAAGTAGCCTCAAAGGCCCTCTCGAAGGAGGCCAATGGCCAGCTGTCTTGCAAGGAGGATCAATCCTTTCACTTCCCAGTATCCGCTCAGAGCCGAAGAAGCTTCTTGGAGGAGAAGTGAAAAGTCTTCGAAGAAGAAACAAGGAAGGCTATTTGCCTCTTGAAAAAGCACCTTTGGGATGCCTTCGAAATATTTATGGGAGGGGGGGATGGCTTTTCTGAGAATCCCCTCCTACCCCATGCCTTTTCTGTGCCCCCCCTCCCACCTCCTGGCCAGCCTTGCTAGGCAAACCTCTGTGTGGGGGAGAAGGGGCTGCCCCCCTTCTGCAGTGGCCGCGTGGGAGGGACGAGGCAGAGGATGAATTGGCCCCTTTTCAGAATGATGTTCTGAACCCCTTCAGTAGAGGAACTTCAGCAGGACTCTTGGAGGCTGCTCCTTTAAATGGACAAAGCTCCACGGGGCGGGAATCGCCCACCACTGGCCAGGCCGCCTGGGAGCAGAAAGGCTGATGGTGGGGCATTGCTTCTTTTCCCTGCCTCAGGAGCTTCTCCAGGACAGATGCACGCAAACCTCCTCCCTATGGCTGGCCGAGGAGGAGGAGGCGGGTTTGGGTCACATCGCCCCAGGATCTTCGCTGGCAGCCAGTCCAGACCACAGACTGAATTTGCGCAATTTGGCGTCTTTTGGCTGCTGGTGGCAACAGCCAAAGATGAGCAGAGTTTTAGGAAGTTCAGTCTCTTGGCAGCCAGAAGCGGAGGCCGGGTGAGAGGAGGTGAGAGGAGGAGACAGGAGTAAATCCTCGAGTTTGGTCTGCAGAACAGAGGAAGTCAATGTACGGGAGCGTGCTGGGCTGGGCTCCTTTTAAAGAGTATATTTATACAATGGCTGTACTGTTGTTCAGCACAGCCAATTCAGTTTTAGTTAAGTATCTCTGGAAAGGATTTGGGAGCTAGACTTGTTAAAGTATTTAACAAATGGAGAGTAAATTGTTTGCCCAGCCAATGCTATGTCCACTGGTCAGCCAGTACAGTTTTCATTGTCCAGAAGGGCATGCCATTAGATGCCCCAGAGTGGAGTGGAAGGGCGTGAATCAGAGATCCCATTAGCATCACAAAAAACTTAAGTTTTAATCTTGGTTGAGACTATTATTTTACTCTATTTACATTGGCTGCATGGAGCATTGAAAAAAATAATGTTCCGGAAGCATCTTGACTTTCCCTAGTTGTCTTGACCCAGGTGGACCTGGGTGTTTGTGCACTTGTGAAAGCTGCTGGCTGAAACCTTCGGGGAATCCTTTAAGGGAGGTCTATGGAGATTCTCAGTCAACCTGGTCATGGTTGTCTCAAAGGTGCTTTTTTTGCATCCTTTTAAGCAAGGGTCTCCAACCTTTGCCACTTTAAGTCTGAAGGACTTCAGCTCTCTGGGAGCTGAAGTCCTTCAGACTTAAAGTGGCAAAGGTTGGAGACCTCTGCTTTTAAGGGTTCCAAGAAGGAATCCACACCAATTCGCACCACTCAGGTGACCCTGAGGACACAGAAAAACCTCTAGGTGACTTTAACAACCCTCTAAAAGGATACAATTGACCAGCTTTCTGCAAGGAGTATAAATTCCCCACCATCCCGTCAGAGCTGAAGAAGCTTCTTGGAGGAGAAGTGAAACATCTTCAAAGAAAACCCAGAAAGTCCAGTTGCCTCTTGGGGGAAAAAGCACCTCCGGGGGAACCCTTTAAGGAGGGGCACTTCGCAGAAGAAGGCCTCATGGGAATCCTCCATGTAGCTTGGCTCATTCCATTACATGTCATACTTTTTTAAAACATTGACTTGCACGGTATTTACATGACCTATCCATCCTGAAATGAGAACTCTAGGCATCTAGAGACCAGAGAGTAAAACAAGAGCATACAAAAACAGTAAAACCCCAAACAGAAAAAAAGCGACTTCGCCAGCAGCCCTCCCATTGCAATTCGGTTCTTCTCCAATTCCCAGATTCACCCTCTCCCCACATCTGGGGGAAAACCCAGCTCTTTACCATTTTCTGGAAGGGTGGGGAGGGCCTGCAGATTCCCAGAAGGAGGGTATTTCCCAGGGCAGCTCATACATATTTTTATGTATTAACATTTCTGTCCCATTTCCTGTTACAAATCATCTTTGGGGTGACTAATAGCACTAACATTAAATTATGAACAGTTAGAAAAGCAATACCACTTACCATATTTTTCGGAGTATAGGACGCACCTTTCTGCCCCCTAAAAGAAGGTGAAACCTTGGGTGTGTCTTATACACTGAATGTAGCCCACCCACCCACCAGCCCCAACCCTTTGGCCTCTGTCTCCCAGCAATTTACCTCTTTGCAGCAAACTGGGTGATGGGGAGAAATTGAAAGAGAAACTTGCTGTTTGCTCCAGTAGGCAAATTGCTGGGAGGCAGAGACAGATTTTTTTTTCTTGTGCTAATCAGGCTATTTGCTGCAAGGAGGCAAGTCAATAACTATAAATGCCTCTATTAGAATGTTCAAATTAAAGACTGTTTTATTATTATTCTAGGCAATTTAATAAAATGAAGAAGCTTTTTAAAATAAATGCTTGATCTGAAGAGGCCCAGTGCTATTGTTTTAAAAAGTACTATTCTTCGTAGTAGCAGAGAATAACTATACTCTCAGAAAGCACATCAATTTTAACAATATCTGTACAAATATAAGCTGAAATATAACACTATAAACAGTGTATATTGTCTGTACTGTTTGCTGTTTGTTGCAAGGGGGAAATTGCTGGGAGGCAGAGGCAGATATTTGTCCCCAAAAGCTAGGTGCATCTTATACTTTAGAGCGTCTTATACTCCAAAAAATACATTACTTATATACCTGCTTTACAGTTCTTTACAGCCCTCTCTAAGTGGTTTACAGAGTCAGCCTCTTGCCCCCAACAATCTGGATCCACATTTTACCCACCTCAGAAGGATGGAAGGCTGAGTTAACCTTGAGCCTGGTGAGATTTCACCTGCCAAATTTCAGGCAAGTGGCAGGCAGCAGAAGTAGCCTGCAGTACTTGTACTGTGCCACCATGGCTCATAATAACCAATAAAAAATAAGTACTGTATTTTTTGGCGTATAAGACGCACCAGAGTATAAGATGCACCCAGGTTTTGAAGAGGCACATTTTTTTAAAAAGTAGGTAGATAGAGGGATAAAGAGGGAGAGAAAGAGAGAGAAATACAGTAGGTAGGTAGGGAGAGAGAGAGAGAGAGAGAGTAGGTAGGTAGGTAGGTAGGTAGAGGGGGGAAGAGAAAAATATGGTAGGTAGGTAGATAAAGGGATAGGGGGAGAGAGTGAGAGAGAGAAATACAGTAGGTAGGTAAGTAGGGAGAGTGTGTGTGTGATAGATAAGTAGGTAGAGGGATAGAGAGAAATAAAGAGAGAGAAATACAGTAGATATGTAGAGGGGGAGAGAGTAGGTAGATAGGTAGATAGAGGGGGGAGAGAGAAATACAGTAGATAGGTAGGGAGAGAGAGTGTGTAGATAGGTAGAGACAGAAAAATAGAGAAATAGAGAGAGAAATATAGTAGATAGGTAGGGAGAGAGTGAGTAGGTAGGTAGGTAGGTAGGGAGATGTTTCCAGGTGTATGTACCCATGTGCTGGAGAAGGAAATCACTGACCACCTTTGGAACAAATCTTTGTTTCTGCAGGCACAGCACAGCACTTGACCAATGTAATTCTCATCAATCACTCTGACTAAACAGCTTTCCGAAAGGGGGGGGAACCCTTTTTGCACTGTGCAAACCTCCCCCAAACGGCCTGTTTTTTGGGGAAATGGGCCCGTTTTCTTTTAAATAAAAGGCATGAATAGCCTTGGGGGGGGGCTTGCAGTGCTCCTGGGGGGGGGGCAAAACAAGGAAAATGGCCCGGGTTTTTTTCGTGAAAACAGGCCATTTTTTGGTCAAAAAATAACATGCATAGCCTTATGGAGACTTATAGAGTGCTGCTGGGGCTTGGGGGGGGGGGCAAAAATGCCCTGGCTTTTTGCTCATTTCTGCCCTCCCCAGCCACCAGGAGCTCTCTAGAAGCCTACATAAGGGTATGCGCGTGGCCATTTTGGTGAAGGGGGCAGGGCTTCAGGAGGCAAAAAATACTGTATTCGATGTATAAGATGCAACCAGATTTTCAGCCTCTTTAGAGGAAAAAAGGTGCGTCTTATACTCCGAAAAATACGGTAGCACATTAGTGAAATCTTATTTCAGTGTTTCCTACTAGTAGAAGGAAAAGGAAGAATTGCCCTGAACTGTCGACCACGCAATAATGGAGGTCAGAAGGGCTTTGAGTTTGACACCCCTGCTCTATAATGATCAGGTTTTGCTACTTGCTTTATTAGGATGTGGAGAGTCAAATGTAGCTGGGACCACCACATTCCTCATGGCTGTTCGCACCTCAAGAGGACTCTTGTGCTTGTGTTGTTCGTGGTGAACGCTGCTCTGACATTCTCACAGGTGAACATTTTCTTCTCAGTGATTTCATGCACAAGTTCTTTTATTTGTCTTTCATGCACAAGTCCTTCCGCCTCCTTTTTTGTTCTGTATTTCTCAAGAAAGATCTATGTGTTAATTTTCAAAGATTTAACTTGGTTGCATTTTCAGTTGTCCCACAGTTTGAATAGCTGAAAAGTATTCCACACTCGGCCTTTTGCCTGTAAATTGTTCTCCCATTTTCAACTTTCCAATAATGGGAGCCGTGACTGGTCAGAGGACAGCTCCACTGTTGTGGGTAGGGCTTCTTCACACCCTCACTCACATCTGGGAAGGAAAAGGAACACAATTCCTGGTCAATGCAGGGGGAAGAAAAACCTTTTTTTATACCTTCATTCATTCACTCCGCTTTTACACAAATTAAAGTCCAGGAGAAAAGACTGAGGGGACAAATCTTAGGGAGAGCAAAGAGGTGGACTCCCTTCAGATAGCAATAGCATTTAGGCTTATATACCGCTTCACAGGGCTTTTGCAGCCCTCTCTAAGAGGTTTACAGAGCCAGCTTCTTTCCCACAACCATCCCGGTCCTCATTTTACCAACCTTGGAAAAGATGGAAGGCTGAGTCAACCTGGAGCCTGGTGAGATTCAAACGGCCAAATTGCAATCAGCCGGCAGCCAGCAGCCTGCAGTCCTGCATTCTGACCACTGTGGCCCTTCAGTTCCTTGAAGATCTCTTATGGGAAGACCTTGGAGGCATATCACGCCAGAATGAAAGTCAGTAGCAGGAAGGCAGATCCCACTTGGATAGAAAAAAAATCCTAGCAGGCAGAGCTGTGTCTGTGTGTGTGTGTGTCCATGTATGTGTGTGCGTGTGTGTCTGCCGCCTGGACTACTATAATGCTCTCTACATGGGGCTTCCCTTGAGGTGAACCCGGAGGCTCCAGCTAGTTCAGAATGCGGCTGCGCGGGGGATTCTGGGGGCTTCTAGATGCTCCCACGTGACACCTCTCCTGCGTGAGTTGCACTGGCTGCCTGTGGCTTTCCGGGTGCGCTTCAAGGTATTAGTAACCACCTTTAAAGCGCTCCATGGCAAGGGACCTGGTTATCTGCAAGACCGCCTCCTGCTACCAAATACCTCCCACCGTCCAGTTCGCTCGCTCAGAGAGGGCCTCCTCAGGGTGCCATCGACCAGGCAATGTCGGCTGGCGACCCCTAGGGGGAGAGCCTTCTCTGTGGCAGCCCCCGCCCTCTGGAATGACCTACCCTCTGACCTATGCACAATCACGGACCTGCGCCTTTTCCGTCGGGCTTTGAAGACTTATTTATTCCGTGCATAGTTTCTGGCATAGTTTCTGGCATATTCCTGGCATAGTTTCTAAACTGGCATAGTTTTAAATGTTATAGTTTTATATGGTTTTTAGTAGGGATTTTAACTAAGTTTCCCTACTTTAGGCAAATGGCATTGAAGACACCATGAGCTGGTCCCATTGTAATCTCCATGTCTTCAGATGTCATCCCCTCCCTAATCCCCACCATTAATGCATACAGGTTTATTGCTGCTTCCCCTTCCCAGCCCTTTGGTGACAGGCTGCCAGCATGGCGCCAACCCTAAGATGCTGGACCTGACAACCAGTTATACTACACTAAGTTCTTAGTAATAGAGATGAAATGATAGAAGGGGTTGGCGATGCAGGAACTTTGGAGAACATGACCATATGATACTAGATGTCAGATCCCTATGCATGATACTGTCATTCAATTGGGAAGAGGGGGGCCTTAGAGTCAATTTACTAGCAGTATCTGTAACATCTGAGATTTACAACTGGAGGTTCCAGCACCTCTGGAGGGATGTTTATGATGGCCATGTGGGTTAACTTACTTTAATGTCTAACCAGACACAGCCATGGGAATATATGTTTATTTGACTCTCAAGGCAGAAGAGTCAAGGGAACATTTTCACACTTGAGTATTGGCCAGAATCTGCATTCTCACAAAAGGGGGTGGTGGTGTCATTATCAGCTAAATCCCATTTGCATGGCCTAAAGGGATTCAGATGCTGCTTTGCCTTTAATGGTTACCATTCTTCTTAATTAATTTAATTTAATTTAATTTTATTAGATTTTTATCCCACCCCTGTCTCCCCGGAGGGACTCAGTGTGGCGCACAGGCAATTAAAATAAATATAAACATATAAATACATAAAACACCATAAATACTACGATAAAAAACTGATTCAATTAGAAAACCCGTGCTAAAATTCAATAAAATCGCGCTAATTAAAACATTATGTTAATTTAAAAACACAGTCTGGTAAGGTGATCTCAGAGGCCTAGGCTAAGCCAGCTTGATGAAAAAAGTGCGTCTTCAGGCGCTGGTGGAAGAGGCGGAGGTCCATGATGGTCCGGAGTTCGGGGGGAAGGTCGTTCCAGAGGGTAGGGCCCGCCACAGAGAAGGCCCTTCCCCTGGGAGTCGCCAACCGGCATTGCCCAGTCGACGACACCCGGAGAAGGCCCTCTCTATGGGAGCGAATCGGTCGAAGGAATGTGTGAGGTAAGAGACGGTCTCGCATATAGCTAGGCCCCATGCCAGGAAGTGCTTTAAAGATGGTTATCAACACCTTGAAGCGCACCCGAAAGGCCACAGGCAGCCAATGCAGCTCACGCAGGAGAGGTGTTACATGGGAATGCCGTGAGGCTCCCATAATCCCCCGCGCGGCCGCATTCTGTACTAGCTGTAACCTTCGGGTGCACCTCAAGGGGAGCCCCATGTAGAGAGCATTGCAGTAGTCTAGACGGGATGTCACAAGTTCCTTTTTAAATAATCCATTACAAGAGTCTTTACTTTCTTAATTTAGGAGAGGAGCCATTACACTAGACTTCAACATAATGCAGCACAAGTAAATCACAGTCAAATGTGTGTCTTAGACTTTAAGACAGCCGACTTCAATAAACTTAGAAATACTTTAAGAAGGATTCCACAGATAGAAGTCTTAAAGGGACAAACAACTCAAAACACTTGGGAAACTCTGAAAATCACGATTATAAAAGCCCAGTCTAACACAATGGTACTGAGAAGAAAAACAAGACTCCCCAGATGAAACCAGCAGGATTGTATAAAGAACACTGATCAAATGAGAGAGAAAAGAAAACTCAAGTATAAAAGATGGAAAGAGGGACACAAAACAGAATACCAGCAAACACCCTGAATCTGTAAGGATGAAGTCAGGAAAGCTAAGGCTCAAAAATTGCAACCAGTGCCAATAACAATTTAAAAAGTCTCTTTCATCATATAAAAAACAAGAAGTAGCTCAGGGAAAGCATATGTAAAAGATTTTAAAAATGGTAAAGGATAAAAAAAGAAAATTCAGAAAGCAACAAAGTCGAACACCAGGTTTTTACTGTAGGGTGAGGAGAAAGCAGAAGGGTAAAGAAATGCTGAAGGAGGCCCTGTCCTCCTGCCTCTGAGTCTTCTACCCCTAAAGACCTGTAACATTCATTCTGCAAGACAGAAGGTGCAAGGAACAGATTTCCATTGCACGAAATCCAAATAAACATTTCTTAATGCTAAGAACGGATGCTTCTAGCCTGTCTTTGGCTTTCCTGCAAATACAATAAATATTTCTGAATGTCTTTATCTGGATGAAGTTCTTCTTGAGAAGATACTTGGGAACAAACAAATATTTTAGAGTTACAAGAGCTGGGAAAGAAAAAAACAACTTACTTTGGGTGTTGACATAATATTTATAATGCATGTCAAGATTGTGGTTTGCAAGTGCGTCAGTTCAGTTCAGTCATCCAGCTCTTCCAAGAACCATTTAATTCAGCCATCAACCATCTGGAGCCTGCAGAGGCTCCCTTCTCTCCCCTTTGCAGTCCCAGGGAAACCGGTTAACAGAGGCCACTGCCTCAGAGGAGCTGTTTATCTGCTTCCACAGTTTATGCAGCCTTGCCAGTGGAGACCTGGGAGAGTGGATTTCAGGGAGCCAAGGGTGCTCTGCAGAGCTGAGACATTCACCTCCAAATTCACCTGGAGAGTCACACAGAAAATCACTACGAGAGCTGCTTAAGGAGACGTTGCCCACACAGAGGGAAGCTTGAGTAACCCTCATTCCTCTAACGCAGGGGTCTCCAACCTTTGCAAACTTTAAGTCTGAAGGACTTCAGCTCCCAGAAAGGTTGCAAAGGTTGGAGACCCCTGGCCCAGGCCCTGACACTGACAGCTTTGCTGGCTGGAGAAGTCTGGGAGCTGAAGTCCTTCAGACTTAAAGTTGCAAAGGTTGGAGACCCCTGGCCCAGGCCCTGACATTGACAGCTTTGCTGGCTGGAGAAGTCTGGGAGCTGAAGTCCTTCAGACTTAAAGTTGCAAAGGCTGGAGACCCCTGGCCCAGGCCCTGACACTGACAGCTTTGCTGGCTGGAGAAGTCTGGGAGCTGAAGTCCTTCAGACTTAAAGTTGCAAAGGCTGGAGACCCCTGGCCCAGGCCCTGACATTGACAGCTTTGCTGGCTGGAGAAGTCTGGGAGCTGAAGTCCTTCAGACTTAAAGTTGCAAAGGTTGGAGACCCCTGGCCCAGGCCCTGACACTGACAGCTTTGCTGTCTGGAGAAGTCTGGGAGCTGAAGTCCTTCAGACTTAAAGTTGCAAAGGTTGGAGACCCCTGCTCTAACGATTCCCAGAATAGCCACTTGGTGAGTAGTTAGTATTGAAGAACTCAAAAGAGGAGATTCTAAATGCCCAGGATTCTGCACATCAAGCCATCATCCAGCAATGGGTATAAAAAGTGAACGTTATGGACGCTACATCATTTTTAAAAGATTTCTTTTATCCTGCCATCTTCACTATTTTTATAGTAAAGTATTTTTATAGTATAGTTGCTGTTTTCCCACAGCAACCACCCTGAGACAGAGTGACTGCTCCAGAGTCATCCAGCCCACTTTCATGCCTCAAGTGGGGCTAGAACTCACTGTCTCCTGGTTTCTGCCTGGTGCCTTCACCGCTAGACCAAACTGGCCCTTATAGTCTCATACATTCTCACAGCTATGTCATATTTTCATCAAGAATGCCTTTGGAGGTAGAGAAACTTGCCATGAGGGCAAGTTTTTAAAAATAATAATAATAATTATCTGATCTTCCAATCCGTTTGGTGATGATGGAATGAAAGAGAGGGGGGCATCTCAGGCAATAAAAAAACACAAGCGACCCAACCCATCGGGCCAAACTCTCACTGAAATAAAACCAGGTTTCTAGAATGTCAGCAAATGTGGGAGGCCTTACCCAGGAGGGGCACTGCGTACTATTTATAAATTATATTTAATAATTGGTTATAATTTTTCCAACAACTCATATCTATGCAATATATATCTATTTTAAACTGGTGATACATGTCTAGGAATGAAGAAAGGTTTATACTGAATACTGAATTTACAATACAATACAATACAATAGCAGAGTTGGAAGGGACCTTGTAGGTCTTCTAGTCCAACCCCCTGCGTGGGCAGGAACCTTATACCATTTCAGACAAATGTCTATCTAACATCTTCTTAAAGACTTCCAGGGTTGGGGCATTCACAACTTCTGGAGGCAAGCTGTTCCAGAGGTTAATTGTTCTAACTGTCAGGAAATTTCTCCTTAGTTCTAAGTTGCTTTTCTCCTTGATTAGTTTCCACCCATTGCTTCTTGTCCTGCCCTCAGGTGCCTTGGAGAATAGTTTGACTCCCTCTTCTTTGTGGCACCCTCTGAGATATCGGAACACTGCTATCATATCTCCCCTGGTCCTTCTCTTCATCAAACTAGACATACCCAGTTCCTGCAACCGTTCTTCATATGTTTTAGCCTCCAGTCCCCTAATCATCTTGCAAAAGAATGCAAATGACCAGCTGTCTGCAAGGAATGTAAATCCTTCCATTTCCCCACCATCCAGTCAGAACTGAAGAAGCTTCTGGGAGGAGAAGCAAAAGGAAAACTCGAAAGTCCAGTTGCCTTTTGAAAAAAGCACCTTTGGGACAATCCGGATGACTGCGAATCTCCATAGACTCTGAATTCACAAGCAGGTTCTTACAACCAGTGTTACTGGATACATTTATGAAATTCCAAAATCCTTAGAATAGAGATGAATCAATGTTAAAGAACAATATTTTTCTAATGTTTTCTCAAGCTTGGCAACTTTAAGATGTCTGGATTTCAACTCCCAAAATTCCCCAGCAGCACACTTGATTGGAAAATTCTGGGGGGTTGAAGTCCAGAAATCTTAATGTTTCTAAGGCTGAGAAATACTGGTCCATGGGCAAACACTATAAACTGCAAATATTTCCTGCTGATGTCGGATTCAGCCACATGCAGGATTCACCAAGTCTAGCCTGAATCTCTGAAGATTTCTCCTTTTTGTTATATTTTTGTTATATATTTCAAGTATCCACATCATCAACCGAGCCTTTTTCCCACCCTTTGCTTCCTGGGGGCAAACAGGAGACGGTGCCAGCTTCCAACAGCCTTGAAGAAAGAGAGGATGTCACGGCCTACTGGTGGGGCGAGTGGACCAAGTGGGCAGCCTGCACTCGGACATGCGGTGGAGGAATCCGCTTCCAAGAAAGGCATTGCCTGCAACAGAGGTAACTTGGGTGGCTTCACCCATCCATCGTGGCTCACTCTAGCTCTTCCTGAATATGTATTTTGGGGTTCAGAGCATCTTTGCATTCAGAAGCAGCTGGAACGATGTTGCACAGGCTTCTTCCTGTTCTGCACGTCAGTTTTTTAACAAATCACCAGAGTTGAAAGGGACCTTGTAGGTCATCTAGTCCAACCCACCCTGCCTAAGCAGGGGACACTAAACCATTTATGACAGATGGCAGTCCTGTCTCTTCTTAGAAGCCTCCAGGGATGAAGCTCCCACAACTTCCGAAGATAAGCTGTTCCATTGAATATAGAATACCAGAGTTGGAAGAGACCTTCTAGTCCAGTGGTTCCTAAAGTGGGTGGTACCACCCCCTGGGGGGCGGTGGGATCGCTTAGGGGGGCGGCAAGAGGCAAGGCGCCTGGCAGGGGGGCGGTAAGAGCCAGGAGGGGGGCGGCAGAGCAATGCTAGAGGTGGCCTATGTTCCCTCTAAGGTGCGCGGCTGCATGACCGCGCATGTGGCTAGAAACCACCGCACAGCAGTTTCAAACTGCGTGCAGTGTTTTCTAATAGCTGGGAGGCCACTCCTTGCCGCTTGCACCCGGCACTGTGACTGATAAAGCCACCAAAGCCCCCGCCAGCACCTCCCCCTCTGCTTGGAGCACCTCAGCTGGGTGCCGCATTACCGCTGCCACCTCCTCCGCCACCGCTGTGCTTTTGAGGAGCACATGATCCCCTAGCCACACCCACCAAGCCACGCCCACAAAACCGGTTGTAAAAAAATTTGAATTCGGGGGGGGGGGCACTGAGGATCAGTTTGTAGCACCAAGGGGGTGGTGGACTGAAAAAGTTTGGGAACCACTGTTCTAGTCCAACCCCTGCCCAAGCAGGAGACCCTGCCTACACCATTTCTGACAGAGGGCAGTCCAGTCTCTTCTTGAAAGCTTCCAGTGATGGAGCTCCCACAACTTCCAAAGGTAACTTCTGTTCCATGGGTTGATTGTTCTCAGTGTCAGGAAATTCCTCCATATAATAATAATAATAATCATCATCATCATCTTTATTGTCATTGTAATAAGATTGTAATAAAATTACAATGAGATTGGTTCGAGCGATGTGCCAACATTTGCATCAGGTGGAATGCAGACAGCAGTGATAACTATAACAGGAATCTCTCCAAGCAAACAAAATGGTCGACAAATGACAGTTGAGAACCCCACGTCTGCAGGACAGTGTGTATAAGCAACCCCACTGTCAGTACACCAGTTATTTGTGTAAAATTCAAATCTGTTTGGCATTTTAGGAGTTGGTGGAAGAGGAGCACGTCTCTTTTTCTGAAAACAAAATGTTAATTAGGCCTCTATTATAGTTATTCATACAATTGTGGCATTCCTTCCTGAACACAGCAATTTAGATAACAGTGCTGCATCTTGTCCATTTCAGAACGGGAGGGCTGGGGGCTTCCCTGCAGGACCTCTGAGCCCCTTAAGTCCTGGGTTTCTCATACAGAGAAAGCCCCAACTCACTGGGGCCATGCTGGCTGGATAAAATAGGGCACCTGCCCCATACATCCCTTCGTCCGATCCGCTCCCACAGAGAGGTTCTTCTCCGGGTACCGTCGGCCGGGCAATGCCGGTTGGCGACGCCCAGGGGAAGGGCCTTCTCTGTGGCGGGCCCGGCCCTCTGGAACGACCTGCCCTCCGACCTACGCACCACCTCGGACCTCCGCCTCTTCCGCCAGCGTCTCAAGACGTATTTATTCCAACAAGCCGGCCTAGCATAACCCCCCGTTTCTGACTTTTATCTGAACAAATTTTAATTCTCATGGTTTTAAAGGGTTTTTAGTACGGGATTTAATTTAATAGTTTTTTTAAAATGTATTTTGTATTTTGTATGGTTTTATATTGCCTGTGCGCCTCCCTGGGTCCTTACAAGGAGAAGGGCGGGGTATAAATTTAATAAAATAAAATAAATAAAAAATAAATCTTCTCTAACCAGCAATTGGATTAAAAAACACTTTATCAGGAATGTGTTTTTCTTCCTGAAATAGTTGTATGTAACTTCCAGAAGTGATGAAAACGACAGATGAGCCCCCATGTATTTGTTGCAGGCAGCATGAGAATAGTCCCTGCTGTTCTTTTTTTATTTAGAATGATTTAACAAAAATTGAATATCCTACAATCTGTCCTTTTATATTTAGAAGGAAGCTGGCGACAGGATTTCTTAACAAAACCTGCAATGGGATGCCCAAAAGATACCAGCTGTGTGAAGTGCAGGTAAGAGAAATGGGAGATAAGTGAAATTCCACTCTCAGGGTAGATGGCCTTGAAGATGCCAGTGCTTGCACCAACTGGATTCCAAACTCCTCTCTTCTTTCTCACACTATTCTATTCCCCCTTCCCAATTCCCCTCCGTAAAGGTATACATCTTTATTGCCAATTTGTCTGTCCTCCCCCCCACACACACACACACATTTCCCCAATTGATGGCAGAATAATACAATACAATACAATACAATAGCAGATTTGGAAGGGACCTTGTAGGTCTTCTAGTCCAACCCCCTGCGTGGGCAGGAACCTTATACCATTTCAGACAAATGGCTATCTAACATCTTCTTAGAGACTTCCAGGGTTGGGGCATTCACAACTTCTGGAGGCAAGCTGTTCCAGAGGTTAATTGTTCTCACTGTCAGGAAATTTCTCCTTAGTTCTAAGTTGCTTCTCTCCTTGATTAGTTTCCACCCATTGCTTCTTGTCCTGCCCCCAGGTGCCTTGGAGAATAGTTTGACTCCCTCTTCTTTGTGGCAGCCTCTGAGATATCGGAAGACTGCTATCCTGTCTCCCCTGGTCCTTCTCTTCATCAAACTAGACATACCCAGCTCCTGCAACCGTTCTTCATATGTTTTAGTCTCCAGTTCCCTAATCATCTTGGTTGCTCTTCTCTGCACTCTTTCCAGAGTCTCTGCACTCTTCCCAGAATGCCAGTGTTGGTTCTGACAGTCCCTATTTTCTGCTTTGTTGCAACCTCGGTCATTAAACAAATTAATCATATGTCAAAGATTACCTGAACTAACACTTCTCTAGTTAGAGACTTTGGCTTTCGACGGGAAGGTGTGGATTCTTGGAAGCTACAGGACACACAAGCTGAGAAGCCTCTTGCATCCCCCCCACCCCTTTAATTGCGATGCCCAAGCTTGGTTTTGAAGGCAGGTGGGCAGCATGAGGAGCCATCAGGGCAGTAGCTGCCCGGGCCTCACCTGGGCGTCTCTTCCTTCCAGCAGTGTCCTCCAAGTGGAAGGAGCTTCCGGGAGGAGCAGTGCTCCTCCTTCAACTCCCGGGTCTACAATGGGCGCACCTTCCACTGGAAACCTTTGTATCCAGGTAAGCAAGTGGCAGTTTTTGGTCTTTGCAGCACAAAGCAATGTTAAACCAAAGAAGGCTCTTTCCTGCTCTAGGCAAAAAGGAAAATCTGTGCAAGATGCCATGTGCTTTGTTATCTTATTTGTTTATGAGTCCCTTCGGGGAGAGCGGGCGGTCTAGAAATTTAAATAATAATAATAATAATAATAATAATAATAATAATAATAATAATAACAACAACAACAACAACAACAACAACAACAATAATAATGTTAAGGTTTTATATAGTTACCTGTTCTGCCCCACAGACGGACACAAACAAGCTGGGCTGCTTGCCACTATCTCCTTGGCTGCAAGCCCTAACTCACGTAGCAAAGACAGACAGAGAATTGCAGACTCGAACGACCAGAATTTCCAATGATGAGTTGCAACTGTGGCCTCCTTTTCTCAGCCCTGTGTAATCTAGCATCAGGGACAAACTGCCCCTGATCCTCCCCACTGCTCCATGACCCAGGCGCCTCCTGGTGGCCAATCAGACTCTCTGCTTCCTCAAGGTCTCCCTCCTCCTCCAGGGCAGACTCATAGACCTCTTCACTAGAAGAGTCCATCACCAGCTCATCCGGAGTCGGCTGGGCCACAACAGTTACCCATTGTGTAAAATACCACCACAACAGCAAAATAGTAAGATGAAACAGGCACCTGATCTCACATTTCCCTCCTACTTACATTTTCCATCTATCAGACTCAACGGAGGTTTCATAACACTGTCTGAGTTCTTTTTTTAAATAAATATATCGGTAATTGCCCTGACTATTTAGCACCTCCGTGTCTCCCTTCAGATGACTATGTTCACATCTCCAGCAAGCCCTGCGATCTCCACTGCACCACCGCTGATGGGCAGAGGCAGCTGATGGTCCTGGCCCGGGACGGCACCTCCTGCAAATCCTCCTCCTTCCGAGGGGTGTGCGTGTCTGGAAAATGTGAGGTTGTTAAGTGTTTTGGTTGCCCTCTTGTCTGCAGAATTCTTGCAGCTGCTCCGGCCGCCACTCAAGGCGCTCTTTTCTCCTGCTGCTTCTAGCCCATCGGATGCGATGGGGTCCTGTTCTCCCCCCACGCCCTGGATAAATGCGGGGTCTGCCAAGGGAACGGCAGCAGCTGCACTCACGTAACTGGGAGCTACCGGAAGGGAAATGCTCCACTTGGTAAGGCAGGAGGGGGCCTTGGGGACGGCCTTGGCCCTGAGCAGGTTCATCCTTGGGTAGGGAGGCCAAGTGGCGGGAGGGTCCCCTCCCCTCCTTCTGGTGATTCCAGCCGTCCCTGGTGATTTGCTTCTTCCTCCTCCATGGGCTCTTCTGCAGGATACTCTCTGGTGACTCACCTCCCTGCTGGAGCAACAGATATCCAGATAGTTGAACGGAAGAAATCTGCTGATGTTTTGGGTTTGTATTGTACCTGGGACAGTCACCAGCAAAGCCTGGATGTCTTGCGTTCTTAGGAAGCAAAGTATTTTCATTTTGTAACCTAAATCTACAGCCTACCCTGGCTTCATGATCATAACATCTCCAAATTCACCCTGCTTGCTCGCTTGACGTTTGTCTTGGTTCTGTAGCTTTTTTCTCTTTTGCCTTACCTTCTCTTTTCTCCTCAAAAAATAAACTGCCTCCCAACTTCCTCTTGCTAACGCTGATCACGATGCCCTGGTCACGAAGCAGATTCTCCTGGTGGGCTGGGTAGGTGGGGTGTTATTTCATCCCGGCCTTCTGACCAGTGGCTGTTAGCATTGCAGAGCCTGTGACCAGGGCAGAAGAGAAAATGGGTGTCATTTCAATAACTTCTACCATACAAATCAGGGCCTCTTCTTTGGATTTTGCAGCCATTGCTGATGCAGGGGGCTCTTACTTCTTCAATGGGGATTACAGAGTAGACATCCCCCAGAACTTCAATATTGCAGGGACCGTCTTCAAATACAGAAGACCCATGGACATTTTTGAGACCGGCATAGAATATATTGTCGCACAAGGGCCTACCAATCAGGGCTTAAACATCATGGTAAGTTTTGTTCTTGGAACATATGAATGTCGCCCGTCTTGTTACCAGTATGTAAACATAGAAAATCCATTGTAAAACCATAAAGTTGGGAGATACTCTGGAGGTCTTCTAGCACAAACCCCCACTGGTGGCAGCTTTAGAAGGAAAGCTGTTCTACTGTTTAATAGCTTTCACAGTCAGGACATTTCTCCTTAATTTGAGTTTGGATCCTTCTCTCTGTAAAGCTTCCACAGGAGGATTCTTCTCCTACCCTCCTGCATGCCACAGAATAAATCCACCTCCTCTTCCCTCGGAGGGCACTTGCGTCATCAGAGGATCGTTATCCTGTCTCCCTTTAGCTCTCTTTAAACTAAACATACCCAATTCCTTTGCCTATTCTTCATAGGATTTAACCCGAAACCCCTCACCATCATTCCGGAGCCCATGTTCCAGAATCCTTCTTGAATTGTGGGGGCCAGAACTGGGCAGCATAGGTGGGGCCGTCACTCTCTTCAGAGGAAGGCTGTTCCCTAGGGAAGGCAGGGCTCCTAGGACTCACCAAGTCACCCTTGTTGACTGAGGAGACCCAAAACATGTGTTTGCCACTGGATCTGGTACAATGGGTGGAAGCCCTGGGGGAGAGACAGTTTGGCACAGCTTGTGGTGGCTTAGGTAGTTATGACTCGTGTAACACCCTTGCCAAGGAAACCGAGGGTCACGATCCATAAGGGATGGGGTGTCAACTTTCTGTTGGGCTGCCTTTGAAAGGCCTCCCCCCCGTGGAACAGCCTGCCTTGGTATCTGGATCCCTCCCCTTGTATTATTCCTTCAGAGACGGGGATAAACCTGGCTCTTCAGAGGAGCACTGGCGGACCAAGGACAGGTGGGGTATTAATGACTATCACTGACTGCTTGGTCTAGTTTTTCTCTCTGTGGCTGTAGCCACTCACAGTCAGAAGGACAGCAGTGATACAGAAACCCGATCAAAATTAAATAATCCGCCCAAAAGCCTTTAACAGGTCTTGCCTTGAGGAGGGGCAGCACTCGGGGGCTCCTCAGGCACCCCCAGGATGCACCTTAGGTTTCTGGAAAGTGTGCAGAGGATTAATATCCCACCTTTCCTTGGTCCTCTAGTTCTGAGGTCTGTGACCCTCCTTGTGCCGAGGGGACTCTGTGAAAGGGCCGAGGACAAGACAGGCTCACCCGAAGGGGCTGCCCGGGTCCTCTCAAGGGTGGGGCGACGTTACAGTGTGGGCGTTCTGCCTGATAAGCCTGTCACTCTGCGTCTCCCAGAGATGAGAGAGAGGATTGGCTTTTGGGGCCTTTGAGCGCCTGTCCCCTCCCTCGCTTTACATAACAAGGTTGTGGCATTTCCCCCACCCCACCCCTTTCCTTCAGGTTTGGAACCAAAATGGTAAAAACCCATCCATCACATTCGAATACATCCTGCAGACAAGACCTTATTTGAAAAAGCTGCCACCAATTTACTACGGCTTCTCAGAGTCAAACAGTGAAGAAAAAACGGAGTTCGAAGGAGGATTCCTTTGGGGGCTCGCTCAGCTCAACGCCAGCCTGCTGGCCGCCGTCTCCCAAGAAAAGGGCCACCTGGAGAAGCTGCTCTTTGGACGGCAGGGGCGAGGGGACGAACTGAAGCTGAGCAAGATGCAGCAGACCAATGAAGTTTACCCCAGGACCCCTCTTGAGTACAGCCCTGGCCTCCCGAGCAAGCCCTCCACAGGTGAGTCGCCCTTCTTGTCGAGGTCCTGCCTGGTGGCCGCTGAAGCTCTTGCGAGAAAGGCCTTCTTCCAGCAAGACCTTCAGGCTGCCCGTTTCATTTCCGTGGGCATAAATTTCTGGGAGCCCTCAAGCTGGATGGCCCTTGAGAAGGGAATCCCCATGACAGCATCCCCCACAAACGCCTGTCCAACCTTCACTTGGACAAGCAAGTGGACCTTTAGAGCTTTGGAGACTGTTTGGGTTGATGTGCCCAAAAGTATATTTCCCTTCCTTGCCATCATGTTGCACAGCTGGCGTTTCATTTTGCCATCTACTCCTGTTGCAAGGTTTTCATGAATAGAAGCCAAGGGTTTGATTTCTGTTTTCTAGTGGAAAACATTCAACATTGTTCTGCTTCTTTCAATTCATTTCTTGAAGGTGGTGTTTCTCAGCCATGGCCACTTTGTGTCTGGACTTTTGGAATTTCCCAACTAGCATGAAATGCTGCTTTAAGCTATCCAGACTGTTTTGAATTCTCTTCTGTCTCCTCCGGTATTAACCCAGTCACTCAATTTATAAACCTGACAAGTATTCCCTCCACCTCCTTATCCAAATCTTTAATGCTTGAAAAGTAGCCCTGAGCCCTGGGTCACCTCGCTGGATGCCTCTGACCAGATTGATGAGAAACAATGGGGAAGACTCTACAGTTCTTGAGCCATCCATTCAACTATCATGCCATCCAGATCTTATTTATTTTTATTGCTAATCAACATGCAGAAATGTGAAGAGGAGTCAGACAGGGCTGTATTTTGGCTCTGCTGTTGTTTAATATCTACTCTGAGTCGATTTTCAACGAAGCCCTGGAAAACATCGATACAGGCTTCAAAGTAAATGGTTCCGATCAACAATTTAAGATATGCGGATATACAGTTGTGCTTGCCAATGAACCCGAAGACCTTCAGCTCCTCATCAACAGAATCTCAGAAATATCTGAAAAATATGGCTTCAAAGCGTAACACCTCAAAAACCAAGATCAATTGTCGTCAGCCAACAACCCATTAATTTACCACTGATAAATTCAGAAGGAATACCACTAGAAAAAGTTGAAAGGATCACGTACCTCAGTTTTAATTTACATAAAAGCTGGGACATGAACAAGGATAGGGAAAGCTCGAACAGCCTTCTTCAAAATGGAAAAGCTCTTCTGTAGTCACGACATAACCCTAAGACTGAAAATCAGGCTTGTCAGATGTCACATCTTTTCTATCCTGCTCTACAGAGTTGAGAGTTGGTCTCTGACAAAAAACCACCTGAAAAAGCTAGAAGCATTTGACATGTGAATTTACAGGCGGCTGTTACATATAAGCTGGGGTTACAAAATCACAAATAAGGTAATAAGCCACTTGGGAAGATCATCAAAACCATTAAAAAGCGAAAGTTAGAATATTTTGAACATGCGATGCGACGGCCAGAAAAATACAGCTTCCTTCACTTAATCCTCCAAGGAAAGATTGAAGGCAAATGAGTTCCAGGCAGAAGAAGAACATCATGGCTTCAAACCTAAGGGACTGGTTTGAACAAAACTCAGCAGGACTTTTTCATGCAGCTGTTGACAAAAATAGTATTGCCAACATCTGATGACGGATATGGCACAAGAAGAAGAAGAATCAACATGTCATCAAAACAAGAGTTGGAGGGGACCTTGGAGGTCTTCTCATCCAAACCTCTGCTCAATCAGGAGAACTTATACCATTCTGGACAAATGGCTGTCCAATCTCTTCTTCAAAACCTCCAGTGATGTCGCCCCAACAACCTCTGAAGGCAAGTTGTTCCATTGATTCCACAAACATTGGAAGATTCTATCATGTCACACATAGGCCTTCTCTTTGTTAGACTGGAGGCACCCAGTTCCTGTAACCATTTATGATAAGTTCTAGCCTAGGTTAGATAAGGTTCCCTAATCATCTTTGTTGCTCTTCTCTGCACTCTTTCTAGATTCTCAACAATTTTTTTGTATCATAGGGACCAAAACTGGATGCAGTATTCCAGTTGGCTCACCAGTGAGTATAAAGCAGGACTATAACTTCTCATGATCATGATGCTATCCTTCTGTTGATGTAACCTAGGACCAAATTCTGTTTTTTTGGCAGCTGCAGCACATTGCTAGCTCATATTTAATGGTTGTCCCTTAGAGTCCTAGATCTCTCTCTCACAGCATGCCCTACAAAATGCTTTGGTGAAGTCCAGATCTATGTAAGTCATTCACATCCTCTATTAAGAAAGTGATCCAATCAAAAATGAAGACTACAGTATATAAAGATGGAGCCACAGAATGCAATGGAAGGGACCTTGGAGACTAGGAACTCCCTCCACTCCGCAGTACAGCTTTTCTAAAGCATCTTCAATAATATCTGTCAAAATGAATTGAAGCAAGAGGGACTCCACCTCTCCTGACAAGACACTATGCTCCATTGCTGAATGTCTCTTATCACTTAGATAAGAGCTGGCCAGGGATGCTTTGCAAATTGACATATTCCTCCTATCTCCAATTGAAATCTGCTTTCTCATAATTTTGCACATTATACTCCAAGATGTTAAGGGATCTGGAGCCTAACTATATGATGAATGGTTAACAGAACTAGGTATGTCTAGTCCAGGGGTCTGCAAAGTCGGCTCTTTTAAGACTGGTGGACTTCAACTCCCAGAGTCCCCCAGCCAGCTATGCTGGCTGGGGAACTCTGGGAGTTGAAGTCCACCAGTCTTAAAAGAGCCGACTTTGCAGACCCCTGGTCTAGTCTAATTAAGAGAGGGATTAGGGTTACATGATTCGCAGTTCCACTTTATCAAGATCCTCTTGAATTTTGAGCTATCTTTTAAAGTGTTTTTGTTGTTCCTTTATTTGTGACATCTGCAAATATAATCCTGTTTTCTAAACCTTCATCATTATAAATATGTTGAAGTACATGGGGCCTAAAACATAGCCCTGCAATATATCATTTGATACTTCAGTACAACACAGACGTTTTGATGTACTCCCATTGATAATTGTGTTGATTTTCCATTTGTTTATTTGATTTGATTAGGGGAGTAAAACACACAATGAACGGTTGTAGGAACTGGGCATGGCTAGTCTAATGAAGAGAAGGACCAGGGGAGACATGATAGCAGTCTTCCAATATTTGAGGGGCTGCCACGGAGAGAAGGGGGTCAAGCTATTCTCCAAGGCACCCGAAGGCCAGACAAGGAATAATGGATGGAAATGGAACAAGGAGAGATTCAACCTGGAAATAAGGAGAACTTTTCTGACAGTGAGAACAATCAGCCCATGGAATAGAAGTTGCCTTTAAAAGTTGTGGGAACTTGATTCCTGGAAGCTTTCAAGAAGAGACTGGACTGCCCTCTGTAGGGTCTCCTGCTTGGGTGGGGGGGGGGGTTGGACTAGATCAGGGGTCTTCAACCTTTGCAACTTTAAGTCTGAAGGACTTCTGGGAGCTGAAGTCCTTCAGACTTAAAGTTGCAAAGGTTGGAGACCCCTGGACTAGATGACCTATAAGGTCCCTTCCAACTCTGTTAAACTGTTAATCTCACATATGCCTCTTTAGGTAGCTTAGAGTAAAATAGATAAAATATGTAACTGAAAAATAAAAACATGTGGCAGTCAAGCATCTTGAACATGACCATCAACAAAGCCAAGAAGTGGGATCTTTTATACACCCAAAGACACACATCTGGGCACAAAACTACATTTCAGTGATATTTTAAAGGACTAGCAAGGTCAGAGCTAGTTTGGTGCCAGAATAACAGACTTAGAAGGGACCTTGGAGCTCTTCTAGTCGAACCCCCTGTTCAAGCAAGAGACCCTGGACCACTTGAGACAATGGGGTGATGTTTTGAAGGGCAGTGGCCGTGACAGAAGAGAGCCAGCTGACACTCTTTTACTGATGATGCCCAAGATATGCCTCTCCTACTAAAGCAGGCAGGATGGGTAGAAGCAGTAGAAGAGAGACCATCCAGACCTAAGCCATGAAAAAGCTTTAAAGTTGACAACCAGAACCTTGAATTGCACCCAGAAGCACACCGGGAGCCAATGTAGTTCATGGAGCAGGACCTGAAGTTCCACATCTTCCTCAAGAGCAGCCCACATAGAGTAATCCTGGTGGGAGGGGACTAAGGCATGAGCAGACCCTCTCTCCTCTCCAGGCCAGGCACATCTGATGCACAACTGGAAACTGCACACAAAGCCCTCCTAGCCAAAGTTGGGTCCAGGTGGATCCCCAGATTGTGTGCCACCCCATCCTGAACCAAAGAGGGAAGGTTTCCGGTGCCACTCAGCGTTGCCTGGGTGAGCCAAAGCTTCTTGCATCCCATCCAGGCCTCTATGGTTCTGGCAGCCCTTGGGAGTCTGCTCACTACTTTTTTAAGGTTGTTGAAATCGGATCTTCTGAGCAGTTCTCCTTTCTCTGGGACCCTAAAAAAAGAGAATTGCTTCCTTGCAAGAATCCTACAGCTGCAATCAGATTTGGGAGTTTCAGTCTCCTTGTTTTTCATCAGCCTCCTACAAAATAAAAGCCAGCGAGGTCACGGAAGAACATTTTGGGACCTTGCCATTTTGGCTGAGTTGGTTTTTCAACAGATGTCCAAGTAGTTGAACTTGCCTGTTATCTTCCTTCCACAAAAATGTGGAAGTTAATCCAGGAGGACTTTCTCCAGATCATCTGCCTAGTTTGGCAATCTCCAGCTCTGCTCCAAGAATGTTCCACTCCCTTCTCTTCTTACCCAGGTGCTCTGGCTGGACCCCCAGACTCCTGGTCTCAGTGCATTTCCTTCACATGTAACCCCATACTTCCTTCTCTTCTGTGTGACCATTTGAACAAAGTGCATCCTTCAGCTCCTGCCTTCCACATTCCGCCCCCCCGCCCCACTTCTCCCCCATATTCTTTTCTCTGGAATCCTTGGGCCACATAACCTTCCCTTTCTCTTCTTACACTCAAGGGGCCATTGCTGAGGGCCTCCATGGTTTGCGTGCAGCCCTCCAAATTCCTTGTATGTCACCCCATCCCATAAGAATCTTTGCTGTCTCATTCAGGAAGGGACGCCGTATTCCTTGTTTTTAAAAAAGCCCTTGATCCTTTACCCATTTCATCAATCTATTTGTGCAATATTTCTCAAGCATGTTTGCCATCCTAATGGCTACTATACAGTGGTGGGTTTCTGCAGGCTCGCACCTACTTGCAAGAGCCGGATGGTGAAATTTAGAGAACCGGTGAGAGGGGGTTCCACCGGTAGACCCAGAAGTAAGTCTGGCCTGCCACTGCCAGTAACCCAATGGGAAGGAAAGGAAAGGAAGGCAGAAAGTAAGTACGTACGTATGTAAGTAAGTAAGAAAGAAAGAAAGAAAGAAAGAAAGAAAGAAAGAAAGAAAGAAAGAAAGAAAGAAAGAAAGAAAGAAAGAATTTATCATCACAATTGAGCCCAAAATTTTTTTTTTATATTGAAAAAGTTTTATTGGTTTTACATTTTTTCTATAGGGTAGGGTAAGGGATACAAAGAAATTTTGAGAGCATTCACGTCAGAGTCGTCGGCCCTTCCGAGACCTCAAAATACAAAGTATAAAATAACAAAAAAAAAACATTTTTCATAACACTACAAGGTAAAAGCAAGTACATATACCTAAATTCTCAATTCCATGCTGTCAGACATTTACAAAAATCCAGATAAAATATTATGAAAATTGTTCAGAAAAATCAAGGCAAAGTTATTTTTTCGATCTAAGTCTCTTGGCTATTGTATCTTCTTTTTCTCCTCCCTGGCCCCCAGCGGGCGGGGCCGCGGCCCCCTCCGTCCCCCCTGGATCTTCCCCCAGGAGCCCAAAATTTTGATTGCTAAGCAAGAGCATTGTTAAATGAGTTTCACCACATTTTAAAAGGTGGCCACTCCCACCCTGTCACATGACTGCCAAGCCACGCCCACAAAATAGGCCACACCTACAGAGTAGGTTCTAAAAAAATGTGAAACCCACCACTGCTACTATAGTATAACAAACAACAATCACATTCTTGGCCGGAGCAAATAAATGGGCACCTTTTTCACCTGCATGCATTTCTATGAATTTTGGCATGCTTTGCTATCCCCTTAAAACAGTCTGAAGAGTTTAAATGAAAACGTTTCTGCGGTTTGTGTCGTTCCCATATTGTGTAAGAAACAGAGCCCTCAGTTGTTAAATTTTCCTCCAAATCTGGATGAGTCAAATTGACGTTACTGGGTCAAATTGGGCCACGTCCAGAATGCCAGGTTTTCTGGGCCAGGTAACTCTAGATTATCTCGTTTTATTTTTACAGCAAAACTATGGGATGTAGTGTGTGAACCCAACATTATTATCTCTCAACCTCAGAAGTCTCCATCTACATTATGGAATTATAAAAATTGGACGTACGATCCCTATCTCAAGGGTTTTCTGGATCACCTCAGTAGAATATTGGGAGTCTGAGCACAACTGACATTTTCCATTTCACTTTTTGAATTTGGCCAATTGTTTACTTCAGTTACCTTTGATTTGCCCCTCCTTTTTTTTCATTCCAGAATCAAACGCAACTAAAACCCATTATAAAGTGGAAGGAAATGGAAGCGAACTGGACTCCCTTCTCCATTCCCGAGAGATCCTTTCAGAAAACGCCATCCTCCACAGCTTTGGGGATAAGAGATCAGATTCGAAGGAATCCATCTGGAACAAGACCCTGAACAGTATCTTTTCTCCAGTGGACGCCATCAACACCTTTGGGCCCGAAAGAGACGGCCGTTATGTTGATTATGATGACAGTGATGAGCTGCTGGCTTATGCGGCTAATGGCACTTTTATGGAGCTGACCCACGAGGAAGCCAGCAACGCCTCTTCAGAGATCCACCTTTCCAACGCTACAATTTCTTCTGCCCAGGGGAACAGGACCCAGAAGGCGAGGTAAGGAACCGAGGCAAGGGAAGTTTTGCTCTGGTGTTGCTTCTAATGCATTTCAAGATGAAGGCCCGTAGAGTAAAATTGGACGGATACCGTTATTTAAACCCAAAAAGTTGAGCTGCCTTCCAAAATAACCATGGGTAAAAAGAGGAAGTGGTTGCGCATTGGCCTCAATGGAAACTCACTGGTGAAGACCTTTTCTGTCCTCACAGCATCCTTCCCTCCAGAGAGGCAGAAGTCATGGTGTGTGAGAATGGCCTTGAAGGAAGAGAGAAGGAGGGAAGGATCAGAGAAGCAAGGCAGGAGCCCCAAGTGGTCTAACGGTCAGAGAAAGAAGCTTAGAAAGGAAACTGATACGACTTGTATGATTCTATTAATGTAGTTTTACAAAACGTAGAATTGTCTTATCTGGCCGTGTTCCCAGTCTAGCTTACTTGGGAGGTTGGACTTAGGAGAGTCTTGTCTTACTACGTGTAGGGCATAGAAGAGGAGGAAAGGAGCCCAAGACCTCAAAAGCTCTAAACATTGGATGTGGCAGGAAGAGCTATTGGGCTGATGCTTGCTGAGTCCAGCTCAAAAATCTTTGAACTTTAGGTAATTTCTCTTCTACCCCGCCTTCGTTTCATTCTATTTCTCCTTTACTTTTTCCTTCCTTTCTTGGAGCACTATCCCTTTCCTCTTTTTTCCGGTCCTATTCCCACCAGAAGAAGGAAGGAGACATATGTAGGTTTGAGTGTGTAAGCATTTAGTCCCAAGGTTGCTTTGGACTTCTTATCCAAGAAGCTTCTTCAGCTCTCACAGGATGGTGGGGAATGAATAAACCGTTAGTGTGCAGTTTGTGTATGAAATTATAACCTCTATGTGCAGATATTAGTAGTAGATTAAATTTACATGTAGAATGCCTTATTTTATAGGCAGTTAATTTGGTTTAAGACAGAACTGGCAACCATTAGTTAAGCCCTGGGTCCTTTTTTAGGAGAAGGGCGGGGTATAAATTTAATAAAATAAAATAAATAAAATAAGATGGGAAGATTGAACATTGTGCAGGATTCGTATGTTTTGTTTTTTTAAAAAAATATTTTTTATTCTCTTACATACCATTTTAAGTATACATTCACATAATTGTTTTTCTCTTTCTTTGTTTGAAGAGGAACTTCCTAAATTTAGGATGAACTTCCTTTTGGTAATTATGGTAATTCTGAAAGTAAATGAAAACCGCAAGGAAAGAATCAAGCTCAGAGAGCACTAAGGACCCCTTAAATCAGGGGTCCCCAACCTTTGCAACTTTAAGTCTGAAGGACTTCAGCTCCCAGAATTCTCCAGCCAGCAAAGCTGTCAGTGTCAGGGCCTGGGCCAGGGATCTCCAACCTTTGCAACTTTAAGTCTGAAGGACTTCAGCTCCCAGAATTCTCCAGCCAGCAAAGCTGTCAGTGTCAGGGCCTGGGCCAGGGGTTTCCAACCTTTGCAACTTTCAGTCTGAAGGACTTCAGCTCCCAGAATTCTCCAGCCAGCAAAGCTGTCAGTGTCAGGGCCTGGGCCAGGGGTCCCCAACCTTTGCAAGCTGGAGAATTCTGGGAGCTGAAGTCCTTCAGACTTAAAGTTGCAATGGTTGGGGACCCCTGCCTTAAATGAAAAATGTATTATACAGATTACAATCAGGTGTTTAATATCAAAACTTTCTTCAAATAAAAAGGAAGAAAGAGACACTCCTATTAATGATCTTTCTGGTTTTATACTGGGACAGAGAAATCGGAGCAGGAAGGTTCTCGATAGGGGGCTCCTTTGGAATGGAAGCTCTTTCAGCTCCCGATAACCTGAGGCTGAACCTGAGCCTGGGTTTTGCATCCTGGCCTTTTTAAGCCCTCCTTCAGAAGATGGACACCGTTCTCTAAGACATTTGGAGTATTAAGGGGAAGGCTAGCTCTGCAAAACCCAACAGCAAGGCTGGCAGGGATGAATTGCAGATGAGACTTTGCTAGGCCAGGCGGATTTCCAAGTCCAGCAGTCCGAAGTCAAGCCAAAGATTTACATGCCAAATCAAAGGAGAGACAAGGTCATAGGGAAATCAACAAGCTGGCGTTGTGAATAACTGGATCCCAAGTGCCTCAATTCACAAGCCAGATGCTGGAATTGCTTCTTAGTAAGACACCCTTGTTTTCAGAAAAACTTTCTCTCCGCTGAACGTGCACAGCTGGAGTCAATCCTTGCCCAGTGTCCTTGCTCACGAGTTGCACAGTTTGGTGAGGTGCAAAGATCCCTGGGAGGAATTGCTAGGGTGAGGGACAAGTGGGTGCCTGGGGCAGCCTGCATTGCAACCGAGTCAGACCCTAAGGGCACAGAACGTAAGGAAGAGACAGAATAATCCATACTTGGCACAAAATGTGGCTACACTGGTGCTGGCTTGAAATGGGGAGCTGATTATCAGTAATTTTTCAACCCAACTCAGAATGCAACTCTTGCCTTTGAAAGGGCTACTATCATTTATTCCAAGTTCACATCTGCCTTCTTGAGTTCTCCTATCCAGTTGAGGAGGAAGTTAGCATTTTGTGGCTCGGTGTGTCACGGAGCTCAGCCCCTGGCTGTCTGTGGTGCAGGAACATGACCTCGTCTGGCTCGTATGCGGCTGCCCTATGACCTCAACAGCAAATTAAAGGGTCTGCTTTATACCACAGCCCTGTAACGAAAACCACAGAGAGTGGGGTGTCTTCTGTGACCTCCTTATGCCAGACCGAGTTCAGACACACATTATAAGACTTTCATTCCTAAAACCTGCTTAGCTTGGTTGCTTTTATTTTGTTGGTTTTGTTGTTGGTGTAACATATTCTGTGAACTCATATAAGCCTTCCATTAGTTTATGAACACATAAAATGAGTTCATATCAATGGGGACAGTAAGACAGGGAGGATAGGCTTATGCCTATATGGTGCTTGTTACCATCTCCAAATCGCTCCCTGGCTTGGGGCCTAGCTACTTGCGGGACCGTCTCCTGCCACATACCTCCCTGCGTCCGATACGCTCCCACAGAGAGGGCCTACTGAGGGTACCAACCGCCGGTCAATGCCGGCTAGTGGTGCCCAGGGGTAGGGCCTTCTCTGTGGCAGGGCCGGCACTCTGGAACGACCTACCCCCTGAACTTCGCACCATCACGGACCTTCCCCTCTTTCGCCGCTCACTTAAAACATATTTTTTTCAACAAGCTGGTCTTGCGTAATAGTTTAGACTTTTGTAATATAGCTTCTGCCAAACACGTAAATGGATGTTAGATTTTTAGGGGGAATTTTAGCACAGGCTGTGATTTAATTCTTTCTTATCTATTTATTGTATTTTTATTATTGTTCGTTTTAAATTCCTGTGCACCGCCCTGGGTCCACTTCGGTGGAGAAGGCGCGATATATAAATTGAAATAAATTAAATTAAATTAACTTAAATGCACAACCCCTTAGGGACCTCTTAGGAAAAATATATAAAGGATGTTATACTTGGAACTAATAGAAAAGAGATACGAAACATTAGATATCAATACAATACAATACAATACAATACAATAGCAGAGTTGGAAGGGACCTTGTAGGTCTTCTAGTCCAACCCCCTGCGTGGGCAGGAACCTTATACTATTTCAGACAAATGGCTATCTAACATCTTCTTAAAGACTTCCAGGGTTGGGGCATTCACAACTTCTGGAGGCAAGCTGTTCCAGAGGTTAATTGTTCTAACTGTCAGGAAATTTCTCCTTAGTTCTAAGTTGCTTCTCTCCTTGATTAGTTTCCACCCATTGCTTCTTGTCCTGCCCCCAGGTGCCTTGGAGAATAGCTTGACTCCCTCTTCTCTTATATATCGTTATATAAGATTTATATGCACAGACAAAGGAAACACATTGGATATGTAAAAGATGTAAAATGTGTTGCAAAGATGATATGATTGTATCAACAACAACAACAGAAGGGAAACGTGTGAGGTGCACGATGGACACTTTAAGGTTAAAGATATGAGGGTTTGAGGAACTAGCAATGGAATCGGGTAGAGCGTTCCAGGCATTGACCGCTCGATGGCTGAAGTCACATTTTCTGCAATCGAGTTTGTATCTACCCTGTTTCCCTGAAAATAAGACAAGGTCTTATTTTCTTTTGATCCCTGAAATAAGCACTTGGCCTTATTTTTGGGGAGGTCTTATTATTTTTGAAGTGCCGGAGGCTGCGATAATGTTCACCTCATGGCTGCTGCTGTTACAATATTTTCAGGGAGGGCTTATTTTCAGGGCAGCGCGTATTTTAGCCCATGCGCTCAAAGCCCTCATATATGGCTTATTATCCGGGGAGGTCTTATTTTCAGGGAAACAGGTACTATGAGCTCACGTATTGTTGGGGTTGATGCTGAAGTAGTCATTGACAGGTAGGAGGACATTGTAGCTGATAATTTTGTGTACTATGCTCAGGTGAGACCGAAGCCGGCGTTGTTCTAAATTGTCTAAGCTCAAAATCTCAAGCCTGGTGGTATATATAAGGGATTCTGTTGTGAGCAGAGGAGTAGAGGACTCTTCTCATGAAATATCTCTGGATTCGCTCGATTGTATTAATGTCCGATATGCAGTGCGGGTTCCAGACAGATGAGTTGTAGCGACGGTTTTATACGCCCGAGTTTGCAGTACAATATTACCGGAGAAGAAGCTTCACGAGGTTAGGTTAAGAACTCTTAATGCCTTTTTGGCAATGCTATTACTGTGAGTTCTGGCACTTAGATCATTGTTTGTTTGTTTGTTTGTTTGTTTGTTTGTTTGTTTGTTTGTTTGTTTGTTTATTTATTTATTTATTTATTTATTTAATTTGTATACCGCCCTCTCTCCCGTAGGGACTCAGGGGCGGTGCACAGGGATAATAAAAGGTATATCTAAATACAATAATAATAATAATAATAATAATAATAATAATAATAATAATAATAATAATAATAATAATAATAATAATAATAATAATAATAATAATAATAAATTCGAATTTATTAACCGCTCCCTCTCCCCACAGGGACCCGGGGCGGTGCACAGGAGGAACTAAAAACAATATAAACAATAAATACAAAAATACATACTTTAAAACACAATTAAACACTATTATCCCGTGCTAAAAATAATTAAAAACCCATTAAAATACATTTGAAATCTATAGAAAGAGAGACAATCCAAGGCCGGCCAGTCGAAAGAAATGGGTCTTCAATTTCGTACGGAAGGAGCGGAGGTCAGTGGTCGTTCTGATATCGGGGGGAAGGTCGTTCCAGAGGGCCGGGCCCGCCACAGAGAGAGCCCTTCCCCTGGGCGTCGCCCGCTGACAAAGTCTAGTGGACGGCACCCGGAGAAGTCCCTCTCTGTGGGAGCGAATCGGCCGTGAGGATGTATGGGGCAGGATCCGATCCCGCAGATAGCTAGGTCCCGAGCCATGGAGCGCCTTGAAGATGATAATTAGCACCTTGAAGCGCACCCGGAAGATGACAGGCAGCCAGTGCAGCTCGCGCAAGAGCGGTGTAACGTGGGTGAACCTAGTGGTCCCCATAATTGCTCGCGCGGCTGCATTCTGAACTAACTGAAGCCTCCGGGTGCACCTCAAGGGAAGCCCCATGTAGAGAGAGTTACAATAGTCCAGTCGGGATGTCACGAGGGCATGAGTGACTGTGCGAAGGGCGTCCCGATCCAATAGGGGGCGCAATTGGCGAACCAGGCGAACCTGGTAAAACGCCCTCCTGGCCACGGCTGTCACTTGCTCTTCCATAGACAGCCGGGTATCCAGGAGGACACCCAAATTGCGCGCCCCATCCACAGGGGCAAGATGTTCGCCCCCTATGGCCAGCGTTGGAGAGAGCTGGTTGAATCGGGCAGCCGGAAACCACAGCCACTCGGTCTTGGTCGGGTTGAGCTTGAGTCCGCTACTTCCCATCCAGATCCGCACGGCTTCCAGGCACTGGCACATCACCGCTACGGCATCGTTGGGGTGGTTTGGGGTAGATATGTACAGCTGGGTGTCATCAGCGTACAGGTGGTACTCTACCCCAAAACCACGGATGATCTCACCCAGCGGCTTCATATATGCATTAAACAGGAGAGGCGAGAGGACCGACCCCTGAGGCACCCCGCATGTGAGGGGTCTCGGGGTCGACCTCTGCTCTCCTGCCCGCACAAATTGCGATCGGCCAGAGAGGTAGGAGGAGAACCACCGTAAAACGGTGCCTCCCACCCCCAACCCCCCCAGCCGATGCAATAGGATACCATGGACGATGGTATCGAAAGCCGCCGAGAGGTCTAATAGGACCAGGATGGAGGAACATCCCCCATCTCTGGCCCTCCAGAGATCATCTACCAACGCGACCAATGCCGTCTCGGTGCTATGCCCGGGCCGAAAGCCGGACTGGCGCGGATCTAGATACTCAATTTCCTCCAGGTGACGGGGAAACTGTTGTGCCACCACACTCTCGACAACCTTCGCCAAAAAGGGAAGGTTGGAGACTGGACGATAGTTGTTTAAAAGAGCTGGGTCCAAAGAGGGCTTCTTAAGGAGGGGCCTCACCATGGCCTCTTTTAGGGAAGCAGGCAAGGAACCCTCACAATAGATAAATTTAAAATTAAAATTAAATTAAGTAAACTTAAACTTGAATTAAAATAAATAATTAAGAAACCCTATTAAATGATGATAAAAACAAACTATGCCAGGCGGGGCGCATGAAAAAAGTAAGTTTTCAATGCTTGACGGAAGAGGCGAAGGTCCGTGGTAGTGCGAAGGTCGGGGGGCAGGTCGTTCCAGAGGGCCGGGCCCACTACAGAGAAGGCCCTTCCCCTGGGAGCCGCCAGCCGGCATTGTCCAGCAGACGGCACCCTGAGGAGGCCCTCCCCCTGGGAGCGGACAGGTCGGATGGGGTTATGTGGGAGGAGGCGGTTCTGCAAGTAACCAGGACCTATGCCATGGAGCGCTTTGAAGATGGTTACCAAAACCTTGAAGCGCACCCGGAAGGCCACAGGCAGCCAGTGCAGCTCGCGCAGGAGAGGTGTTATGTGGGAGGGTCTTGGTGCTCCCAAGATCCCCCGCGCGGCCGCGTTCTGCACTAACTGGAGCCTCCGGGCGCACCTCAAGGGAAGCCCCATGTAGAGAGCATTGCAGTAGTCTAGGTGGGAAATGACAAGAGCTTGCGTGACTGTGCGCAGGGCGTCACGATCCAGAAAGGGGTGCAACTGGCGTATCAGGTAGACCTGATAAAAGCCCCCCCTGGCTACAGCCGTCACATGGTCATCCAAGGACAGCCGAGAGCCCAGAAGGACGCCTAAGTTGCGAGCCCTCTCTGCAGGGGCTAATGACTCGCCCCCGATAGCCAGGGATGGAGTCAACTGGCTATGTCGTGAGTACTCCCAGATCCTTGGCAGAGTGAGGGTCATCCACGAGGTCGTATCCGCCCAGTTTGTATTTGGTGTTCTGATTTATTTTGCCAATGTGTAAGAGCATTTGTTGGTTGAGATTTGAAGTTGCCAATTGTTTGACAATTCTTACAGATAGCCCAGGTCTCTTTGTAGGGCAGTAGATTGTCAGTTGTGTTGAATAGTTTTACATCATCAGCAATGAGAATGCAGTTGCTTATGATATGGTTGCAAAGGTCATTTATGTAAAGTATGAAGAGTGTGAGTCCTAATACGCTACCTTGGGGGCCACCACTGTTAACAGGTGCAGGTTTTGCTAGAGTACTCCCTAGGCATTCCCACATAACACCGTTCCTGCGCGAGCTGCACTGGCTGCCTGTGACCTTCCGGGTGCGTTACAAGGTTTTGATGACCATCTTCAAGGTGCTCCATGGCACGGGGCCTAGCTACCTACGAGACCGTCTGCTGCCCCATACGTCCCTACGACCAATACGCTCTCACAGAGAGGGTCTGCTCCGGGTGCCGTCAACCGGGCAATGCCGGTTGGCGACGCCCAGGGGAAGAGCCTTCTCTGTGATGGGCCCAACCCTCTGGAACGCTCTTCCCCCCGACCTCTGTGTCATCTCGGACCTCCGCCTGTTCTGCCAGCGGTTAAAAATGCACTTTTTCCAACAAGCCGGCCTGGCATGATCTTACTCGTAGACCGTACTGCTTGTATTTACCAAAGTTTTAATTCAGGGGTTTTAATTATGGGTTTTAGCGCAGGGTGGGTTAATTTAATTTAGTTTTAAGAATGTTTTATTTTTGTATATTTGTATATTTATATTTTATATTCCCTGTGCGCCGCCCCGAGTCCCTATGTGGTGAGATGGGTGTGGCTTATAAATTTGAATAATAAATAAATAAATAAATAAATTTTGATTATTTGTTTCCTGTTTCACAGGAACACAGCTATCCTCTTGTGCAGGATCAGGAAATGCCATAAGATTTTAGTTTTAAAAGTAGTTTGTCATGTACCACTGAATCAAAGGCTTTACAGACGTCTATATAAATTGCATCTATTGCTTTACCCTGGTCGAGTTGTGTTGTAGATTACAGGACATTTTTTTTTTTCCTGAAACCAAATTATTTGTTAGAGAGTAGGTTGTTGGTCTCTAAGTGGAGGATAATAATGTATTGGCTTTTGTTTTTCAACATAACGAAATTGGTCTAATTTTCAACTAGGCTGGGGTCACCCTTTTTGAAGATAGAGATGACCGTTGCTAGTGACCATAGATTGGGCAAGGAGCTGGTACTGAAAATTTTTCATAGATTATATTTATGAATATAAATATGAATATATTTATATTCCTAGATTATAATCAATTTCATTGTAATTTTAGTACAATGACAATAAAGATTATTATTATTATTATTATAGGTTCTACTAAGGCAATGGAAAGCTTTTTTAAGAAGTAGGCACATAATCCCTTGGGTCCAATAGATAGAGAAGGTTTTAGGCTGCGTAGTGCCTTTTCTACGTTAGCTTCTGTAAAATCGATATGTAGTAGATTGTTGCAATTAGTTATGATAATGACTAGGAAATGTGGGGCATGAGCCATTGCTGTTTGCAAAGACTGAACCAAAGAATGTGTTAAAGAGGTTGGCTTTAATGGCTTCATCATTACAGCCTATACCAGGGGTCTGCAAAGTCGGCTCTTTTAAGACGGGTGGACTTCAACTCCCAGAATTCCCCACCCAGCTATAGCTGGCTGGGGAATTCTGGGAGTTGAAGTCCACCCGTCTTAAAAGAGCCGACTTTGCAGACCCCTGGCCTATACCATTCGGTCCTTTTAGGGGTGGGATGAATCTTGAGACCTTAAGTTTGTTATTAAATTAGAGAAGGCATGGGTGGATTTTGTGCCTAGAAGGGTTTCCTCTTTTTTGCTGTCTTTATCTGGTGGCATAAGGTTATGTAGCAGCTTAGCTACGTAGCTAGTTTGTGATAACGCCAAAGAGATCTTTTTTTAATTGGAACTTCCTTATTGTTATGGGTAATTTGTTTTTTTCTGGCTTTGGGGTTTATTAGAGGTACATATATAGTTTGATGATTCTTTTGACTTTGAGGAAAAAAGTATTAGAATGGTCTTCGGCAGTATTACAGCCCGTGAACAGAATTTGCCAATCAAGAGATGAGAGGTTGGTATCTATGAGATCATTGTTGGCTTTTTTAAAGTTATAACTGGGGATACCATCATTGTGACTATCTTTGTAAGGGAATAAATTGAAAGAAAAGTCAATCATGCTGTGGTCACTGCTGGAAAAGGGTTTGTTTTTTTATTTGTAGTCTATAAATTGAGTTTAAATTATTGCAGAATATGAGATCAAGGCAGTTGTTGAGTTGTTAATTACTAGTTGATCTAGGTCCAGATTAGTAACTGCAATGTTGCATGTGTGAGTTCAGATGTGCATTCACTTATGGTCCAATTAATAAGAGGTAGATCGAGGTCTCTAAAGTCGGCAGGAGGGTGTCCACATTAGTAGTGAAGTTAGATTGTTCACATGTTTGAGATCATAATCGGGGCAAAATGTGGTATTTAATGTCCACTTGCAGATGTTGGTCTCAGGAACAGCAAGTTCCTTTTGTAACTTGGATATTTTTTAGATTTAGGGACTTTTTATGGACGATAGCAACACCACCCCCTCTACGATTTTTACGATCAGACCAGTAAACATGATAGTCTCTTACTGTGGTCATGGAGTCTGGGAGGGATGTATTCAACCATGTCTCGCAGACAAATATATTGTCAAATAATGCCGTATTTAGTAAGAGAAGGAATTCAAGCATTTTAGTTTTCAAGTCTTCTTGCATTAAGTAGCTTGCATTTAAGGTCTATGGTGGTGGGTCTTGAGGAAGTAAGGGCAGTTATCTGCGGATACAATAAGCATGGCACAATACTCACATTTGGCCACCCTTCTCGCCACTAAGTAAGTCCTAATATGGGCTCTCACTAGTGTTCGGTCGGCTTCGGAGCGAGAAGATCTCCATCTGCTCTCTAGGCGTCTCTTGCGGCATTTCATCTCCCTCAGCTCCTCGGTAAACCAAGGAGCCTGGGTGATTCGGCGCTGCATGAGAGGCCGCAAGGGCGCGACTCGGTCCTACCTAGTTTCGGAGGGTGGGGGCTGTTGAAATGTGGGCTGTAGGACTTATTTTTGATACAGTCAGCTTGGTAGTCAATGTATAAGTTAGTCTCTCCTAAGTCTTGACGTCTTTTAAGTTCTGTGAAGAATCATGGGGGAGTTCACAGCAAAGGGCCCATTTGTTCCCCACTCCTTCTGCCTTGGTGCCGACAAGATGCCAAGTTGAAGGAGATGGTTTGAAAAGCCTGCCTCCCCTTCACAGGGACATTCGTCCTGCAAAACCAATGGAAAGACACAACATAAAAGAGAAATAAGGTAGTAATACAGTTAGAGTAGGGTACTATTTCGGTGGTGGAAATGTTTGAGAGATTTGGCCTCTTTTAATGTGCTTATGGTCCAGCCGTTCAGTTTCTGTTTTTTATATATATATTTATATATATATTTATATATATATATTTATTTATTTTATTTATTTTATTAAATTTATACCCCGCCCTTCTCCTTGTAAGGACCCAGGGCAGCGCACAGGCAATATAAAACCATACAAAATACAAAATACATTTTTAAAAAACTATTAAATTAAATCCCGTGCTAAAAACCCTTTAAAACCATGAGAATTAAAATTTGTTCAGATAAAAGTCAGAAACGGGGGGTTATGCTAGGCCGGCTTGTTGGAATAGATACGTCTTAAGACGTTGGCGGAAGAGGCGGAGGTCCGAGGTAGTGCGAAGGTTGGGGGGCAGGTCGTTCCAAAGGGCCGGGCCCGCCACAGAGAAGGCCCTTCCCCTGGGCGTCGCCAACCAGCATTTCCCGGCCGACGGTACGCAGAGAAGACCCTCTCTGTGGGAGCGGAGCGGACGAAGGGATGTATGGGGCAGAAGGCGGTCTCGTATATAATTTTTTAAAATGTATTTTATTTTATTTTTAAACACAACACAAAAATCCTCCATCTTACATGCTATAGAAAGTGTATCCGCTGGTTACAAGCTATTTTCTTACATCTCTTCAATATTCATCCAAGTTTCATATTATTTCATATTATTTCAAGTACATCCCATCAAATATATTTATAGGCATTATCCTTTTCATGCATCCATTCTTGCTTAATTATAATTGTGTTACACATCCTTCATCTTGAAACATACCAAAACGTAATACATAACCACTCATTGGCATTATATTTATTAATTCCACTATCCTCCAACACCATTATTCCCTATAACCTATTCTAACTAAGCTTCAATAATATTTAGTATCCAAAAAGTTTCTAATCCTCCTTTTCAAATCCCTGTTTAAAATTTATATCAGTTTTCCCATATTATACCCATTCCTATCTAGGTCTTGTTATCCTTAACTCTCCTTTATTTAACTATATGTATTATCATAATTTCTTTTTTATTAATATATATATATATATTATATATTTTATTAATATATATATGAGAAAGAAATTGGCTGATGTATCAGGGATACCGGATAGCTCAAGGCATAGAAAGGCTTGCCTCATATGCTGGAGAGCGCCGGTTCAAATCCCAGTAGAAGGAGTATGGCTAGCTGAAGAAGGCTAATAAGCCTGAAATGGATCCATCCTGATCTCTTTATTTTTAGCCCTTAAAAATCTAACATATATATATATATATATATATGTTAGATTTTTAAGGGCTAAAAATAAAGAGATCAGGATGGATCCATTATATATGTATATATATATATATATATATGTTAGATTTTTAAGGGCTAAAAATACCCGGCCCTTCTCCTTGTTAGGACCCAAACTCTTACTCATCTCCTTTAGTAAGTGCCATTCAGTATTCATTTCCAATTACTACTTATTATAACTATGCATATATACATTATTATCATTTTCAATTGTTTATCTAACTATGCCTATTGTCCCTAAATTTTCCTAATCTCAACTGGTTTTAAGTTAGCCTTTTATCTATTAGCCTGTATCTTTCCAGTAATAAAACAGTACCACGTCTTCTGCCATTTGTGGCATAGGTTTTCTAATCATATCCTTAATCCAATTTGTATGGACTTCTCTTTGCAGTTCATTATTTGTAAGTTCTTTCCTATCATTTCGAAGCTCTTCTTCTTCTTCCTTAATCGGCTTGTCTTTGAGTGTCAGGGTTTTTATCAGTGGTGTTACTAGTAACGTTTCTTTCTTTAATACCATAAATTCTTTTGTTGTTTCTTCTTCTGTATCTTGCCATCTGAGGTGAAGTTCCCATCCATCTGATTCACCTTTCCATATTCCACTTTTCCCATTGCCAGACATAAACTCAATCATCAAAAGGATCAACAGATTTAGTTTCTTTGTGATAATTTTTCTCTTTAGTGCTTGGGACTCCAACCTCTGTTTTTTCTATTTGATATGTAACTCCGTCCTTTTCTTCATATTTTCCAATTAGATGTTCTAATTTTTTTTCAACTGAATTACAATATTGCTGTATTGCAACCATTATCTCTTGCAAGGTGACAGTTTCTTTCTGTTGTTCAGTATGCGCCATTGTCTCCGATTGTTGAAGAAAAAATCTGCTACTCTGGCTTAAAAAATGCTTTTAACAAGCTGAAGTTCACATAAAGTCTCTGGTAGAAATTAGACTTCAAAAGAACATTTGTAAAAGAAAACAATTCCCTTTTCACTTTTAGGCAAGCTGAGGGTCTTTAAAATTCCAAGCCAGAACAAACAATAGTCGGAGTGAAAGTGTTTTGTCTTTAATCCACATACTTCAGCTTTCGAGTAGCAGCGCCATCTTCCCTTCTGTTATTTCAATCATTTTTTTGTTTCTTTTTGTATCTTAATTGTTTCAAACTAAAAAAAAACAAATTATCAGCCGTTCAGTTCTACTAAGTCCTTCCACGCTACTAAATACTGATATTTTCCTTGGTGTCTATGGGAGTCTAAAATAGTCTTTATTTCAAAATGTTGTCCCCCTCGATCATGAGACGCAGTGGTGGTGGTGGTGGTGGCCAGATTGGGCATAGCAAGGATTGAGTTTCTGGTTTCAGTAGGCTACAATGGAAAATAGCCTAAGGACCCTTGGCAGTTTGAATTCAACTGTGACCGAGTTGATGGGGTGGGGAAAGGGCCAAAGTAGTCCAGTCCCAGTTGTTTAGAAGGTTGCCAGGAATGTTTGTATTTGGTTGACCCAGGATCTCCTATTTTAAAGCTTTTGGGCTTTGTTCGGTTTTTGTGTGCCTGTTTTTTATAAATATCTCTGCTTCCTCTGATGATTTCCTGAGAACAGGCAATGTGTCCTTGTAGCTAGGCAACCCAATCCTTTAGGGATGAGATGCGGGGGTGGTCAAGGCAGCTCAGGCATGGGTGCAAAGTCTCCTCCTGTGGTCATTCTGAAAGGGGTGAATCTGGTGCTGCTATGTACTGAGTTATTATGGGCTACCTCAGCAAAACAGCAAGAGGTCTTTCCAATTGTCCTCTTGGCAATTTCTGTAGCTGTTCTAGGTCTCCATTTCTAGTATGTTCACACCAGCCATTTATTTGAGGATGGTGACTGGAACGGAGCCCTTGGGATGTCAGATTTGAACTACCAAATTACAGGCAGCCGGCAGGCAGCAGAAGGAGCCTGCAGTACTGCTGTAAGGATTGCCTCTCCTTCTAACTTAAGAAAGTGAAGACTCTTGAAATGGAGTATTTCAAAAGGAACCTTTTATTAAGAAGAATGGAAGCCATTAGATCCAAAGCAACGTCTGAATCCCTTTAGGCCAGTGGTCGGCAAACTCATTAGTCAAAAGAGCCAAATATCAACAATACCACGATTGAAATTTTTTTGAGAGCCAGAAGGTGTGGCCTGTTTTGTGGGAGTGGCTCGGCAGTCATGTGACCGGGTGGGCGTGGCCAACTTGGAAAATGTGGTGAAATTCACTTAACAACGGTCTTGCTTAGCAACCAAAATTTTGGCCTCAATTGTGGTCATAAGTTCTCTTTCATCTTTGTCCCACTTTCTTTTTCTTTCTTTTCTTTCTTCCCTTCTTTCTCTTTCTCTCTCTTTCTGTCTCTGTCTCTCTCTCTGAGTCTGTCTGTCTCTCTCTGTGGCTCTTTATCTCTCTCTCCCTCCCTCCCTCCCTCTCTGTCTCTTTCTATCATTCTCTGTGTCTGTCTGACTCTCTCTCTCTGTGGCTCTTTCTCTCCCTCCTTCCCTCCCTCCCTCTGTCTCTTTCTGTCATTCTCTCTCTGTGTCTGCCTTTCTTTCCTCCCTCCCTCTTATCTCTGTGTCTCTCCCCTCCCTTCCTGTCTCTCTCTGTCATTCTCTCTGTGTCTGTCAGATTCTGATTCCCTCCCTCCCTCCCTCCCTCCCCCCCCCTCTCTCTCTGTGCCTCTCTCTGTCTGCCGGTCACTGTGTCCACAGAATACCGCGTGAAGCAGCGGCGACTCTGTGCTGCCGGCTGTAATCGGGCGGGGCATGCGCGCGCCGATCTTTTCTGCGCGCATGCCCCGCCCGATTACAGCCTCGGAGAGTTCGTAGCGGTGGGAATCTGCGCTGTAATTCCGCAGGACCTGCACGCGCCTATCTTTTCCACACTGTGGAAAAGCGCCGAGTTTCTGCACGGCCCCTGATCACTCTAGATGCCATCGGGGAAGACGGGGAACGCGAGGGGGACCTCACGGATGGCGTCGCCAGCAGCGCAGAGTCGCCGCTGCTTCACGCGGTATTCTGTGGACACAGTGACCGGCAGACAGAGAGAGGCACAGAGAGAGAGAGAGAGACGGAGGAAGGGAGGGAGGGAATCAGAGAGAGACTGAAGAGTCACATTCAAGGGGCCAAAGAGCCCCGTGCGGCTCGCGAACCGCGGCTTGCCGACCACTGCTTTAGGCAATGCAAGTAAAATTAAAGCAATAGAGACCCCTCCCATTTGTTAGAATGCAGGATTTAGCCAATACATAGGTGTAAAGATGGTTCCTTTATCAAATCATAAGCAGGTGAAGACATCTGCTTGGGAAGACCCTGAAGCAAATGGGGAGCCACTGTGTGAGACAGAATGCTGGACCAGATGGGCTGTGGCCTGTTCCAGCAAGGCTATTCTTATGTTCTTATGTTCTTAACTGCCCTGAGAGCTGAATAAACATACATTCCCATGGCTATCCTCCGTTACACAGTAAAGTGCCACGTCCCAGATGGCCATCATAAGCATTCCCCCTAAAGGTGATGGGATTTCAGGCATTTCGGCACCAAGAAACCAGTTGTAAAATATCAGTTGTCACAGGCACTGCCAATAAATTGCTCCCAGGGCCCCCCACCTCCCAACTGAATGGCAGTATCACTTTTAGGGACCTGGAAGGAGAGACACATAACTAAGGCAGAATGTCAGCAGATAGCCCAAATCTGCAAAAATGACGTCAGGAAAGCAAAGGCTCCGATAACAACAACAAAAGTATTTTTCAACATATGTGAAATATTAGTACTGCTTTATAAAACCTTAGTAGGACCACACCTGGAATGCTGCATCTAGTTTTGGTCATCACATTACAAAAAAGATGTTGAGACTTTGGGAAAAGTGCAGAGAAGAGCAACTGAGATTAATAACAACCTGGAGACTAAAATGTATGAAGAACCGGAACTGAGTATGGCTAGTCTACAGGAAAGAAGGATTAGTGATGACATGAATAATCCTTATATGGACCCTTATATGGACCCTTATTCTTGAGCTGAGCCACAACAGAGGTGGGTTGCTAATCTTCATAACAGGTGATGGAGGGTCCATCGCAACAGGTGATGGAGGGCCCCTGGAACTATTCTATGGAACCCTATCCTATGGAATGACCTACCCCCCGAACTCAGAACAACCCCGGACCTCCGAAAGCTCAAAACTTATTTCTTCCAGCAGGCCGGCCTGGCCTAATCTATCTTTCCTGCCTCCAGTCTGTATATTTAAATTCTTAATTGGGTTTTTAGGGTTTTTTAGAGTTTTAGGATTTTAGGTTTTAGCGCAGGGTTATAGTAGTTTAATCTGATTTTAGATATTTATACTGTTGTATATTTGTATGTTTTATTATCCCCTGTGCACCGCCCCAAGTCCCTTCGGGGAGAGGGAGCGGTATACAAATAAAAATTTCATTCATTCATTCATTCATTCATTCAAAGGAGTCAAACAACCAAGCCGTGCAGGTAGTCAATCTATTGATAGCAATTCTGGGTTCTCCATCTCCAGAGCGTTTTAGAAAAGGTTGGACAGACACTTGATGAGGATGACTTGGTTGGTTTGTTGACTATTGCAGAGGATTAAGCTAGATGATTCTTGTGGCTGCTGGATCGGCCCGGATCAGCCGAACCAGTAGTAGCGGTGGCAGGAGGCTCTGCCTACCCATCTGGGCACTTCTGCGCATTTGCAGAATCATTGTGAGCATGCGCAGGAGCGCACCCAAACCGGTAGTAAAAAGATTAGCAACTTATCTCTGTTGTGGCTCAGCTCAATAATTCAAAGCACTCGCAGTTTCCAGGAAAAGCTGTAAAAGCAGCATGTCTAACACTAGACTGACTTCTCTTCAAGAGTTTTCTGCAAGCTGTCATTCTGACTGGCTTCCCTCTGCCGCCTCATCTTTTCTGCTCGGCCTTGCACTGGCATTCCTCCTTTTTTTGTTCTTTTTCCTTGCTGCTTTTCTTGAGTGAGCCAAAGGCATTGCCCGTCACCCTTTTCTCACTGGTCCGGAAATACTTTCTCCCCTCAGTCGCTGGTGCTCCAGGAAGCAAGTGCCAATAGTCAGGTAGCTGAAGAAGATGAATGCAGAGAAGAGGAGGGACTCCTGACATTAATCCTGCCCTGGGCCCCGAAGGGCTTCAAGTGGCAAATAGCATCTTAATTGCACCCAGAAGCCCAATGGAAGCAGTGTAGCTCATGTGAGTTGCATCCACAACTGTCTGCACCATTTTGGACGAGCAACGGTTCCAAGTGGTCTTCGAGGACAGCACAGTGCAGGGATCCATTTGGGGCGGGGGAGACCAAGGCTTGAGTCACCCTGAGTAAGTCCTCCCAATTCAGGAAAGGCTGTAAGAACCCCTTCGAATACTGCAGGCAAACTCTGCCTAGTGCCAGGAGTTCAATCTTGATGGGTTCAGGGTTAACTGGGCCTTCTGTCCTTCCAAGGTCTGTAAACTGGGAACCCAGATTGTTGGGGGCCAGAGACTGACATTTCCAAATAACTCAGAGCGTGCCGTAAAGCAACATGGAGCAGTATCTAACTCTTAAGTGCTCCTGCTAAAGGTTGCAATTGATGCCCAGCAAAAGCCCTCCTGCCCATCACTACCACCTGTTCCTTGAACAGGAGCCACGAGTCCAGGAGGACCCCCATACCCTGCACAAGCTGTGTCTGGATCAAGAACTAAGAATGAATCAAGACCTCCGGATCCACAGGGCCTTAAAACCCAAAGCCACTTGCCCTTGCTAGGGTTGGTCCTCCTCTACGCACCAAGAAAGGATCTCAACAGCATCACTTGGTTGGCCAGGAACAGAGAAGCGTAACTGGCCTTCTCCAGCATACGGACAGTACTGGCAGACGACCCCACCCAGGGGTTTAACTCTGGGGAGAAATAATGAAAATTGGGGTGGGTGAGGAAGAGCCCTTCTAGGAATTCCTCTCCATTGTGCAAGGATGTGTTTGCTTCACTGGTCTTTCAGGAGGCTAAAATTTGATTTTCTTGCTATTGATCAGGTTGCCGACTGGAGACGCTGACTGTGTAATCCTAATTGCAGCTTTATCTCTTCAAGGGGAGCTTGTCAGGGTTATTATTACGCTCAGGTAGTTTTTAGTTGGAAGATTTTTGGGGGGGGTCTCCTGGAATGTTTTTGGCTCAGATATGGAAAACCTCATGCAGAATCATGGTGTCCATGTTTACAGTGATCCCTCGTTTTTCGTGGCTTCATGTTTCGCGGCTTCAGTGCGTCGCGGGTTTTTCAAAAATACAGAATAGGAAAAAAATGCATTGGTAGGAGGCAAGCGCCCCCTAGTGCTTGCTTTAAACGATGTCCACCAACTCAAGTTTCCGGTATAGTGTATTGCGAATCCTACTTCGCGGTTTTTCAGTTTTCGCGGAAGGTTCCGGTCCCCATTAACCGCGAAAAACGAGGGATTACTGTACTAGGGCCCCGTGTGACCTACTCCCAGGCAGATACGCACGGGATTACAACCAGGCTGTTGAAGCCTCAAAAGCAAGACTGCAAGGAGGAATCCAATGACACGGCTGCAACTCTTGCAGTGGCTGGGGAGGGAGGGAGGGGGGAGCCCCATTGTGGGCAGGAAAGGAAAGGGATGATTATTCCAGAGCTTCTGCTGTCAAGAAATGTGAGCAGCCCTGGTTTGGCAATTCAGAGGCAGGACTTCTCCACGCTCCGTCCTGGGCCCATTTTCAAGCAGTGAAGCAGTTCTGCGGGTCTCGGTGAGCAACAGTTGTGCAGGGACCCTCGGACTCCAGCCGATGACCCACCTATCAGCTGGGTTGGGGATGGGTGGACAATCTGGAACACATGTATACACACACAAAATCCACACCACCACAAAACGTCACAATTTGTGCCGTCTATATGCCATATTGTTTTTTCTTAAAGCAAAGAGTATGAAGCAGAACTATAATACACAGAGACCTACAAACACACAGGTGGACCTGCACGCTCTTCTTCTGCAGATTGTGTAACACCCTGTCTGTTGTAGATATTTTCTTAATATCCTTCTCTTCTGCAAATATACAGTACATCTAGGCATATTTATTATCGCTTTGCTAGTCCAAAAGAAGGCCTGGCCTTCTTCAGGTTTTTCCATTTTGCTTCCTGTCCTTTTGCAAACTTGTGTCTCATCCAGTGGTGGGTTTCAAATTGTTTTAGAACCTACTCTGTGGGTGTGGCCTATTTTGTGGGCGTGGCTTGGCAGTCATGTGACATGGTGGGAGTGGCCACCTTTTAAAATGTGGTGAAACTCATTTAACAACGCTCTTGCTTAGCAACCAAAATTTTGGACTCAATTGTGATGATAAATTCTTTCTTTCTTTCTTTCTTTCTTTCTTTCTTTCTTTCTTTCTTTCTTTCTTTCTTTCTTTCTTTCTTTCTTTCTTTCTTTCTTTCTTTCTTTCTTTCTTTCTTTCTTTCTTTCTTTCTTTCTTTCTTTCTTTCTTTCTTTCTTTCTTTCTTTCTTTCTTTCTTCCTTCCTTCCTTCCTTCCTTCCTTCCTCCTTTCCTTTCCTTTCCTTCCCGTTGGGTCACTGGCAGCAGCGGGCCAGATTTACTTCCAGGTACGCCGGTGGAACCCCCTATCACCCGTTCTCTAAATTTCACCAACCGGCTCTCGCGAGTAGGTGCGAGCCTGCAGAAACCCACCACTGGTCTCATCACTCAGATAGTAGTCAGCACTGGCTTTTCAACCAGATGTTCACATCCCTTTGGAGCAGAACTTTCAGCGGAGGGAGGACCAGGGTTTCACAGGGAGTATGTAGTCCATTCCACTAGAAAGTACCACAAGTTCACCACCGGCTGGAGCTCCATGTGTCAAGTGAGGGTGTTGTGCCTGTATCAATGCTGTTAAGCAACAGTGACTGATAGAAGGTTTGTAGCTCAGGGTTGACCTGAGGGCTCCTTGTGGCCCTCTGGGCTTGCTTGTTTTCTTGCAGACGTGTTTCATTACCCTGACTAGCTAACCTCCTCAGTGCTAGACAGAAAGCACCAAGGGCCCCTCACTGACAGAATGCTACAGCACCCTGACCAGAAACTGACCTTTTCCAAAGGAGAAAGAGAGGAGGCCATGCCTACCACTGGAAGAGGAACATCACTGGTGTGTAGGTCAGCTGCAAGTGTATAAACCAGTGAAGTGAGAGGAGCCTTAAATGAAGGGAAGGAGAAGTAGGGACATACTGAAGGCACGAGGGCTGTTGCATTGGCCTTGTCTTCTGGTGCATGCCCCTCCTCATTGTCTCCTTTCATTACCACCACCACCACCATCTCTCCTGGAGCTTTAAGCAGAACTTCCCATGACAGGCAAGTCATTTCATGACATGAAGCCACTTAGTGTAATGACCAATTTTTATTCCGGGACTGGACAGAATTGAATTCACTTCTAAGATGAGCCCTTTTCTCTGCTTAAAGGTCTTTCTCAGAAGTGGTTGAATGGTTAGGACAGATCTTCCTCCAGCTCTCAGCAATAGACCTTCTGGGAGGGGGTCTCCACCTTGTGACACCATCACACCCCGCCCATCTGAGACAGGGACTCCTCCCTCTGCTCTGTTCAGGACAGAGACGTTGTGGGGGCTCCATCACTGGAGGTTTTCAAGAAGAGCCTGGACAGCCATCTTCCTGAAATGATAGAAGGTCTCTTGCTTGTGCCAGGGGTTGGACTAGAAGACCTCCAGGGTCCCTTCCAGCTCTGTTATTCTGTTACAGTAATCCCTCGTTTTTCGCGGCTAATCAGGACCGCACCCGTCCGCGAAAACCGGATATCCGCGAAGTAGGATTCGCTAGGAAACCTGAATTGGTGGACATGTTTAAAGCAACCACTAGGGGGCGCTTGCCTCCTACCAATGCATTTTTAATTTTTTCTGTATTTTTTACAAATCCGCGAAGCACTGAAGCCGCGAAAAACGAGGACGCGAAAAACGAGGGATTACTGTATTTCTAATTATAATGACCTGGACCAAGAGGATTACGCCCATCCAACTGGAAGGGAGCGAGTATTATTAAGGGGGGTAGGCCATAAAGGAGTCATTATGTGAAGTGGCATCACAGCATGAAATCAGCTGTTTCTGGCATCTAATAGACAAATCAGCTTGCAGTGTGTGTGTGTGTGTGTGTGTGTGTGTAAATGGGACTGTTTCTGCTTGTGGGTATTTTTATCCCATTCTCTCTATTTCTAGACAGTGGAAGCTTTGCCAATAACCGGGCTGGGGATTCTGCTTGGGGAACAGGACAGGTAGGTTTATTATAACCAAACAACCCAAAACGCTATTTTTTAAAGCAAGACCACCTGAACGTATCTTTCCCAAATTCAGACTTTGGGGCCCGAACCTTTCTCTCTCTCTCTCTCTAAAATTGGCTGTGCCAGAAAAGCTTCATTGGGCTTTTTTGTCCTTTAGGAACCGGCTGAAGCTCTTCCGGAAGGGCCAAAATATGAGCCCGGCCGACATGTACCGGTGGAAGCTCTCCTCCCATGAGCCCTGCAGTTCCACATGCACCACAGGTGAGCAGCTCCCCAAAGGGCTTGCAGGGGGAAACCTCGGCCAGTCTGCTTGGGAAGGGAAGCAGGCCCGGCTAGCCTTTTCCCCATGAAGGGCCTCGCAGTCCATCCTGCGGCTTCAGTTCCACAGGCTTTCAAGGAGAGCCGATGCGCCATGGCAGAATCCAAGCGCGGAAGCAGCCACCTCTGCCCCAGGGCAAAGGCAGGCAAAAGTCCTTGTAGTCCTAGTGCCCAAGGAGGGACACACTCCTATCTCCACAAAAAGCAAAGCTGGGGCTAACAAAACCCACAGACCTTCTACAATACAATACAATACAATAGCAAGAGTTGGAAGGGACCTTGTAGGTCTTCTAGTCCAACCCCCTGCGTGGGCAGGAACGTTATACCATTTCAGACAAATGGCTATCTAACATCCTCTTAAAGACTTGCAGTGTTGGGGCATTCACAACTTCTGGAGGCAAGCTGTTCCACTGGTTAATTGTTCTAATTGTCAGGAAATTTCTCCTTAGTTCTAAGTTGCTTCTCTCCTTGATTAGTTTCCACCCATTGCTTCTTGTCCTGCCCCCAGGTGCCTTGGAGAATAGTTTGACTCCCTCTTCTTTGTGGCACCCTCTGAGATATCGGAACACTGCTATCATGTCTCCCCTGGTCCTTCTCTTCATCAATCTAGACATACCCAGCTCCTGCAACCGTTCTTCATAGGTTTTAGCCTCCAGTCCCCTCATCCTCTTGGTTGCTCTTCTCTGCACTCTTTCCAGAGTCTCCACGTCTTTTCTACATCGTGGCAACCAAAACTGTATGCAGTATTCCAAGTGTGGCCTTACCAAGGCATTACAAAAGTGGTATTAACCCTTCCCGGGATCTTGATTCTCTCCCTCTGTTTATGCAGCCTAGAACTGGGTTGGCTTTTTTGGCAGCTGCTGCACATTCTACTCCTACATGTAGGGACAAATGCCACGAAAAAGGACTTGAAAACGATGTTGAGGTATTATGAGCAGCTAGGCAAGAAAGTCAAGGGCTTAAGAGAACCAAGAATCCTAGAAGTGAACCACTGGCTACAGGGTTGGTCTCGCCCAAGAAACTTTGGATTTCTGGACCATGGTCTATGCTACCTCCAAGATGGGTTTTGGCAAGGGATGGGTTGCACCCCACAAAGACTGGGAAGAATGTTTCCGGAAAACGGCTCAACTTATCACCACATTAAACTAAACTAGTTTTCTAGGGGGTTTTGCTTGGAATTTGCAAATTCCAAGCAAAAAACCCTAGAAAACCAGTCCAATAATGAGGTAAGGAGGGATGGGAAGGAAGGCAAGCTCAAAGACCACATAGGAGGCATAGGAAGCATATCCAGAGTCAGGCATAAAAGACCCCCACTCCTTTTTTTTTTTTTTTTGGAATAAAAGTTTTTATTGATTTTACAATTTTATAATATTAGGGAAGGGTAATTAGGATTTATATTCTACATTTTAGAGCTTCCATACCAGAGATGGTGACTGCGATCGGGTCCTCATACAATATCATGTTAAACAAGTAGTGTTAGGAGATATATACATTTGGCACATTTTTTAGATTCATACATTCAATCTTTAGTTTTACATTTTCATCCGTTTCAAGAATTACAATAGTTCAAAATTAATTATTTTTGAGATCTGAGCCTTTTTGCTATGGCACCTTCTTTCTTCCTCCCCTCAGAGGGCAGGGCCGTGGCTCCTCCTGTCCCTTCTTCTTCATCGCCCAGGATTGAGGAATGTTTTTAAAGAAAGGCCTCGGCCTCTGCAATTGTTTTACAGTGATCCCTCGTTTTTCGCGGCTTCACTCATTCGCGGATTTTTCAAAAATAAATAAATAAATAAATAACCACCCTCCCAAGCAGCCGGAGCTTGCAATAGGCGGCGTTGCAAAGAGGGTCGTTCTCCTGACCCTCCAAAACTCTCGGGAAACTCCTCGGCTTGCCTTTCTAGCCCTCGCCTAGCCGAGCTCCGGGGATGCAGCTGCCGCTCGCCATTCCCTCAACCCTGCCACACACACACACACACACACACACACACACACACACCGCCCGCTCGCTCCGCCTTTCTAGCCCTCGCCTAGCCGAGCTCCGGGGATGCAGCCGCCGCTCGCCATTCCCTCAACCCTGCCACACACACACACACACACACACACACACACACACACCCCGCCCGCTCGCTCCGCCTTACCAGATTTCGGGTGCGTCAGCTTCCCAGTTCGCCCCTTCGCCCGCCGACGGGACGCGCGGGGGTCGGTCGGTGGCTCGCTCGCTCCACCCGCCGCGGCGCTGCTCCCTCACTGAGGAGGCTGCCGCATTGACTTGCCTCCTGCTGCTGTCCCCGGGGGGGGGGGGTGCCTACTGCTGCTCCCCAGCCGAGGAGGGAAGCAGCCATTTCGGCCACCCCTCCACTCCTCACTCCTTCCCCAAGTCCACCACTTTTCCACAGGAGCACCAACGCTGAGGCGCGCGCGGGGGGGAACATTCCTAGTGGCGAATCCCACTTCGCGGTTTTTCGTTTTTCGCGGAAGGGTCCGGTCCCTATTACCCACGAAAAACGAGGGATTACTGTAATTCTAATTCTGCCTCCCTCCCAGAATACCAACATTCCTTCAGGCATCAACCATTTAAACCAGATCCCGTTTTTATATAATTTTTTAGCCAAGAAGGAAAATTTCCTTCTTGCTTCTCTAATCTTTTTTGGGATCTGCTTTAATATGGCAATATCTTTTTGTTCATATTTCAATGGAACCCTCCCGTTGTGCCCTTAGTATCTCCTCCCGTGTGTATCTTCTTAAATATTTAATATGAAGACCTCCACTCCTGTTTTTCTACTAACAGCCTTATGCGGACCAGGGTCTCAGAACAGTCTTTCTGCTGGAAAAGGATCCAACCACCTGATCAGAAATAATTCACTGTACAAGGAGCAGGATGTGGGTCATGCTTACAGGGACTATTTTCTCTAGTTGCAGCAGCTTGAGAGAGTTTTTACCAATTCTTTTAAGACATGTTAGATTTACATCGTTTTCAGACAGAACAGAGGTCTGCAGGCCAGAATTGGTGAATACAGAGCACAAGGGTACAAACTCAGCCTCAGAATTGTTTTCAATGAAGAATTCCCATTTCCCGGCCTTAAGGACAGTCCACCTGGGTCAGACGGAGACCCAGCCTGTGGTCATGTCCCCTCAGGAGCAGGAAACAAGGCCCCCTCCCTCGGACTTTTCTTTCCCTGCAACCGCATGCAGTCTTTGCCTTTCCTGCATCAGATGAGGAGAGCACCTCTTTCTCCTTCTGTCCTGGCCACTTTTTTACAGAGGCACGATAGAGAGCGTTTTAATACACTGTGTCCCTGTTTGGTCTAGTAGCAGCAGCGCCTCAGATAGAAAGTCCATAGAGAGAGTGGTGAGGACAGCGGAGAAGCTTATATGAAGCTCGCTTCCAGTTGGAGACAAACACCAGGAATCTCCATAAGTGCTGGACAGAATATCTGTTCTTTATTTCAGTCATTTTGTAACATGCTCATTTTTAATTAATGAATTCCTGGGTCATTTCTTGAAAATGTAAGGAAAAGGGATTCAGAGTTGATCAGTACTATTATCCACTCTTCAATCATGTTATTTATTTATTTATTTATTTATTTATTTATTTATTTATTATTTATTTATTTATTTATTTATTTATTTATTTATTTATTTATTTATTTATTTATTTATTTATTTATTTATTTATTTAATCAATCATATTTGTATACCGCCCTATCTCCCCGAAGGGACTCAGGGCGGTGCACAGAAGTATAAAAGCAATACATACAAAACAATTTAAAATAAATTAAATTAGGGTCTGTGCTAAAATTTTTGTTAAAAACATCCGAATCATCCGAATACCCATTAAAACTAAGCCAGGCTGGCCACTTGAAATAGATGTGTCTTTAATGCCCGGCGGAAGAGGCGTAGGTCCGAGATGGTACGAAGGTCGGGGGGTAGGTCGTTCCAAAGGGCAGGCCCTGCCACAGAGAAGGCTCTCCCCCTGGGGGCCACCCGGCGGCATTGTCCGGCGGATGGCACCCTGAGGAGGCCCCTCTGTGGGAGCGGGCAGGTCTAAGGGAGGTATGTGGTAGGAGGCGGTCCTGCAAGTAGCCAGGTCCCGTGCCATGGAGCGCTTTAAAGATGGTTACTAACACCTTGAAGCGCACCCGGAAGGTTAGCTTATCCTTAATAGTATCTAGTAATAGTTATTCTCCGCTATTTAAAAGAGGATAGAATAGCACTGGGCTCAGATCAACCATTTATTTTAAAAAGCTTCTTCATTTTGTTAAGTTGTCCAGAACAATAATAAAGCAGTCTTTAAAAAGTAAGTCTAATAATTTGAACATTCTATAGGCATTTATAGTTACTGACTTACCTTCTTGCAGCAAACAGCCTGATTAGAACAAGGGAGGGGGAAATCTGCCTCTGCCTCCCAGCAATTTGCCTCGTGGAGCAAACAGCAAGTTTCACTTTCAGTTTCTCCCGATCATCAGCCGCTTCAGGCTGCAGGGATTGCTATAGCCCAGGGGTCTGCAAAGTTGGCTCTTTTAAGACAGGTGGATTTCAACTCCCAGAATTCCCCAGCCAGCTATAGCTATAGCTATAGCTGGCTGGGGAATTCTGGGAGTTGAAGTCCACCAGTCTTAAAAGAGCCAACTTTGCAGACCCCTGCTATAGCCTATTGCAGTCTCTACAAGCCCCCGTTTGCTGCAAAAATTCCCATAACTGATATGAAAGGAAAAATGTTTCCTCATTGCGCAGGCCACGCCCCTACATTTCCCCAGATCTTCTGTGTTTCCCACCCCAGGAAGATTTCTTGTGAATGCTGGGCAAATGATTTGGGAGTGAGGAGGTCTTCAGGTCACTTTTGGACCTTGGCAATGGGCTGGACTGGTCCTTGCTGGGACAGTTTTCGGGGGTGGTTTGCCAGTGCCTGCTTCTACCTGGGGATTAGGTGAGAGGCTGGCCCAGGGTCCCCCTAGTGGGCTCCATGTTCCATGCTCAATGCCCAAAACTGGCTCTCCTAAAAAACAATGCAAGGTTCCCTCCCCCCAATGTGAACAAATGATGTCGAAGTGATGTCCCGGTGTCTGGAAGCCGTACGGATCTGGATGGGAAGGAACAGACTCAAGCTCAACCCGTCCAAGACTGAGTGGCCGTGGCTACCGGCGTCCCGGTTCAACCAGTTGACTCCATCACTGGCCATTGGGGGCGAACATCTGGCCCCCATGGATCGGGCACGCAATTTGGGCATCCTCCTAGATGCCCGGCTGTCAATGGATGACCATGTGACAGCCGTGGCTAGGGGGGCGTTTCACCAGGTTCGCCTGGTGCACCAGTTGCGTCCCCTATTGGACCGGGACGCCCTTCGCACAGTCACTCATGCGCTTGTGACGTCCTGTCTAGACTACTGTAACGCTCTCTACATGGGGCTTCCCTTGAGATGCACCCGAAGGCTGCAGCTGGTCCAAAATAATAATAATAATAATAATAATAATTTTATTTGTAAACCGCATCCTCTCCCCCAAAGGGACTCGGAGCGGTGCACAGGGAAATTAAAAATACCAATCAAAATACATATAATAAATAGCTAAAATACAAATTAAACAAAATTATCCCTGCGCTAAAATGTGGCCGCGCGGGCAGTCCTGGGAGTTACTAGATACTCCCACGTAACACCACTCCTGCGCGGGCTGCACTAGCTGCCTGTGGCCTTTCAGGTGCGCTTCAAGGTGCTGATTACCATCTTTAAAGCGCTCCATGGCACGGGACCTAGTTATTTGCGGGATCGTATCCTGCCCCATACATCCCTTCGGCCGATTCGCTCCCACAGAGAGGGACTTCTCCGGGTGCCGTCCACTAGGCAATGCCAGCAGGCGACGCCCAGGGGAAGGGCCTTCTCTGTGATGGGCCCGACCCTTTGGAATCACCTTCCCCCTGATATTAGAACGACCACGGACCTCCGCTCCTTCCGCCAGAAACTCAAAACCCACCGGTTTCATCTAGCCGGCCTGGCCTAACTCCATGCTTCCCGCCTCAGTCTGTAATTTTAAATTATTTTATTTGGTTTTATGGGTTAAGTTTTAATTTTTATAAATTTGTACAGAGGACTATTTAATTCGCTTTTAGTTTATATGTATTGTTATGATTTTGATAATTTTAATTTTACCTGTACACCGCCCCGAGTCCCTTTGGGGAGAGGGGGCGGTCTAGAAATCGAATTAAATAAATAAAATAAATAAATAAACACTCCCAGCTGAGATGTGGGGGTGGAGGGCTTCTGGATGATATCTGCGCAGACAGATGAAGTGAAGGGCTGATGGCTTTGGTCTTTCTGAATGCAGGCGTGATGTCCACCTATGCCATGTGCATCCGCTATGATGGCACGGAGGTGGAGGAGCCTTTCTGCGATGCAGCCACACGGCCTGAGCCCATCCATGAGTTCTGTGCGGGAAGAGAATGCCAACCCAGGTTTGTCTTCCTCGCTGCTTGGGGAACCAAAGCCCAGAGGCAGCTGGGCAGCTTTCATTCCCAGGAGCGCCCTTTCTGTGCTGAGAATATTGCCTGGGTGTCTAGTGAACAGAAAGACGACTGATGCCGTGCCAGGCGTTGTGCCTGTTGCCCTCGTGAGAATCCAGAAATGGGACATGGGCAGGAACGGTGGATGAGGGCAGGAGCTTTTTCGAGGGACCTCTTTGCAATAGAGGCAGGTCTCAGGGAGGAGGGCACAGCCTGGTTGGTGGCTAGGAGAGGCTTTCCTGCATGAAGGCAAGAGATGCTCCGGAGTTGGAGAGCCAAGCACCACCATGACACGGAGGGAGGGAGATTGGTTGATTATCACACTCCACGACTGCAAAGCAAAGGTAATTAAGAGAAATAAAATGCCATCCCAACCATTCTTCATATGCCTTTTATCGTCTTAGCGGCTCTCGGCACTTTCCCCAAAGTCTCAGCATCTTTTGTGTAATGTGGTGGCCAAAACTGTCTTTGGATATTCTTTGCTTTCCTGACCAGATTTGCAGATTCAGGCTATCTGCTGATATTCTGCCTTAGTTATATGGCCCACTTTCCATTTTTTTGCACTTAACCTTTTGGGCTTTCCGTTTATCAGAGAAATCTTTGTGCCACCATTGCTAGTCTCTTCTGGGATTTCCTGTTTTTTCTTTTTCAGTGGTATTGTGCTGGTCTGGACATTGAGGGGGAGGGGGGGCTGTGATTGGACTCTGCTCAAAAGGCAGCTTTGGCATCTGATAACAAACTGCACACTTTGCAACAGAAGTATGCAAATCGGAACGCTGCCAGCATGCTCTCAAGTTGGAGGCCCAGAGTGTTTTTCCCCCTCCAAAATGGCTTTTGATTTAAATGTCATTTGAGCCAACCTCACTTAAATGGGCCAAGATCCCTTTCGGGAGAGGAAGAATAGCAAAACCAGACCTGGTGACAGTCCTGGTCATCCCCAAGGAGCCTGGCCTGGCCGTCCTCCCTCACGCTTCCTCATCCTGAAACCCCGCCTTGCCTTGGACAGGTGGGAGACCAGCAGCTGGAGCGAGTGCTCCAGGACCTGCGGAGAAGGCTACCAGTTCCGCATTGTCCGCTGCTGGAAGATGCTCTCGCCGGGCCTCGACAGCTCCGTCTACAGCCACCTGTGCGAATCAGCCGACATCGCTCGGCCAGAAGAGAGGAAGGTCTGCAAGAACCCGGCCTGCGGGCCACAGTGGGAAATGTCCGAGTGGTCCGAGGTAAATTCTGGCCAAGGGGTCTCTTTGTGCTTTGATCCCTGTGGATCACCTGGGGGGGGGAGTTGGCGGGAGCAGTGGCCAATTTCTGGGAGTCTTTTCCAGCCGCTGTTCCTGCATGGGGTTTTGAATACAAGCAACCTTTTGCTCTGGTGTGCTGGCCACGGCTCACAGGACGCCCCTGAGTGGGCCCTTCTGGGTGAAGATTTACTTCAGGCAGGGCTAACGCTAGCCCTGTGAGTGATGTGGTGGCCTAGAGGTGGAGCTCTTGCCTCACAATCAAAAGGTTGTGAGTTTGATCCTCGGTAGAGGCAGCTATTTCTTTCTCTGGGTGCGATGAGAATATATCTGCTGAATATAACTCTGCATCGGCGACAGGAAGGGCATCCGGACACTCAGCTCCCTTCAATTGCCCAGAGTCCACCCCACAGGGGATTTGTGGGGTCATTAAAAGATGATGAAGGCTAACATTAACCAGCAGATCCCTCGAGCCTTCTCTCCTATCCTTGGTGGAAGGAACAATGGAGACACTTCCCTCCCTTCCCCCTCGACCCAAATTGCACAAATCGATCCTGGGGTTCAGTTCCTGGGGGACCTGCTGTTTTTTTACGCTTCGAGCCTCTCTCCGGCCTCCCATCCCCCTTGAATCCAGGGGCTGCCAAGGCTGACTCTCCCCGCCCTTCCCCCTGCAGTGCACAGCCAGGTGTGGCGAGAGGAGCGTGGTCAGCCGAGACATCCGCTGCTCCGAAGAAGAGAGGCTGTGCGATGCCAGCACCAAGCCAGCAGCTGAGAAGAACTGCACTGGCCCCCCCTGCGACCGGCAGTGGACAGTCTCTGACTGGGGACCGGTAAGCCTGTTGGGCAGAGGGGGACCTTGCTGAGCAGGAGAGAGGGAGGCCGGGCTATTGGCAGGAGCTGCGAGGGGGAGGCCGCTGCGGGTCACAAGAGGTGGAAGGGGCCTGCTTTCCGGATCAGAGCAGGGGTGCCGGTTAATCCAATGTCCGGTTTGCAGCCCAATGTGCTTCTTTTCTTCTTCCACAAATTAAAGCCATCTGAATTTTGGCTCTGGGGCCTGGCAGCCTCTGGGCATCAAAATTACTTTGAGAGCTTCAAACTTCGTGATCTAGGATTTTTTTATAGCATCCCTTTTGAAACATGGGTGTTTCTTCCTGCAGGAAAGCAGATTCCTAGCAGGCGGGGTGGGGTGGGGGAAGTTTAGCAGTAAAGCCAAGAAGTCAGCAAATGGGGGGGGGGGCTCTCCTTCCCAGTCCATGATCAAGCAGTTGCTCTTGAGGATGCCTCCCTGGAGTTTTGCCCTGAGGGGTGGACTGGATGGCCGCAAGGGTTCCTTGCAGCACCTGCCACTTCAGCGTGCTACACGCAGCTGCCTGGGTCGCTCTTCTCTTAGCTCAGGTCCCCAACCCTTGGACTGGGACCAGTATCGGTTCATGGCCTGTTAAGAACTGGGCAGCACAAGCAGCAGGCGAAGCTTCATCTGCACATCCCTTTTTTGTTCGAGAGAGAGGGGGGGGAGAGAGGGAGGGTGAGAGAGGGAGGGAGAGAGAGGGATGGAGGGGGACAGAGAGAGAGGGATGGAGAGAGAGGGAGGGAGGGAGAGGGGGAGAGAGGGAGAGAGAGAGGGAGGGAGAGAGGGAGGGAGAGAGGGAGGGAGGGAGGGAGAGGGAGAGAGGGAGGGAGAGAGAGGGAGGGAGGGAGAGAGAGAGAAAGGGAGAGGGAGAGGGAGGGAGAGAGGGGGGAGAGAGAGGGAGGGAGAGGGAGGGAGAGAGAAGGAGGGAGAGAGGAAAGAGAGGGAGAGAGAGAGAGACAGAGAGGGAGAGACAGAGGGAGAGACAGAGGGAGAGATGGGGGGAGAGAGAGACAGAGAGAGAGAGACAGAAAGAGAAAGACGTGAGTCAAAAGCAGGAGGCTCTAAGCCAAAGCAAACCATTATTCCTGGCAAAGACAAACTCCCTACCCTTTCCCCTCCAGGTGTTTCTTGTGAGGAGGAGTGGAGGATGACCTCCCAAGGGGCTTTGCAGCCCTCCTCTGCCTCCGCTCGGCTCTCCTTGCCCTTGGATCAGCAGAGAAGGCATCCGTGCGTTGCCAGAGATTGGCTGCTATTTATTGGCACCGTGGCCAGTCAGCAGACAACCCTCCTCTGTGTCTGGGCAGGAGAGCATCCCTCCATCTGGTTGGCCAACTCCTCCAATGCCTGAGAGTCCCTGGCATTGTGCCTTCCCTACCAGACAGTCCCAGGTTCGACTCCCCCTCCAAACCGGGCTTGGAGGAGGCCATGACAGGAATAAGCCTGGATGCGCGTCTGCCTTCTCTCTCCCTTGCAGTGCAGTGGGGGCTGCGGTCCAGGCCGAATGATCCGCCAGGTCTACTGCAAAAGCAGCGATGGGCGCGTGGTGCCAGAGTCCCAGTGCAACCCCGAAGCCAAGCCCCTGGCCATCCACCCCTGTGGGGAGAAGAACTGCCCCGCCGGCTGGCTGGCCCAGGACTGGGAACGGGTAAGAGGTCCCCGGGGAGGGTTCTGGGGGCTTACGGCTGCCTGGGCCAGCCCTGGACCCTTCCTTCTTCTGGCAGTGCAACGCCACCTGCGGCCGAGGGTTGAAGATGCGGACAGTCCTGTGCCTGGAGATTGTCAGTGGGAAGATCAAAACCCGGCCCCCTGCCGCGTGCGATGCCACCAAGAAGGAGGCAGAGGAAGCCACCTGCTTTGAGCGCCCCTGCTTCAAGTGGTACACCACCCCTTGGTCTGAGGTGAGGGCCTGGGGGGCTCCTGGTTCTGGCGACACGTGACAGGCTCAATGTGGAGATAAGAACGGCCCCAGCAACCCCCAGGTGGTCGGCTAAAGGAGGGCAACCTGCCTTGCGGTGATTCAGTTTGTGGGACACAAAGCCAAAATAGGAACTTCCAGGAAAAGGTGGCCATGATGGACCTGCCGTAGCCGAACCAGCCAACTGGATTCCAGTCCTTCCCCCCCTCGCCCTCCCCCACCCAGCCCACCATGCCCTCCGGGGCTCAGCCAGCCTGTCCCGTGCAGGGCAGAGCAAGGCCCGTACAGGGCTTTTTAGCAGCCAGGGGAATTGAACCGCCCCGAGTCCCCTCGGGGAGAGGGAGCGGTCTTCAAATTAAATTTTGATTGATTGATTGATTGAAGAACCAGGAAAGTTCACAACCGCCCACCCCATTTAAGCCCTCCACGTTCCAAGACTAAGGATCCCCTGGCTGCTTCCCTGCCCGGAACCTGATGTCCTCTCCCTGCTCCACAGATCCTGCATCTCCGGGGCTTCCAGAAAAGCACAGCTGGTTCCAATTAGGCCTGATGCTCCAGGCCGTGAGAGGCTCCCATTGGCCTATCAGCCACGGTGGCTTGTGGGTCACTGTCTGGAGCTCCCACAGGTCTTGCCGGGCTGCCCAGAGCCAGGGGGGGGAGGTTTCTGGGCAGCAGAGACACCCCCAGCACATCCCTCTCCCCCCGGACCCTCCTCTGCCGCAGATGCTCCTGCGAGAGCAGGGCAGGCCTTGCTATAAATAGGCAGAGCCAAGGGGCAGAGTCCCTGTTGGCATGTACAGCTGTTGTGTCCGTCCGTCCCCCAGCATAGAGGAGGGAACTGTGGGGTGCTGAGTTAAGAACACAATTCTCAGAGTCCCAACCCATAAAATTAATGAAACTCCCGAGAGATGAAACATGCAACTCTCCTCCTCCAGCTGGTTTGGATGGGCTTGTGGGGGGGGGGGTGGATTGTCTCCTGGGCTTCCTGCATTAGGACACTGCCTCAATGTGAAAGAAGAAGCAGCGCATCGACTGCAGCCAAGAGCTCAGGAAAGGTGAGGTTGGCTCACCTGCCGTGTATTTAAAACTCCTCCTCCTCCTCCTCTTGGAGTGCCACCTTTTCTGAAGGTCTGGGACTCCTTTTGAATTGTCCTGGTTGTCTTAAGTTGGCAACAGAGCTTGTGTTCCTTCCTCCCAGTGCACAAAAACCTGTGGAATTGGCACGCGGATGCGGGACGTCAAGTGTTACCAAGGGAAGGATCTTGTCCGTGGGTGTGACCCACTCCTGAAACCAGTGGCGAAGCAGACCTGTGACCTCCATCCTTGCCCAACAGAGCCACCAGGTTAGCTGGGATGCCTGGCAGACGGGGGGGGAGGGGAGGGGGATAGCTTAAGTGCCACGAGCGAGCCATGCCCAGCAGTGTTGGAACCCCGGCGCTGGGAAATCCGGTCCTGGTCCCTATGCTGCTCTGACCACACCACAACCGTCCACGTGAAACATCTGATGAGTCTCCCCTTCCCAGAAGTGGACCCAGAAGTTCCTCCCTTGGCCACCTCCCCCCCCCAAGAAGGGCTTGCTGGCAATTGGCAGTGGAGAGAGGGGTTGGGGGTGGGTGGGCTGTGCCAGGTCACCTGAGGGGAGGGAGGACCCCCTCCTTTCCCCCCGAGTGGTTAGCAGCTGAAGGGAAGCAGACTCAACCAGGAGCAGAAAGAGACCGATGCCCACCTCAGTTGGAGGAAGCGGGAATGCCCGGATCCTCCGAGGAAGCTGGAATTCTTTGGCCAACTTCCACCAGAGGGTCGCCTAGGAGCTTTTCTTTTTCAGGAAGAAAACGCACCTCAAGGAATGTTATTTTAGTGGAAATATGTTGCCTGCACCATTTTGTCAGGCCCCGGGTTGGTGCGGATCCAAGGTGCAGGAAAGCCCCCAGTTCTTTGGCCACCCCCAAAGGCCACGTTCAAGATAAAGCCGTGGGGTTGATGCTGTGTGGGCGACCGAGAGCTGGAAGGTCGGGGGGGGGGCACCCCACATCCTTTGCGGAGGCATCGTTTGGGCAGAGAAGGGGGAGGCTGGCACAGGGACAGGCACTGGGGCCCAATGCGGCTCTCCCTCTTGCCTCAGATGACCTCCTTGACCTTGTGGCCCTCCCACAGACGACAGCTGCCAGGACCAGGCAGGGACCAACTGCGCCCTGGCGATTAAAGTGAACCTCTGCGGCCACTGGTACTACAGCAAGGCCTGCTGCCGATCCTGCCGCGTCCCCCGTTCCTAGGAGCAGCAGCAACCGGAGCTTAGCGCCATCAGGCATCACCTAGTGGTTCTCGACTCTCTTTTCCTCCAGCCGCGAAGGGGAAACCCCCCCACCCCCTTGACCCACAATGTCGCCTGCAGAATTCTGGATTTTTCTTTTAATTCATTGTGCAAACTTTTGATCTACCTTTTATAGATGTTGCCAGGCTGGCTTTGCTTTCCTGTTACTGGCACATCCATCGCCTGTTGCAGGACTGGGCTGAAGTCAGAATGCCCTCTCCTCTCAGCCGTGGCTCTTTCCTTCCACCTCCCTGCCTTAAGAGACTGTCTCATGGTCCCCTCGAGGTTTGTGGGGAGACACCTTTAAATAAGGCACTCCCCAAATAAAAGATATGCTGAACCCTTCTCTCCAGTCCTGCAGTTAATAATTGCCCCCCGTGTTGCAATGAAGAATATTTGAGTACCCACATCCATTTTGGTGGGGATTGGAGGGAATGGCATTTGCATCAGCTTTAGATATTCAAATGGCAATCAAATCACTAAAGGCAGAGGAACTCTGTCATTTCAGGCTCAGGCACCTTGACTTTATTTTCACTCCGTAGTAAATATAAATCGATGAAGGCAGGTAGTAAAGTCCACTAAATATAACACGTCAGTGCACATCTGGCAAAATGTTTTATCTCGTAATTGAGCTCTTAAATGCATGCCAGCATATTGTATAGGACGGGTCTGCAAAGTCGGCTCTTTTAAGACTGGTGGACTTCAACTCCCAGAGTTCCCCAGCCAGCTATGCTGGCTGGGGAACTCTGGGAATTGAAGTCCACCAGTCTTAAAAGAGCCGACTTTGCAGACCCCTGTACATAGCTGCACTTTATAATTCAAAAGAGCCATGGACTCTTTTTTTTAATGTATTTGTTTACAAAATAATAAACGTTATCCCTTTTACTGTTGAATGGTCCTTGTAAGTGTACTTTAAATAAGGTTTCTGATATTTATGGTGACAGCTGTTAAGTTTTTCCCCATTGGTTTTGGCAAATGGAAACTATTCTACCACCTCTGATTATATTCGACAGGACGGTATCAGCAATGGAGTCCTTCAGGTTTGGGGGTTCTATAATCTTCCAGGACTGGAAACAGACACCTAAGATTAGAATCGCCATTAAAAAGACCCAACAAAGAATGTTCTCCCTGTGTCAACTAATGAAGTTCAGACTGTCCCAGGAGCTGTTGATACAGAGGAATTGTGGAGTCTCGTCTTTATTTCTGTAACTGTTTGGTTTGGTACAGCAACCAAACAGTCAGATACAGACTCCAATGGGGAGTTAGGACTGCAGAGAAAACAATTGCAATCAGCCTGCCTTCCATGGAGGACCCACGTACAACACGGGCCAGAAAGAGGGCTGAGAAAATACCCATAGACGCCTCACATCCTGGGCATCAACTCTTTCAACTTCTACCCTCAGAGGAGGTGCTAGAGGGCACTGCATGCCAAAACAAGGAGACGCAGGGACAAGTTTTTCTCTCATGCCATTCCTCTGCTGCTAATTCTCACAGTGCTGTTTAATCTCTATGTATATTTACCCATTACAGTGGTACCTCGGTTCACGAACGCCTCTGTTCACGACCAATTCGGATTACGACCAAAAATTTCCCAAAAAATGTGCCCCGGTTCACGAACACCGTTTCGGTTCACGAACGGAAAAGTTCGTAAAAATACGCTCCGCTTCACGAACTCCGCCTCGCTTCACGAACAGAAAAGTTCGTAAAAATGCTCGGATTCACGAACCCCGCCTCGCTTCACGAACCGGAGCCGCGGACATTTTAAAAACAAGGTCAGAACGGATTAACCGGATTTACATTGAACACTATGGGAAACTGTGCCTCTGTTCACGACCAATTCTGTTCGTGAACAGAGTCAGTTCAAGAATCACGACCAAAAAACAAGGTCGGAACGGATTAACCGGATTTACATTGAACCCTATGGGAAATTGTGCCTCGCTTCACGACCAATTCGGATCGCGAACAGAGTCAGTTCACGAATAAAGTTCGTGAACCGAGGTACCACTGTATATTATTATTATTAATACTACTACTATTATTGATCATAGCACAGACAGCCAGAGATTCAGAGTGGGTTTGGCATTTTTGTTTACCTATCGAATCCTTACCAAGGACCTGGGATAGGCAAATCTGAATGTTTATTGTTATTCTGTGGTTAATCTTTGCTGAGATTCCCAGCCTGTGGGGCTGGTTGGTAGCTCAACAGCTCAAGTCCTAACCAAGGACCTAGGAACTGTCAAGGTAACGTCAGAGGATAGAAGCTGTTCCAAGCAGGGTGGCCTTTGTAGACTCAGAATGCTCAAGTCCGGCAAACCTAGAACCTCCACATAGGGAGGGAGCCCCCTAGGTCTTGCTCCAAGGGCTCCAATCACAATCAGGACAACACACGACTTTCTCTTCCACAGTCGCTCAACTTCAATTTGCAAGTCCCGGTATTTTGTGATTTTTTCTTGCTGCTTATTTTCAATTCGTGCGTCACCAGGTATTGCAATGTTCACGAACCATACTTTTCTCTTTTCAATTATTGTTATATCAGGTGTGTTGTAGGACAAGTGCATTATTATTATTATTATTATTATTATTATTCTGTGGTTAATCTTTGGTGAGATTAACAGCCTTTGGGGCTGGTTGATAGCTCAACAGCTCGAGTCCTAACCAAGGACCTAGGAACTGTCAAGGTAACGTCGGAGGATAGAAGCTGTTCCAAGTAGGGTGGTTTTTTTGTAGAGTCAGAATATTCAAGTCCAATAAATTTAGAATCCCCAATAGCAAGGTAGCCCTTTAGGTATTGCTCCAAGGGCTCCAATTACAATCGGGACAACACATGATTTCTTCTTCCACAGTCGCTCAACTTCAATTTGCAAGTCCTGGTACTTTGTGATTTTTTCTTGCTGCTTATCTTCAATTCATGCATCACCAGGTATTGCAATGTCAACGAACCAAACTTTCTTCTTTTCAACGATTGTTGTATCAAGTGTGTTATGGACCAAGTGCCTGTCAGTCTGAATTCTGAAATCCCACAAGATCTTGACTTTTTCATTCTCTAGAACCTTCTCAACTGGATATTCTCAGTGGTTTTTTGCTGTACTCAAATCGAAACTTCTGGCACAGTTTCCAGTGAATGATCTTAGCAACTCGATCATGGCGTTGTAGGTAGTCAGTTTGTGAAATTTTGCAGCACCCACTGATCAAATGGTCAACTGTCTCATCTTTCTCATTTCAGAGGCAAGATTTGCTATTGGTGGGAAAATGCTGGATTTTTGCCTTCATGCAGTTTGTGGCTAAGGCTTGTTCTTGAGCTGCCAAAATAAAGCCTTCTGTTTCTTTTTTCAGTACTCCTGATCTTAACCAGTTCCAAGTTAGCTTTTAGTCAGCTTTGCCTTCAATACTTTTCAAGTATTGGCCATGCACAGCTTTGCTTTTCCAATTTTCAGCTCGCTTCTCAATTACTTCTTTCTTATATTCAGCTTTCGACTTAGTTGTCTTCAAAAGGCCTCCTTTATTTACTTCCTTAATCATTGGTTCTTCACTTTTCTGGATGTAATCATTCAAGCTGTGTCTTTCTTCTTCCACAGTCTGCTTTACTTGTAGGAGTCCTCGACCACCCTCTGTTCTCGGTAGATATAATCGGTCAACATCACTGTTAGGATACAAAGCATGATTCATTGTCATAAGCTTGTTTTTCGGTCTAAATTGTCCAACTCCATCTGGGTCCGGTCAATTCTTTATTACCCCCTTATTGGTATCATTATGATTATTACTCTATAGTTCTGCAGGCACATTGAAAGTGTGTGTGCTTGCAAAACTATAAAGCAAGTGTCCACTTGGCCAAGTACTTCGCACAGTCACTCAAGCGCTCGTGACTTCTCGCCTGGACTACTGTAACGCTCTCTACATGGGGCTCCCCTTGAGATGCACTCAGAGGTTGCAGTTGGTCCAGAATGCGGCCACACGGGTGATTATGGGTGCTTCAAAAAAATCCCACATAACACTGCCCCTGCGCGAGCTGCACTGGCTGCCTGTGACCTACCGGGTGCGTTACAAGGTTTTGATGACCATCTTCAAGGTGCTCCATGGCACGGGGCCTAGTTACCTCCGAGACCGTCTGCTGCCCCATACGTTCCTACGACCAATACGCTCTCACAGAGAGGGTCTGCTCCGGGTGCCGTCAACCGGGCAATGCCGGTTGGCGACGCCCAGGGGAAGAGCCTTCTCTGTGATGGGCCCAACCCTCTGGAACGCTCTTCCCCCCGACCTCCGTGTCATCTCGGACCTCCGCCTGTTCCGCCAGCGGTTAAAAACGCACTTCTTCCAACAAGCCGGCCTGGCATGATTTTACCCGACACTGTACTGCTTTTAGTTACCAAAGTTTTAATTCTGGGGTTTTAATATGGGTTTTAGCACAGGGTGGGTTAATTTAATTTAGTTTTAAGAATGTTTTATTTTTGTATATTTGTATATTTATATTTTATATTCCCTGTGCGCTGCCCTGAGTCCCTATGTGGTGAGATGGGTGCGGCTTATAAATTTGAAAAAAAAATAAAAAAAGTAAAAAAAAATCGATTCGATTCAAAAGGAAGGAGGAGGAGATGCCACAGCAGGTGTGTTATCTGTTTTTTAAATTATTTTTTCCTCGTATTTTCCATAGTTTTTATAATATGACCTACAAAAATAATACAGAAGGGAAATTAGAAAAGGAAAAAGGGAAATGAATAGTGGGTAAATAGCAGTAAAATAAAGCATTAAGGCAAGGCAGGCGTTGCATCTCAAGGCCACATTCCCAAGAGGGTTCGAGGGTCAAGGTTGGGGCCAGAGGCAGGAATTTTAAGAGAAAAAATTGGAGCCCCATTTCCTAAATCCTCATTTTAATAGGGCTTCCCCTTTTTCTCCCTCCAAGCTTGTGGGCCATAAAACGGATGGAGCAACTCCCCTCTGCCCCCCTTTCTTAAAGGCGTTTCATAATTTTCTTAAATGCAGTGAAAGAAACACTCCATTTGGTAACAAGTCAAGGTAAGTTGTTTTTATTTTATTTTCGGAATCCAGAAGTCCTGTACATGTTTATCACAAGTAAAGATAAATGAAAATTCATGAAATAGTTTCATTTTATTTCAAAGATAATATAAAGGGGAAAAATAAATAGCCATACTTAATAAGCAACAAATTGTAGCATTTTTAAGAGTGCCACTGAAACCGATACAAATTTTAAGAATTATACAAAATAGTTTTGTGGAAGCAGCTACTAGTTACAGATCACTGAAGACCGACATGAATGCATTTTATTGGATGCAGCCAAAGCAAGACATGAACATTAATTCCAAATCAGATGGATCAGTGACGCTACCGACTTGTCTCTGAACTGGCACCCATTTCTCTCCTCCTGGTCCTCTTGGCCTCTCCTGCCCTGTGCACCCTCCTCCAGAGGAGTTTGAATAGGCTGAACTCAAACTGCCCAACCAGGTCGGATTCTCATCGTCCCCAGCATCTAACTCGTGAGTGCCAGTTTTACAAACTCCCTGAACACACGGTCGGATCCCGCAGGGGAGCCAATATCCTCTGGGCACTGTGGGGCACTCTCCATCCCACTCAAAGACCTGGAGAGGAGCAGGGGTGTGGACTAGCTGCCTTTACCTCAGGTGGCCTCTGAAGGCCGCCTGTCCTGCTGCCTTTTAAGTCTTATCTCCCTGCTGACATCCCATCTAGCCAGACCCCCCCCCCCCTTTCCTAGAGGCAGGTTGGGGGAAGCTGCACTAAATGTTACTGCCTGGAGCTCTGAGCTGCAGCCTTTCTGCCCCCAGGAAAAGGCATCCCCCTGTGCCCGCAGAAGTGCCTTGTGCCCACCATCCCTCTGCGTCTGCCTCCTGGACACTCGGAGGGGAAGCTGGGAGGGGGAAGGGAGGGGGGAAGCGCAAGAGCACAGCAGGGTCCCCTCTGGTTTGCCTGGCAACACCGGGGGTGCTTTTCATCATTGCGGGTGAGACCGAGGAAGTCCTGCAGCGGGCAACACCGCTGTTCAAACATGGCAAAGTCCTGCCCCCCTGCCCCCCACCCCACCCCCGATGCCAAGAGAATGCCTTCATGGCCCTTGGCAGCCCTCCACCGTCACCCGGCAATGCAAAATAGGGCAGGACCAGCACAGCGGGGACAAGCGAGGCCAGAGCCAAACGAAAGCCGAGCTCATCTCAGTTGGACGTAGTGGGCAGGGAGAGTCCTGGCCACGTTCCTGGTATGTTTCTTCTGTCCTTAGAAAGACCCCTGACAGCAACCGGGGGGGGGGGAGGGGCCTGGGGGCAGCTGTGAGGCTCAGAGTAGACTGAATGTACGGTGGGGACACTGCAGAGAAGAAGGGAACAGCTGGATTCGCGTTAAGCAATTGGCAAAAAACCTCTGGCTCTGGCTCAGTTCCCGCCTCCTTCCCCACCCCCACCCCCTACCCCATCAGGGAAATCAGAGGCCCCACCTTGTGCAGGCTGAAGGGTGGCAAACCAGTTTGCACATTCATACAAAAGGATGTCCTGTATCAAAAACCTCACCTACAGGGCAGAAAGGAAGAAGGGCTGCTTTGATCGGGGTTTAGAAAACGGGCGATCTCTACCAAGACAGCCGGTGCTCCTGGCCTCACGGAGGAGACAAGACGAGGGGGGAGGAGGCTGGGAAGCCAAAGGGCCTTCAGCCTTGGGCCGAGCCTGCGAGCCGAGGGGCGACGGGGCCTCTTCGGCCAGGCCGGTCAGACATCCGTGCTGATGCTGCGGCTGCGGGAGAAGGCTTCGCGCATGGCAGAGAGCCGGTTGGGATTGAGGGCCTGGAAGCCACTGCTCAGGCCAATGGGCAGCTCCAGGTCTTCTTGGCTGATGGCCTTGTAGTTGACCAGGTCGCCCCCGTTGCGGACCTCCTCTTCGGGCTCCTGCAGGAAGAACGTTGGAGGCTCATACTGGGAGCAGCTGTGGCAGCCAGTCCGGGACTGGGAGGGCTTCTTGTAGGGGGAGCGGTACAAGGAGGGGCCGTTGGTCAGAGCCACGTTACGGTTGCAGTGCAGGGGGGGAATGTGGGAATCCGCAGGGAAGTCGGGCTCATCGCCGTCCTCTTCCGACTCATCTTTCTTGCAACAGTAATACTGGAAGAGAGAGAAACAATTTCCGTGGGCCGCCACTCCTTCCGCAGGCCAAGAGGTGCTTCTCCACCACCCTCACAGAAGCCCCTTCCCAGGGAGCCGGTTCGCACACGGTGAAGGCAGCCGATTTGGACGGGGCTTGCTGCAATGGGCAACTCAGCCGCCGGCATTTGCAAACCATGGTTTCTACCGTGTGTGAACTTGGCTAAGCAGACTCTGGCTTGGTTTGTAGGAATCCACAATCACTGGCACTCTCACGACATCGACACCATGATAGAGACATTTAAAGCAGGAGTCTCCAGCCAAGCTTTGCTGGCTGGAGAAGTCTGGGAGCTGAAGTCCTTCAGACTTAAAGTTGCAAAGGTTGGAGACCCCTGGCCCAGGCCCTGACACTGACAGCTTTGCTGGCTGGAGAAGTCTGGGAGCTGAAGTCCTTCAGACTTAAAGTTGTAAAGGTTGGAGACCCCTGGCCCAGGCCCTGACACTGACAGCTTTGCTGGCTGGAGAAGTCTGGGAGCTGAAGTCCTTCAGACTTAAAGTTGCAAAGGTTGGAGACCCCTGGCCCAGGCCCTGACACTGACAGCTTTGCTGGCTGGAGAAGTCTGGGAGCTGAAGTCCTTCAGACTTAAAGTTGCAAAGGTTGGAGACCCCTGGCCCAGGCCCTGACACCTTTGCTGGCTGGAGAATTCTGGGAGCTGAAGTCCTTCAGACTTGAAGTTGCAAAGGTTGGAGACCCCTGGCCCAGGCCCTGACACTGACAGCTTTGCTGGCTGGAGAATTCTGGGAGCTGAAGTCCTTCAGACTTAAAGTTGCAAAGGTTGGAGACCCCTGGCCCAGGCCCTGACACTGACAGCTTTGCTGGCTGGAGAAGTCTGGGAGCTGAAGTCCTTCAGACTTAAAGTTGCAAAGGTTGGAGACCCCTGATTTAAAGAATCCCAGCACCTTAGAAGAGAGAGAACAAACGGCCTGCTCCCAACAAAGTAAATATGAAGAGCTTTTTTGGGGAAAGAGAAGACTAAACAAGGAATGGCTGGGTTCTAGTATGAAGAAGAAAAAGGAGACCGTTATCTTCGAAAATGAAGTGGCTGCACAAAAACTCTGAGCTGAACATGAGAAGCCATCAATCTAACCAGAAGGAAAGAGAAGTTTAGATCCCTGTTAGGACAGTTAAGATTCAGGGGGCCAAAAGCCACAGATAGGAGGAGGTTTTTCCAGCCACCTTCTAAGTCAGAGAGAGAGAAATTCTCTGACTTATCCCAGGGTGAAGACACAGGGTGGTCTCTCCTTTGCGCAGGGCAGCAGGAGCCAGAGAAAAGGGGGCTTTAGGCAAGGGGGGGGGCAATTGCAAAAGGGGGCATCTACTCCTTTCTCCTGCTGATGGGAGGAGGGTCCTCCAACCATTCATCAAGAACAGACGTGCCCAAGCTCTGCTTCATAGGGCCCCTTTCCTCCTTCCTTCAAGGCAGGTCCTTGTTTTTATTTTTCTTTCTTTCTTTCTTTCTTTCTTTCTTTCTTTCTTTCTTTCTCTTTCTTTCTCTCTCTCTCTCTCTCTCTCTCTCTCTCTCTCTCTCCCTTCCTTCCTTTTTTATTTTATTTATTTATTTATTTATGTCAAGCATATAGATAAGATAGCAGATAAAAGTATAAACGTGATTTTGAATTCTTGAAAAGGATAGGCATAAAAAGGGTAGAGGAAGGGAGGGCTCTTCTCGTGAAATATCTTTGGACTCTCCATTGCATTAAGGTCTGATATGCAGTGGGGCTTCCAGACAGCTGAGCTGTATTCGAGAATTGGCCTAGCAAAGGTTTTGTATGTTCTAGTAGGGTATGCTGCTTGGGTGGAGGGTTGGACCAGATGACCTACGAGGTCCCTACCGACTCTGTTCATCTGAATCTGAGGGCAGAAAGAACTACATGTTGGTGGAGAAGATTTGGCTCCCAGATGAGGAGAGGAGAATTCACCAGAACCGAAGGGCCAGGTGGAGAGAAGCTGTTCGGTCAAACACCCATGAGGATATGTGGTGTGGAAGTGTGGCAGCCTTGCCATGTCCTCCTCCCACAGGGTATAGCTTCCTCCTCTGGAATGACTCGGGTGTTCTGAGGCTGGGAGAAGCCTCCGCATATCCTGCAGTGCTCCCTCGGCCGTTCAACATCGGATGTCCCTTGGGCCTTCTCTTCCATGGTGCTTTTTTTGGTCCTGACTGCCTGAGGCAAGACACATAGCCTCAAACTCCTCATGTGCGAGGAACATCCTCTGGCAAGGATCCCTTAGAAGCCAGCAATCAGAACAATAAGCTCAGAGTGTGGAAATCGTGTTGATGCCCAAATCAGCAAGATCTGCCCCACGGCGAGCACAGGCCTCCAGCAGTAAGATGACGATCGCTTCACCCCAGGAGATTTTATCTTCCAGAGTTTCATTTTTTTGGGATAAGGACCGTTGTTCAAGTTTGTCAAGATCTTTTTGGATCCTGACTTGTCTTTGGAAGTGTTAGCTATTCCTGCCAGTTGAGTATCATCTGCAAATTTGATGAGTTCCCCTTCTATTCCCTCATCTAAGTCATTAATGAAGATATGGAAGTAGCACTGGGCCTAGGGTTAGGCTTAGGGTTACTTCTCTCCATGTAGAAATCGCCCCATTAAGGATTACTCGTTGAGTATGGTTTGTCAACCAGCTACAAATCCATCTGGTGGTGATGTTGTCTATCCCACATTTTTCTAACTTACCAAGAAGTAGATTGTGGTCTACTTTGTCAAATGTCTTATTGAAATCTAAGTATATACTCCACAGCCTTTCACTAGTCTACCAAATTCATGACTTTATCAAACGAGTGATTTGGCACGATCTGTTTTTAACAAACCCATGCTGGCTGCTAGTTATAACTTTATTTGCTTCTAGTTGTTAGCAGATCTGGTTTTTTTATCATCTTTTCCAGGAACTTCCCAGGTGTTGATGTTAGGCTGATTAGTCTGTAGTTTCCTGGGTCTTTCTTGAAGATGGCAACCCCATCAGCCCTTTTCCAATCCTCAGGTACTTCCCTGGTGCTCCAGGACTTTTGAAAGATATGGCACAGCATCTGTCAACTCATTCAGAACTCTGGGATATAATCTGTCCAGTCTCAGTGATTTATATTTGTCTATGTCAAATAGGTGTTCATTTTCTTGCTTATTTTAATTTTTATTTCTAGTTAGTCTTTTACAGATTTTTTTTTGGGGTATGTTGGGCTATAATTTCTTTTTGTGTGAAGACTGATGCAAAGAATGAGTTAAACAGCTCTTAAATGAATGATTTAAATGAATCATTAAAATGAATGATTTAAATGAATGCACTTAAATCTGGGATTGGAGCCAGATCAAGCCATATAAATTGATAGGGTAATTTCTTGGGCTATGACACTTGTTGTTTTATGGCAAGATTATTGTTTTCAGAAGTTACAGGTGCTCCATCACTGGAGGTTTTCAAGAAGAGACTTCACAACCATTTGTCCAGAATGGTACACCATTTCTGACTGATGGCAGCCCGGTCTCTTCTTGAAAGCTTCCAGTGATGAAGCTCCCACAACTTCTCTTCCATGGGTTGGCTGTTCTCACTGTCAGGAAATTTTTCCTTATTTCCAGGTTGAATCTCTTCTTGGTCAGTTTCATCCATTGTTCCTTGTCTGGCCTTCGGGTGCTTTGGAGAATAGCTTGACCCCTTCCTCTCTGTGGCAGCCCTTCAAATATTGGAAGATGCTATCCTTTCTTCCCTGGTCCTTCTATTCACCTGGTGAATACTTGCAACCGTTCATTGTATGTTTTAGCCCAATCGTCCTGGCTGCTCTTCTCTGCACTCTTTCTAGAGTCTCAACATCTTTTTTTGTAGTGTGATGACTAAAACTAGATGCAGTACTCTAGGTGTGGCCTTACTAAGGCTTTGTAGAGTAGCATTAGTACCTCACTTGATCTTGATTGCATCCCTCTGTTAATGCAGGTTAGTATTGCGTTGGCTTTTTTGGCTGCCACCTCGCACTGCTGGCCAGGGCTGAAATCCACAGAGGGAGGGGAATCCATTGTGCCACGTGACTTAGATTAGCTAGAAAGCAGGAAATCCTGCTTTCTAGCTAATATAAATTGTGTGTCACAGCTAATCGTCAGAAATACCGGTTCGTCTGAACAGGCAACATTTTTATACTACCAGTTTAGGCAAACTGGTAGCTTTTTTTTACTACCAGCTCAGGTTAATACCTCAAGCACTTGGAGAATGACGGCCTTCTTAGCTCCAGATTACTCTAGAACACTGTTTTGCCCAGCTGCAGACCATTAAGTCCAAGTGCAGTCTGAGCAACCACCAAGGGCCTTCCCTTTCCAAGTCTGCCCTCCAAGGGCAAGGATTTAGCAACTGTCCTCCCCCTTCGCATCCTCTGGCCTGAAGGACTTTCCCTTTGGAGTATTCTGAGAAGCAGGCGAGGGTCCTGTGTCTGCATATTTTCAATGATAAAAGGACTCCCCCCCCCCCCTCCCCAACTGATCTGGCTCACGAGAGAGTCTTCTAAAGCAGGGAGCTCCAACTTTGGCAACGTTAAGCTTTGCTGGGTGAGGAATTCTGGGAGTGGAAGTCCTCCGGGCTTAAAGTTGCCAGGGTTGGAGACCCCAGTTCTAAAGGAAGCCCCCTGCACTGAAAGAGAAGAGCCTGCCTTGCACAAGTTCTTCAGTGGCTCCGGATTGTGGAAATTGAATAAGAGGCAGCCGGGAAGCGGCTTGAGATGTTCTGCACAGCCAAAGGTTTGATTTTTTTTTCCTGATGTGGTCATTTGGCTGTGAGCGGCAGCAGCCGATGCCAATTTTCACATTCCTTAGGCTGCCAGAAGTCCTCCAAAGCCACTCTCGCCATCCACATCTCGGCTTTTGGCCCTCATGCAAGACTTTTTTGGAAGAGAAGCAGTTCCACGGGGAAAAGAGCAAACTGGTGAATCAAATCTTATGATATAATAAGCATGTACGAAGTCACATTCCTCAGTCACCCCACCCCGACACCCCTGACCCCTGCTGTCTCTCACACATACACACCATTCTCTGTGAATTCCTACACAAACCTAGCCCGGTTTCTGGCCAAGCAAAACCCTGGCCAAATAAAAACAGGTCTCCCCTAAAACCCAAGAAAAGCAACCGAGGATGCTTGTAGCACAGCAGCTCCTCCCCATCCCAGGCGTAGAAGCGTAATATTAAATACTTTTTTAAAAAAACCTGCTGTGAAGCAAAATGTACCTGGAGCCTGCAGTAGCAGAGAACAGCGATAATGCACAGTAATATGACAGTTGCTAATATTCCGCCGGTGATGACCACAGTCCCCGCGGTCATCCGACCTCTTCTCCATCAACACCTGGAAAGGAAAGCAGAAAGAAGCATGACAAGGGGGGGGGGGGTCAGGACAGGGGGAGCGTGGGGGTGGAGCAGGGGCTGCAAGAGGGAGGCCTGTGGCTGTCGGCAGACTCCATCAGCCCCACACGGCTCCTCCAATCACTGAAGTGGCATTTCAGCAACTGCCTATGGCTGGGTTGTCCAACTCATGGCCCTTGGGGTGCTTAGATCTGGCCCATGGGGCTGCCCTGGAAACAGGGAAGGACAAGCCTGCGGTGCCTCTGCCAGCAAAAATGGGCTGCATGTACCAACCTACCCCCAGCTCCGTTTTGGCTGCCAGAGGTTTGCAGGATGCTGGCGCATCCGAAAATGGAGCTTGGGAGCCTGTTTTTGCTGGCAGGCCATTACAGCAGGGGTGGATTGCTGCTGGCATTGCTGCCAGTTTATGAAACATGTAACACTGTCGTCGGGGCACTTGGTACCACGTCCACACAACTAAGGGATGTGTGGCGCCTCCTGCCCCACACATCCCTTCGACCGATCCGCTCCCACAGAGAGGGCCTTCTCAGGGTGCCGTCGGCCGGACAATGCCGACTGGCGACACCCAGGGGAAGGGCCTTCTCTGTGGCGGGCCCTGCCCTGTGGAACGACCTACCCCCTGAACTTCGCACCATCTCCGACCTCCGCCTCTTCCGCCAGTGTTTAAAGACACATTTGTTTCATCTAGCCGGCCTAGCGTAACCTCCACAAATGACTATTTTAGATAGTTTTTAAATTTTGGGGGATTTTAATTTGGTTTTAGCGCAGGATCTTCATCAAATAAGTTTTTTAAAATTTTTACCTGATTTTGTATGTATTTTTAAATTCCTGTGCGCCGCCCTGGGTCCTTTTGGAGAAGGGCGGGATATAAATTTAATAAAATAAATAAATAAATAAAAATAAAAAGAATTTTATAAGATACATCAACGAAGTGCAGCTTCCTGCAATACCACCAGCAGAACTGCAAAAAACTGCGTTACTCAGGACATTGTATATTTTAAGGTTGATACCTAGAACGCTGGCAGCCACTTGTATCAAAGATTCGCACCAGTCAATGGTATTTGTGGTGTATTTTTGAATATTCAGTTGACCGAGTTTCATGTTTCATGAATAAAGTAAGTAATAATAGAAAGACACAATCATATATGGTTTTTGCTAGATCCGGTTAATGGAAGAGGCAGACTCAGGCTGACAGTAACAACAGCTCTTATTTATTTATATTTATTTATTAATTAGACTTATTAACCGCCCCCTCTCCCCGAAGGGACTCGGGGCGGTGCACAGGAAATTTAAAAAACATATACATATAACAATAATAAATAATTAAAACTATATTAAATGCTAAAATATTAACCCTGTGCTAAAATATACCCCTTTAAAACTGTACCTAAAACCCAATTAAATAATTTCTCTACTAAAACTAAAGGCTGGGTACGATAGGTCAGGCCAGGCCAGCCTGCTGGAAAAGATAGGTCTTTAATTGCTGACGGAAGGAGCGGAGGTCCGTGGTTGTTCTAATTTTGGGGGGTAGATCGTTCCAGAGGGTTGGACCCGCCACAGAGAAGGCCCTTCCCCTGGGTGTCGCCCGCTGGCATTGCCTGGTGGACGGCACCCGGAGAAGTCCCTCTCTGTGGGAGCGAATCGGCCGCAGGGACGTATGGGGCAGAATGCGATCCCGCAGATAGCTAGGTCCCGTGCCATGGAGCGCTTTAAAGATGATAACCAACACCTTGAAGCGCACCCGAAAGACGACAGGCAGCCAATGCAGCTCGCGCAAGAGCGGTGTTACATGGGAATACCTTGATTAGTCAACACTATGTACAATCCAGCAAAGACTCTGTCTGGCAAGCAGCCCTTTTATAGGGAGCTGTCAGACCTCTAGACAAATCATAGTTGAGCATTGTTCCCGCCGGATCAGAGGACCTTGGTGGAAACGACCATGCTGGCTATCGGTACGTAACAGTTTCTATAAAGAACTAACAATACTAGACCAGATACGCCTAGGAACGGATGAAAAATGAAGGAAATATAGAAGCACCTATTAAGTATTAAGACGGAAGAAGATCAAGTGAAAGAAACAACAGTAGTATGGGCAAAACGTTTTTGGATATACAATAGAGTTAGATAAGTGTGAAAACTCACTTCAATTTGGACAGCCTCCTCCACAGGGCTGGGAACCAGAAAGAGTTGGCAATCCCACATCCCATGGCATCCGGATTGTGATGTGTTGCCCTTTCGAAGCCAAGGCTGGCAAGGGGCCCTCATGGAAGGCAGGGTGGATCCCCCCACCCCCCACCCCCGCCGGCCTGAAGTGCTTCAGCTCCAACAAAGGCAAAGCTGGCAACAAACCAGGTTGCCTTTAAAATTGGCTGCCAAAGAGAATTCCTGTAGGGCTGAAGTTAAATTAACGCCCTTTCAATGGTTATTTTAAAATTTGCTCTTTTAATATTGCTCTTTTTCAATATCTATCACACCGCCCGAATTTTTCACTGTGTGAACAAGCACAAAAAAAAGAGATTTAAGAGTTTGGGAGGATGGGTTTGTGTTGAACCTTGCAGAATTGATATATCATGATACCTGTTGTGATGGAACTGAAGGACACCTAGGAAATCTACACAAGGCCTGCATTAAAACACAACGGAGACTGAAATGATGGGTTTGCCAAAAGAGGGGTGTCTCCATGGGAAAACTAACTTCTGTCTGCTGGTTGCAGCATCTACTTCTTGGGCCACTGATGGGACCCAAGAGGTAGACCACCACTGACCACCCGCCAGACGTAAGAGCTTTGGGTTACCTGCACTGAGAGGTTTTTTACCATTTTACAGATTAACAGAGTTAGAAGGGACCTTGTAGGTCATTTTTGTCAGATGGCAGTCCAGTCTCTTCTTGAAAGGCTCCAGGGATGAAGCTCCCACAAGTTCTGAAGGCAACTTCAATGGGTTGATTGTTCTCAGTGTCAGAAAATTCCTCCTTATTTCCAGCTTATTTTTTTATTATTATTTTAATCACATTTATATCCCGCCCTTCTCCACGAAGGACCCAGGGCGGTGCACAGGAATTTAAAAACATACAAAACAATAAATACAAAATTTAAAAACATATTAAATTACAATCCTATGCTAAAATCCAAATTAAAATCCCCAGTTTAAAAACTATCTAAAATAGCCCCGACGGGAGGTTAGGCTAGGCCGGCTTGCTGAAAAAGATGTGTCTTTAGACCCTGGCGGAAGAGGCGGAGGTCCGAGATGGTACGCAATTCAGGGGGTAGGTTGTTCCACAGGGCAGGGCCCGCCACAGAGAAGGCTCTTCCCCTGGGTGTCACCAGTCAGCATTGCCCGGCCGATGGCACCCTGAGAAGGCCCTATCTGGGAGCAGATCGGCCGAAGGGATGTATGGGGCAGGAGACGGTCTCGCATATAACTAGGCCCCGAGCCATGGAGCGCTTTAAAGATGGTCGTCAGAACCTTGAAGCGCACCCGAAAGACCACAGGAAGCCAGTGCAGCTCGCGCAGGATCGGTGTTACATGGGAGCATCTAGAGGCTCCCATAATCACCCGCGCGGCTTGAATCTCTCCTTGGTCAGTTTCCATCCATTGTTCTTTGCCTGGCCTTCCAATGCTTTGGAGAATAGCTTGACCCTCCTTCCTCCTCTCTAGGGCAGCCCCTCAGATATTGGAAGACTGCTATCATGTCTCCGCTGGTCCTTCTCTTCCCTAGATTAGTCATGCTCAATACTTACAACCGCTCATCGTATGTTTTAGCCCAATCGTCCTGGTTGCTCTTCTCTGCACTCTTTCTAGAGTCTCAACATCTTTTTAATAGTGTAGTGACCAAAACTGGATGCAGCATCCTAGGTGTGGTCTTACTAAGGCTTTGTAGAGTGGTAGTAGTACATCCCTTGATCTTGATTGTATCCCTTCTGCTCATGCAACTTAAGATTGGATTGGCTTTTTTGGCTGCTGCCACATACGCCTGGCTCCTATTTAGCTGGTTGTCCACTAAGACTCCAAGATCCCTCTCACAGTTCCTGATATTGAGCCTGGTTTCACCCAGGCTATGTGTGTCCTTTTGGGGTTTATTGTCCCTTCGGCCGATCCGCTTCCACAGAGAGGGTCTTCTCAGGGTGCCGTTGGCCGGGCAATGCCATCTGGCGACACCCAGGGGAAGAGCCTTCTCTGTGGCGGGCCCTGCCCTTTGAAACGACCTACCCCCTGAATTACGTACCATCACCAACCTCCGCCTCTTCCGCCAGTGTCTAAAGACACATCTTTTTCAGCAAGCCGGCATAGCCTAACCTCCCGTGGGGACTATTTTAGAGAGTTTTAAATTGGGAATTTTAAAATTGGTTTTAGCATAGGACTAGAATAATTTAATATGTTTTTAAATTATGTATTTATTCTTTTGTATGCTTTTAAATTCCGGTGCGCCGCCCTGGGTCCTCTGTGGAGAAGGGCGGGATATAAATGTAATAAAATGAAAATGAAATGAAATGAAAAAAATGAAAGTGAGCCTCTGGCAAGAAATAGAAGGAATAAGTTGAGGCCTGTGCCACCCTGCAGGTCAAAGGCAATCTCTTGGCTTGACCCTTTCCTCCTCTCCATTAGCTGCCCCTTCCTTACCACAGGGAACAGCTCCAGGGAGCCCTGTTGCTTCAAGGGCCCTGATCCCCCTCACTCCCCACATGTCTCCAACCCCAGTGGGGCTAGCGGTTAACAGTTCTCCATGTCTGAGCAGGTGGAGCTTGACAGACGTGAACCCTGGGCCCTATCTCACAAAATGAAATGCAATGTAGCAAAAAGTAAAGTCTTACATTTAGACAATTTATTTATTTTTTATTTTAATCATATTTATATCCCGCCCTTCTCCGCAGAGGACCCAGGGCGGCGCACCGGAATTTAAAAGATATACAAAATAGAAAATAGATAAATAATTTAAAATATATATTAAATAATCCCGATCCTATGCTAAAACCAATTATTTGAAACCCAATTTAAAACTTTTCTAAAAGTCCCCATGGGAGGTTAGGCTAGGCCGGCTTGATGAAAAAAGTATGTCTTTAGACACTGGCGGAAGAGGCGGAGGTCAGTGATGGTCCGGAGTTCAGGGGGTAGGTCGTTCCAAAGGGCAGGGCCCGCCACAGAGAAGGCTCTCCCCTTGGGTGTCGCCAGTCGGCATTGCCCGGTCGACGGCACCTTGAGAAGGCCCTCTCTGTGGGAGCGTATCGGTCTAAGGGATGTATGGGGCAGGAGACGGTCTCGCATATAACTAGGCCCCGAGCCACTTATCATCAATAAGCAGATTCAACTCAATCGTGATCCCTAGTTCACCAAGAGATACTCTCAAGGCCTGGCGGCCGTGCCTGGGAGGCTGAATGGAGAGAATTGGCTTGAGGTGAACCCAGACAGCACCGAGTGGTCAAGTCTGCCAGTGACAAAGAAATTCTTCACTGGACTAGCAATTGGGGGTGGGGGTGTCTCCCTGGACTCAGCTTCCGCCCAAAGAGCACAGGAAGACCTTTGCACAGATCCATCTAGTGCACCAACAGTGCCCTTTCCTGGAGCAGCCTCACAGTCCCCTTGCACGTAGGCCATTGCAATGAATTCTAGTGGTGCAGCCTTGGAGCTACAAACGGTGCAGACGGTTAAATGGCACAAGGAGTTATGGGAATTCCTCAGTACAACACCCTGGGACATCCCTGCTACATGGGCTCCAGTGTTTGCCAAGGAGTTTCCAGCTGCAATTCAAGGCGCTAGATATCACCCATCAGGTTCTTCATGGCCATCCAAAGGTCCACCTTTTCCCATGGTTTCTGTCCCTCCAAGAAATCCAACAGAGGGGACTTGCCCTCCCCATCCCAGCCCTGCAGACCATCCATGGCTCTGGACTGGACGATGTCGATTAGCTAACAACGTGCTTGGTTTTCCCATTTGGTTTCCTTTTCTTCTGACCGAACATATTCTATCTTTGATTTTAAATAAAGCTGCTGCTGAGATGGGCGGTCTTAAAAAAAACCATGAATAAATGGTCTATTTCTGAACAGCCTTCTGTTAGATTATGCCAACAATGATGAGCCAGGGACAATTAACAGCTAAACTCCTGGCTTTAAACTTTCCAAGAATTATTTGCCAACACTTGAGAAACTGGACAGCCCTGGATCTCTTGGCCCAGTTGACTAGGGGGAACATAAGAACAGCCTTGCTGGAAGAGACCACAGCCCATCCAGTCCAGCCTTCTGTCTCCCACAGTGGCTCCCCATTTGCTTCATGGTCTTCCCAAGCAGATGTCTTCACCTGCTTGTGATTCCCTGCAAATGGCATTGAGAGAGATCCTGCCTCTCTCTCCAACCCGGAGGGTGTCCTTAGGCATCCATCATGATAGCCATGGATACCCTTGTTCTCCATGAAGGAAGGTTTCCACCAGCAAGAGGAAGCCTCCCTAATTACCCCAGGGGTTCCCAGATCCTGAGGTTCAAAGCTCCAGGAAGGGCCAGGTTTGGTGATCTACTTAATAAAGCCGTTCATTAAACCTGGATTCGGCTCAATTGGACGGTGTAAAGATCCTTCTCTTTAAAAGGGAGACTGCTCTTGGCCTCTTTTGAACTCCTCCCAAGCCATTTGCTCAAGATCTGCGGTCAAGCCACTCATTACTGCCTGAGCACTCCAGGAAGCAAACAAGAGTGGTGCGGTGGCCTAGAGGTGGAGCTCTTGCCTCACAATCAGGAGGCTGGGAGTTCGATCCTAGGTAGAGGCAGCTATTTCTTTCTCTGGCCACAATGAAAATATATCTGCTGAACGAAGCTCTGCATTGGCGACAGGAAGGGCATCCGGCCATTTAGCGCTCTGCTAGCTCCATTCCATTGGCCAGGCTCCACCCCGCAAGGGATTATGGGGTCGTTAAATGATGATGCTGGTATCTCCAGAAAGCAAACCGTTTGACTCTCACCAGAGCAACCGATGAAGCAAGCCTGAAGAACAAACGTGGGGAACAAACGCATGCATGAACCCCAAACAAGCCCCACAGCGAGGAGGTCAACCAAAGGACTCTTTCGCAATGCTGCCAATGGAAGCAACGTCTCAGTGGCCTGGGTGTCTGAGGATCTGACCGAGGCAAGATTAGATACAATCTTCTGATGAATGCTGTGTGTTTTGTGTACCAACGAGCAGACACAACGACACGCCTGATCTTCCTGCCCACCTTCAGAGTCCAGATCAAGCTCAACCCCCAAAGCACAGAGAGAGCCTGCCAAGGGTTTAAAACAATGTCTGTAAGACAAATGATGGTCAGCTTCTGGCTGGGCCTCTTCCCTCTAGAACGACGGCGCCTGAGAGGTGACCTGATTGAAGTCTATCAAATCATGCACGGTGTGGACAAAGTAGAAAAGGGAAAACTGTTCTCCCTATCGCACAACACTAGAACTAGGGGGCCCTCCATGAAACTTTTGGAAGCTAGACCTCAAACAAATAAGAGGAAGGACTTTTTCACCCAGAGGATCCCTGGTCTATGGAACTCCCTGCCAGAAGAAGTGGTGACAGCTGTCAGCCTTGACACCTTTAAGAAAGGATGAGAGGAGTTCATGGAGAACAAGGGTATCCATGGCTATCATGATGGATGCCTAAGGACACCCTCCGGGATGGAGAGATAGGCAGGATATCTCTCAATGCCATTTGCAGGGAATCATAAGCAGGTGAAGACATCTGCTTGGGAAGATCCTGAAGCAAATGGGGAGCCACTGTGGGAGACAGAAGGCTGGACTGGATGGGCTGTGGCCTCTTCCAGCAAGGCTATTCTTATGTTCTTATGTTAAGAAAGAAAGAAAGAAAGAAAGAAAGAAAGAAAGAAAGGAAGGAAGGAAGGAAGGAAGGAAGGAAGGAAGGAAGGAAGGAAGGAAGGAAGGAAGGATGAGAGGAGTTCATGGAGAACAAGGGTATCCATGGCTATCATGATGGATGCCTAAGGACACCCTCCGGGATGGAGAGATAGGCAGGAGATCTCTCAAGGCCATTTGCAGGGAATCATAAGCAGGTGAAGGCATCTGCTTGGGAAGACCCTGAAGCAAATGGGGAGCCACTGTGGGAGACAGAAGGCTGGACTGGATGGGCTGTGGCCTCTTCCAGCAAGGCTGTTCTTATGTTCTTATGTTCTAAATGCTACTGAAGAGAGAGGGAATCAGCCAGGGTTTCTCCTCTTCCTCCCACCAATAGCCTTAGCCCTTACACTTCTATGCCGCTTCACAGTGCTTCCCAGCCCTCTCTAAGCGGTTTACAGAGCCAGCCTCTGGTCCCCAACCATCTGGGTCCTCCTTTGAGCCACTTCGGAAGGATGGAAGGCTGAGTCAACCTTGAGCTGGTGAGAATGGAACTGCTGGCAGTTGGCAGTTAGCCTGCAATACTGAATTGTTATCACTGCACCACCACGGCAGATGGATGGATGGATGGATGGATGGATGGATGGACGGATGGTGGATGGATAGCAATAGCCCTTAGACTTATATACTGCTTCACAGGGCTTTACAGCCCCCTCTAAGTGGTTTACAGAGCATGCTTTCTCTCTAATCCACATCACATCTCCAACCAACCTTTTGTCTCCTCCAAAGCCAGAGGTTATTCTCATTCACAGAAACACATTTCACACCTGCACCGAATTCATCTGGGAGCCTCTTTCTATTCCCTCCCTAACAGAGTCCACTTTTTTCAGATCAACCAGGTGATCCATTGGCTGCAACAGGAGTCGACTGCCAGCTTGTTACAGCCCAGGCCTCTCTCTGTCCATAGGCCGAGTGAAAGAGACTGGCCCAAAGTCACCCGCCACCTAAGGCAGGACTAGAACTCACCACCTCTTGGTTTCCAGTCTTAATCACTGGAGCAAATTGGCTGTCTACTGGAGCCTTCCTGCTTGGTCAAATTAACACAAGAGTAGCAGATAACCTAGTGTGGGTCTCCTATGCATCCACCCAGAACCTTTGGGGAATAGAAAACACCCCAGACAGCAAAATAAGTTGAAATAGGAGGGATACAGATCCCCCAGCTGCATTGTGCATCCGAAGAAGGGAATTCTGTCCAATCAAAGCAAAATCTATTCAGCTGCCCTATTTTTCGGAGTATAAGATGCACAGGAGTATAAGACACACCAAGATTTTGAAGAGGCAAAGGGAAAAAAAAGTTTTTGCACTCTGCAGACCTCCCAAAAACTCATTTGTGCCCTCCCCAGCCCCCAGGAGCACTCTGGAAGCCTCCTAAAGGCTATGCATGGCCATTTTTGCAAAGTGTGTGTGTGTGTGGGGGGGGGGGGTTCAGCCAAAAATGCTGTATTCAGTGTCAGGCGATTCCTTTTACGGTCTCTGGTCTGCCACACTAATATTCTTTTCTACGATGCCGTTTCATTAGTGGGGAATTGGGGAGGGGGGGAATAGTGAGGAGTCTGATTTAATTGTGGATGATATTTGGAACCCTGACATTCAGTGTATAAGACACACCCAGATTTTAATCCTCTTTTTTGAGGGAAAAAGGCGTTATACTTTTATACTCTTAAAAATTTGGTACATCCCAGGTAAATGACCTCACAAAGTATCTGAAGTCTTGCTAACTGTGTGCATTGGGCTCTTACAGAGAAGCTGGTTGTCCCAATTCAGGTGGTGCTTCTGAACTTCCAAGCTCTCCAGCCTCGGACCCGCGTCAAGGAACCCAGGGACAGCAGGCCTCACCCTCCAGGGGCTGCTTGTTTAGCCTGAAGCCCCAAAGGAACCACCGAATGAGGTTCAAGGCTTGGCCTCTGCTAAGGGCAAGTTCTTCTCGTTACACGGAAGGATGACTTCAATAGAATAGAATAGAATAGAATAGAATAGAATAGAATAGAATAGAGTAGAGTAGAGTAGAGTAGAATAGAATAGAATAGAAGATATGGAATGGAATGGAATGGACTAGAATAGAATAGAATAGAATAGAATAGAATAGAAGAGAAGATATGGAATGGAATGGAATGGAATGGATTGGAATGGACTAGAATAGAATAGAATAGAGTAGAGTAGAGTAGAGTAGAATAGAATAGAAGATATGGAATGGAATGGAATGGAATAGAATAGAATAGAAGATATGGAATGGAATGGAATGGATTGGAATGGACTAGAATAGAATAGAATAGAAGATATGGAATGGAATGGACTGGAATAGAATAGAATTGGAATAGAGATGGAATAGAATAGAATAGAATAGAATAGAATAGAATAGAATAGAAGATATGGAATGGAATGGACTAGAATAGAATAGAATATATGGACTGGACTGGACTGGACTGGACTGGACTGGACTGGACTGGACTGGACTAGACTAGACTAGGAGAAGAGAAGAGAGGAGAAGAGAAGATATGGAATGGAATGGAATGGAATGGAATAGAATAGAATAGAATAGGAGTTGGAAGGGACCTTGGAGGTCTTCTAGTCCAACCCCCTGCCTAGGCAGGAAACCCCTATACCATTTCAGACAAATGGCTCTCCAACATCTTCTTAAAAACTTCCAGTGTTGGAGCATTCACAACTTCTGGAGGGAAGCTGTTTCATTAATTGTTCTCACTGGCAGGAAATTCCTCCTCAATCCTAAAAGATGAAGACTAGAGAGAACAGCTTCTCTTCCTCCACAGTCACCCAGGCTACCCTCTCCTCCCCACAAGAGCCTCCAGCCAAGGTAATAGGAGGAGAGAAATAAGCCCTTTCCCCGGTTAAACCCAGTAAGAGCACACACTGCAAATGGGGAAGAGAATTTACAGTAACGTTTCCTATTCTGTAGACCTGGAAGCTGGAAACTCTCTTAAAGCCCAAGGGGGGCGGGGGGAGGGGGGGGTTCAGAACAGGAGACGTTCCACATGGAGAGGTTCAAAAGCAGAATTTCCTGTCTAGACTTTTGGAGAGAAAAAAAACCCCCACAGGATCCTACTTGGGAGCTCTCCAGGCTTCCAGAGCGATTGTGCAATTCCACTGGACTTGCACAAAAATCTGGATTTTCTTTTGGCTCTTGAAGCTAAAAGCTGGTTCAGAATGCAGCCGTGCGGGTGATCATGGGAACCTCAAGACATTCCCACATAACACCACTCCTGCGTGAGCTGCACTGGCTACCTGTGACCTACCAGGTGCGTTACAAGGTTTTGATGACCATCTTCAAGGTGCTCCATGGCACGGGGCCTAGCTACCTACGAGACCGTCTACTGCCCCATACATCCCTACGACCGACTCGCTCCCAAGGAGAGGGTCTTCGGGTGCCGTCGACCGAGCAATGCCGGTTGGCGGCTCCCAGGGTAAGGGCCTTCTCTGTGGTGGGCCCAACCCCCTGCAATGACCTACCTCCTGATTTCGGACCTCCGTTTGTTCCGCCGGCACTTAAAAACTTACTATTTTCATCTGGCCAGCCCAGCATGATCTACTCCGCACCCTACTGTCTTATAATCAAATCAAAGTTTTAATCTATGGGTTTTAAATTTATTTTAAGCAGGGTATTGATTTAATTTAGTTATTATTTAGTAATATTTTGTATTTATGTATATTTATTTTAAATCTCTGTTCGCCGCCCCGAGTCCCTTTGTGGTGAGATGGGTGCAGGTTACAAATGTGAATAATAATAATAATAATAATAATAATAATAATAATAATAATAATAATAATAATAATAATAATAATAATAATAATAATAATAAAATGTGCTCTCATGCTTTCTCCCACGGGGCCATCCTTTACTGCAGGGGTGTCAAACTTTATTTATTTATTTATTTATTTATTTATTTATTTATTTATTTATTTATTTATTTATTTATTTATTTATTTATTTATTTATTTATTTATTATTTATTATTTTTCAAACTTATATCCCGCGCCCATCTCCCACAAAGGGACCCGGGGCGGCGCACAGGAAAATTAAAAATACAAAAATACAAATATACAAAATACAAAAACTCATTAAAACAGAATTAAACCCAACCCTGCGCTAAAAACATAATTAAAACCCCCAAATTAAAACTTTGATCGACTAAAAGTCAGTTCGGTGTCGGGTAGTTCATGCCAGGCCGGCTAGATGAAAAAAGTACGTTTTTAGGCACTGGCGGAACAGGCGGAGGTCGGAGATGACACAGAGTTCGGGAGGTAGATCGTTCCAGAGGGCTGGGCCCACCACAGAGAAAGCTCTTCCCCTGGGTGTCGCCAACCGGCATTGCCCGGCCGACGGCACCCGGAGAAGGCCCTCTCTGTGGGAGCGAATCGGGCGTAGGGATGTATGGGGCAGCAGACGGTCTCGTAGGTAGGCCCCGTGCCATGGAGCACCTTGAAGATGGTCATCAAAACCTTGTAACACACCCGAAAGGTCACAGGTAGCCAGTGCAGCTCGCGCAGGAGAGGTGTTATATGGGATTGCCGAGAGGCTCCCATGATTACCCGCGTGGCCGCGTGGTAATCCTTGGGATCCCATTTCCTTGGGATCCCATTTCCTTGGGAAATCCCATTTCTTTGGGATGCCTGCACCAGCATTGTGGATGCTCACAAAGGGCCAATTGCAGGTAAGACTATGATGACTCACAGCGGCCAGATGGGCATGGCTGGGTGCTCACTGCTGGGTCACCGTAACTAGGTGGGTGTGGCCAGGTGGGTATGGCCGGGTGGCGTGGCCAGCTTCATGACGCTCGCTGGCCATGGTTGTCTCAGGATGGCCGGATCAGATGGAACAAGCTGCACTGGCTAACTTGACATGGGAACAATTCAATGCCTCAGAAGCTCCCAAACTGCTGGCAGCCAAGAGTGTGTCCGTGCACACCCACACCCACACTGCGTTCTAAGTTTGGGGACTTTTATCCACAGAGGAAGGGGAGGACCTTCTCCCCAAGCCCAGGAATGATTGGCAGTTTGCAAACTCGGATGCGAATAAAAGTCTGCAAGCTTGGGGTTGGGTGGGAGAGGGTGGGTGGGTGGGTGTGGTGTGCACCGCACGACAAAGGAGGCATTCTTCTCCCAATCTCAGGCATGGTTGGCGTTTCCCTGTCTGGTGCCCCCTCCCAGCAAAGCAGGAGGTGGAGGATGACACTTGTGGAAGCAGGAAGCAGTTTTCTCCGAGTTCAACGTCTTCCTTGACCGATCTGAGAGCAGGAGGTGCAGGTAGGGGAGCCCTCCTCCCAGGTTCCAATTGTAAGGATGCGTGTTTTCAGCAGAGATACAACATCATCTCTCTCCAGTCCACAACACAGTCCTTGCAACACTTCCAAGAAGGCTCCACGCCCCATTTGCACTACTCAGGTACCCCTTAGGGCACAGATGGCCTCGATGGCCATCTAAAGGGATGCAAAGGACCAGCTGTCTGCAAGGACAGCTGCAAATCCTTCCATTCCCCACCATCCAGTCAGAGCTGAAGAAGCTTCCTGGAGGAGAAGCAAGACGTCTTCAAAGAAAAACCAGAAAGTCCAATTACCTCCTGAAAAAGCATTTTTGGGAGCATCAAGATGCTTGGGGTGGGCTACAGAATGGTTCAGGTCCAAAGGACCGTCCAGCCAAACAGAGATATCAGCAGCAATCCAGGAGCCCCAGGATTGCATGCAGTATCCATCGGGACGTCTCCTCATCCATCGTAACACAAATTCTGGGCAGCTTCCAATCAAGAATGAAACCACCTTTGCACAATAAAAACCAAAGTTTAAAAAAACAAGCCAAAGCTGAAAAAACCCCACAGCCACGCTCCCCTATAATGCAACCCCTTCTTTCTCCCAGCTCTAACCACCTCATCATCCAGGCGGTTGGGGAAAGAGCCAGGGCAGGTGAAAGGGGGGCGATCCCTGGGGGGGGGGGAGGCTACCAGGAAAATGCCTTTGGTCTTAGCCAAAGAGGACTCCTAATGCCACCTCCGCCTCTTCTGCCAGAGCCACGAGGTGCCCTTCCTCCTTTCGGTGCTTTGGCAGACTTTGGCGCTTGGATAAACAGTAGTGGCCCCCAGGCATCCCAGGAAGGCATTTTGGGGCTCTTAGAGACTTAACATCTGCCTCAGCTCCTCAGGCGGAAGTGGCTGCCAAGGCCTGCCCTGGACACACTGGCATTTGTTTCAACCCTTGTCCTCTTTAGATGACCTCCTGGACAATGGAATGGATCTATGAAGAACAGTTGCAGGGTTTGGGTTTGGTTAGTCTAGGGCAGCTTTGCTGGCTGGAGAATTCTGGGAGCTGAAGTCCTTCAGACTTAAAGTTGCAAAGGTTGGAGACCCCTGGCCCAGGCCCTGACACTGGCAGCTTTGCTGGCTGGAGAATTCTGGGAGCTGAAGTCCTTCAGACTTAAAGTTGCAAAGGTTGGAGACCCCTGGCCCAGGCCCTGACACTGGCAGCTTTGCTGGCTGGAGAATTCTGGGAGCTGAAGTCCTTCAGACTTAAAGTTGCAAAGGTTGGAGACCCCTGGCCCAGGCCCTGACACTGGCAGCTTTGCTGGCTGGAGAATTCTGGGAGCTGAAGTCCTTCAGACTTAAAGTTGCAAAGGTTGGAGACCCCTGGCCCAGGCCCTGACACTGACAGCTTTGCTGGCTGGAGAATTCTGGGAGCTGAAGTCCTTCAGACTTAAAGTTGCAAAGGTTGGGGACCCCTGGCCCAGGCCCTGACACTGACAGCTTTGCTGGCTGGAGAAGTCTGGGAGCTGAAGTCCTTCAGACTTAAAGTTGCAAAGGTTGGGGACCCCTGGCCCAGGCCCTGACACTGACAGCTTTGCTGGCTGGAGAATTCTGGGAGCTGAAGTCCTTCAGACTTAAAGTTGCAAAGGTTGGAGACCCCTGGTCTAGGGAAAAGAATGGGTGTGTTTAGCAATCGTCTTAAATCTCTCTCTGGACTCACCACAAAGAGCAACTCAGCCCAAATGTCTGACATGTCAATAGAACAGCTTCTTCCCAGATTCTCCCTGATGTGGTTTTAATCACTGTGTGGCAACAATTCAAATATTGGAAGGCTGCTCTCCTGTCTCCCCTGGTCCTTCTCTTCCCTAGACCAGCCAGGCCCAGTTCCTGCAGCCATTCATTGTATGTTTTATCCTCCAGTCCCCTCATCATCCTGGTTGTATGATTAATGTTTTGGGAACTGGGCATATCTAGTCTAATGAAGAGAAGGACTCTGGGTGATATTTGAGGGGCTGTTACAGAGAAATGAGGCCAACCTATTTAAAGTACCCGAAACAATGGATGGAAACTAATAAAGCAGAGATCTTTTTTAAGAAGGGACTGGAGAGCCATTTCTCCAGAATGGTACAGAATCTCCTCTTCAAGCAGGAGTTTCCTTTCTGCTCCATTATTCTATATTCTAAACCCCCCCCAAGGAAAACATTAAACAATATATGTAACAATAAAAATTAAAGTTTTCTACTGTGGTGCGGGCTGTGCAATATCTTCTCAGAAATTAAAGACTGGCCTGGTAGATCAGAAGAAAAATTATCCCATCATTAAAAAGGCGAGTTGGTCTGGGATTTTCACGTATAATAGTGAAGACTGTTTGCAGCCACAATCTTCAAATTACAAGAACCCTTGAGACCACATAGTCCACCCCCTGCAGGAAGCCGACTGGCGACACCCAGGGGAAGAGCCTTCTCTGTGGCGGGTCCAGCCCTCTGGAATGACCTACCCCCTGAATTACGTACCCTCACCGACCTCCGCCTCTTCCGCCAATGTCTTAAGACATATTTGTTTCAACAAGCCGGCCTAGCCTAACCTCCCATGGGGACTTTTAGATAGTTTTAAATTGGGTTTTTAAATTTTGGTTTTAGCGCAGGATAGGATTATTTAATAGTTTTTAAAATTATATTTATTGTATTTTGTATGTTTTTTAAATTTCCTGTGCGCCGCCCTGGGTCCTCTGTGGAGAAGGGCGGGATATAAATTTCATAAAATAAAATAAATAAATAAATAAATAAGCCAATTTAAGGCACCCTCACCCAGAAGGCTGCCCAACGTATCTGGAGAAGGGGAGCCCCCCTTATCTTAGCCACTGGCTCCATCCTGGTGGGAAGATTCTCCTAATGTTCCTGCAGGGCCAACCCTGGTCTTCTGCAAAGAAACTTTCATTTCCATCCTGCTCCAGCGTCAAACTCCTATCATTTTTTTAAACCCACAGAATAATTTTCCTTTGTACAATTTTATTTGCAGCTCAAATTTTTTGTCCCAAACTTTTCATCCAAAGCTGAGGAGTTGGGGAAGTTCCTTCTGAAAGGCAACATAGAATGCCCCAAATTGCTGATTTGCCGGTCAGTCTTGATGCTTTGAGAACATCCCTTCAACGACCTTCCATCTGCTCTGGAAGATAACCCAGGTATCGCACTGCTGCCAAGGAGCACATTTGCGCTCGACAGAAGCCGCTTACCCATGTTTTATTAATGCCTCCAGCTATGTCTTCTCAGCCAATTCCCACCCTCTCTAGATGTGACTTGAAGGTCACTGTATTTTATCAGTCAGACACCAGCTGCCAACTGATTTGGTGAACCATTTAATCTAACCGGGCACTTAAGAGGGATTTCTATAACGTAGTTTCATAATTGGTGCCATCACCACAAGGTGAGAGCCAGCATCCAGCAGCCCCTTAGCCCACATCGAGGCTGGTTCCCCCCCACCCTCCCTCCCTACAGCCTGGGGAGAATCATGTTTTGTCTCCAAAAAATAAATGTAACGTTTTCACTTTGCAGAGTTGATTTCCCAAGCAGTCAAGGGGCTCTTCTCTAACTTCTCTCACCGTTTCCTCCATGGACTCAGAGGACCAAGGCTGGAAAGTTTTCTAGAGAAGGGGCTTCTTCTTCATCAGAAAAGGGTTAGGGTTAGGGACTTCTCCGGGTGCCGTCCACTAGACTTTGTCAGCGGGCGACGCCCAGGGGAAGGGCTCTCTCTGTGGCGGGCCCGGCCCTCTGGAACGACCTTCCCCCCGACATTAGAACGACCACGGACTTCCGCTCCTTCCGTCTAAAACTAAAAACACATCTTTTCTGCTTGGCCGGCCTAGGGTAGTCTCTCTCTATGGGGTTTTAGTTGTTTTAACTGGGAATTTTAGTATGTTAATGGGGTATTTTAGCACAGGTATATGTTTAATTTGTTTTTAATGTGTTTGTATATTTATTGTTTTAGTTTTCCCTGTGCACCGCTCCGAGTCCCTATGGGGAGAGGGAGCGGTCAACAAATTAAAATTATTATTATTATTATTATTATTATTATTATTATTATTATTATTATTATTATTATTATTATTATTATCATCATCATCATCATCATCATCATCATTCTAGCTGTTGTCTCTCCGCTGCAGGATGAAGGTCTCTCCCCCATGTTTCCAACCAATATGGTCCTTGAGCTTTCTTTTTGCCAATTGGGCCCACAATACTTGCTGATGTCATCCAAGGAACTTACTTAAAAGCTGCTATTTCTAAGACAAGAACTTTTGGGGTGGACCTTTGCAGAAACTCAACCCATCCTGGCACAGAATTCACCTTTGCCACAGGGCACCAAGGCCCAGAAGTCTGAGCTGCATCAGGACCACAAAGAGAACTTCCTGCCAATGGCACGTTTGGTAGATTGGTAATAGATAAGTTGGGGTGATCAGTTTTTTAAATTTTGCTATTAAACCAATAAGGAAGAATTACATTTGACCTCCTGTAATACCACCCACCTCTTTTTTAACAACAAAAAATGGGCTGGTTTGATTTATCCAACCACATCCCAAAAACAGTTGCCGCTGCTTAAGATCGGCCTGCAATAAGGCCCACCATGCCCATGGTTTAATTAAGGTTGCCACACTGACCTGGGCCATTGAAGGGACTCTCTTGGAAATGTTACCCCCAGGTGGCATCAGCTGCAACTCCAGGCAGGAGCAGTGGCACAGCTATGTTGTCCACGGGACTCCACAGATAACTGGATGTGACACTCTGTGAAACGAGTCCCTAGCAGCCAGATGGGATCATGGCCATCAGCCCAGCCTCCCTGTTTCAACACGATAGAGTTCTCCAGGCTACCAAGGAATTTTCACTTATTGCTGAACTGGATCAGTCCCAGGTCTCAACACGTCAA